>CM053030.1:32331126-32931126 GCA_028564925.1 Lithobates sylvaticus | reverse complement strand
TGTCTCTCTTTCTCTCTTCCTCTTTTTTTCATTCTCCCTTCCTTCATTCATTTTCCTCACTCTCTCTGTCTCTCTTCTCTTCCTCCACTCAGTCTGTCTCTCTCCCTTCACTCCCTCTGTTTCTCTTCCTAAAACTTCTTCTTTTTTTCTCTCTCCTCCTCTCTTTTTTGTTAACTTTCTGAATCTCATTGGTCTCTCTTTCTTTTTCCTCCCTTAAGGGTTTGATCACTAATGCCAGCTGAACGAATGCATTGGGTGTTATATTATACATTTTACAATTTTATGTACATGTTAATATCAATTCCTAATAATCATTGCCATGTATTGTTCCTTCCACTGATACTAACTTTTCTGGCTAATGATGGTAGCTATAAAATCCGTCCGGTATTCCTTCCTTCCTTCCTTCCCCCTTCTCTCCCTTTCATTCTTATCCTGTTTCCTCTCCCCTCTCTTTTTTTTTCCCTCCAAGACTAAAACTGTATCTTACCCCTAGCAGCCCACAAGCCTGTCCTTTTCATGTTCAGATCTGCTCTTTGAAATACAAAAACTGATTGCTTGCCATAAACAGCTTGCACGTTTTCTTTTTCTTTCAGACATTTTCACAGGGCTCCATTTAACTTAAGGAAGCCTGCAAATCAATGCATTGAAAGTTAAGTGTGTGCCTGTAAGTCAAAAGCTCTGCAATTTTTGACTTTTTCAAGTGCTACTTTCCTGAATATGACTTATTTAACTAATGGAAATTGGGACACATTCATGCAAAGTATTTTTCATACAGAGGTGCAAAATGACCCAGCATAAATCCCACACAATTCCTATTATTACTACTTTTTCAAGCATTGCTCAGTTCACATTTTTTACGTCAGATAAACTCTGCAAACCCTATTGTGCAAGTGGATTTTCAGATGAAACAAAGGCTTGTGCCTGGTGGGAAGTAAAGGCCGCCTTTGGATGTAGCGGTTTCATGGTGAAATATCCATTGTCAAATTGATATAACAATTTTTTTGCTATTGTTACATAAGGCTGACAGCTTGTAATTTGTCGCTGCTTAACAAATCTTTTTGGAACAGGAACTATAGGGTAATATCCAATCTTAAGCTTTTGTACTTCACATGCATTAAGTATTTGTCCCAGAATATCTGGGTAATGCCACCTGTAATGCAAAATGCAACTGAACATATAAAAAACTTAATAATGGATTATCATAATGTGAATATTAAGATAATATCAATAACAATCCTTTACTTTCATCATTGCGTATAGTGTCTCCGGTTGATCCAAACTAATTAATTCCAGATCTGTTATAGCTAAACGGTTAAAGGCATTATAAACCTTCCTTACTCCACTTTGTGTTTTTTACCAGCATAAGAAGTATGTCGATCATGAACTTTCATGGTGTCACTTGTTGCAAGTAAAGTTTCAGTTTGTGTTACAACATGAGGCATGGCACCGAACAGGTTAATGCATGAACTGTGAGTAGGGTGAGAACTGACCCTTCCTGTGAAGACACTACATATCCCACAATCCCTGGGCCTCTCAGTCTAATGATCTGTAGGTGAGAGCTAAACAGTAATTAGATCTGACACAGACACAAGCAGGCAGAGCATTTACAGAGAGATCACTATGATGGAAGAGATGTGTATTCGTCACATTAGCACTCCCACATTTGTGATGCAATGCAGAAGAAATGGCAAGGCATCGATTGAACGCTACGTGACCCAAGACAATAAGTTGCCTTGTCCCTTTAGTGAATAGAGACAAGATAGGTAAATGAATACATGGATTGGTTTTGCCAGTCTCTTTTTTTTTTTGTTCTTTATTTCTTCACATGGATACAATGATAAATGAGGGCATAACTTACATAACATATATCCTATTGTACATATTACAAAATAATTCAAACCTCAACCCCGTTTCAAAAAACAAATCTGCATTCCTCTTTTTTACTTTTTTATACATCCAAAACAAAGACAGTTCCCCTTTACCTCCTAGTGTTCTGTGGACCCCAAACCTAAAAGGTCCACAAAGAAAGAAACAAAAAAGAAATCCCCCCCATACCCCCCTAACTGCCACCCGGCCCAAAGTTGTCCAAGGTCCTTCACATATCTGTCTATTTATCCCCATTTATTCCGCTTACATATCCTAATCTCCCAATCAGCTTCTTTCCCTCATCCGTTGGTAAATATACCCCCCAGGGTGCCCATATCTGTGTAACGCGTTCCCTTCTCTTCAGAAGCTGTTGGGAGCATCTGAAGCAGCGGGCTGAGACCAGCAAAACCGGTCAGGACTATGCCAGTGTCTACCTCCCCACCGTGACCAACCAGTGATCTCTTTGAGATGGAATCATTCTGAAATGGATGTTATATCTACTGTCTTTAAGAATATCACAGACAACAGGATCTGACAAGTATTATTATATACATTACTCTTATGGCTGTTGGACTCATGACCTTGATCTGATTGTATGATTTACAAGGACTACCTTTGTTCTTTTAGGGGCGTTGAGTGGAATCCCTAGAAGGGTGATTGCTCCACCAATGTGGCATACTATTACAGTGCGAGGGAGGACTTCTAACACATATTTACATTCTTTGGTACAGCTATGCAGGTGCAGCTATGCAGGATTGATCTTCTGCTCATCCTATAGGCAACGTTGAATCCTCTAAGCTCAAAATAATGTGATGTTTTTGTTAAGCCAAAGGTGATTTAAAGAGTAGTTATAATCATTTGATTTAGACTTTTCTTTTGTTTGTTTACTTTGCCACATTCAAATGTAAATTTTCAATCAAAATTTTATCGATTCAAACACTTAAAATCGAAAAAAATCGGTAAATTCAAAGAAAATTTGAAAGAAGACATATAACTAATTCTGAATACGAATTCCGAATACGAATTTAACAAAACAAAATAACTAGATTAACGAATCTAGACGAAACAAAACAAATTTTTTTCGGCATCTACTGGCATTATAATAGTAATTTTAATAACTTGATATTTCGATTTGTTTGATACCAATAAACTTTTTTTCTAATTGATCTAGTGAGTTGAAGTAATAATTTTGATACTGATACAAGAGGTGGTTGAGCAAAATCATTTTTTTAATTCTCAGTTATTATATACACTATATTACTAAAAGTATTGGGGCGCCTGCCTTTACACACACATTAAAGGGTCACTAAAGAAATATATATATTTTTTTTTTTAAATAACAAACATGCTATGTTTACCTCCACTGTGCAGCTTGTTTTGCACAGAGCGGCTCCGAACCTGGGCTTCTGGGGTCCCTCGGCGGCTGTCTCGGCTCCCTCCTGCAAGGACTCCACAACTTCATGCAAGCTCCCTCGCATGGTGTGGAGTGCTTACTGGCGCCCGTAGCTGCTCACTGTATCACTCGGCCGCGTCATTGGATGTGATTGGCAGCAGAGCGAGTCACACTTTGAATGACAATTGAGCGGTCGTGCTACACTGTACCCATATGAAACTTTTATTCACACAGATAGAGCTTTCTTTTGGTGCTATTTAATCACCACTGGGTTTTTTTTTTAATTGTTTTTCTTCATTTTTGTTATAAAATCTTGCAAATAAATAACCTTTTTTCAAAAATTAAGACCAAAATGTATTCTGCTACATTTTTTTTTTTGGTGAAAAAAACCCAAATCAATGTATATTATTTAGTCTGTAGGAAAGTTATTATTTTTATATCAGAGTCCACAAACAACCTCATGATGGTCTATCTAATTTTTTGAGGCCTGAAAATGCCAGAACGGTACTAATATCCCCCAATGATCTCTTTTCGAAAAGTAGACAGTCCAAGGTGAGTTTTTGAAGTCGTAATTTTAGTCACAATTTTGTTGGAAAATGAAGAAAGAAAATTTTTTCCATGGAGGTTTTCTTTCTCATTTTTTTTTTACCTACTGTCTACATACTAATATATTTTCATTATTTTAAAATATTTTTTTCTTTTAATCATTTTTTTAAACACATTGTTTACAATACAGTGTTACCAAAGTAAAAATTTACTACTTTGGGGAAATTATCAAGATTTTTTTTTTTTTACACATTATGATTGTTTATACCAGTAAATTTCACTGGTATAAGCAACTACTGTATTTTTACTAAATAAAACTGATCCATTCAGTGTGTATTGTTGTGGTTAGCTGTGATTGGCCCCAGCTAATCACATGGTACAGGTGGGCTGTGATTGGCCCTGTGTGTACCATGTGATCACTGTAACCAATCACAGGTAGCAACACAATTGTACACAATGGATGGCATGAAAGGAAGATATTCATTGTTTACAACTGTCATGTGATCTGCTGTGATTGGTCACATGGTACCAGCAGCAGGCCGGTACACTGATCAGTCATCAGCTGTGTCCGATGGACACAGCCAGTAATAGATTGCGCCACACCACGGCCTCAGGGCTGCGTACAAGGCGCTATCCGGGAGGACGTCGTATGAATCTACGAAAGTCCCGCCCGACCGTCATTTTGCTATAGGCCAGTCGGGAACTGGTTAAATTGTACATAAACTCCAACAATGAACTTCATTTATTTGCCCAATTTTGGTCTGTTAAATATCCTATTGGATGTTTTTTTTTTTTTCATATGTGTTTGGTAAGTGCAAAAAATACTTTTTAATTTTGACAGAAATCTTGTGAGCCACCAAATTTCCATACTGCATAGGGAGAGGTTGCAAAGTCAACAAGGAGGGGGAAGAGATAAATAGAAGAAGAGGTCTAGGTCCTTTGTAATCTATCAGAAATGAAATAGGCAGGGCTGACACCAAGTTCACCAAGCTTCAACCTAAGCCTAAGCCTAAGTTTAGTTAAAGCGGAGCTCCACCCCAGAGGGGACGCTTCGCACTTGTCTGCCCCCTCCCACCCCCTCTGCTGCCACATTTGGCACCTTTTGGGGGGGGGGGGCAGGTATCTGGTTTTGACAGGTACCCGCTCCCACTTCCGGATGAGTTTGTCGTGGCAAAGTGAACCAGAGGTTTAACCCCCTCCTTCTCCCCCCTGCAGCAGGCCCATTCACAGAGCGCAGCCCAATTCAGGCATGCGCAATAGGAAATCGGCTGTGAAGCCGCAGGGCTTCACTGCCGGTTTCCCTTAGCCAAGATGGCAGCACCAGCACCCGAGAGCGTATTCAAGAATTGGCTTGAGTGAGGACACCCCTAGATCCCTGGACAGGTAAGTAAAAGTCAGCAGCTACAGTATTTGTAGCTGCTGACTTTTAACTTCTGGAGGGGGGTAGGAACTCCACTTTAAAAAGCAAAAAAGCTAAATTTTGCACAAGGGACATCACTTACTATAATCATAATGTTTCTTTCTTGTGCTGTTGGCTTCTGCATTAGTTAAAATCTTCCCCCTCACCGATCCCTTACATACCCTTACACTGCCATGATCTGCAGCAGGGATTATTACAGCTGAGGACCTGTCATTAGACATGTGCAATTTGTTTAGTTCCAAATGATTTTTTTAACAAACTTCGATAAATTAATTCATTTGGATATATGCAAATTAACGTAAACCTGTTTAACCACTTCAGCCCCGGACCAATTGGCAGCCAAAGGACCAGGCCCCTTTTTGCAATTCGGCACTGCGTCGCTTTAACTAACAATTGCGCGGTCATGCGACGTGGCTCCAAAACAAAATTGGCGTCCTTTTTTTCCCACAAATAGAGCTTTCTTTTGGTGGTATTTGATCGCCCCTGCGGTTTTTATTTTTTGCGCTATAAACAAAAATAGAGCGACAATTTTGAAAAAAATGCAATATTTTTTACTTTTTGCTATAATAAATATCCCCAAAAAATATATAAAAAAACATTTTTTTTCCTCAGTTTAGGCCGATACGTATTCTTCTACATATTTTTGGTAAAAAAAATCGCAATTAGCGATTATTGATTAGTTTGCGCAAAAGTTATAGCGTTTACAAAATAGGGGATAGTTTTATAGCATTTTTATTAATATTTTTTTTTTATTAGTAATGGCGGCGATCAGCGATTTTTATTGTGACTGCGACATTTTGGCGGACACATCGGACATTTTTGACACATTTTTGGGACATTTGTCATTTATACAGCAATCACTGCTATTTAAATAGCACTGATTCCTATGTAAATGACAGTTGTAGTTAGGGGGTTAACCACTAGGGGGTGGGGAGGAGTCAGTGTGACGTGTTGTGTTTTTTTTTACAGTAGGGGGGCGTGGCTGTACGTCTGACGTCATTGATCGGCGTTCCCGATGACAGGGAACCGCCGATCACTGACAGTCAGTGTAGGAAGCGCGGGGAGAGGTTTGTTTACATAGACCTCTCCCCGTTCTTCAGCTCCGTAACCCGATCGCGGGATACCAGCGGCGATCGGGTCCGCTGGTCCCGCGGCCGGGGTCACGGAGCTCCCGACCGGGTCGCGAGCGCGCCGCTAGCGGCGCGCGCGCGATCCACAGGCAGGCACATGCACGATCACGTACAGGTACGTGATTCTGCCTGCCCGTGCCATTCTGCTGACGTAAATATGCAGTGGCCGGTCGGGAAGTGGTTAACAAATTTCTCCAAATATTAGAAAATTCATAAATTCGAAAAAATTCAACAGTTCGTAAATTAGAAAATTCGTAAATTCATGAATTTGAAAATTCCTAAATTCCTAAATTCGAAAAGCTGAAAACCTGAAAATTCAAAAATCTGAAATAATGACTAATATTAACTTAACTATTAAATTATAGGTATTGGAATTTCCTTTCAAATTTGGCTGTTAGTGAACGTAACGAATACAAATTTACCCGAAGTTACGAATTATCCGAAATAACGAATGCTGCATCTAAACAAATGGAATGGAAAAAATGAATAACAAATAATTATAATAATAAAACGTTTTTATTATTATTATTGTTATTTATTATTATTAATTTGTTTTGTTCCATTTGTTTAGATGCGGCATTCGTTATTTTGGGTAATTCGTAACTTTGGATAAATTTGTATTGGTTACGTTCACTAACAGCCAAATTTGAAAGGAAATTCCAATACCTCTATATAATAGTTAGTAATAGTTAAGTTATTATTAGTTAGTCATTATTTCAGACTTTTGAATTTTCTGGTTTTCAGCTTTTCGAATTTAGGAATTTAGGAATTTTAGAATTTTCGATTTTTGGAATTTTCAAATTTACTAATTTTCGGAAAAAAATTGTTAAATGGGTTTACAGTAATTTGCATATATCCTAATTGATGAAAAAATGAATTTGTCGAAATTTGTTAAAAAAATTAAAAATTTGGATAAATTTGTATTGGTTACAATCACTAACATGTAACCAGACATGTGCACACTGAAATATTTCGTTTCGGAATTTCGTTTTCGTCCGAAAAATACATTTATTTAGTTACTCACAAAATTAGTTTTTATATATTTTGTTTTTCGTTAAAAATTGCATTCGTCCGAAAATCCAAATGAATTAAGGTTGAATCTGTCATTGAAGGCTTATGGTGTCTGTCGAATGTTCAAAGAAGATTTGACGGAGCAGCTAAACTTTATGACTCTGTATAGTTTAGCTGCAATTCCACCCAATTCCAGCAGCGATCTTTTCTCTCTACTTCGAATCTTTTCTCTCTACGTCAAATCTTTTCTCTCTACGTCAAATCTTTTCTCTCTATGTAGAATAATCTTGGACTAATAGAGTTAAGGTTAGGTACATTCGACCACAGGTTCAATGGACACAGATTGTTATTGTCAGCTTCGAATCTCCTATCTATATCCAACTGTTGTCACAACGAAAACGAAAATAAAGCATTTGTTTATGTCGGATCTTTCGTTTTTTGGATTCTGCACTTTCGTTATTGTTTGTTAAAAGGATAACAAAAATACCTGACATTCGGACGAAAACGAATGCACATGTTTACTAACAGCCAAATTTGAAAGGAAATTACAATACCTATATGTTAATAGTTAGTTATTATTAGTTAGTTAGTTATTCTTTTTAGAATTTTTGGATTTTCTTTCTTATTTTCGAATTTACGAATTTTTGAATTTACGAATTTAAGAATTGCGATCGTAACGAATGACCCCGAAAAAAAAACTAAAAAAAAAAATGAATGAAACGAAAAGAAACAAATTTTGTCTACCTGTCATATGCACTCATCCTGACTATGCCCACCCTTTGCACCCACCTCCTTCATTCATAGTAACCGTATTATCACTTATATTAATAAAAATCAGTCTATGAATGGAAGAGGTGGACTTTTATTCATCTGCCCATCCTCTATTCATAGATGTTTTTTTAGTCATAGAAGCTATAGTACGGCTTCTATAAATGGAGGAGGTGGGCGTAAAGGGCAGGCATAGTACAAGGGGTTGATTTACTAAAAGTCAAATAGGCTAATCGCTTTAAAGAGGAAGTAAACCTTGATGGGTTTTACTTCCTCTTTTGCTCGCTGCTGCAGCCTGCAAATGAAAAGTATAATGGGCTAGTATGCATCGCCTACTAGCCCATTATGTGCCACTTACCTGCAAAAGAATCCAGCGATGTCCCCTGTGTGGGCAGCGTCCATCTTCTGGCCCCTCTTCCTTCCGGGCCACGGACTCTGGCTCTGTGATTCACCAGAGCTGCATGACGTCACAAGCATGCGCACGGGAGCCACGATTAACGGCACAAGCTAGGGAGGAAATGGCACTTAGTTTAGTTTCTTCCCCGCACATGCGCTGTTGGAATTTTTAACGGACCACAAGTGAAAAATCTCCTAAACGGCGCACATTTAGGAGATATTTCCACTACCTATAGATAAGCCTTATTCTAGGCTTACCTATAGGTAGAAGTCCAAAAAGTTGGTTTACAAGCACTTTAATACAGTGCTATAAAAATGCATTGATTACTGTAAAAATGTCACTGGCAGTGAAGGGGTTAACACTAGGGGGCGATCAAGGGGTTACCTGTGTTCCCTAGTGTGTGTTCTAACAGAAGGGGGGTAGGGGAGATGACAGATCGCTGTTACTATCACTTCTCCCCTCAGAGAACCGGGATCTCTGTGTTTACACACAGAGATCCCGGTTCTCGCCGTGCTACGAACGTTCGCGGGAGCCCGGACTCCGGGGGCGAGCTGCACGCGCCTCCTGCGGCGTGCGCGCGCCCCTAGTGGCCCCCAGAGGGAGCGACGCAACATAACGGCGATTCGTGCAGCCGTGCCATGTTGCCGCAGTACAACTGCGGCGCCTGGTTGGCAAGCGGTTAAGAGTGAAATGGCCCCAGAGCTTAGTGAATGCGGTGAAGTGTCATGTTACAGAGAATACCCAATCATGTGCAAATAAAATAAAAAAACAGCAGTTTTTGCTTACATATGATAGAATCAGAAAATTCATCCGAGCTTCACCTCATTCACTAAGTTCAGCAGCAAATTTTTTTGCAAAGTGAACAGCCTATTTGCCTATTTGCCCTCAATAAATCAACTCCCATAGTTTCTGCATGATAAACAAAAGTCGGAACTGAAAAGACAATGGGTTGTGCTTTGGAAAAATAAATCCTTGACAAAGTTACAATAATGTTTAAATATTAGCAAGGTCATATCTGCCTCAATTAGTATTATGCGGAACGTTTGGCTTATTATCTGTTGCAGACCGTTTACTGCCAACAAAAAAAAAATGATAAAAACGAACGTCAACTAGACATTATTAAATAAAGCCTTACTCATAGATATCTCTTGTTGGTGACATTTATCTGCAAGCCACCTATATTGTGTACATATTTTGCACTTGTCTCAGCTATTTGGCATAGATTGCGTGACTGGGAATGATGGATGACTGATAGATACAAATATCAACATTTTCAATGCGTGATCACACAATATGAACCAGGTAACGTCTCCACCATAGTAGTTTTACTGCTACAGGGATGCTCTCATTTGCAGAATCACATATACATACTGGAAAGCGTTTTGCAAGACAAGCAACATTTTTTAAATACATTTTGACTTGATATACAAGTAGCCTCATGTCACAACAGAGTATAAAAGAGAAGAGAGGTGCCTCTAATGCCGCGTACACACGAAGGGACTTTGTCCGCCGGACCTAGTCCAGCGGACAAACCGCCGGACTTTCCAGCTGGGCTTCGGCGGACTTGAAAGCGAACGGACTTGACCACACACGATCACGCTAAAAGTCCGGCGGTTCACGCGATGACGTACAGCACGTACGACGGGACTAGAAAACGAAAAATACTAGAAAAATACTTGCTACTGAGCATGCGTCGTTTTTGGTCCGCCTGACCATACTACAGACGGCCGTATTGTCCGCCGGACTGCCAAGTCCAGCGGATAATTTTAAAACAAAACTTAAAACCTAGTCTCGTGTGTGGGCCCGTCGAAGGCCCACACACGAGGGGATTGTCCGGCGGACTCGAGTCCAGCGGACAATCCCGCGGGAATGTCCCTTCGTGTGTACGCGGCATTAGAGTAGCAATATTGTTACATTTAATGAAGGTACAACATTTAGCAACATATTGCTACACTTATGCCACGTACACACTGTACAACTTCTGTTCTCTGATTTCCTTCAGCTTTACCAAACCCATGTAGTGCAAGGGCCTGCCTAATTGCATACAAATTGAAACTCTAATGCCGCGTACACACGACCGGACTTTCCCGCAGACTAGGTCTGACGGGATCAGTCCGTCGGACATTCTGATGATAATCCGATAATTTTTATATTAAAAAATCAGACGGACCTAGAAATAGAACATGTTTCAAATCTGTCCGACGGACTCAATTCCTATCAGGAAAATCATTTGTCTGTATGCTGGTCCGATGGACCAAATACGACGCAAGGGCAGCTATTGGCTACTGGCTATTGAACTTCCTTTTTTAGTCCCGTCTTACGTCATCACGTTCAAAACTAACGGACTTTCGAACTGACTTAGTCCGTTCGTGTGTGGGCAAATCCATTCGTTCGGAAGTCCGTCCGAACTCTGTCGAAAGTCTGTCGGGAAGACCGTTGGACCTAGTCTGCCGGAAAGTCCGGTCGTGTGTATGCAGCATTAAGGTTTGACCTCATATTATATGGTATTGGTAAATCTGAAGGAAAAATCTACAGAAAATTGTATACCCTGTTTCCCCCGAAAATAAGACCTAGCGTGATTGTTGGTGATGGCTGCAATATAAGCCCTACCCTGTTTCCCCGAAAATAAGCCCTACCCTGAAAATAAGACCTACAAGGACTTTAACTAGGGCTTATTTGGGGAGGTTAGGGCTTATATTGCAGCCATCACCGACAATCACGCTAGGTCTTATTTTCGAGGAAGCAGGGTAGTGTGTATCCAGCCTTAGAGGAGCCTCTCTTCTCTTTTATACTCTGGAGCTCCTGCTGGATTTTGCTTCTAATCCCCTTCCATTTGTGGGTGGACATTTTATGGTTACACACATATATCACATTGCTATAATCTTTTATATGGACTATAAACTGAAGGACCACGAATAAATGGTTGTGGAACAAATCCTCTAAGTTTCCATTATTTCTTATGGGGAAATTCACTTTGATATACAAGTGCTTTGGATTCCAAGCATGTTTCTGGAACTAATTATGCTCGCAATCCAAGGTATTACTGTACTTCAATCTGTACTTCTGCCTGCAGGGGGCGCATTGGCTCGTTTCTGCTGTGAATATTCACAGCAGAAGCTGATCTGCAGGTGCCAGGCACTCAATCATCGGCAATACACAGAGAACTAAGATCTACATATGTAAACAAGGCAGATTTCAGTTTTGACAAGGGGGAAGGAATGGATTTTGTTTTCCTGCAAAGCAAGGAACAAAATCCATTACTTCCCTTAGTAAAAGCACCTAAAACATTGCATACATAAGCACTGGCTTATGTGTTAGTTAGTGTTCAGTCCTGCTCAGGGGTGGCCTGTCCATTAAGGGTGCATGGGCTTGCCCCCCTCCCGTCCATCACTACCCCCCTATCCATGCGTCCGGCCCCTTTCAGGACACTGGGGCATGGATTCCAATGTGGAGGGGCTGTTTTCTTTTGAAGCACCAATTAGAGCCAGAAGCTCTAATAGGCTTCAATATAGGGTGGGCTTGGGTTGCAGAGAGTGCGCTCCGATCCCACCCAGCTGTGTTACAACAGCGAATGAATATTCGCTGTTGTAACACTGATCCTCCTCCTGGTCAATCAGGAAGCGGGTTTTGACACCGGTCAAAAGACAGGCGAACCTATTGGACATCTAGGAGGAGGGGAGGAGCTGGAAGCCGCCATATAGGAGAGGACACGGAGCCGCTGCAAAATGTTTTATTGGATGTGTTTTATAGCAGGAAGTAACAAATATTGTTTTGTTTTTTTTCAAAAATGTCAGTCTTTTTTTGTTTATAAGGCAAAAAAAAAACAAAAAACAGTGATCAAATATCACAAAAAGAAAGCTCTATTTGTGGGGGGAAAAAAAATTCAATAAATTTGGATGAATGAATTTGGATACAGTGTCGCATGACGGCACAATTGTCACTTAGTGTAACGCAATGCAGTATCGCTAAAAATGCCCTGGTCATAAATAGGGGTAAAACTTCCAGCGGTCAAGTGGTTAACAAGTAACTGCAAACAAAGCAGAACTATTATGCAGGTTGGTTTTCAAAGTAACATTATCTAAATTCTATTTTTATACATAAAAATCCCCTTTTGCCATGTATGTTTTGCACATCAAAAAGGTTAAAATTGCTCTTTCTGTAAACCTCCAAAAGTCCCCCAGCAAGCAATTTTATGCTATTCAGCAGCCCTGAGACATGCGAGGAGATGCCTTTATATTCATGGCCGCAAAAATCTCCATAGCCAGATCCTGGAAGACACCCACGATTCCCTTTGAATTGGTGAAGGCCAAATAATGTGGATTATGGTTAACCACTTCAATACCGGGCACTTAGACACCTTCCCGCCCAAGCCAATTTTCAGCTTTCAGCGATGTCGCAATTTGAATGACAATTGCGCGGTCATGCTACACTGTACCCAAACAAATTTTTTATCATTTTGTTCCAACAAATAGAGCTTTCTTTTGGTGGTATTTGATCACCTCTGCGATTTTTATTTTTTGCGCAACAAACAAAAAAAGACCGAAAATTTTGCAAAAAAACAAGTTTTTCTTTGTCACTGTTAATTTTTTTTGTAAATAATTGCGTTTTCTTCTTCAATGACGGGCACTGATAAGGCGGCACTAATGGGCACTAATAAGGCGGCACTGATGGGCACCGATGAGGTGGAACCAATTAGGGGGCACCGATGAGGTGGCACCGATGATGGGCACTGATAGGCGGCACTGATGGGCACTGATAGGTGGCACTGATGGGCATTGATAGGTGGCACTGGTATGCGGCACTGATGGGCACTCAGGTGGCACTGATGGGCACTCAGGTGGCACTGATGGGCACTCATAGGCGGCACTGATGGGCACTCATAGGCGGCACTGACGGGTACTTATGGGTGGCACTGATGCACACATATAGGTGGCACTGATAGGTGGCATGGATGGGCACTGATAGGTGGGCATGGGTGGGCACAGATGGGCACTGATAGGTGGCACTGATGGACGCTGATGAGTGGCACTGATGACACTGATGGGTGGCATTGCTGGGCATCCCTTTTTTAAACTTTTTTTTTAATTAAATATGATGTGCCAATCAGTGCCCATCTGTGGGCACTGATTGGCATATTTTTTGCATTTTTTTTAACATGTGGATGGCCATGGGGGATGTACCTGGCCATCCACATGCTGGGGGCTTCCCTGGTGGTCCTGGGGGCTTCCCTGGTGGTCTAGTGTGGGCATCTGAGGGGGGGCTGCGCTGATAAACAATCAGCGCATACCCCCCTGTCAGGAGAGCCGCCGATCGGCTCTCCTCTACTCGCGTCTGTCAGACGCGAGTGAGGAAAAGCCGATCAACGGCTCTTCCTGTGTACATCGTGATCAGCCGTGATTGGACACGGCTGATCACGTGGTAAAGAGCCTCCGCCGGAGGCTCTTTACCGAGATCAGTGTAGCGGTGTGTCAGACTGACACACCGCTCCACCGATCGCCGTGATGCGTGCCCCCACGGGCGCGCGGCGGCTGTTATCCTGAAGGACGTCATATGACGCCCAGTCAGGATAACTAAACCACTTCCCGGACGTCAATCTGCTATTGACCGGGCGGGAAGTGGTTAATGAACATCTTTCTGCTATCTTAACTGACAAACTTAAATTGTTTGAAAGAATTTGGGAGCTCTGGATCTGCTACTTACGGGGGGGGGGGGGGGGGATACACAACACGACAATGTTCTCCTAGATAGAAGGGAATATACTACTTTCCTACTTTCTCTACTCGATCCTGTTCTTAGATTACTCTTGTTCAAAATTGAAGTATTACCTGAAAATAACGCTCATGAATGACAACCTAGGAGCCATATGTCATTACCAATGGTGTGCCCCTGAGTTAGCCATCTGTGTACATTGTAACACAGAACAAAGCACAAACTGCTTACATGGCACCACATCCAATATATACTCACCGGACACTTTATTAGGTATGTGTAAAAGAAAAAAGTGCAGCGCTGGATAGTGAATACAAATATGTCAATTACTAATATATGACAAAATACATTAGTGCTATTAGACATGTGCACAACAAAAAAAAATGTGTTTATTTTCGTTTCGTTTTTTTCGTTTCCGAAAAAAATTTGTTTATTTTCGTTTCGTTTTTTTCGTTTCCGTTGATTCGTAACGATTCGTAAATTCGTAAGTCGTTGGTGTTCGTATTCGTAACGATTCGTACATTCGTAAGCCCCCATACACACACGCGGATTATCCGAGGACCAGGTCCGTCGGATCACGTCCGTCGTACTTTGTCCGATGTTGGTGTTGCGTACACACGGTCGGACAACGTTGTCGGAATTTCCGGTCTGCAAGAACGTCGTAACGTAAGTCGTCTTCCACGTCAGGCACCCGTTGGGCTCCTTCTGCTGATCCTGTGTTTGGGGACTTAAGATTCGCGCTTCTCAGTTTTCTGACTCAGATCGTTACTGCTCTTCAGTTTGTGCTTGTCGTGCGTATCTGTTTATTAGTGCGTGTAGTCAGTTCGCATTTGTTGGTCATTGCGGCCTATATCTTGATATAGGACGCTTTGATTTGCACTGCTTATTGTCTGCTCGTTTCTGGTATTCATTTCGTTCTTTCAGGCCTTGCTGTTTATCGGTGCTTTCTGTTTGTCCGTTCTGACCAGCCGACCTTTTGTGAGCGATGTTTCCCGTACGTACTCGTCGCTGAGTTCGTGCTGTACGCGGAATTGGTGTCAGGCTTTGAGCCAAGACCCGTCCATGAACAGAGTGACGAGGAGTATGTGGACCAAGAATTGGTTGCTTCAGCGTGATCAGTTCTCGCACATGCCTTTGCTTCGTGAGATCCGGGAGAATAATCCTGATGATTTCAGGAAATTTCTCCGGATGACGGACCCCGTGTTTCACCGTCTTTTGGCTTTGCTGACCCCTTTTATCAGCCGGCAGGATACCTGCATGAGACAAGCCATCACTCCGGAGCAGAGGCTTGTTGCTACGTTGAGGTACTTGGCGACAGGGAGAAGCCTTCAGGATTTGAAGTTCTCTTCAGGTATCTCTCCCCAGGCCCTGGGAATCATTATTCCAGAGACCTGTTCTGCCATCATCCAGGTCCTGCAGGAGGACTATATTAAGGTAACATTTCTACTTTACTATTCCATTCTATGTATGCTCTGTTTGCTAATGTCTTGTATTTTTGACCTCCTTCCCTAATTACCATGATTGCAATATGCTCTAATATGCTGTGCCCCTTTTCTCCTTCATGCATTTTTCCCTTCACTTACCTCACCAGTATGCTCTTCTGCTCCAATAGACACCTATGGCCTAGTCACTTAAGCAATGTATTTTGTCTGCTGCATAGTATTGTTTTCCCCCAAACACCCCCGAAAATATGCACAAATGTTTGCTGTGTGGTTTACTTCATGTAGAGCCCCTTTTTTTTCCCTTTTTGTTGGTGGGGGGGGGGGGTGCCAAATTCATTCTGAACCCCCTCCCCCAACTGCTCTGTCAGATGGTACCAATCCTCTATCTGCTGGCTTTCTCAAGGTCAATACACACTATATACCTACCTCTTTATAGTGGGCATCTTCAGGGATGAATTCAGCAAAGCATGTAGTGCAAGGGGCTGCCTCCATACTTTACATTTCCTCTTTTTTGGTGTTCTTTCCCTCCTATTAGCTTGCTAGGTAATTTCAGAATGTCCAAATGTGCGTTCCTTTTTTTTGGGGGGGGGGGGGGGGGTGGGGATTTTGAATGTTATTTTATCTTTCCTGTGGGCTGCCAATAGTGTTAAGTAAGGAGGATCTGGCCAAACTAGCACACATTATTGAGCCATTTGGCAATCAATGAAGTGCAGAGGGTTACCTGTCCAAACCCCCCCCCCCCCCCCCAAACCCCTAGTTATTGCCAATGGCCCATCAGAAGTGGGGCGATTGATGGGGGGTGAGTCATCTGCTAGGGGGACCCTCTACTTTGCGTTGCAAATACTTTCCAGCTTTAAATGTAAAAGTCTGATCTTCTTCCAAGATGTTTAGTGTCTAATCTGCTTGCAATGTTTATGTGCAAAGTGACTAATTTATTTTTCTTGTTTCACTCCACAGTTCCCTTCCACGCCACAGGAATGGCAGACTGTGGCCTCCCACTTTGCCACCCGTTGGGACTTTCCTAACTGCGGAGGTGCAATTGATGGGAAACACGTCCGCATCGTCCCACCCCCCAACTCGGGGTCCTACTATTATAATTACAAGGGGTTTAATAGTGTCGTGATGTTGGCGGTGGTGTCGGCGACATACGAGTTTTTGTATGTGGACGTGGGAATGAACGGCTGGATCTCAGATGGTGGTGCCATTGCGCACACGGAGTTCTACTGGCGTCTCCAAAGTGGCAGTCTGTGTTTGCCACCTCCAGAGGAGAATGCAGAAGGACTCCCCTTCGTCTTTGTCGCAGATGAAGCGTTTGCGTTGACTCCCCATCTGATGAGGCCCTTCCCGATGAGGACCCTCACCCCAGACCAGAGGGTCTTCAATTACAGGCTGTCAAGAGCCCGCAGAGTGGTGGAAAACACCTTCGGGATCCTGGCCAGCCGCTTCCGCCTGTTTGTGACGGCTATTAACTTGGCGGAATACAAACTCAACCACATAGTTCTTGCCTCTTGCATATTGCACAACTTTTTGAAAAGACACAACACCAACTATGTGGTGACCGTTGGCCCAGATGTTGAGGGCCCTTGCAATGCCGACCTCACAGCCCTTCAAGCGGCACGTCCAGGCTTGCCCCCTCGAAATGCCCGTGCAGTCCGTGAGCAATATATGGACTACTTTGTGGGTAGGGGGGCCATTGCTCTGCCTGACGATGTGTGAGAGGCATTTTTAAATAAATATATTTTTTTACCAAACCTATGTTTTCTGGTCATTTCCATATTCTAGCTTCTTTGAGATATACATTTTTGCCCTTTAGCTTCAACAGTGGGAATGCACTTTCTGGGCAAAAGGAGGTAACAGTCTCTTCTTCCCAAAAAGATTCTTCTCATGTTGTGTGTTTGATACCTAATCTTTGCTCTAGAGAAGGTTTGTAGTGCATAACTGACACCCAAAATACTCCTTTTCATCACCATGACAGAAATGTGTGTATTACCAAAAATGGTGTGCTACGTGTTTTCAAACAAATCACTGTGGGTGTCATTTACATAAGTCAAATCTACTATGCTCTACAAGTGCAGTGCAAAAGTGCCCTGGAAAAGAAACTTGCAGTGCAAACTGGACTTGCCTTTAGTAAATAACACCCATTGCCCCCCAAATCCTTGACAGTTGACATACATAATGCTTTTTTATTTTTAAATAAGGAAGCCACACATTTAGAAAATTAAAAAAGTTTACTTGCAACACATTCACAAGTGCATTTACAAACTTCTTGCCCAAACTGACAAGATCTTGGTTCTTGACAACATTGTTTACAAACATTCTGCATTTGGTAAAACAAGGCATGGAGCAAAACAGAACATAGGAACTAGGAAAGTTCAACTTTCTAAAGTGAAGACAAGATCAGACATGACTATATGTTAAAAGTGTGTTTGATCTTGCCTTCATCACATGGGGGGTCACCCCTGGAAAGTGGAAATTTAGAACATGCACACAATTTGGGTCTGAAAATGTTCATTAGATGGTAAAACACATGCCTAGAATCTTCAAAAGTGCCATTTTCCATCATGGGGATGAATGGACGTTTTTTGGGGGTGCAACCCCTTCACCACAACCACTTTAGTAGTTCGGAAAGTGGTTGCACCCCCAAAAAAACGTTGTCATTCATCCACCATGATGGGAGCTAGCACATGTGGACACAATGTGTGCATGTTCCAAATTTCACACAGTTCTTAAGTTGCAAATGTGTTCAGAAACACACACAAATGTGTAGTAATTACTTGGTGCATTTTCAGATTTTTCCTAAAACATCAATGATGTTCTTCAATTTTTGTTGAACATCATTGATGTTTTGCTTTATGTCATCTAGATCTCGATTGCAGACCATTATCTCCCCGATGAGGACGTGGGCACTCTCTGTGGTAAAGTGCAATTCTTCTTCCACAACATCCACGTCACCTAAAAACACCAAAAAAAACACAAATGTGTTTTGGAAATGAGGCAGGCATACATTGATTAGCTTACCAGTAGCTGTGTTCTCCCACACTCACCTGTTGTGGTGACAAGTTCTCCAATTTCTATGATCTCTCCTTCCTCCTCCTCCTCCTCTGCTTCTGGTCTTTCCCCTTCTTTGAGAGGTGTTGGTTTTGTGGTTTCCTCAGACGTCACGAGTTTTCGCTCCCCTATGAGAAGGTACAAAAGGGAGATTTAGCAACACAATCTATTGAGGGCAGAAATAGGAAATGTCAAACATTGCTTGAAAGTGAGGGACAATATTTTTGTTTGGCCAGTTACAAATGACAACAACATGAATGTAGTCACTTTGTAAAGGTGCTAAACTTACTAGCTTTTTGGTAGAAGTTTGTCTGATGGAGACCTCCCTCTAGTATCCACTGGAGCACATGTGTGGAAAAGCATAATAAAAAGTGGGTTTGGGTGTCCCAGCACTAGTGCTCTAGAGTCCAGATGGGTAAACAGCTACTGGGTGACCTCTCCTTTACATTGAATAAATTGGCTTTACATTCTTGATGACTTTTCTAGTGAGAACAAACTTCCTTTCCCCAAACAAAACACCAAACATCGTATGGCCGAACGATCGAGGTTGAGTACGATCGAATGGACACACACGAACATGACAGTGGCAGAAAGATCGAGGTTGAGTACGATCGAATGCACAGACGAACATGAAAGTGGCCATTTTCTAATGTACAACTTTGTCAAAATACAAACACATGGAGCAGTATGCAAGCCAAAAATCCAACACAAAACACAACTACTTACTTTTTTGAAGAACTCGCTTGATCTTTCTGTACTGATCGGCCTCCCTCAGTTTCAGGTCTGACCAGCGTTTCCTCAGTTGCTCCTTGGATCGTTGTACCCCAAAATGATTGTACAGCCTCCTCACAACTTTAGACATGATCTTGGCCTTGCGGACATTGGGGTTGAGGTAAGGCCCATACTTCCCATCATAGTCGCTCCTCTTTAATATGTCCACCATCTCCAACATTTCTCCAAATGACATATTGGAGGCCTTGAATTTCTGGCTCCGGGATCGGGACGTTTCTGCCTCCGGCCTTTCCTCGTCCTCCTCCTCGTTGCTGCAATATTTCGGGCGCACCTGCTGTGTCCCCGCCATGTGCTCTCCCCACTGCGCCGTAAAGAGAAGGGGTGGGGAATAGACGAGAAAGATCGTCAGGGGCGGGCGGAGTTTGACGCATGCGCACTGTATATAAAACGTCACACGCCTGTGTCGTAGCCACGATCTGTGAGACGAGGGGAGAGAAAGCTCACGCACGAGACGATCGCTATAACGAAGGTACAATTTGACGTTGGCACATAACTAGCCTAGACAAATTAGACCTTGAGGCTTCTTTATGGAGAAGATTAGGAGAGTTTTGCCGGACATTATTTATAGTGTTTTGTGTGGTGTTGTGTCTTGCAGAGATTATGCAGGGATTCAACGACATGAGTTTTCTCCCCCTCTTCATTGATAAATACAGGGAAATTCCCCTTTTATGGCAGGCCAAACACCCCCATTACGGCCACAAACCAAAGAGGTACGCAGCCCTGCTGAAACTTGTGGAATTTGTAAAGCCAAGGTTCCCCACGGCAACTGTTGTTAAGATAAGAAATAAAATTGGCAGCCTGAGGAGTGCGTATATCAGGGAGCGCAAGAAGGTCCTGAAGTCCCAAGAAGCTGGAGCTGCAGCAGATGAGGTCTATGCCCCCAAGCTCTGGTACTATGACAGGCTCCATTTTCTCAAAGACCAGACTGATGTCACGGAGCCACTCTCGCCTCCTCCTTCCACGCTTCCTTGCGCGCAGGCCACCCCTGATGAGGCTTCCGAGGAGCAACCTGGGCCTTCCAGTCTGGAAGATGTGGAGGAGCCCAGCTTGTGGCAGGTATAGTAGTTTGGGAACCAATGTTCTGAAAAATAAATGATGTTCAGTTAATTCAGGATCCCCAATTGCTTAGTTCCTAACGTGTTTGACATATCAACAGCCAGTAGTGTTGGAGACATTTGGGGCAAGAATATAAACTGCAGGGCTGAGAATTGTATGGTTTTCTATTTGTAACCATTTTGCAACAGTCACTAGATGAAAATTGTGTGTGTTTGATGAACAAATAACTGAAACTATGTCCCTTTTTCATACACAGGAAGACCTCAGCCAGGAGGAGGCTGTGGAATGTGGCAGTCAGGAGGAGGAAGGGGTTAGTGGCAGCCAAGAGGTGGGTAGTGGCAGCCAAGAGGGGGGTAGGCCTAGGAGCCTGACTGACTCCCAAATCCCTCCCCTCCACCTTCCCTACAAAAGGGCGAGAAGGGGGGGGGGTGAGGCGGGAGAGTCAGCGCTCCGGATGATCCGAGAGGCTTCAGCCTCCCTACATGCCACACCCACCGACGAGGAGACCTTTGCCTCCTTGGTTGTCACGAAAATGATGGGTATGGAGGTGGGGCAACGCAACATGTGTGAGGATGTCATCCTCAAAGTCCTAAATAAGGGGATGGCTGGGGGGGTGACCCCACTCACACATGTTTGCCTTAGTGACCATGCTCCGCCTCCTCCTCCTACTCCTCCTTCTGCCACCCCACCAGCAACACAGCCACAGCGTGCAAGGAAGCGTGGAAGGAAGACCTGAGAGTGACGACCTGGATTCAGTCTGGTCTGAGAGAAGATGGAGCCTCTCGTAGGACCAGAGCCTGGGGACCTAGATGGCATCTGCTGCAGTTCCGGATGTTTTGGACTTCAGGACCAGATAGCACTCCCTTTAAGATACGTACTCCTCAGGCCCCCAATTTTAGACGCTTCAAAAATGATGGTTGCCGTGGGGGTCCAAGGCTTTGCAAATTCCCCAAGTTTCTCCATCGCTGCGTTCCTCTTTGGTTTGTTGCTGAGACCTAAATAAAGGTATTTTTGATTTGAAATAATCATTGCCTATTGTGTTTTACTTTTCTACAATGACAGTTTATTTGTGAGTAGGCAGGTACATTTCACTAATCATAAAGTATAATTAACAAGGGGCACCAACAACAAACAAACTCCTAGTAAATTTAAGCAACAAATAGAAATGTTAATAATGTTGTTTTGCTAAGTTGAGACACACAACCCCTCTCAAAAAAAAAAAAAAATCTCCTTAAAATATGTATTCCAAAAAAAAAAAAAAATAATGACAAATCCTCCAAAAAATATAACAAAGATTCTTTTACGATCTGAGTAAAAATAAACATGTAGTCTAGAAATCCTGAAAAGTAATAAAGAACTAAGTTTGGGAGAAGTGCGGGCGGAATAGGAGCAGCTAAAACATGTAATTCTTCTTGCATTGTAAAGAAAAAGAGAATGCGCTGCATTAAAGACATTTTAACATTGCAGCGTGACGAGTGTGCTGTGTCGATTAGGAAAGGTAGTTTTACCTGACCGAGCGCTTCCGTCACAGAATTTCTTCTGAGCATGCGTAGCACTTTGTCCGTCGGGCTACGCTACACACGATCGGATTTGGTGTGATCGGACTTTGTTGTCGAAAAATCTATCCAGCAGGAGATAGAACTTTGTCCGTCGGACAATCTGAGGTACACTGTCCGATGGTGCCTACACACGGTCGGAATTTCCGACAACATTGTCCGATAGGACAGAATCCATCGGAAAATCCGACCGTGTGTACGGGGCATTAGAGTTATTTTTTCGTTGATTCGTTTTTTATGTTAGTTTAATTTTTGTTTATTTTTGTTTATTCGTTTATTCGAAATTCGGACGCATTCGTATTTATTCGTACATTCGTAACATTCGTAACATTCGTAGATTCGTAATCGGAGCATAATTCATAATTTTATGTAATGTGTATGCTATTATTACATTTTAAGAGACACGGAAAATTACGAATCGGAAAAAAAAGTTACGAATCGAAAAAAAAAGTTACGAATGTATGAATTTTTTCGTTCAATCCATTCGAAGCACGTTAAGCAGCACCATTGTAAGAGACACGGAAAATTACGATTTGAAAAAAAAAAGTTACGAATGTACGAATTTTTTCGTTCAATCCATTTGAAGCACGTTAAGCAGCACCATTGTAAGGGACACGGAAAATTACCAATTCAACAAAAATAAAAAGTTACGAATGTACAATTTTTTTCGTTCATTTTCGTTGTTCCTGTTTTCGTTTTTTGGATTTTCTTCATTCGTACATTCGTTGTTTCTAATTCTAATAGTTGTTTTTCGGATTCGTTCAATTCGAACGATTCGTTAATCGGATTTGTTCGATTCGAACGATTCGTTAATCGGATTCGTTCGATTCGAACGATTCGTTCATTCGTAAGAAAACGAACGAACGAAAATAACGAAAAAAAACGAAAAACGAAAAAAAACGAAACGAATTGCACATGTCTAAGTGCTATTGAACCCAAATATTGTGAATAAAGACAGTGTATACCACATATGAAAAAAATCTAATATTCAAAGAAAAAAGTTCATAAGTGAAAGTCCAAATAATCATATGTGAAGATTATTCTTATGTAGAAGCATCCAGAATGTACTCCAAAAGATACTTTTCACCGCTCGTGCTGCCCGTCACCACAAAGTAAAGCAAAAGGGGAGGCTTACCAGAAAGCCAGTGGCCGCCCTTATTCAGGGGGGTCAAGCTAAGCTTAGTAGAACAGCCTTGGCGCTGTTAGGGGTACCCTGATGATGTCAGTTGTGACGAAACGGTCGTAGGGTCGCCGCGTACACACGCACTGCGCATGCGCGATTGCTTTTTCTCGTCCATGGACACACGGAGCCTGTTTTTATACCTTGCAAGGTTACCTTTTATGTAACAGGATTTTTTATTCAATAAAATCCTTTTTTGGAAACGTCTACACTATCGGAGCCTTTCTTTTTGTCTTTCCCGCTCCCCATCCACTGGAAGTTTCACTAACCCTGTGGAAATAGAGGGTTCTGCAAAGGTCCGCCACACAGGAGAAACGCAGATGTCGATGGTATATCGAATGGGATGCTGGTGACATCTAACAGCGCCAAGGCTGTTCTACTAAGCTTAGCTTGACCCACCTGAATAAGGGCGGTCGCTGGCTTTCTGGTAAGCCTTCCCTTTTGCCTTACTTTGTGGTGACGGGCAGCACGAGCGGTGAAAAGTATCTTTTGGAGTACATTCTGGATGCTTCTACATAAGAATAATCTTCACATATGATTATTTGGACTTTCACTTATAAACTTTTCTCTTTGAATATTTGAATATTGGATTTTTTTCATATGTGGTATACACTGTCTTTATTCACAATATTTGGGTCCAATAGCACTAATGTATTTTGTCATATATTAGTAATTGACATATTTGTATTCACTATCCAGCGCTGCACTTTTTTCTTTTACACATCCAATTTTGTGCCCTATATCGGGGTTATTAGTGTCCAGCTGCAGGACAACTTTCACAGTATTTTTTAATTCATTGATATATTTTCACACACCTAGCGCAATTCTTTTCATTTATAATTTTGTCACTTTATTAGGTGCACCTTGCTAGTATGGGGTTGGACCCCCTTTTGTCTTCAGAACTGCCTTCATTCTTCATGGCATAGATTCAACAAGGTGTTAGGAACATTCCTTAGAGATTTTGGTTCATATTTACATGATGGCATCACACAGTTGCTGCAGATTTGTCAGGCCAAAGGTGCTCTATTGGATTGAGATCTGGTGACTGTGGAGGCCATTGGAGTACAGTGACCTCATTGTCATGTTCCTGCTGGAAGTAGCCATCAGAAGATGGGTACACTGTAGTCATAAAGGGGTGGACATGGTCAGCAACAATACTCAGGTAGGCCGTGGTATTTAAACGATGCTTAATTGGTACTAAGGGGCCCAAAATGTGCCAAGAAAACATCCCTCCACACCATTACACCACCAAGCTGAACCGTTGATACAAGGCAGGATGGATCCATGCTTTCATGTTGTTTATGCCAAATTCTGACCCTACCATCTAAATGTTGCAGCTGAAATCGAGACTCATCAGACCAGGCAATGTTTTTCCAAACTTCTATTGTCCAATTTTGGTGAGCCTGTGCGTATTGTAGCCTCCGTTTCCTGTTCTTAGCTGACAGGAGTACCATCCAGTGTGGTCTTCTGCTGCTGCAGTCCATCTGCTTCAAGGTTGGATGTGTTGTGCGTTCAGAGATGGTATTTGTATACCTTGGTTGTAACAAGTGGTTATTTAAGTTACTGTTGCCCTTCTTTCATCTTGAACCAGTCTGCCCATTCTCTCCTCTGACATCAACAAGGCATTTTTGTCCACACAACTGCCACTCACTGGATATTTTCTCTTTTTCGGACCATTCTCTGTAAACCCTACTGAAGGTTGTGCACGGAAATCCCAGTAAATCCACAGTTTTAGAAATACTAAGACCTGTCTGGCGCAATAACCATGCAATGCTCAAAGTCACTTAAATCCCCTTTCTTCCCCATTCTGATGCTCGGTTTGAACTTCAGCAACTCGTCTTCACCACATCTAGATGCCTAAATGCATTGAGTTGCTACCATGTGATTGGCTGATTAGCAATTTGTGTTACCAAGCAATTGAACAGATGTTCCTAATAAAGTTACCGGTGAGTGTATATCAGATCCAAATAACAAAAGAGGAAAAAAAGAGAACTTTATAGGTTGCCACAAATATTATTATTATACAGGATTTATATAGCGCTAACAGTTTACAGAGCGCTTTACAAAAGGGAGAAAATACAGTTATAATACAATAAAATACAAGAGGATTAAGAGGGCCCCGCTCAGAAGAGCTTACAATCTAATAGGGTGGGGCAGGTGGTACAAAAGGTTGTAGCTGTGGCGAATGAGCTGATGGAAGTGGTAAAAGATTAGTTGGACCCCTAAATAAAGGAAATTAGTACTATAACTTTGTATATAAAAATATACAAAGTTTATTCATAATCCAAAAAATCTGTATAAAAACTTCATACATCCATAATGGGTGTCAACTATATTCCCAAGTGGGGCAGCAGTGCATTTAACCTATACGACCTATACAAGTCTAGCACATAAATATACAACTGCAACAAAAGCAACACGTTTTAAACAATTGTCAATCTTGATCTCTACACGTTTCACCAAAGTTGGCTTCTTCAGGTTGCCCTACTTATATTAGAGAACAAATTATAATTGCTTACAAGGACTCCTACCTACAGTATAAATGCCATATCTAGTACTCACACATAAAGAGTTGAAAAGGCTCAAAGATTCTCAGTCCAAACAGAGGAGTCCAGGCCACCCCAGAACTATCTGTATACATTGCTTTACACAAGGAGATACTATAGCTGGCCATTTAGGTAACACTTTAGCTGTTTGCACAACAGGGAGCTGAATTTTGGGAATAACCCCCAGAGTCCTGGGGATTCAATGAGTATCTCACCGTTAACCTTTGGAAACATTATTATTGTGTTGTATCACCTCTATTTATAGGATAGTTCTTCATTGTACTGACAAAACTCTAAACCGAACAACAAAAACTCAAGAAACTCAAGAAAAACTCAAGTTTGTCAGAGTTGGGCTTTAAAGGGCATTCAAGACAATAAAATCCAGAGAAAGGCCCCCAAATGAATGAATTTCCTATTGTATTTTTATGGTTGCTTTATAACTATCTCATCAGTAGACAGGCTACACTTGGCCTTCGTTGGCACTAGGGATGAGCCGAACACCCCCGGGTTCGGTTCGCACCAGAACCCGCGAACGGACCTAAAATTCGTGCGAACATTAGAACCCTATTAATTACAATGGACGTGAACGTTCAAAATCAAAAGTGCTAATTTTAAAGGCTAATATGCATGTTATTGTCATAAAAAGTGTTTGGGGACCTGGGTCCTGCCCCAGGGGACATGTATCAATGCAAATTTTTTTTTTAAAAACAGACGTTTTTTCAGGAGCAGTGATTTTAATAATGCTTAATGTGAAACAATAAAAGTGTAATATTCCTTTAAATTTCGTACCTGGGGGATGTCTATAGTATGCCTGTGAAGGGGCGCATGTTTCCTGTGCTTAGAACTGTCCTGCACAAAGTGTCATTTTTGCAGGAAAAAAAGCTATTTAAAATCACTCGCGGCTAATGAATTGTCGGCTCCCGTAACACAGAGAACAGTCATTCATTGAAAGTCATTGATAAAAAAAAGTCATTGATAAAAAATAAAAAAAAAGTGTGGGGGTCCCCCCAAATTCAATTACCAGGCCCTTCAGGTCTGCTATAGATATTAAGGGGACCCCCGGCCAAAAAAAAAAAAAAATGGCGTGGGGTCCCCCTCAAAATCCATACCAGACCCTTGAGGTCTGGGATGGATTTTAAGGGGAACCCCGGCCAAAAAGATAAAAAAAAAATGGCGTGGGGTCCCCCTCAAAATCCATACCAGACCCTTATCCGAGCATGCAACCTGGCAGGCCGCAGGAAAAGAGGGGGGGGATGAGAGCGCCCCCCCTCCCTCCTGAACCGTACCAGGCCACATGCCCTCAACATTGGGAGGGTGCTTTGGGGGTCTGTGACCCCTCAAAGCACCTTGTCCCCATGTTGATGAGGACAAGGGCCTCTTCCCCACAACCCTGGCCATTGGTTGTGGGGTCTGCGGGCGGGGGGCTTATTGGAAACTGGAAGCCCCCTTTAACAAGGGGACCCCCAGATCCCAGCCCCCCCGTGTGAAATGGTAAGGGGGTACAAAAGTACCCCTACCATTTCACCAAAAAAGTGACAAAAATGGTAAAAATGACAGGAGAAGGTCTTTGACAATTCCTTTATTAAAATCTTCCTTCATCTTCTTTCTTCTGGTCTTCTTCCTTTCTTCATCCTTCGGTTTCTTAATCTTATCCTTCCGGCATCTTCTTCCATCCTCTTCTTCCATCTTCTTATTCCTCCGATCCGCTTCTTCTTGCTCTGGTCTTCTCGTCTGGCATCTTCTTCCATGGCGTCGGCGTCTCTTCTTGGGCCGCTCTGCGCAATGGGAGGCTCCCGCTGTGTGAGGCTTCACTGAGTCTGACAGGTCTTTTATAACGGAGGGCGGGGCCACCTGGTGACCCCGCCCCCTCTGACGTCATGGGGAAAGCCATAGGGAAGTCCCCATGACTTCCCTGTGCGTCAGAGGGGGCAGGGCCTGGGTTCCCCTTAAAATCCATCCCAGACCTCAAGGGTCTGGTATGGATTTTGAGGGGGACCCCATGACATTTTTTTTTTTTTTGGGCCGGGGTTCCCCTTAATATCATAGCAGACCTGAAGGGCCTGGTAATTGAATTTGGGGGGACCCCCACGCTTTTGTTTTTTTGTTTTTTTGTTTTTTATCAATGACTTTTTTTTTATCAATGACTTTCAATGAATGACTGTTCTCTGTGTTACGGGAACCGGCAATTCATTAGCCACAGATGGCTGCCTTAGATGACACAACAGGCCAGAAGGGTAAAGGTGGTTTGATGTGATACTGCAATGCTGTACTAACAGCACGCACACACTAATCCCCAGAATCACAGCAGATAATGTCAGCAGTCAGCAGCACTCAGCAGAATAATCACAGCACATATAATGTCAGACTCAGCAGCACTGCAGAATGGATCACAGCAGATAATGTCACTGACACGCTGGAACACACTACACGAGGCCGCCGGCTCGGCGGCCTTTTATAGTGTGGGGCGTGTACTAAACCCCCTGAGCTATAATTGGCCACAGACATCCTGCCTGTGGCCAATTATTGCTCTCCTCGCCGCTGGCTCTATGATTGGCCAAGCATGCGGGGTCACAGTGCATGCTTGGCCAATCATCAGCCAGCAATGCACTGCGACTGGCGCAGTGCATCGTGGGCCGTTCGCATCACACGAATTTGATGCGAATAGTTCTGGGCTCGACGAGCGGGCAAACGCCCGATGTTCGATTTGAACATGGGTTCGGATCGAACACCGGGCGCATCCCTAGTTGGCATCATCTCACAAAATGCAATTTTCACCTCTATTATTCAGAGTTTCTGACTATTTTGACTAACAGTCACCACGAACAAACTTACCAAGTTTTCCTATTATGAAACATTTTATGAACTTAGAACTGAAGATTTCTGGGCATGAATAAATGTTTTTCTTCATCTTCTCTGAACTTCTGGAGTTTGAAGTTCAGTCGGCTTGCGGAAAGCGCTGCAAATGAATGAAGTGAGTTAATGGCGCCTTAAGTGGAAGGAGCAATTAGAGTCACGACGGAGTGCCTTTGTGTTAGGATGATTTATTTGCCTTGAAACTTCCTTTGTGCAGAAGAAGGAGCACTTCCTTTCATCATGAACTAAATATCTCACATGGACACATAAAGTGCTGGGACCTTCTTTTTATTTTTAATAATGGCTGAATTTTCTGTTGTTAATGTGCATCTACTGTACACTATACAAAAGAAAATCCTCATCGCACAAATGTTTTAGAAAAAAGTTATTGCTGACATTAAAGAGATTGTTTTCAAAGAAGAAAACCTGAACCTTTGTATAGGGCTGAACATACACTATATTACCAAAAGTATTGGGGCACCTGCCTATACAGGCAGATGATTTTTCATGGCATCCCAGTCTTAGTCCGTAGGGGTCAATATTGAGTTGGCCCACCCTTCGCAGCTATAACAGCTTTAACTCTTCTGGGAAGGCTGTCCACAAGGTTTAGGAGTGTGTCTATGGGAATGTTTGACCATTCTTCCAGAAGCACATTTGTGAGGTCAGGCACTGATGTAGTCAAGAAGGCCTGGCTTGCAGTCTTTGTTCTAATTCATCCCAAAGGTGTTCTATCGGGTTGAGGTCAGGACTCTGTGAAGGCCAATAAAGTTCCTCCACCCCAAACTCACTCATCCATGTCTTTATGGACCTTGCTTTGTGCACTGGGGTGCAGTCATGTTGGAACAGGAAGGGGCCATCCCCAAACTGTTCCAACAAATTTGGGAACGTGAAATTGTCCAAAATGTCTTGGTATGCTGACACCTTAGGAGTTCCCTTTACTGGAAGTAAGGGGCCAAGATCTCTGTCATGTCACTAGGCATAACAGGGAAATGCCTTGTTTACATAGGCACCTCCCCGTTCTGCCACTCCGTGATGCGATCGCGGGACACCGGCGGACATCGAGTCCGTGGGACCCGCAGGCATGGTCATGGAGTATGCGGCGGGCGCACGCCCAAAATGCTGCGATTTAAAGGGGACGTACCTGTATGCCTTTTTGCCCAGCTGTGCCATTGTGCCAACGTACATGGTCGTGCGCTGGTCGGCATGTGGTTAGAGTTCTAAGTTTCATATTTATTACTCTCACTAGGGGCCACTGTTGTGCACTTTGTTTTGTAAAGTTATAAGTGTCATATTTACTACTCCCACTAGGGGTCACTGTCGTGCACTTATTATTCCCTTATTATTCATATTGCTGGGTAATCATTAGTATATGTGTGATATAAGGTAGCGCTTCATCTTTTTCCATCTTTTCACTTTTCCAGCTAATAACAGTTGGTGTCTAGCAGCAACCTTAAATATTTAATCACACAGTTCTTCATTATTAGTAGCACAGAAGTACATTCTATTTATAGAGTAGGGGGAATAGTGAAAAACAATACCAAGCTGATTTTTGCTGTATACTACGTAAAAGAGAGTACCAAATAAAAAATTATTGGGAGTCCAGCTAATTACAGCAAGCAGGTCAAAAGAGCCAATGCGTTTCGTAGCCCACACAATCCCCCTTCATCAGGGCTGGGTGAAATGGCAGAATGGTAAATGGACTCAAAAGCACTCCAAAGCAGACTAATCTTCAGGTAGACACAACACAAGAAAAGAGCAAGCTATGAATAGCAAGTGATCAGCGCTACTATGCCAAAAGGATGGAAGAATCAATGCAAAAAGTTAAAGTGGTTGTGTACCTCTTTTTGACGTTTTTACCTATAGGAAAGCCTATAATAAGCCTTACCTGTAGGTAAAATGAATATCTTATAAACCTACACGGTTTAGGAGATATTCACCCTGCATGCTGTTGTTGACGTCAGCGGCACATGCGCAGTTAAGGGTTCGGCGTATTGTGCTTGACGGAACTGAGAACGTCATTGTGGCTCTGGCCACTCACAGTGGCGGAGCCGTGAATGACGGGGACCTCATTCTAAGGTTAGTATTTCATAATGAGCTAGTATGCGATGCCCGCTGCTCTCCACCGGAGCCGATGCGAGTGCTTGGCGGTCACGATAACCACCGGGATCCCGCAAGCACTGCTGACTCACCGAGAACCGGGATCTGTGTGTGTAAACACACAGTTTCCAGGTTCTCTGAGGGGAGCAGAGACATATTGTCTGTTCATACAGAGTATGAACAGCGATCTGTCATATCCCCTACACAGTCCCCTCCCCCCTTCAGTTAGAACACACACCAGGGAAAACAATTAACCCCTTGATCTCCCCCTAGTGTAAACCCCTTCCCTGCCAGTGACATTTTTACAGTAAGCAATGCATTTTTATAGCACTGATCGCTGTATAAATGCCAATGGTGCCAAAAATGTGTCAAAAATGTTCGATGTGTCCGCCATAATGTCGCAGTCCCAATAAAGATCGCCGCCATTACTGTTAAAAAAAAAAATTATAATATAAATGCCATAAAACTATTCCCTATATTGTAGACGCTATAACTTTTGCGCAAAGCAATCAATAATCGCTTATTGTGATTTTTTTACCAAAAATATGTAGAAGAATACGTATCGGCCTAAACTGAGGAAAAAATATTTTTTTTATATATATTTTTGAAGGATATTTATTATAGGAAAATGTAAAAAATATTGTTTCTTTCAAAATTGTCGCTCTATTTTTGTTTATAGCGGAAAAAATAAAACCGCGGAGGTGATCAAATACCACCAAAAGAAAGCTATATTTGTGGGAAAAAAAGGACGGCAATTTTGTTTGGGTGCAACGTTGCACGGCCATGCAATTGTCAGTTAAAGCCACGCAGTGCCGAATCGCAAAAAAAAAGTGCTCTGGTCAGGAAGGGGGTAAAATCTTCCGGGACTGAAGTGGTTTATATGTAGGTGTTTACTTGAATAAACTTGTTGGCTTTTACCGATCTTGCGCCCCTATGATTTTTTTTACATAATCTTCAGGTAGAAGATGTAATAGACAACAGTCAGTGTTGGTATTCACAGTAAAATTAGCAAAGTTTATTTTTTCTGTTTGGAAATTTCCATTCACTTCTTGTCCTATAGACACAACAGGAAATCTCAGAGGGAGGAGAATTCCCCTCTTGGTCAGCTGTCCCCAGAACTGGTGTCCCCACTAGAAGACTTCCTATCTCTGTTTCTGGAGACAACTCCAAACTTTCTTTCTTGGTGACAATGCTGACCAACACAAATATAGGGGTGAATTTCCCCATTTGGGGCACAAACATAAGTAACAACTTGACAGGGGGTCCACCCTTCCTCATTCTTTCCAAAAACCTCAAGAAAAGTTTTGCCTAGAGATATTCGTTAACTGCTTCTGGACCGCCCACCACACATTTACTGTGGGAGGGCGGTCCAGCTGCGCGAAATCATGTACCTGTATGTCATCTTTATTTCTGGGTCTGGGGCACTGGCGACCCACTCCTGCTGTTATTGGACACAGCAGGAGCCAATCAGTGGGTCTGGTGGATCTAATGTTCGCCGCCACCTGCCGATCATTCCCAAGAGGGGCAGAACAGTGATCTGCCTATGTAAACAATGCAGATCGCTGTTCTGTAAGAGGGGAAGATGGAGATCCTGTGTTTCCGCTAAGCAGGAATATGGATCTCTGTATTCCCCCAGTCAAAGCATCCCCCACACAGTTAGCAAGCACCCCCTAGGGTATACATTTAACCCTTTGATCGCCCTAAAGTTAACCCATTCCCTGCCAGTGGCACAGAGGGAGCCAATTAGCGGGTCTGGTGGCCTGATGGCCACCAGGACCCGTCGACCGTTCGCTGGGGAACCAGAACAGTAGTTTGCCTATATAAACAAGACAGACCATCATTCTGTCAGAGAGAAAGAGAGAGATCTTGTGTTCCTGCTAATCAGGAACACAGATGTCTCTCTTCCTCCAGTCAGTCCATCCCCACACAGTTAAAAATCACTCCCTAGGAGCACATCTAACCCTTAGATCGCCCCTGGTGTTAATCCCTTCCCTGCCAATGCAATTTATACAGTGACAGTGCAATTTTTAGTATTAGCGTCACTGGTCCCCAAAAAGTGTCACTTGAAATTGCACTTGGAAGTTCAGTCGCTTTAAATCTGAGGGGTAGATCTGAAATGAGGGGAAACTCTGCTGATTTTATCATCCAATCATGTGCAGGCCAAAATGCTGTTTTTTTATTTTCCTTGCATGTCCTCCTCAAATTTACAGCGACTGCCCTTCCAAGTGCACTTTTAGTGCAATTTCAAGTGCACTTGTAGTTTGCACTTCTAGTGCAAAGTGGATTTGCCTTTAGTAAATAACCCCCTTAGTGTCCAATTTGTCCACCGCAATGTCGCAGTCCCGCTAAAAAATGCCATTACTAGTAAAAATAAACAAATAAAAATGCCATAAATCTATCCCATAGCTTGTATAACTTTTGCGCAAACCAATCAACATATGCTTATGGTGATTTTTTGTAAATATGTAGAAGAATATTGGCCTAAATTGATGAAGAAAATTAGATTTTTTTACATATTGTTTTTTTTTTTTTCAAATTTGTTGATAGCACAAAAAGTAAAAACCACAGAGGTGATCAAATATCAATAAAAGAAAGCTCTATTGTGGGGGAAAAAAAAAAGGACATACATTTTGTTTTGGTACAGTGTCGCACGACCGCGCAATTGTCAGTTAAAGAAAACCAGTGCCGTATATATACCGCCAAGAGCACACCAGGTCGGGTGGGGTGGGGTGCGCAGCACTACTACCTCTCCTTATATGTGTCTTTCCCATGCAACATACTTATGCCCTGTACACACGGTCGGATTTTCCGACGGAAAATGTCCTATCGGACAATGTTGTCGGACATTCCGACCGTGTGTAGGCTCCATCTGACTTTTTTCATCGGATTTTCCGACGGACAAAGTTTTATCTCCTGCTCTCAAATTTTCCGACAACAAAGTCCTATCGGACTTTTTCCGATCGTGTGTAGCGAATTCCGACGGACAAAGTGCCACGCATGCTCAGATCACATTACAAGACCAAAGCTATTGGCTACTAGCCTCTACGTAGTCCTGTCGTACACAACGAACGTCACCACGTTCAGGATGATCAGATTTTCCGACAACTTTGTCCGACCGTGTGTATGCAACACCAGTGTCGGACAAAATCCATCGGAAAAAATCAGACGGATTTTGTGGTCGTAATTTCCGACCGTGTGTACGGGGCATTAGACTAGTCACATTAAAAAGAAAAATTTGGTCATGGATTTATAGATACAGATCTGCATTTATCTGTGTCTTTTATATCTCCCTAGAGTTCAGTTTTAATAGTATATCGTCACTAGACATGTGCAATTTGTTTCGTTTTTTTTTTTTTTTCGTTTTTCGTTTTTTTTCGTTATTTTCGTTCGTTCGTTTTCGTACGAATGAACGAATCATTCGAATCGTACGAATCCGAATAACGAATCGTAACGAATCGCTCGAATCCGATTAACGAATCATTCGAATCGAACGAATCCGAAAAACTACGGAAATTCGAAAAAAAATAATTAGAAACAACGAATGTACTAATGAAGAAAATCCGAAAAACGAAAACGAACGAAAAAATTTGTACATTCGTAACTTTTTTTTTTGTTGAATTGGTAATTTTCCGTGTCCCTTACAATGGTGCTGCTAAACGTGCTTCGAATGGATTGAACAAAAAAAAATTCGTACATTCGTAACTTTTTTTTCGATTCGTAACTTTTTTTTCGATTCGTAACTTTTTTTTTTTTTTTTTTTTCGATTTGTAATTTTCCGTGTCTCTATTGAACCAAAAAATTCGTACATTCGTAACTTTTTTTTTTTCGATTCGTAACTTTTTGTTTTTCGATTCGTAACTTTTTTTTCAATTCGTAACTTTTTTTTTTTGTTTTTTTCGATTTGTAATTTTCCGTGTCTCTATTGAACAAAAAAATTCGTACATTCGTAACTTTTTTTTTTCGATTCGTAACTTTTTTTTTCGATTCGTAAATTATTAAAATGTAATAATAGCATACACATTACATCAAATTATGAATTATGCTCCGATTACGAATCTACGAATGTTACGAATGTACGAATAAATACGAATGCGTCCAAAAATTAAACTAACGATAAAAAAAGAATCAACGAAAAAAGAACTCTTACGAATGTGCGAATCGTTACGAACACCGACGACTTACGAATGTACGAATCGTTACGAATCCGAACAACGACGACTTACGAATGTACGAATCGATGGAAACGAAAAAAACGAAACGAAAAAAAACTAATTTTTTTTCGGAAACGAAAAAAACGAAACGAAAATAAACGAATTTTTTTGTTGTGCACATGTCTAATCGTCACATAATTAAGAAACAAGCCCTAATGAACAAACAAATTACTAGTAGCTCTCCGCCAGTGTTGTATTTCTTTTGTTCATTGCCCAATATTTTTATGATTTTAGGTTGTCACCTTGTCATGGTATCCAAAAAAAAACGAACTATTTACAGTGAATGCAGGGTGGGACAGGAAGGTATTAATTTACGGGTCTCTATCCGACTTACTAAATTTAATAAAAACAACATATTATCAAACACCATTGGAAAAAGAAAAACCCTGCAGTGACTCTCTGAAGGTCAAACGGGACATCTGGCCATTACACAGTAATTACTGTTTCATGATTTCAGAAATGATTGCAGAGTAGATTACATTAGAGTAAATTAGGCATTTCTGTCTAACATTACCCACCTTTTTTCCCCGTCAATCATTTTATTATTTCACACAGAGTGTTAAAATAACAGTTATCCTTCACAGCCCCGGTGCTCAATCCCACGGCTATAAGTGCTTTCCAGAAGTAGAAAAGAATTTTAACAATGTGCTGAATGCCGAAAACATCTTTTTGTGACAGATTTATGCTAAAATAGCCACATTCAGCATTTGTAAGGGCATATTCAGAAAACTGTTATCGACAAAAAATAAAAAATAAAGTTTCTGTAACACCCTGTGAAGTGTGGCCAGCTTTGGGACTAAGAAAACTTGAGGAGTAGCTTGGAACCATTTAAGTGTTTACAAGGATAGAAGGCCAATCTGAAAGTGCAATTTCAGCTTTGGGCTGGAAGTGGTAGACTGAGTCATGAAACTTTGTATATTATCTTTTAGAAACTCCAAGCCCCCCGTACACACGGTCGGAAATTCCGACCACAAAATAAGTCGGATTTTTTCTGACGGATTTTGTCCAAAACTGGTATTGCATACACACGGTCGGACAGAGTTGTCGGAAAATCTGATCGTTCGGAACGTGGTGACGTTGAACACGTACGACGAAACTACGTAGAGCAGGGGTGCCCAACCAGTGGCCCGGGGGCCACATGTGGCCTGCGGAGCCCTCTGATGTTGCCCGCGACCTCCTTCTGTGGGATGGCAGGTTGGCAATCCCAGATCATAGGTTGCAGACCCGCCATCCCACCTGTGTTGTTAATGAAGCCGGCAAAGCAAGCAGCTGTGGAGCAGAGCTGTATAAGCTGATGCTTCTTGTATAGCGCCGTCTCTTGCCACAAGCGGAGTGATACCAAATGCACCCTACTGGGGACAGCAACCGCAGGCGATACCTGAATGGAAGGCTGTTATTAAAGGTCAGTTTATTACTAAAATTGCAGTGTATATATGGGCATATCTGCACAGTGGTTACTGGGCTGCTTTCAAACTAATCTGCAGGTGCAGTGCACCTTCAGGTTCCCTGCACTGAGGCATAGATTTCTGTTACCCATGGGTTTGGTGTGCTTTCAGAAAGTGCACCACACCTGCAGGATATAGTAGAAGTCTATGGCAAAGTGTAGCTCACCCAAGGAAAGACAAAGTGGCATTGCGCTGCATTAGTGTGAAAGGCCCCTTTCACACAATCGGTCTGACTCAATCTGACCCTCCATTCACCTCTATGAAATGGCAGAGGTAAATAGATTTGTGTCTTTTTACAACCGCCTACCTCCAATCTGATTCGCAAAAAAAAAAAAAAAACAGAAGGGAATCAATCCCCGGATCGGAGGACCCATAGAGTAGAGAGGGGGTGTGCCCCTGTCCGCTCTGCACGGACCTGTCCTCCGCCTGCTATGCTCATAGTGGCCCGCGACCGGTTACCAAGTCGCTTAAGTGGCCCTCGATCTTCAAAAGGTTGGGCACCCCTGACGTAGAGGCTAATAGCCAATAGCTTTGGTCTCATAATTTGATCTGAGCATGCGTGGCACTTTGTCCGTCGGAATTCTCTACACACGGTCTGAAAAAGTCTGATAGGACTTTGTTGTTGGAAAATTTGAGAGCAGGAGATAAAAATTTGTCCGATGGAGCCTACACGCGATTCCGATCAGATTTTGTTGTCGGAAAATTTTAGATCCTGCTCTAAAATTTTTTCCAGTGGAAATAGCCCGCAAGAGCCCACACACGATAGGATTTTCCGACAACATAATCGAATCGGACTTTTTCCATTGGAATATACAACCGTGTGTACGGGGCATAACAGTATGTTTTTTTAGTCTTTATCCCAAAAAGCCATAATGCCATGTCATTTTCCCACTGATATAATTCCCATGTATCTCCTTGCAGTGGGACACTATCATTGTAGAGAATCTCTTTGGAGTGCATGATATCACCCATGGCAAAAAATTTAAATGCCACTAGTTACAGGACTGCATATCAGAATTTTTTTATACTCCCAACTGAAAAAATTTCTGTGAAACATTCCATTTTCATTGATGGTCTTGATGATCTTTTATAATTGGTGGACATAGGCATTAAAAGGGCCCCTTTGCAAGAATAGTTTTTGGGCCCTTGCATCCAATTAATCCAAATAATGCCGAAATTCAATTATGTGTTCAGGATAGATAGATAGATAGATAGATAGATAGATAGATAGATAGATAGATAGATAGATAGATAGATAGATAGATAGATAGATAGATAGATATTGAAGAGAAACCCTTGAATACTCTGAATGTTCTCATCTTCCATGATATGCCATTGGGATTAGACAATGAAAACTGACTCTAGAGCCCAAATGCATCAAGAGGTAATGGTAGAAACATTCAATAAGTCTCAGTACCAGTCAGGCACGGATTGAAGGAGGTGATCATTACCCAACACTACTTACAACACCGTTCAAAAGGGCCCCTGTGCAAGGACAGTTTTTGGGCCCTTGCATCCAATTAATGCAGAAATTGAATTATGTGTTCAGTGAGCATAGATAGATAGACAGATAAATATTGAAGAGCAACCCTTGAATACTCGGAACTCTCTCCTCTTCCATAATATGCAACTGGGATCAGACAATGAAAATGCACTTCAGAGCCCAAGGGCATCAAGAGGAAATGGTAGAAGCATGTCTCAGCACTGGTCATGCAGGGATTGAAGGAGGTGAGTCCAGGGCTTACAACGCATGCACCAATGGCGCGTTGCCGCAAGAGGAAATCCGTGTCAACTGAGCATGCACCAAAGACGCACCAAAGACGCCTCAGGGCGCCAACCCGCATCTGCACAGAAGACTTGATGGAAAAGGGCAGGGAAATGCCCAGGACTCGCACAGGAAGTGACCTCAACCTGATTGAAAAAGGCAGGAAAAATACCCAGCAGGCGCACAGGAAGTGACCTCAAACTTCCCTATACAAGCCCAGCCCAGACACTGCCAAATTTCTGGATTATCTTCAGTCCCCCCCTTGTTCCTGTGCTAGTGTGTGATCTGTCTGAACCTGTTGTGACCTGGAAACCTGTTTGACTACTCTTGATTGCTGCTTGCCTTTGACCTCAGATTTGTCCCCTAACCATTCTACTTCTTTGCCCCTTTTGTACTCAGCTGCCAGATTGGAACTAACCCCGGCTTGGATCTCGACCATTCTTCTTCTGATTAACCCTTATATGCTTCGTTGCCCAACTGGACTTGACGTCGGCTTGGATCCCTGACTAAGGCTTACACAGTGCTCTGCACCCCTGGCACCCCTGCCACACGGTGTCCCCACCAAGTCTCTGTCTCCATCTACAGAGGCTTTAAGGACCCGAGGTGCAAGGGCTGCCTCCCCACTTCTTCGGTCTCACATCAGGTACGTGGCCCTTGTGAAAATTACTTATACCATCGTTAAAAGGGTCCCTGTGCAAGAACAGTTTTTGGACCCTTGAATCTAATTAGATAGATAGATAGATAGATCGATATTAAAAAGCTTGAATACCCTGAACTCTATCATCTTCCATAATATGCAACTGGGATCAGACAATAAAAATAAATTCAGAGCCCAAACGGCGTCAAGAGGAAATGGTAGAAGCAATCTATATGCCTCAGTACTGGTCAGGTAGGTAATGAAGAAGATGAATGAATGTGATCATTGCTCAACACTACTTATACCACTCAGGTGGGCACTAGACACATGAATAAGACACACAACATGCAGTAGGTTTTTTTGCTGAACATTAACAACCTTAAACCATTTCAACTCAAGAAGAAGAGAAATAACATCTTTGTATATTGGACTTGACATCCCAGTATATTACAAAAAAAAAAATTGAAAAAAGTATGTCAATGCCATATTGTGGCGGTGGTGGACTTAGTAGTGTTGCATGTTTTCAGTGAGTTCATGGCAGCCAGGAAGTCTGTTCTAAGTCTTGGCAGCCCACTTTTAATTAAACAAAAAGAAGGTTCAAAACAGATCAGTTGCGCACGCAGGTTTTTTTAAAAAACAAAACAGATAACAAAAATACCAAGCCACTTGGCACTCTTTAAAAGCAATGCTCTTTTTACTGGTCCTGAAGACCGTCTCACCCAGCTCTCCTGCCTCACTGGCCTCTCCTGGCTCACTAGACCTGTAGTACAGCACCCTGCTGCAAGGGTCCACTCCTGACCTCTCAATAGGGGATCTCCAGGCACCCCAGGCTCTCTCACTCCCCAAGACTTTCAGACTCTCTTAGCCCCCGTACACACGGTCGGAAATTCCGACCACAAAATCCGTCTGATTTTTTCCGACGGATTTTGTCCGACACTGGTGTTGCATACACACGGTCGGACAAAGTTGTCGGAAAATCTGATCATTCTGAACGTGGTGACGTTCGTTGCGTACGACGGAACTACATAGAGGCTAGTAGCCAATAGCTTTGGTCTCGTAATTTGATCTGAGCATGCGTGGCACTTTGTCCGTCGGAATTCTCTACACACGGTCGGAAAAAGTCCGATCGGATTTTGTTGTCGGAAAATTTTAGATCCTGCTCGCAAATTTTTTCCAGTGGAAATAGCCCGCTAGAGCCCACACACGATCGGATTTTCCAACAACATAATCGAATCAGACTTTTTCCATTGGAATATCCGACCGTGTGTACGGGGCATAACAGAGAGAGCAGGATCTCAAAGTCCGATGGAGCCCACACACGTGCATATTTTCCACAACATGGTCCGATTGGACATTTTCCGCCAGAATTTCCGACCGTGTGTACGGGGGCTTAGTCCTTTGGACTCACCAATTTGCCTCAGCTCTCCTAGTCCTCCAGACTCGGTAAGCTATGTCTCGACTCTCTCAGTCCAGTGAGTAATGAATCTCTCCAACATAATAGAGTGCTGTCTCCTGAGTAGAGCACCTCTTTTTATAGGAGTATGCCTGCCTCCTGGATGGAGCACACACCTATCTCCTGACAGGAACCCTAAGCTTTGGCCTGGCCTTGCTTATAATAAGTGTGCTTACCTGCACACTCACACAGCTTGCATGTCTCCAGTAAGACCTGAACACAGGAACGGAGACTTCTTCCCACCAAAAACTCTTCAAATTCTGCAAGCTCCAGACCCCCAACCAGGATTACAAAATTCAGAGAAAACTAAATATCCAGTCTCCTCCGCTCAGACACAATACTCCGGAGCCTCGCACTATGCATTAGTGTGAACCCTGTGTCGCTTTTCCCTATACTCACACAGTGTTAGGGCCTTGCATTGTCACAGTAAATTCACTGCTGAAACCTACAGTCCTGAGTAAGAAACCAGGTGTCAGGAATCAGCAGCAGAGATGGCCAAATCTGCATAGCTACACTCATATGTATTTAAAGTAAGATTTAGTTACAGTGAAACCAAAATCCATCCAAATACTAGCAAACAGCTAACATAAGATATAAGTGAACCAAAAAAAAAAAAAAAAAACTGTGGAAAAAAACTAACTAAACAACCTAACAGAGTAACAGAGAGTGAAAAATAGTGTAGCGCAGTAATCTCACACACATTCCAGAGTAACAGAAAGCCTAACCAGCGAACTGACCATACACACTATATACAAATAGGGAACATCGAAATAAAGGGTAAAACTAGAGGTGCACTTTGGTGTGTCTTTTGCTGATTCTAGTCTGTCATGCAAAATAAAAAATATAAAAAACAAAAAAAAAAGCGTGGGGGTCCCCCCCCAATTCAATTTTCTAGGCCCTTCAGGTCTGCTATGGATATTAAGGGGAACCCCGGCCAAAAAAAAAAAATGGCGTGGGGTCCCCCTCAAAATCCAAACCAGACCCTTGAGGTCTGGGATGGGTTTTAAGGGGAACCCCGGCCAAAAAAATAAAAAATAAAATGGCGTGGGGTCCCCCTCAAAATCCATACCAGACCCTTTTCAAACACGCAACCTGGCAGGCCGCAGGAAAAGAGGGGGGACGGGAACGGCCCTTCCTCCCTCCTGAACCGTACCAGGCCACATGCCCTCAACATTGGGAGTGTGCTTTGGGGTCCCCCCCAAAGCACCTTGTCCCCATGTTGATGAGGACAAGGGCCTTGTCCCCACAACCCTGGCCATTGGTTGTGGGGGTCTGTGGGCGGGGGACTTATCAGAATCTGGAAGCCCCCTTTAACAAGGGGACCCCCAGATCCTGCCCCCCCCCTGTGTGAAATGGTAAGGGGGTACAAAAGTACCCCTACCATTTCACCAAAAAAGTGTCAAAAATTGTAAAAATTACAGGAGAAGGTCTTTGACAATTCCTTTATTAAAATCTTCTTTCTTCTGGTCTTCCTTCTTCCTTTCTTCATCCTTCGGTTTCTTCATCTTCTCCTTCCGGCATCTTCTTCCATCTTCTTCTTCCATCATCATCTTCCTCCGATCCGCTTCTTCTTGCTCTGGTCTTCTCGTCCGGCATCTTCTTTCATGGCGTCGGTGTCTCTTCTGGGCCGCTCCGCGCAATGGGAGGCTCCCGCTGTGTGAGGCTTCGCTGCATCTGACAGGTCTTTTATAACGGAGGGCGGGGCCACCTGGTGACCCCGCCCCCTCTGACGTCATGGGGAAAGCCATAGGGAATTCCCCATGACGTCCCTGCACGCACACACTAACAGCACGCACACACTAATCCCCAGAAACACAGCGCGGCGGCCTTTTATAATGTGGGGCGTGTACTAAACCCCCTGAGCTATAATTGGCCACAGGCATCCTGCCTGTGGCCAATTATTGCTCTCCTCGCCGCTGGCTCTATGATTGGCCAAGCATGCGGGTCACAGTGCATGCTTGGCCAATAATCAGCCAGCAATGCACTGCGACTGGCGCAGTGCATTGCGGGCCGCTCGCATCACACGAATTTGATGCAAGCGGCCCAAATAGTTCTGGGCTCGCCGAACGGGCGAACGCCCGATGTTCGATTCGAACATGGGTTCGAATCGAACACCGGGCCCATCCCTAGTGGTGGACATTATTTTTAAGCATATTTTGATTACATTATTTCCCCTCTCGATAAATTTCTGCCACAGGTACAATCTGTCCGTACCCTGACTATTGGCATTTTTCGCCGCATCGTATGGGGCTTGTATTCAGTGTGACCTCTCGTGAGTCATATCGTTGGACTGTGCCCCCCCTGATTGTGATGGCTGAGAGGTGTTCTGGGACCCCCCGTAGGGAGAAAAGGGCTTCCTTTAAAGGGATCTCCATGCAGGACTAAAATCCTCTCTTCTTTTTGTTTGAAGAAAGTTGTAGGCTTAGCAATAAACACATATATATAAAGAGGGGAATTTTGTATAGCATGCCACATCCTATATATAAATGAAAAAAGTGGGGGTTCCCCTAAGGGTTTGGACTTTTAAGGCATGCTCAATATGTGACCCCAGACAAAACATAAGATGATATGTATTAGAAAAATGTTTATTACAGAAGTATAAATAAATAAAAGAGGAAAATTAGTTTTGACAATGTTACAATAAAAAACTTTTGGAAATGTTTGAACAATATTGGATTTAGAAAATACAATGTATTACATCAATGTATGTTGTAGGCGTTGACTCAAACCTGACGCGTTTCGGAGGTTTATTTAAACAAATTTTTCTCCTTCTTCAGAGGTAGGAGCACAACAATCCTAATATCTAAAAGATATTATGATAGAACAAATTGTCAAAAAATGAACCTCAATGGATATAATAATATTTACAAAGTAATATAGAAAAGTTTTTTGCATATAAATGCACATGTAGACATAATGAATTCACATACCGTTTCCAAAGATATTCCAATATGATTAAGAACAATGGCTGGGAGGAGGAGCTTCTTATTCTGAACTTTCTTAGAAGATATGGTTTAATCAAGAATTTGTATCCATATATTGGATTTAATGGCTCACCGGGATTTGTATCTATGTCTCCGGTGGTTGAAGTCCCTGGACTAATTGTCCTGGCGTGATCGCGACAGGGGGCGTCTGTGAGACACACTGAGGTCGGGTATAATGGCCCTGATGAATCAAAACATTTATGAGTCTTTTTGTACATAGAGGGTGAAATAAATCTAAAGTATAGTAGAGAATGCCACTCAAAGTTTATTGTATGTATTTTTCACAGACCTGTATCCTGTGTTATTAGATGAATCTTCGTCGGGTTAAGCTGGTACTTTTGGTGTCATGAGTGGTTCGATGAGTCTGGGAAAAGAGTTAACCAGAGATGTCTAGGGTAAAGAACCATAGTCACCAGCGAGTAACCCCCCTAAAAGAAAGGAAATTCCCCCATATAGATCTTTATAGGTTTAAATAGTGACTGAAAAATGTAACTATGTTTAAATTATATTTATATTTATATGTATAGATAAATATATAGAGTATTAGTGGGTATATTGTGTATATACTTTTATGTATTTTTTTGCAGAGAGAACAGTGCTCACTGCATCTGGATATTTCGTTGGAATAATTGATTACCTTATTTGTCAACAAATATCCCAGTTTATACTCTAGTGACTTTCCATAAAAGGGAAGGTGGAGGAAGGTTTTGTTTCCCCCATTAAATGGCAGGGGGCCTGTAAGCCCCAATCTACTAACCATTGTGCAGCATATTGGAGAGTCCTCAATAATTAGCTTACAACCCAGCAGGGATTATAATGCCAGATGAAGTATGTGTGCACCAGTAGTGAAGGCAGCCCGACACTGAAGATTTGGGGTATTCTATAGCTATTGCAATCCAGTTTTAAAAAGAAAAAGGAAAAGAAACCAGCTTGTACTCACTCATCTATATGTTTAAGATCCGCTCGTCTCCTCCTCAGATTGGCAACTGCAATCTAGTGAGTGAGACGGGCGGTCTATTTGAATCGAATTCCCCGCCTGGCAATCAGCTGTTCTTGATACAGCTGATTGCAGAGTGGCAGGGGAATATTGTAGCGCCTCCCTAACCCGGCCCCCCGAGTGCTGCGCGCGCATCCGGGTCCCGCGCACCAATCAGGAGTGCGTATTGTGACCCGGACACGCCCACAGCTCCCGCCGGCACGTCAAGCTTCAGCGGCGAGCAGCGTGTGCTCGCCAGGTGAAGCAATATGGGGTCCCAACGCCAAACATTGACGTAGGACAACCCCAATATGCCGCTCCGTCCACTCAAAAGAGTGGGCGGGCGGCTGGGCGTGCCGGGCGGCTCACTAGACAGCCCCTCAGCTCAAATCACCACCATATGTGTATTTTAGAATAGAAGATTGACATCCTTGGAAGCTCCTTCAACCAGGCATTTCACAACGGGTCTGGAGTGTAAGGAAGGGAACAAAAAGAGGGACGGGAAATATAGGAAAAAACAGTTATACAGATGGATCATAACACAACGGTATATACAGACATATTGTTGCCCCTAAAAAAATCATATCGATCTACAAACCTTCAAAGGGAAGCAGTTGTATATGTGGACTGTAGCCAATGGTATATATCAACATATTGTTACCTGGAGATCTATATGGACTTATGGCATAACACCACAATGCAGTACAACAGAGGCGTATATAAAACCGTCATGTATTGTTATATTTGTTCATTCCTAGGTTCAAGAGATTGAATATCAAAAGTTAAAGTGCTTATAATGATTAATACAAACATAAGGAGAAAATCTCCAACAAATACATTTGTACACTCTCAGAGTTATATACATCATTATAATGATTAATACAGAAAAGAGGAGGGATAATCTCCAAACGATACATTTTGTATTCTCAAAATTATATACAGCATACCAAGTCAAGAGGGACGACAAATTGGAGTATCTGGGTGTAGTTGTTATAATTTCTATAGCGGGCCTAGAGTCACATTCACAGCATATATATGTATATATAGGGGGTTATTGTATATAGTCCCAGATTATACTGGGAAACATATAAAGCAAAGGGGGAAGGGATGGTTGAAGTGTAATTTTCAAAGGAGTGGTGAAATTATTTATTTCTCCATCCCACCGGAGGAGAAACCTTCCAAGAATGGTTTAAACCAGATTGCCTCATTGAGGCCTGGAGTATGGGTTGCCCTAAGCTTGAAAATCCATCGTGCTTCCAATTGGAGGAGAGATTTATTCCAGTCTCCTCCTCTTGGGTTGGGATGGATGCGATCTAGGATAAGGAATTTAATATTTGGGAATTTACCCGCATGTATAGTGGTGGTGTGTCTCCCAAGGGGGAGATCTGGATCGCATGTTTTCATGCTGTGGATGTGTCTGTAGGCCCTTTTCCAGAACTCCAGTTTGGTTTTCCCTATGTAGAAACAGGAACACTCGCATTGTAATAAATAGATAACTCCTAACGTTTTGCAGTTGGCAAAATGTCTGGCTTTAAATGTTTGGCCATCTGGTAATTTCGGATTCTTTTCCACCCACATATATTTGCAATATTTGCATGACCCACACATGTAAGTGCCCTTATATTTGCAGTGTGTCTTGATATTAGCATTATATTCACTGCTGGTTATTTGATCTCTCAGGGAAGAAGTTCTTCTGAATGTAAATAGAGGTTTTTCTGTAACATATGGGCCTAGGGTGGGGTCCTCGGTTAAAAGATGCCAATATTTATATACTATTTTTCTGATCTGCTGTTCCTGATTCCCAAATCTAGATATGATTCTCAAAGGATTAGTGTCATCTTTGGATTTTTTTGAATGTAGGAGATGGTCCCTACTGCGTATGCAAGCCTGTTGGAAAGCCCTTTTCAATGAGGCATGTGAGTATCCCCTTTCTAGGAGACGGTCACGAAGGTTATCGGCCTCTTGTTTGAAGATGTTGTCATCTGCACAATTTCGTCTGATTCTTAAGAATTGACCGTATGGTATAGAGTTTAATAAAGGTTGTGGATGGAAGCTGGTCGCATGCAAAATTGCATTTCCAGCTGTTGGTTTTCTATAAAGTTTAGTAAGTAATTTACCTTCCTCGCCCTTATAGACTTCTACATCCAAGAACGCAATGTTGGTGTGGCTATATGACATAGTAAAATTCAAGTTGAATTCATTCCTGTTCAACCTAGATAGACATTGTTGTAACAGGTCCGATGGGCCGTCCCAGACGATGAAGATGTCGTCGATGTACCGGTACCACCCCAGAATGTGGTCCGTGTACATCGACAAGTCTTCATCGTCTAGGACCGTTTTCTCCCACTCCCCCAGGTACAGGTTGGCGTAGGATGGGGCACAGCAAGTCCCCATCGCTACCCCCTGTACCTGGAGGTAGTGGGAGCCATTGAAGGTGAAAACATTGTGCTCTAATATGAATTCAAGTAGGGTGGTCATGAATTCGCCGTATGCGGGATCGACACCAATGTCATTTGATAGAATATGTTTAATTGCTGCTATACCTTTACTGTGAGGAATGGAACTATAGAGCGCCTCAACATCAATTGTTACTAGTAATGTATAGTCTGGTACAACAATGTTGTCTATGATTTGCAAGAAGTGCATGGTGTCTTTCACGTATGACGGTAGATTCATGACAAAGGGTTTGAGGAATTCGTCGATTAATCGACTAGCGTTCTCGCTTATGGAACCCACCCCTGAAATAATGGGTCTCCCAGGTGGTTTATCTCTATTCTTATGGACTTTGGGAAGTGCATAGAACGTGGGTGTTTTGGGGAAGTCGTTGCGGATAAATTTCCACAATTGTTTAGTGATAGTATTGTTTCTGAAGGCAGAGTCAACAATTTTATAGAATTCTCCATTAAATTTATTAATGATGCTGCTAGGCATACGTCTATACCAATTTTGGTTTTTGAGAATATCAGTACACATATTAGTGTATTGTTCATTATCCAAAATGACAACATTGCCCCCTTTATCTGACGATTTTATCACAATATTGGTGTTCTTGGCCAGATTTTCTAAAGCTAAGGTTTCGTTTTTCGTTAGATTGGTTTTCGCAGGGGTGGAGATTTTTAATTTATTTAAATCTTTATCTACTAATTTAAGGAAAGCTGCTGCGTTGGCATTCGTGCTCGGTGCTGGACAGAAATCTGATTTCTTTTTAAGCTTTGACGTGTTTTTAGTAACCGGTGGATCCTCTTTGTCCACAGATTCCAAAATTTTTTGGAGATCAATCCGGTCAATAAGGTCGGCTGGGTCACTCTCCTCTAAAAGTGAGATCAAGTGATTTAGTGCTTGATTTTCTTGAGGGGTACATTCTGAGGAGACCCCCTGTTTATCAAATAGTTTTTTTAGAATTATTTTTCTAACATATAGCTGCAAGTCTTTATAGACATCAAATTTATTGGTGTTTTGATGTGGACAAAAATTGAGGCCTCTCTTGAGTAGAGAAGTCTCATCTGGGGAAAGTACGTGAGATGAAAGATTAATTATATTAAAGTCCGACCCAATAGATGTGTCGGAGAAAGTGTTAGTGTCTACAAATTGACCTGTGTGTACGTGTTTGGGTTGGTGAGAGATGGTTGTACCCCCGCCAGGATCTTCTCTAAAAAAGAGGGATCACTGGAGAGGGTCTCAAAGGATTCTGTGCCACCAATGTTAGTTGAAACTGGTATTTTCTTGTGAGTTACTTTAGTATTAAGTGCCTGAGAGTTGGACGTGGTGTCTGTGTCTATATTGTTACTATTAGGTGTGGGTGTTGTTTTGTAAGTGGAGATTAAAGGTGAGGGTTTCTTTGCCAGGTGGCCTTCCGGCGAATCACTCTGGTATTGGCGTTTATTACTGTAGTTCGCCTTAGTTTTTTGAGCTGCGTGCACAATAGTGTTTGAATGAGGAAGAGTGCCCTGATTTTTATTCCAGGGTTTTCCAAAGCCCGGGCCATCCCTATTGAAGCTGCCTCTATAATTATATTGTGTCCATTTATATGCCCTGCCATTTTTAAAGGCATCCCTATCACGATTGAATTTAAAGTTTTTCTTCCCAAGGATGACTTTATTAAAAGTTTCTAGATGGGTTTTTAGTTTTTCTTCTCTGTTTATTATGGGTTTATGGGTTTTCAATTTTTGTAATTTGCCACAAATGTTGATTATTTCGAGGTCTAGGGCCGATGATCTCTTGTTGTATTCCTCTATCAGAATTTCCATCAAGCTACGTGAACAGACTTTCAAAATTTCCTCCCATTTTGTTTTGAAGTCAGAGTCCAGACCTTCCAGTGTAGGGAAGATCTGGACTCTGAGTCCTAGGGGGTTGATGTCTTCCTGGATATAATTTTCAAAAGATCTGGAATGCCAGAAAAGAGTGGATTTCCTTTCCAGAATTTTCGACAGTTTAAAGAATAACGATGATATCTCAGCATCGATTTCCTCTTTATTACCGAATTCCTTTAAATACCCTTCCATGAGGGATTTCCACTCACTGCCCGTGAATTCTGTCATATTTGAAACGGGGTTTTTCTAAAAGATGGATCGTCTATATATGTCTATGCAAAATTAGAGGAGAAAATATATATAGATGAGTGGATAAGTATCCTTATCACACGCTTTAAATAATGATTTAGTCAAAAAATATGTTTAATGCTAGCCTGGGCGGGGAATGGTATCTACTACCTAATAATTGAAGAAAGTTGTAGGCTTAGCAATAAACACATATATATAAAGAGGGGAATTTTGTATAGCATGCCACATCCTATATATAAATGAAAAAAGTGGGGGTTCCCCTAAGGGTTTGGACTTTTAAGGCATGCTCAATATGTGACCCCAGACAAAACATAAGATGATATGTATTAGAAAAATGTTTATTACAGAAGTATAAATAAATAAAAGAGGAAAATTAGTTTTGACAATGTTACAATAAAAAACTTTTGGAAATGTTTGAACAATATTGGATTTAGAAAATACAATGTATTACATCAATGTATGTTGTAGGCGTTGACTCAAACCTGACGCGTTTCGGAGGTTTATTTAAACAAATTTTTCTCCTTCTTCAGAGGTAGGAGCACAACAATCCTAATATCTAAAAGATATTATGATAGAACAAATTGTCAAAAAATGAACCTCAATGGATATAATAATATTTACAAAGTAATATAGAAAAGTTTTTTGCATATAAATGCACATGTAGACATAATGAATTCACATACCGTTTCCAAAGATATTCCAATATGATTAAGAACAATGGCTGGGAGGAGGAGCTTCTTATTCTGAACTTTCTTAGAAGATATGGTTTAATCAAGAATTTGTATCCATATATTGGATTTAATGGCTCACCGGGATTTGTATCTATGTCTCCGGTGGTTGAAGTCCCTGGACTAATTGTCCTGGCGTGATCGCGACAGGGGGCGTCTGTGAGACACACTGAGGTCGGGTATAATGGCCCTGATGAATCAAAACATTTATGAGTCTTTTTGTACATAGAGGGTGAAATAAATCTAAAGTATAGTAGAGAATGCCACTCAAAGTTTATTGTATGTATTTTTCACAGACCTGTATCCTGTGTTATTAGATGAATCTTCGTCGGGTTAAGCTGGTACTTTTGGTGTCATGAGTGGTTCGATGAGTCTGGGAAAAGAGTTAACCAGAGATGTCTAGGGTAAAGAACCATAGTCACCAGCGAGTAACCCCCCTAAAAGAAAGGAAATTCCCCCATATAGATCTTTATAGGTTTAAATAGTGACTGAAAAATGTAACTATGTTTAAATTATATTTATATTTATATGTATAGATAAATATATAGAGTATTAGTGGGTATATTGTGTATATACTTTTATGTATTTTTTTGCAGAGAGAACAGTGCTCACTGCATCTGGATATTTCGTTGGAATAATTGATTACCTTATTTGTCAACAAATATCCCAGTTTATACTCTAGTGACTTTCCATAAAAGGGAAGGTGGAGGAAGGTTTTGTTTCCCCCATTAAATGGCAGGGGGCCTGTAAGCCCCAATCTACTAACCATTGTGCAGCATATTGGAGAGTCCTCAATAATTAGCTTACAACCCAGCAGGGATTATAATGCCAGATGAAGTATGTGTGCACCAGTAGTGAAGGCAGCCTGACACTGAAGATTTGGGGTATTCTATAGCTATTGCAATCCAGTTTTAAAAAGAAAAAGGAAAAGAAACCAGCTTGTACTCACTCATCTATATGTTTAAGATCCGCTCGTCTCCTCCTCAGATTGGCAACTGCAATCTAGTGAGTGAGACGGGCGGTCTATTTGAATCGAATTCCCCGCCTGGCAATCAGCTGTTCTTGATACAGCTGATTGCAGAGTGGCAGGGGAATATTGTAGCGCCTCCCTAACCCGGCCCCCCGAGTGCTGCGCGCGCATCCGGGTCCCGCGCACCAATCAGGAGTGCGTATTGTGACCCGGACACGCCCACAGCTCCCGCCGGCACGTCAAGCTTCAGCGGCGAGCAGCGTGTGCTCGCCAGGTGAAGCAATATGGGGTCCCAACGCCAAACATTGACGTAGGACAACCCCAATATGCCGCTCCGTCCACTCAAAAGAGTGGGCGGGCGGCTGGGCGTGCCGGGCGGCTCACTAGACAGCCCCTCAGCTCAAATCACCACCATATGTGTATTTTAGAATAGAAGATTGACATCCTTGGAAGCTCCTTCAACCAGGCATTTCACAACGGGTCTGGAGTGTAAGGAAGGGAACAAAAAGAGGGACGGGAAATATAGGAAAAAACAGTTATACAGATGGATCATAACACAACGGTATATACAGACATATTGTTGCCCCTAAAAAAATCATATCGATCTACAAACCTTCAAAGGGAAGCAGTTGTATATGTGGACTGTAGCCAATGGTATATATCAACATATTGTTACCTGGAGATCTATATGGACTTATGGCATAACACCACAATGCAGTACAACAGAGGCGTATATAAAACCGTCATGTATTGTTATATTTGTTCATTCCTAGGTTCAAGAGATTGAATATCAAAAGTTAAAGTGCTTATAATGATTAATACAAACATAAGGAGAAAATCTCCAACAAATACATTTGTACACTCTCAGAGTTATATACAGGAATGAATTCAACTTGAATTTTACTATGTCATATAGCCACACCAACATTGCGTTCTTGGATGTAGAAGTCTATAAGGGCGAGGAAGGTAAATTACTTACTAAACTTTATAGAAAACCAACAGCTGGAAATGCAATTTTGCATGCGACCAGCTTCCATCCACAACCTTTATTAAACTCTATACCATACGGTCAATTCTTAAGAATCAGACGAAATTGTGCAGATGACAACATCTTCAAACAAGAGGCCGATAACCTTCGTGACCGTCTCCTAGAAAGGGGATACTCACATGCCTCATTGAAAAGGGCTTTCCAACAGGCTTGCATACGCAGTAGGGACCATCTCCTACATTCAAAAAAATCCAAAGATGACACTAATCCTTTGAGAATCATATCTAGATTTGGGAATCAGGAACAGCAGATCAGAAAAATAGTATATAAATATTGGCATCTTTTAACCGAGGACCCCACCCTAGGCCCATATGTTACAGAAAAACCTCTATTTACATTCAGAAGAACTTCTTCCCTGAGAGATCAAATAACCAGCAGTGAATATAATGCTAATATCAAGACACACTGCAAATATAAGGGCACTTACATGTGTGGGTCATGCAAATATTGCAAATATATGTGGGTGGAAAAGAATCCGAAATTACCAGATGGCCAAACATTTAAAGCCAGACATTTTGCCAACTGCAAAACGTTAGGAGTTATCTATTTATTACAATGCGAGTGTTCCTGTTTCTACATAGGGAAAACCAAACTGGAGTTCTGGAAAAGGGCCTACAGACACATCCACAGCATGAAAACATGCGATCCAGATCTCCCCCTTGGGAGACACACCACCACTATACATGCGGGTAAATTCCCAAATATTAAATTCCTTATCCTAGATCGCATCCATCCCAACCCAAGAGGAGGAGACTGGAATAAATCTCTCCTCCAATTGGAAGCACGATGGATTTTCAAGCTTAGGGCAACCCATACTCCAGGCCTCAATGAGGCAATCTGGTTTAAACCATTCTTGGAAGGTTTCTCCTCCGGTGGGATGGAGAAATAAATAATTTCACCACTCCTTTGAAAATTACACTTCAACCATCCCTTCCCCCTTTGCTTTATATGTTTCCCAGTATAATCTGGGACTATATACAATAACCCCCTATATATACATATATATGCTGTGAATGTGACTCTAGGCCCGCTATAGAAATTATAACAACTACACCCAGATACTCCAATTTGTCGTCCCTCTTGACTTGGTATGCTGTATATAATTTTGAGAATACAAAATGTATCGTTTGGAGATTATCCCTCCTCTTTTCTGTATTAATCATTATAATGATGTATATAACTCTGAGAGTGTACAAATGTATTTGTTGGAGATTTTCTCCTTATGTTTGTATTAATCATTATAAGCACTTTAACTTTTGATATTCAATCTCTTGAACCTAGGAATGAACAAATATAACAATACATGACGGTTTTATATACGCCTCTGTTGTACTGCATTGTGGTGTTATGCCATAAGTCCATATAGATCTCCAGGTAACAATATGTTGATATATACCATTGGCTACAGTCCACATATACAACTGCTTCCCTTTGAAGGTTTGTAGATCGATATGATTTTTTTAGGGGCAACAATATGTCTGTATATACCGTTGTGTTATGATCCATCTGTATAACTGTTTTTTCCTATATTTCCCGTCCCTCTTTTTGTTCCCTTCCTTACACTCCAGACCCGTTGTGAAATGCCTGGTTGAAGGAGCTTCCAAGGATGTCAATCTTCTATTCTAAAATACACATATGGTGGTGATTTGAGCTGAGGGGCTGTCTAGTGAGCCGCCCGGCACGCCCAGCCGCCCGCCCACTCTTTTGAGTGGACGGAGCGGCATATTGGGGTTGTCCTACGTCAATGTTTGGCGTTGGGACCCCATATTGCTTCACCTGGCGAGCACACGCTGCTCGCCGCTGAAGCTTGACGTGCCGGCGGGAGCTGTGGGCGTGTCCGGGTCACAATACGCACTCCTGATTGGTGCGCGGGACCCGGATGCGCGCGCAGCACTCGGGGGGCCGGGTTAGGGAGGCGCTACAATATTCCCCTGCCACTCTGCAATCAGCTGTATCAAGAACAGCTGATTGCCAGGCGGGGAATTCGATTCAAATAGACCGCCCGTCTCACTCACTAGATTGCAGTTGCCAATCTGAGGAGGAGACGAGCGGATCTTAAACATATAGATGAGTGAGTACAAGCTGGTTTCTTTTCCTTTTTCTTTTTAAAACTGGATTGCAATAGCTATAGAATACCCCAAATCTTCAGTGTCGGGCTGCCTTCACTACTGGTGCACACATACTTCATCTGGCATTATAATCCCTGCTGGGTTGTAAGCTAATTATTGAGGACTCTCCAATATGCTGCACAATGGTTAGTAGATTGGGGCTTACAGGCCCCCTGCCATTTAATGGGGGAAACAAAACCTTCCTCCACCTTCCCTTTTATGGAAAGTCACTAGAGTATAAACTGGGATATTTGTTGACAAATAAGGTAATCAATTATTCCAACGAAATATCCAGATGCAGTGAGCACTGTTCTCTCTGCAAAAAAATACATAAAAGTATATACACAATATACCCACTAATACTCTATATATTTATCTATACATATAAATATAAATATAATTTAAACATAGTTACATTTTTCAGTCACTATTTAAACCTATAAAGATCTATATGGGGGAATTTCCTTTCTTTTAGGGGGGTTACTCGCTGGTGACTATGGTTCTTTACCCTAGACATCTCTGGTTAACTCTTTTCCCAGACTCATCGAACCACTCATGACACCAAAAGTACCAGCTTAACCCGACGAAGATTCATCTAATAACACAGGATACAGGTCTGTGAAAAATACATACAATAAACTTTGAGTGGCATTCTCTACTATACTTTAGATTTATTTCACCCTCTATGTACAAAAAGACTCATAAATGTTTTGATTCATCAGGGCCATTATACCCGACCTCAGTGTGTCTCACAGACGCCCCCTGTCGCGATCACGCCAGGACAATTAGTCCAGGGACTTCAACCACCGGAGACATAGATACAAATCCCGGTGAGCCATTAAATCCAATATATGGATACAAATTCTTGATTAAACCATATCTTCTAAGAAAGTTCAGAATAAGAAGCTCCTCCTCCCAGCCATTGTTCTTAATCATATTGGAATATCTTTGGAAACGGTATGTGAATTCATTATGTCTACATGTGCATTTATATGCAAAAAACTTTTCTATATTACTTTGTAAATATTATTATATCCATTGAGGTTCATTTTTTGACAATTTGTTCTATCATAATATCTTTTAGATATTAGGATTGTTGTGCTCCTACCTCTGAAGAAGGAGAAAAATTTGTTTAAATAAACCTCCGAAACGCGTCAGGTTTGAGTCAACGCCTACAACATACATTGATGTAATACATTGTATTTTCTAAATCCAATATTGTTCAAACATTTCCAAAAGTTTTTTATTGTAACATTGTCAAAACTAATTTTCCTCTTTTATTTATTTATACTTCTGTAATAAACATTTTTCTAATACATATCATCTTATGTTTTGTCTGGGGTCACATATTGAGCATGCCTTAAAAGTCCAAACCCTTAGGGGAACCCCCACTTTTTTCACTCTTCTTTTTGTTTTGGATATACATCATTGGGTAATTATACTAAGTGTTTGCATTATAAGATATTGCTAATTGCATATATTGTGTGAAAATAATAGTTGATACATATATTTATGATGTGTTTTCCTCAGACTGCCCCTCTGAAGAAGACCCCATTAGTGTGGGTCGAAACGCGGAGCTATTTTTCATACATTGGACAACTCTTTTGTATTTGTTTGTATGAAATTCCAGTCTGTACTGTATATCCATATTTTTTACATTGTTATTGTCCTACTGGAGCTCATTTTTTAACCATTATGTTAAATCTTTTTATAGTAATAAAATAATTTCGAATTACTCATACATTGTTGAGTCAATCAATAACTCTGCTGCCTAAAAATCCCACTTTGGGGGAGCACTTCCCATTTTCTGTATCTTTGGGGTGAGCAGCACTCACTAACCTGTATTGGTATGTGTCTGCCCTTTGTTTTTTAAACTAGAGGTGCAGGGAACATATAGGAAGGGGGAGCCAAACCTGAGATCCGAAACAGCCGGGTTCAGGGTATAGGTACCAAGAGCATGATCAGAAGCAGCAACAGGATAGATGGCTAGCATATACAGTGCTCAGCATAGATGAGTACACTAGACATGTGCACAATAGAAAAATTCGCTTAGATTCGTTTCTGTTCGTTTCCGTTGATTCGTAACGATTCCTAAACTTTTAAGTCGTCGGTGTTCGTATTTGGACTCGTTCGTATTTTCGTAAGTCGTCGGTGTTCGAATTTTTTCGTTCAATCCATCAGAAGCACGTTAAGCAGCGCCATTGTAAGAGACACGGAAAATTACGAATCGACAAACAAAAAAAAAAAAAGTTACGAATGTACAAATTTTTTTGTTCAATCCATTCGAAGCACGTTAAGCAGCGCCATTGTAAGAGACACAGAAAATTACGAATCAACAAACAAAAAAAAAAAGTTACGAATGTACGAATTTTTTCATTCAATCCATTCGAAAGAACGTTAAGCAGCGCCATTGTAAGAGACACAGAAAATTCCGAATCAACAAACAAAAAAAAATTTACGAATGTACAAATTTTTTCGTTCAATCCATTCGAAGAACGTTAAGCAGCGCCATTGTAAGAGACACAGAAAATTACGAATCAACAAACAAAAAAAAAGTTACGAATGTACGAATTTTTTCGTTCATTTTGATTTTCGTCGTTTCTGTTTTCGTTTTTCGGATTTTCATTCTTTCGTAGTTTCGTTGTTTCTAATTTAATTATTTCGTATTTTCGTTGTTTTTCATATTCGTTCGTTTCGATAATTTGTTAAAATTTTTACTAAATCATTCGTTCATTCGTACGATAACGAACGAACGAATATAACGAATTTGAACGGAAAACGAATCGTAACTAAACTAATTGCACATGTCTAGAGTACACAGATTTGTCAGAAAACCTTTACTTTCCTTTCAGAATCAACATTTTCTATGGGACACTAAACTACAAAATACTCCCACAAGTGCGGGCCATTGATTGCAACCAAGGTTTGTTAATTTGCAAACACAAAAAAGTATTTCTCCTAACAAATTCATTTAAGACCATGTTGCAAAACATGAATACACCCCAATGAAATTCTTAGGAGTGAAGCCGAATTTTAGACAACAACATTTTAGTTAACAAGAATTTGACTACAGTTGAGTCTAGTCCAGTAGACAGTTGATTATAAAAGGGCGTTACTTAACAAAGAAAACTCCTTCCCATTTCATGCTGTCAGCAATGGCACCACATGGAAGAGAAATGTCACAAGCAGTGGCGGCCCGTCCATTAGGGGCGCCTGGGCGCCACCTCCTCTCTCCACACCACCCCCTGTATGCATAATAGATAGATTCATGCATAGCATGAATCTATCCATGACCGCAGTGGCCACCCCCTATTAATGCGTCTGGCCCCTTTCGGGGCACCAGGCACATGAATTACAGCGGCAGGGGATTATTATGAAGCACCTGATTGGAGCCAGAGGCTCTAATAGGCTTCAAAATAGGGTGGGCTTGGGTCGCAGAGCATGCGACCTGAACCCCATACAGGTGTGTTACAACAGTGAATATCACTGATCCTCAATCAGGCCAATCAGAAGCGTGTGTGAGACCCATTTTCCGATTGGCCAAAAAGAGAAAACTCCCGACTGGCCACCCAGGAGGAGGGAGGAAACTGGAAGCCGCTGCTGTGGAGAGCAGGAGAATGGGAGGCCACCGAGCAGGGGAACCCGCCAGTGATGAAGAGCAGGAGAACGGGACGCCGTCACCACTGAGCAGGGGGAAGCCGCCGGTGATGGGCTAAGTGCAACCGACCGAAATTTTTCCACCAGCCACCACTGGACACAAAGCCTGAGAAAAAAAAATATTTATACAAGAAAGGTGATGGCTACAAGGAGATCAGCAAAGATTTACTTATCAGTCGAGTACTGTAGCAAACGTGATACAAAAATTTAACAGAGATGGAACTGCAACCATGTCAGAGATGTCCAGGCCATCCACGGAAGTTAACACCTCGACAGGAGCATCTTCTGATGAGAAGGGTTGTGAAAATGGCCATGCAAATTCTCTCAGACGTCAGACGTCAGAGGGGGGCGGGGTCACCAGGTGCCCTCCGTTATAAAAGACCTGTCAGACGGAGCGGAGCCTCACACAGCGGGAGCCTCCCATTGCGCGGAGCGGCCCAAGAAGAGACACCGACGCCGACACCGACGGAAGAAAATGCCGGACGAGAAGGACGAGAAGACCAGCGCAAGAAGAAGCTGATCGGAGGAAGAAGAAGATGGAAGAAGATGACGGGAGGAGAAGATGAAGAAACCGAAGGATGAAGAAAGAAGAAAGAAGATTTTAATAAAGGAATTGTCAAAGACCGTCTCCTGTCATTTTTACCGTTTTTGACACTTTTTTGGTGAAATGGTAGGGGTACTTTTGTACCCCCTTACCATTTCACACAGGGGGGGGGGCGGGATCTGGGGGTCCCCTTGTTAAAAGGGGCTTCCAGATTCCGATAAGCCCCCCGCCCGCAGACCCCCACAACCAATGGCCAGGGTTGTGGGGAAGAGGCCCTTGTCCTCATCAACATGGGGACAAGGTGCTTTTGGGGTCTTAGACCCCGAAAGCATCCTCCCAATGTTGAGGGCATGTGGCCTGGTACGGTTCAGGCGGGAGGGGGGGCCGCTCTCGTCCCCCCCTCTTTTCCTGCGGCCTGCCAGGTTGCGTGCTCGAATAAGGGTCTGGTATGGATTTTGAGGGGGACCCCACGCCATTTTTTTGGGCTAAGGTTCCCCTTAAAAACCATACCAGACCTCAAGGGTCTGGTATGGATTTTGAGGGGGACCCCACGCGATTTTTTTGGGCTAGGGTTCCCCTTAAAATCCATACCAGACCTGAAGGGCCTGGTTATTGAATTTGGGGGGACCCCTACGCTTTTTTTTTTATTTTTTTTTATTTTTTATCAATGACTTTTTTTTTTTATGAATGACTTTCAGTTTCAATGAATGACTGTTCTGGTGCGAGCCGAACGGGGGGTGTTCGGCTCATCCCTAGTCAGAAGGCAGAATGACAGAGTCCTTTGCACTCTGCTTTTGGGGTAAGCAGAGTGCAAAGGAGTGATGTTGTGCATCATAAAAAACACAAATTGAACAAATGTATTTTCAGTCAAAAAACATTTATTTAACAAACAGTTTTGGGATCACAACTGGTGATAGGTGGTGGTGGATGCTTGATCAACATGGGCATGTGGGGATTGGGGACGGGGTAATGTTTGGGGCTGGCGATCGTGGAAAAAATCCTGCTGGTAGCGGGGTACAGGGTGTGAGGGATGGCAATGGGAGGTCGAAGGTTGAAATTCACCGTAGGAGTGTGGGGTGTAGAATGGGGTCTGGGATGGGATAGGTGGTGGTTGGCGTTGAGGAGGGGGGTAATACTGAGAGGGGGGTGCTAGCACTGCTGAGGGCCCGGGGGCCATTGGGGGATCATGAGAAGCATTATATGGATCGCCTGGAGGTGGCCCACCGCTTAGTTTTGCTTGTCTGTATTGTGCAACAATACTATTAAGGCGATCCATACAATGCTTCTCTTGGTCTCCCCCAATGTCCTCCAGCATGTGGTATAGGTTGCGGCAGAAGCAGGCGCGTGGGTTGTTGGTGTCCAAAAACTTATCCATACTGCGCCTCTCCTGCCGCACTTCCTGCAGCAGTGCTAGCACCCTGTCATCAGATTCTGAGGTGAAGCCGCCCCTTGACTGACGTCCACGGCCACGGCCACGAACACCGCCACGATTGCGCTGCTCTACAGAAGTTGACGCAGATTCCAAGGCCCTTGATTCCTACAAAAGAACAAAAATGTTACATTGACATGTACATGGACAAACAGACAGACAGTGAGATAGACAGGCAGACATAAGCAGTTACCTCATCTGTGCACTGAACACCTCCCTCACTCGAGGCATGTGGTGATCCAGTGCTCACAATGGGACTATCTAACTCTTCTTCAGCCACTTCTGTCGATCTAATATTTGAAATCGTCCTGCAGAAAATACAAAATGTATAAACGTATAAACTACTTCAGCCCCACATTTTGCTGGCCAAAGACCAGAGTACTTTTTGCGATTTGGCACTGCGTCACTTTGTCGCTTTACAAATGCACGGACATGCGACCTGACTCATCAAACAATATTGATGTCTTTTTTTATCCCCAAATAGAGCTTTGTTTTTGTGGTATTTGATCCCCTCTGCGGGTTTTAAAAAAAAGAGCGACAATTTAAAAAAAAAACACATTTTTTACTTTTTGCTATAATATCCCCTAAAATATATATGGCCGATACGTACATATTGTACATATTTTTGGTTACAAAATAAATTTTTGCACAAAAGTTGTAGCATCTACAAAATAGGGGTTCGTTTTAGGGCATTTTGATAAAAAAAAATTATTTACTAGTAATGGCAGCGATCTGAGATTTTTTTTTTTGTGACTGCGACATTATGGCAGAGACATCAGACAATTTTAACACATTTTTGAGACTGTTGGCAGTTACAGCGATGAGTGCGATTAAATTGCAATTAAAAAATAAATAAACTTACGGTCTTGTGTTGTTCTGCATATTTTGCCGTAAGAACATCAAATTCGGTTGGTACAGGTGAGGCCTTTTGGCTGGTGCTGGTGCTCCACTTTTTGCTGCTTTATCCTCATCCGTCAGGTCCCTTCTGACGCGGTCGCGTAAGGACTTCCACCGACGCTGTAAAATTTTGTCTGAAATAACATGGAAAACAAGGCTTTAATATGCAAGCTTCATAAACAGACTATGCATTCAAGGAAAATACTTACTTATTTCCTTTCTTTCTAGTTGTGATTTTTCTGCCCAGCCAGGGGTAATAGCCGCACTTATTTCTTGCCAGATGTGGACCTTGCAAATATGGTCTCCATGTTTTGGATGGGCCACATCCCACAGTTCAGGATGGGCCTGGATTGCGCTGATTAATTCTATCTGGGACACAGAACTTGCCATCTTTTCTCACTCACTATCTCTCTCTTCTCACCTACCCACAGTCACATGACTGTGCAAAGCACTCTTGGGTAATCTATGTCTAGGCAGGAATTTCCTATACAGGGATTACAGTGTCCAATAAAAATTTGCAAAAAAAAAAACGCTTCAGCTCAAAAACGCTGGTTTATGCGTGTTTATGCGCGTTTTTGCGCGTTTTTTGCGCGAATCGCGTTTTTACAGCTCTAGCCCAGCGCCAAGGAACGCACTGGTCCTGGGTTTTTTTTACAGCTTAAAAACGCCTATGCCATTTGCAGCTCAAAAACGCCTAGGTGAGCATGAAGCCATAGACTAACATGGACAGGCGTTTTTAAGCTGCAAAAAACGCTCAAAAACGTGGCTGCAAAAACGTCCGTGTGCATGAGGCCTTATAGTGCAAATTTTCTATTGCTGGTATTTGTTTTGCTTCCACCAACTTCAGAGAGGAATATGGCATATTATTGTATTACAAGGTGTTATGTAAGCAGCTGAAATACTACTTTATTCTCAGATTCTTTTCATTGCCTCTCTGCCTTTACGTTAGTTGCTGCATTTAGCTGGAATAATAGCTTGACCCCTAGGATTTCAAGCTGGTTAACTTCAGCAGGTAAAACAATAAGCTGTTATCTTGCAGTATAAGACAGTCTTAAAAAAAAAGTAATTATTAGTGAATTTTTTCTCTTATTTTTTTTTAAACATAGAAGCTATATGAGAGGACAGGAAGAAATGAGACATGAAGGAAGTGTAGCGCCGGTACTCCTGATGAGTACGCGCTATGGCTTTAAATTTAGTTTTTGCCCAAAACTATTTGTTCTAAATTATGCTTTGGCATCAGTTTGGCTGGGCTGTATTGAGGTTCTGCCTAGTCATAGGTGGGGTGTGCACCTGTGGGAGGCCCTAGAACGCAGTCTGGTTGGACGCATTGGGTACCAATCTCTTCTCGGAGCCAATCAGTGGGCGCGTTTGTCTCGCTGTGTGTATTCCGGGAGAGGGTACTTAAGGTGCTGAAGTCACGTGGTTCGGGGTTCCGGTCCAGAGGCTGCTGCTGACTCTGTGGTCCTGGTGCTCCTGACCAGCCCCCAGAGGCCCTCATGGCCTGGGGTGCGGATCCATCCGTTTCCGAGCCTTGGAACTGGCTAGTTCGAGGCGCAGTAACTGGAAGGAGGATTCTAAGGTGTTCCAGTGCCGTCTCGGGTTTGGAGAGGCCCAGCAACTCTACATGCAACCAGGGGAGGACTCTTCAGAAGAGAGCCACGCACGAGGCTGGCTGCTCAGTAAGAGCCTGGAAGCGGAGCTGCCATGGACATTGATTGAATCCACAATTTCTTACAGTATCGCCGGACCGGCTGAAAGATTCTGGTACAGAAAGAAAAGTTCCTACCTTGACCTTCCGGTTACAACTAAGTTTTTCAACCAAGTCTGTGTGAGAGACTTTGCAAATCTCGAATTATTTGTTGGCTGCTAGATCCAAGCTCAAGGATTTATCCAGCAATTAAAGAATCCAGAGACTTTTATTGAAGTCAGCAGTTCCAAGCACCTGAGCTAAATGGTCAGCTGTGCCTTCCCATGGGCCTGTTTATACGTTGCTGGGACTTTCATAATATACTGTTCTCTTCCACCTTTGGCTCTGAGTGTATTCTTTGCTACGCTGCACCCTACCCACAATGGCACCTTGCTTCCTATATGAACACTATCACAGGGTAGGTCTCTTCGGTGGGTTCAGATCCTTTCAGCAAATATCTATACCTTTCAAGAGTGACACCACGCATTTCTGTAGTTTACAGAAATATTAAATATCACAAGGGCATGCAACAGGAGTTTGTGGGAGGATCTGCAGAAGTTGTTTGTACCGTGATTGTCAAGCAAGACCTGCAAAGGAGGGGCCATAAGCTGGGTGTATGGGACATCAAAGTTCATCGAGCAGTGGAACTTGCAAATCCTTGTGAGAAAGGAGGCATGTGTACTGCTCTGTATGGAAAACACATTCTGTAGTCCTTGCTCATGTGGTATGCTTCTGTGATTGATAGACTTCGTGCCCTTCTGACATATCGATCGCGGGTGGCCGACGGATATTGCGGCCGCCGCCATGTGCATCGGCTCCCCCCGACGTATAGCTACGGCAATTTGCGGGAACGAGCCGACCTGCAGCAGTATAATGACAGTGACAGTGCCCATTTTGAAGGCTTACAGTATCTCACAAAAGTGAGTACACCCTTCACATTTTTGTAAATATTTTTGTATATCTTTTCATGTGACAACACTGAAGAAATGACACTTTGCTACAATGTAAAGTAGTGAGCGTAAAGCTTGTATAACAGTGTGAATTTTCTGTCCTCTCAAAATGACTCAACACACAGCCATTAATGTCTAAACCGCTGGCAACTAAAGTGAGTACACCCCCAAGTGAAAATGTCAAAATTGGTGTTATCGCTCTCACTCTCTCATACTGGTCACTGGAAGTTCAACATGGCACCTCATGGCAAAGAACTATCGGAGGATGTAAAAAAAAGAATTGTTGCGGGGCGTGGCTTGGCGCGCAGCGGAGATGACAGCATAAGAGAGGAGCTCCGTCAGACCTAAGGCCCTAAGCACCTTTCCTGCCAGCACACGGCTGATAATGAGCAAGCAGACCCGCTCTACCCAACAAACTCGGTCCCGCCGATTTACCGCAACGTCCGCGGGGAGAAACATTACCGAACTTTTTAAAAATCAGGCTGCAATACAGAGGATCTTGGCCGGAGGCAAGATGGCGCCGGTGCACCACGAGGACGCTCTGTCCGAGGACTCCCAGTCAGCAATGGAAGACAACGGTAGGAGGAACACGAGAACTGATCACCCCCTAACCTATGCTGACATGTCGGGCTTTGCAGCCGACATAAAAGCATCATTCTCAGCGGCCATTACTGACCTTAAGACTAACCTACTAGTTCTCACTGAGAAGATGGCGACTGTTGAAGCAGCGGGGAAAGGCAGAGACAGAGACATACGCAGATTAGACGAGGTAGCTGATTCACATACTTTGCACTTTATTGAAATGAATAGACACCTCGAGGATTTGGACAATAGGGGAAGGAGTAACAATATCAGGGTGCGTGGCATCCCTGAGTCTGTGGCGGCTGAACAGATCACCCCTGTCCTCCAAAGAGTCTTCAACAGCCTTTTGGAAAGGCCTGAAGATACAGAGATCAAATTCGTTCGGGTGCACAGAGCCCTTAGAGCAAGGGGACCCGATTCGCTCCCACCGCGTGACATTATTTGTTGCTTACAAAAGTTTGCCCTGAAGGAAGAAATTATGTTTAAAGCACGAAGGAATGACCAAATTGTGTTCAATGGCGAAAACATAAAACTCTTCCAGGATTTGTCACAGATAACGCTTAGGAACCGCAGGGCTCTGCGCCCCCTACTGGATGCTCTCCGAGAGAAAGAGCTACGCTACACTTGGCGCTTCCCCTTTGCCCTTCTGGTGACGCACAACGGCAAACAGCACACCCTACGCACGCCGAACGATCTGCCTGAATTTTGCGACACCCTGCATCTGAGCCACATTGATTTGCCTGAGTGGTATCAGGAGTTCGCTGTACCTCCGAGAGAGAGAAGTCCTCCACACTCACCTCTGGCTTCACCCGAAAAACACCAAGCAAAAAAGCAGCGACAGAACAGGCAAGACAACACGGGGCCCGGAACTCCCCGCAACAGGCCCCACTCCTCGAGGGCAGCCTATGACGATTAGGACCGACACGCGCTGACCTCCACCGTGGGCACACGTCATCAACCAAGCACAGGTGATCCTAAAGCACCCGCCCAATTAGCCATTTTCCCTCCCCTCTCTGGACCTGACCAATGGCGTACTCGGCGCTATATCTCATAATGGTAAGCCCAAGATTATTTTCTTACAGGAGACACATTTTAAGACGCACCATATCCCTAGCTCACCGACCCTATTTCACGGAGGCATATCACTGTCCAAGGGGGTGTCCATTCTACTGAGTAAGGATGCCTCCTTTTGAAATTACAGATAAAACTGATAGACGCAGGTTAGCTTTCTGTAGGAAAACTGGTGACAGACCTGCTGGGCTTTAGCGTTGGACGCTTAATCCTAGGAGTCCGAATCCTAAAACAGATCAAAAAACTCCTGCACTCACTAGCCCTTGTAGACACTTGGCGATACCTGCACCCTGACAGAAGGATTTTTCCTTCTTCTCAATCCCACACAACCGTCATTCAAGGATTGACTACCTATTCATTACACAAAAAGACCTCCACTCAGTCTTAGAGGCCAACATAGGGATTCAATCGATATCCGACCATGTGACTCGTTACTGTTACAAGGTCTCAAATGTGCGAATGGGGAGCAGGTGTGTTAAATTTGCTGTTATCGCTCTCACTCTCTCTCATACTGGTCACTGTAAGTTCAACATGGCACCTCATGGCAAAGAACTATCGGAGGATGTAAAAAAAAGAATTGTTGCTCTACATAAAGATGGCCCAGGCCAGCCCTCAAAAATTCCACTCACCTGTTTGCATTTTGCGAGTGGATTTTGAGGGCTGGCGAGTGTGGGTTGCCTGGGAACTGGGGGGGGGGGTGGGGGGGCGAGCACCGCCGGCAGCCTGGATTGTATGGGAGCGATCGTAGGGGAAGAGAGAGGAGAGGAGTGCTGCCGCCACCTGGTTGATCAGAGTATGGGGAACATGTGTTCCCCACCGCACGCCATCATATACAGCCCCTCCTCCTTGTCTGGGGAAGTTTGATAGACAGATCACCCGTCCCAGGATTGGACGGGTGATCTGTCTATCAAAGTGCCTGGAAAAGGGGGAGGGGCTGTATATGATGGCAAGGGGTAGGGAACACACAGCTATTGAAATGAAAGCTCTCCTCTCTTTTCCCCTACACAGGTTAGCTGCAATGGGGACACATGGCTGCATTGGGGACACATGGCTGCATTGGGGACACATAGCTGCAATGGGCACGCATGGCTGCATTGGTGACACAGGCTGCATTGGTGACACAGGCTGCATTGGCGGACACAGGCTACATTGGGGTAGCAGCCGCCAGGATCACCAGGGAAAGGGGCAACATGGCCATCCACATGTCCAAATTATGCCCAATCAGTGCCCACAAATGGGCACTGACTGGCACCCTTATATAACATGTGACATCAGTGATGTCCAGCAATGCCACCATTAGTGTCATCAGTGCTACCAATCAGTGTCATCAGTGCCACCCATCAGTGTCCATCAGTGCCACCTATCAGTGCCCACCTATCAGTGCCCATCCATGCCACCTATCATTGCCACCCATAAGTACCCATCAGTGCCACCCATAAGTACCCATCAGTGCCGCCTATGAGTGCCCATCAGTGCCACCTATGAGTGCCCATCAGTGCCACCTATGAGTGCCCATCAGTGTCGCATACCAGTGCCACCTATCAGTGCCCATCAGTGCCACCTATCAGTGCCCATCAGTGCGGCCTATCAGTGCCCATCCTCAGTGCCCGTCAGTGCCACCTCATCAGTGCCACCTCATTGGTGCCCATCAGTGCTGCCTTATCAGTGCCCGTCAGTGCAGCCATATAAGTGCCCATCATTGAAGAAGAAAACATACTTATTTACAAATAATTTTAACAGAAACAAAGAACAAATTCTTATTTTATTTGTTGCGCAAAAAATAAAAATCGCAGAGGTGATCAAATACCACCAAAAGAAAGCTCTATTTGTGGGAACAAAATGATAAAAAAATTGTTTAAGTACAGTATTGTATGACCACGTAATTGTCATTCAAATTGTGACAGCGCTGAAAGCTGAAAATTTGCTTGGGCAGGAAGGTGTCTAAGTGCCCGGTATTGAAGTGGTTAAGGGACGCCAGGCATGATGTTTAAAGGAATTTTTCATTTTCATTGTTGCACTTTAACCACTTTCAGACCGGACCAATTTGCAGCCAAAGGACCAGGCCCCTTTTTGCGATTCGGCACTGCGTCGCTTTAACTGACAATTGCGCGGTCGTGCGACGTGGCTTCCAAACAAAATTGACGTCCTTTTTTTCCCACAAATAGAGCTTTCTTGTGGTTGTATTTGATCGCTCCTGCGGTTTTTATTTTTTGCGCTATAAACAAAAATAGAGCGACAATTTTCAAAAAAATGCATTATTTTTTATTTTTTGCTATAATAAATATCCCCAAAAAATATATAAAAAAACTTTTTTTTTCCTCAGTTTAGGCCGATACGTATTCTTCTACATATTTTTGGTAAAAAAAATCGCAATATGCGATTATTGATCGGTTTGCGCAGAAGTTATAGCGTTTACAAGATAGGGGATAGTTTTATAGCATTTTTATTAATATTTTTTTTTTATTAGTAATGGCGGAGATCTGCGATTTTTTTTTGTGACTGCGACATTATGGCGGACACATCGGACATTTTTGACACATTTTTGGGACCATTGTCATTTTTTACAGCAATTAATGCATTTAAATGCATTGATTTCTGTATAAATGACACTGGCAGTGAAGGGGTTAACCACTAGGTGGCAGTGTAAGAGTTAAGTATGCCTAGGGGTGTGTTTTTTACTGTAGGAGAGCGTGGCTGTCAGCTAGTGAATGCTGATCTCTGCTCCAATCACAGGGAGCAGAGATCGGCGTCACTAGTTGCTAGGCAGAACGGGGAGATGCTGTTTATCTCGGCATCTCCCCGTTCAGCCGCCCCGTGAGACGATCGCGGGGGTCCCCGCGGCGATCGAGTCCATGGGGACCGCGATCGGACTCACGGGGGTCCCGACCGGCGCGGGAGCGCGCCGCTCCCGGCGCGCTCCCGATGGCATGGACAGGCTAAAGGAGGGACTTATATATACGCCCTCCTGCCTGTACGTGCCATTCTGTCGACGTATATCGTCGTGCGCCGGTCGACAAGTGGTTAAGCATCATTAAAATCACTGCTCCTTAAAAAACTATTGTTTTTTAATTTTTTTAATTTAATTTAAATTTTTTCTTATTGATACATGTTTCCCAGGGCAGTACCCAGACCATCATGCCCCTTTTATGGGCAATTACTTGCATATAAGCCTTCAAAATGGGTACTTTTGATTTTTCCTGTTCGGCTCCCATAGACATCAATAGGGTTCGCTGTTCAGGTTAAAACATTTCCCCTATTCAGGAGATCTGCTGTGAACCGAACAGGGGGGTGTTCGGCCCATCCCTAAATAGGATTAGGTTTTTCTTTTTTTCATAAGAACAGATCCAGGATACTTGAAAGGAAATTCTGAATGTCTCAGGAGCATCTTAAAACCGATTGCAACCTTAAAAAAACTACCAGACGTGACTCTACTTTTGCCTACCCCATTGTTGGGTTGTGAAATGTCTTGGTCCTTTGAATCTCAACGTTTCAAAAGATCTAGATTTTGCTCACCCTTACTAAAGACCACATTCTAGAATGAAGTAGCTTTGCCTATATACCTGCAGCGGTCACACTTTATTAAGTGTGCGCTATCAATGTAAATTTAGTTTTCCCCAGAACTATAACAGAGTTCTGGGGGTTAATTGTACAGGTTTACTTTGGCATCAGTCTGGCTGGGCTGTACTGAAGTTCTGCCTGGTCATAGGTGCAGTGAGGCACCCATGACAGGCTGAGAACCGAGCCTGGTTGGACGTGTTAGCTACCAATCTTTCCCAGAGCCAATCAGTGGGTGAGTCTGGCACCGCTGTGTGGTCTGGGAAGGGGTATTTAAGGTGCTGAAGTCACGCAATCAGGTTCGGCTGCTGATTTGATTCCTGGTTCTGGTCCGGGGCAGCCCCGTGAGGGATCCCGGGCCCAGGAGTGTCTGCCGTCCCCGCGAGCATGGTCACCATGACCAGCCCCAGAGGCCCTCATGGTCTGGGGTGGGGATCCGTCTGTTCCCGAGCCTCGGAACTGGCTAGTTCAAGGTCCAGTAACTGAAGGAGGATTCGGAGGTGTCCCAGTGTGCTCTCGGTATTGGAGGGACACAGCAACTCGTACAAGTGACCAGGGGAGGACTCTTCGAAGGATGGCCAAGAAGCTGGCTGCTCAGTAAGAGCCTGGGAGCTGAGTTGTATGAACACTAGAGAATCCACACTTACCACAGTATTGCCAAGAAGGCTGAGAGATCCAGGTACTGTTGGAAAGGTTCCTACTTATCTTCAGTTACAATCTAGACTGAGGCAGAGACTTTGCAAAGTTTCCGGATCACATGTTGGCTGCTAGATCTCTGGCTAGAGGTTTATCCAGCAATGAAGCGCCCAATTGCAGGTGGCTACTCTCTGGGCTGATTAGAGACATTCAGTGGATGTCAGCAGTTCAAAGTGAGTGAGTTTTATCACCTGTGCCCTCTATTTCCGCCTGAGACTGTGTTATTGTTGGAAAGGACTTTTATGTGTCAGTGTCTGAAGTCACTGGGTACTAACCCTGGGAACCCCTAGACAACAACCGACAAGCCACGAGGAGGTTCTGTAAAGTGTGGGCCTAGCCTGGTGGTTTGCAGCAAAGTCTTACAGCTTGTGCCCATGTGGATTCTTTTTACGGTTTCATTGCCCGCGCCCGGCATGCTGAACATATACATGTACGCACATCATAAAAATTGTTTGCAGTTATTGGCTGAGGACATTTAAACTTGAGTAAAGGACGCATAAAGTTGCTGAAAGTTACATTTAATGAGCTAAATATATTACTTATCACAGGAAAAAGAACACAAGCCTTACATTTCTCCAATGTTCTGTAGGCATTGCACCCCACAAGGAGCAGTTGAGGCTCAGCTTGTGAAATATTACTGAATACCAGAGGCATCCGTCTTTTTAACTTTAAAACACCCTGACCTAGTTTTGTCTGGGATAAGCTTAAATTTTAATGCCTGCCTACAACACAGAAATGACTGCATATTCTGAAATATCTATTGTTTAGGCAGCAGCAGAGAATCTCTCCTTGGAGAAGGACAAAAACGAGAGAAAAGGACAGCTTCCTCCACTGAAAGTGCTACGTTTTGCTAAGTCAGGATCGTTCTGGGACTTGTTGACAGGTGGGAGGGGCGGCCGGCTCTCTGCTGCCTTATTATAGGAAGAAAGATTTTCTGACCTAGTGAATCGAAAGATGGTATTGTTGATTGTGATGGTGGCGTTTTAAATGATGATAGCCATAGCATCTACTCTTCAGGTTGTCAGCCAAATCTGTTTTTCATGCACAAGGTCAGCAAATTCTTTTTTGTTCACTGAACTCTTTGTGAGCCCCATATATTAATGTCAATATTTTGTGCGCCGTCAATAGCATTACATCAAGGTGGCTCCATAACAGGCCAAAGATGTCACTTTCCTGAGTTCAATCCAATTTACATTGTGCTCAATCCATTGTACACAAGATTTCTAGAGGTAGTCTCGGAAAGACTGTGCAATGCATTTAGTAAGTGTACAAATAGTTAGTATACATTATCAGAGTACAACATGGGCATAATGCTTGAAAATATAAAATTTAATTAAAAGAAAATGATATATCTTTCTATCTATCTATTTTTTAATCTATCTTAACCACTACAATACTGGGCACTTTCATCCCCTTCCTTCCCAGACCAATTTTCAGCTTTCAGCGCTCTCGCATTTTCAATGACAATTGCGCGGTCATGCAATGCTGTACCCAAATAAAATTTTTATCATTTTGTTTGCACAAATAGAGATTTCGTTTGGTGGTATTTATTCACGACTCCGTTTTTTATTTTTTGCGATATAAGGTAAAAAATAGCGGAAATTTTGAAAAAAAAACAATTTTCTCCTTTCTTTTTTTAAAAGAAATCCAATAAAATCTAATTTTGTCATAAATGTTTTTATTTGGAGAAATGTGTTTTTATTATTTGGGGACATGTGTGTTTTGGGGACATGTGTGTTTTGGGGACATGTGTGGGGACATGTGTGTTTACACTAGACTGGTGATCAGTGAGTAAAAAGCTGTAAAAAACAAAAAACTGCTAATACTCACTGATCACCAGCCGGCTGCAGCGATCCTCTCTCCTCTCCTCAGCGACGACTTCCGTGTGAGGAGAGGAGAGCCGATTGCCTAGCAACTGGCTGTTTGCTTACATAACATGACGGCTGTGATTGTACACGGCCGTCATGTGATCAGGAGGGCCAATCACAGAGCCCTCCTGCTGATCCGAGATGCGTCGTGTCAGGGTGACACGAGCGCATCGGGATCGATGCGTAGGCGTGGGCACGATCCCCCTACTTCTTAAGGATGTTCAGGAACGTCCTATCAGAAGTAGAAGGCTCCCATCCGGCTGTATATATACAGTGGCCGGGTGGGAAGTAGTTCAAAAAAAAGTATAGTTCCCCATGTAAAGCCAATATTACATGGGCTAGCACAAAGGTATACATTAATGAAAGAAACAACACAATATTAATCAAGAAATATCAATTTATTGGATTTATATGGCCACGGTGTTATCTATGGGGGGCTAACTTGAAAATTACAAATTTAAATAAAATATAAAGCCATCTTGGCTAAAATGCATTTAATCAAAATGTAAGTGATGTCCATCCAGTCAATGCTGGACGACTACTCCCCCATTTGGACAACATCATGACTTTCTGAAGATAGGGAGGGCGGGTGGGCACTGCAGCTCTAGTCAGAGCGGTCTGTGAGAGCACCGCTCTAGGTCCTTTTATAAGCTTCCATAGCGCAGGCTTGCAACCGCCAAAATAGATCAGCTTCTTTATACTGTACAGTACACCAATCCCATGGGCTTATGGTTGCCCAGGGATACTGTTCCAATAGTACCTGTGAACATATAGAAAACAGGGAGAGAACATATGCTCCCCTTTGAGCTATCCCATGGTGGTCCAGCATATTGCTAAGACCTTTCATTCTTTTTATAGCTTTCTTGAACATTCTCAGTAGAAATGTTCTCTGTAGTTACATACTGAGTACCAGCTAGGAAAGGTCCTGTTTGAAGGTGTACAGCTGCCACTATGACTATTTCAATTATAAGAGCAAAAGGGGCAACTACCCCAGACCCCCTAGTCCTTAGGTCCCATTAACCACTTAAAGTGGATGTAAACCAACTCTCATCCTTTCTAAGCTACTGCAATATTGGTTATCTAGAAGGATATACATGCCTCCCGCATGTATACTTATCTGTCAAATGTCTCCCCTCTGTCTGCTATGAGACCCGAAAAACTGCAGATTTTGTGGGTGGGTCTGTTTTCCAGGGCTCAGTGGGTGGAGTCGTGATGTCAGTAGACTCCCCGCCCACCTCTACACTCCCCTTATCAACATGCATTTTCTCCTGTGTATTTCTTACACTGAACTTCTGCTATGATCACTAACATCCAGTCAAAACCCAGAAAAGTCCCCACATGACTCCAGCATGCCAAATCATGCTGAGGGTGTGGAACAGCCAATCCTTGCAGAGCTGCTGAAGAAAGGAGTGGAGGGTGGGAATTTAAAAATAATGCATGTCTTAGGCTAGTGCACGAGATATGTAAATCACCTGTCAATCACAGCAAGGGGGAAGAACGGACAAAGTTTTCACAGTTTGTTTGTTTTATTTCACTGAAAAAAGATATGAGGAGTGCTCAGAGCTGGATTAACTCTTTGTGGCAAGACTGGGCACAGCTGATCTGAAATCCCATACTATATATTGTGCCAGACAAAAAAAAAAAAAAAAATTTGGGTTTACATCCACTTTAACCACATCAATACTGGGCACTTTTGCCCCCTTCCTTCCCAGACCATTTTTCAGCTTTGAGCGCTCTTGCACTTTCAATGACAATTGCGCGGTCATGCTACGCTGTACCCAAATGAAATTTTTATCATTTTGTTCGCACAAATAGAGCTTTCTTTTGGTGGTATTTATTCACGACTCCGTTTTTAATCTTTTGCGATATAAGCGAAAAAATAGCGGAAATTTGGAAAAAAAAATATATTTTCTTCTTTCCATTTTAAAAGAAATCCAATAAAATCAAGTTTTCTCATAAATTTAAACCAAAATGTATTCTGCTACATGTTTTTGGTAAAAAAATCCCGTTAAGTGTATAATAATTGGTTTGTGTGATCACGGACGGATGTACGCAAATGATCATGTGCGCAGGTGATCACAGGCATATGTGTGCAGATAATCATTGGGACATGTGATTTTAGTGGGACATATGTGGGGGACATGTGTTTTTATTATTTGGGGACATGCGTTTGGGGAACGTGTTTTGGGGACACTGTGGTGACATGTGTGTTTACACTGTGTAGTGTTTTGGGGACATGTGTTTACATTGTGTGTTTTAAATTACTGTGTGGTGATACTAGGTTGGTGATCAGTGAGTAAAAAACTGTAAAAAACAGCTAATACTCACTGATCACCAGCCGGCTGCAGCAATCCGCTCTCCTCTCCTCAACGACAACTTCCGCGTGAGGAGAGGAGAGCCGATTGCCGAGCAACTGGCTCTGTGTTTACATCACATGATGGCTGTGATTGGACACGGCCGTCATGTGATCAGGAGGGCCAATCACAGAGCCCTCCTGCCGATCAGAGATGCGCCGTGTCCGGGTGACACGAGCGCATCAGGATCACGCACGCGCGCACGCAATCCCCCTCCTTCTCAGGGACGTTCCTGAATGTCCACTCAGAAGGAGAGAGCGCCCACCCGGTCGTTTATATACATTGGGTGGGTGGGAAGTGGTTAAGGACCGGGCCTATTTTTCAGACTCTGTGTTTGCAAGTTAAAATATTTTTTTTTTGCTAGAAAATTACATAGAACCCCCAAACATTATATATATATTTTTTTATAACACCATAGAGAACAAAATGATGGTCGTTGCAATACTTTATGTCACACCGTATTTGTGCAGTGGTCATACAAGCGCACTTTTTTTGGAAAAAATACCCTTTTTTGAATAAAAAAATAAGACAACAGTAAATTTAGCCCATTTTTTTTTTTATATTGTGAAAGATAATGTTACGCCGAGTAAATTGATACCCAACATGTCACGCTTCAAAATTGCGCCCGCTCGTGGAATGGCGACAAACTTTTACCCTTAAAAAATTTCCATAGGTGACGGTTAAAAATTTCTACAGGTTACCAGTTTTGCGTTACAGAGGAGGTCTAGGGCTAGAATTATTACTCTCACTGTAACGATTGCGGCGATACCTCACATGTGTGGTTTGAACACTGTTTCAATATGAAAGCGCTACTCATGTATGCGTTCACTTCTGCACGAAAGCTCATCGGGACTGTGCGTTTTAATTTTTTTAGTTTTTTTTTTCTTATTTATTTTACTTTTTATTTTTCATTTTGACACTGACCTTTAACCACTTTCAGACCGGACCAATTTGCAGCCAAAGGACCAGGCCCCTTTTTGCGATTCGGCACTAAGTCGCTTTAACTGACAATTGCGCGGTCGTGCGACGTGGCTCCCAAACAAAATTGACGTCCTTTTTTTCCCACAAATAGAGCTTTCTTTTGGTGGTATTTGATCGCCCCTGCGTTTTTTTTTTTGCGCTATAAACAAAAAAGAGCGACAATTTTGAAAAAAAAAAACGCATTATTTTTTTATTTTTTGCTATAATAAATATCCCCCAAAAATATATAAAAAAACATTTTTTTCCTCAGTTTAGACCGATACGTATTCTTCTACATATTTTTGGTAAAAAAAATCGCAATAAGCGATTATTGATTGGTTTGCGCAGAAGTTATAGCGTTTACAAGATAGGGGATAGTTTTATAGCATTTTTATTAATATTTTTTTTTATTAGTAATGGCAGCGATCAGCGATTTTTTTTTGTACGGGACATTATGGCGGACACATCGGACATTTTTGACACATTTTTGGGACCATTGTCATTTATACAGCAATCAATGCTATTTAAATGCATTGATTCCTGTATAAATGACGCTGGCAGTGAAGGGGTTAACCACAATGGGGCAGTGTAGGGGTTAAGTATGCCTAGGGGTGTGTGTTTCTTACTGTGGGGGGGCGTGGCTGTCAGCTAGTGAATGCTGATCTCTGCTCCAATCACAGGGAGCAGAGATCGGCGTCACTAGTTGCTAGGCAGAACAGAGAGATGCTGTCTATTTCCGCATCTCCCCGTTCTGCCTTCCCGTGAGACGATCGCGGGTGTCCCCGCGGCGATCGAGTCCGCGGGACCTGCGACCAGCCTCACAGGGGTCCCGACCGGCGCGCTCTCGATGGCACGGACGGCTTAAAGGAGGGACTTATATATATACGCCCTCCTGCCTGTCCGTGCCATTCTGCCGACGTATATAGTTGTGCGCCGGTCGGGAACCGTTTAAAAAAAATAATAATTGGGTCACTTTTATTCCTATTACAAGGAATGTAAACATCCCTTGTAATAGAAAAAAAAAAATGACAGGTCCTCTTAAATATGACATCTGGTGTCAAAAAGACCTCAGATCTCATATTTACACTAAAATGCAATAAAAAAACTTTAATTTGGAAAAAAAAAAAAAAAAAAAACTTCTTTAAGAGCACCACATCCCCCAAATAACTACAAAAAATATATATACAGGGAACTGTGATTTTTTAAGGTGCCGTAATTGACATAACACTCTATATTCATAAAATCATCCGAGTTTTATTGTAGTATACAAATATTAAAAGCAACAGTATTCATAAAACCTTCACATAGACAGTCCATGTGGCCATAATGTAGATAAAGTAACTTCAGCTCAACATGTTACACCAATCATTGGCTTCCACAGGAAGGCTTGTAAAGCACTACATAAGGTGCCACCAGGATACTCAAAAAGTGTTTGAAGAATCAGTAAAAAAAAATAATTATTGAACCAAATGGAATTGCACATAGAGACATCAGTGGCGGAACTACCATTACCACTACTGCTATGGGTGGGGGCCCCCGCCTGCCCGTTCTCCACTGTTAGGTGCCGCCTGCCCGCCTGCTCTCCACTCTCAGGGGCCGTCCCTCCGCCCGCTTTCCAGTCTTAGGGGCCGCCCACCCGCCCGCTCTCCACTCTCAGGGGCCGTCCGCCCGCCCGCTCTCCAGTCTTAGGGGCCGCCCACCCGCTCGCTCTCCACTCTCAGGGGCCCCCCGCCCACCCGCTCTCCACTCTCAGGGGCAGCCCGCCCGCCCGCTCTCCACTCTCAGGGGCCGCCCGCCTGCCCGCTCTTCAGTCATAGGGGCCGCCCGCCCGCTCTCCACTCTCAGGGGCCAGCCCGTCCGCCCGCTCTCCACTCTCAGGAGCCGCCCGCCCGCTCTCCACTCTCAGGGGCCGCCAACCCGTTCTCCGCTGTCTCCACTGTGAGGGGTCCGCCTGCCCTCCACCGTTTTGGCTGTCCATTTGTCCCACCGCGGGACACCATGTAGGGAGGTAGACACTGGAGTGGAGGGGGAGGAGCTCTCCCCTCTGCACAAGACCCCATGACATAGGAGCATCCCAGGCGGAAGGAAGTAAAGATGAAGGGGAAGGAATCGACTGACAAAGTAAGTGACACATTTTCAGTGCAACTGATCCCAACCTCTGCCTCTTACTGACCACCACCACAGATCTCATCCCTATCCCCCCAAGGGATAGGGATGAGATCTGTGGTGGTGGTGGGATGGGGTCAGTAAGAGGCAGAGGTGGTGGTGGGGGAGGATGGCACTGCCACTGATTCCACCCCTTCTCACCACCACCACTGCCGATGCCACTGATCCCACCCCCCCTCACCACCACCGCCACTGATCCCACCCCCTCACCTCCACCGCCGCCACTGATCCCACCCCCCATCACCACCACCACTGCCACTGATCCCACCCCCCTCGCTACTGATCCCACCCTTCCTCACCAATGCCACTGCCACTGATCCCACCCCCTCACCTCTACCACCGCCACTGATCCCACCCCCTCACCACGCCACTGATCCCACTGCCACTGATCCCACCCCCCTCACCACTGCCACTGATCCCACCCCTTCACCACTGCCACTGATCCCTCCCCCTTCACCACCGCCACTGATCCTACCCTCCCTCGCCACCGCCACTGATCCCACCCCCCCTCACCTCCACCACCGCCACTTATCCCACCCCCCTCACCACCACCACTGCCACTGATCCCACCCCCCTCACCACTAATTCCACCCTTCCTCACCAATGCCACCGCCACTGGTCCCACCCCCCTCTCCACCCCCACTGCCGCAACTGATCCCACCACCGCCACTGATCCCACCCCCCTCACCTCCACCACCGCCACTGATCCCACCCCCCTCACCACCACCACTGCCACTGATCCCACCCCCCTCACCACTAATTCCACCCTTCTCACCAATGCCACCGCCACTGGTCCCACCCCCTCTCCACCCCCACTGCCGCAACTGATCCCACCACCGCCACTGATCCCACCCCCCCTCACCGCCACCTCTGATCCTACCCCCCCTCACCACTGCCACTGCTATAACCCCCTCAACAGCACCACTGATCACATCCCTCCACCACTGCTGCCACTTATCCCATCCCATCCACCCCACCACCACCGCTGCCACTCATCCCATCCCATTCCCCATCACTGCCACCACCGCTAGCTGCCACTCATCCGAGCCCCATGCTTCAGGGGGCAAATGCCTCACCCCTGTACACCTGGATAGGAGGGGCGGAAGGGGCGGCATATAGAAGATTGAAGACCCTCCATTTTCCTCCTGCAGTTACTGAAAGCCTACTTCTCCCCTCCCTCCCACCGATATTCAGAGGCTGCAGAAAGAAAATGGAGGGGATTGGTTCCTCTATATGCCGCCCCTGCTGCTCCTCCTATCCAGGTGAACAAGGGTGACACATGGATGCAAGTCTGTTTACATCCGGCCACCCATACACTAACATGAAGCTTCCGATCAGGTGAACCTGAAAATCTGACAGGCGGACCTGTTTGGGTAACCCATGTGAATGAAACCTAAATGGGATGTTCCTTGTGTGTTTGAACTTCACTGTCCATTGTGTACAATGAACCGTATACTGTAAGTGATAAAGTTGGTATTTATATCTGTAGCACTTATACTCTGAAAAGATTTCAGTCATTCCTTCTCAAATGATGTAGACCATTGAAGCCACCACAAATGCTCTCCGCTAGCCGGATAACACATAACAATTCAATAATACATCCCTGAGAAAGCAGAATGACCAGCGTTCAGTAGCACAAAATATTTGACAGAGAATAAGGCAGAATGAATCAGTTTCAGTACTGAACATTTTTACATCATTGATCGCGAGTGCAATGTTGCTTTCTACAGATACTATCAGAGTAAGTAAGTGATATTACTTTCATAAGCCTTTATTGCATAGCTTGAAGATGTGCTTACTATATCAAGAGATTTAAAAAAAAGATAATACACACTGTGATGATATCAATATACCTACAATGATTTCATTGCTTAAAGTAAATCTCTCACTTAGAAATATTGTGTAACTTAACATAAAAAGTTAGAATCAGGTGCTGAGAGTGCAGATGAAGAGTTATCGGCAGCTCAGTGCTTATATCTTTGGGTACCAATATGTGAGGATTTGCCATGGCTGCTCCTTGCACAGGATGTGGAAAACATATAGAATAAAAATGTAAAGAGTATATCAGTGGCGGCTGGTGCTCCATTTTTATGGGGGGGGGGGGGGTGGCAAATAACTGAAGCTATGCCCGTCCTTTTAAATGGAGACGCCTAAAAGTGGAGGAGTTTAGATTATTTTTGGGCCTTACAATCAACATGGGGCTTACAAAAAAAACGAAGTTCATGCATATTGGTCTACCAACCCCATCCACCACATGCCAATTTTTTCAGCTGTTCAAGTCCAGCTATGACATGATAAGTCAGTGCTTACTGCATTTCAGTGATAGCTCCCAGTGCCCTACCAGAGATCATCCCAACTTTGAGAAATTGTATATAATTTGCCCACTAATAATGATTTTTTTTCTAAAAGTTTTCCCATACTTCCCGGTAAGAAGGCCAAGTACGGATTGAAGCTGAACTGACTGACTGAATGACCGCAACATACAGGGATATACAATGTAATACTGACATATAATCACACACATAGGTTGGACTTGATAGACTTGTGTGTTTTTTTCAATCTCACCTACTATGTAACTATGTAACTATGAAGCTCAACAAGCTCTGTGAAAGCACCAATGGATATGTGCATGCCTTCCGTGTGTATGAAGGTAAAGACTCCCAGCTCCAGCCCCCTGAGTGTCCAACGTACATGGGAATAAGTGGGAATATTGTCTGGGAGTTGGAATTCCCACTCTTCCAAAAGGGGTATCACATTTACAGGGACAATTACTATACCAGTTTTCCCCTTTTCCGCCACCTATACCTTGGGACAACTTTGGCCTGTGGTACAGCAAGAAAAAACAGGAAGAGCTTCCCACAGTGTCTAGTCACCACAAGGCTACAAAAGGGGGAATCGGCAAGCCTAAGGAACGAGGAAGTGTCGGGCGTGAAGTGAAGGGATAGGAAAGATGTATACATCATGTCCACCATCCACAATGACACCTCTGTGGAACTTCGCAGAAGACGCTGGGTGGATTTAAACGATCAAATTCTGCAGACCTATTTACCAACATGAAAGTCCCTCTTCTGGTATAAAAAATCTCAATTAAATTTTTCTATTTGGCCATTTATAATGCATAAGTCACCTATCAAAAATCTACGGAAATACCAAACACCTTCCTCAAATTTATCAAAGATATTGTCACTGCCCTGATTTATCAGTAAGGATCCACTCCAGAAAGCATTCGCTCCGATTGTGTCAGCAGACTGCATGAGCGCAATTTCAGTGACAATATTCCACCATCAGAAACCGGAAGAAGACGGCAAATAAAATGACGGGTGTGCAGCAGAAGAGGAGTTAGGAAAGACACAAATTTTCATTGTCCCCAATGTCTCTTTCAACTTGGCCTATTCATCAGAGAATGCTTCAGATGCTATCACACTGCTATCACACTTTCATAAACTTTCATAAACTATTAGCCCATATTCTTATAGACTGCCATTTCCCCGTTTTTAATTTCTGTGCTGATTATTTTCATGATACCTCAACCAACCATATCACTGCCTTCAATGTGAACTGACCATGGCCTGTTTATTAACTATACCTCTGCCTGTCATCTGCATTGTTTATCCGCCATGTTTCTGCCTTTCACATGAACTGACCCTGGACTGTATCGACTAGGCCTCTGCCTACCGTCTATTTCCTTTTACCTGCACTGACCTCAGCCTGTTGACCATGTTTTTTGCCTGCCGCTTAGACTGATCTTTCACATTGATACTTTAGTAGTGGGATTCAAAATAATACAGTGGTCTCACATATGTGAGGGGTTTCAGAATAGTGTTCTGAGTTGAGAAAAACTGTTTTTGGTTTTCTCTTTGTTTTGTAATTCCCAGAACAGGGTCTGGAGTCTGGAGGCTTCAAAGCTATTTGGGTGGGAGAGGCCTCTACCCCTGTCCCTATCAGTGGGTCCTACACTATTCATAGAATGAAAGATCCTGTGTCTCAACCATGGGAGACAAACTCCTTTTACAAAACTTCATTTTGTGGGTGTTTCCATTGTCCTGGTGCACCAGGGCCTTCAAAAGTGTGATAGGTATTTAGAAAATGATATGTGTGATTTATGCTCCTAGAAAGCCTGAAGGTGATACTTATATGTTGGGCCTCTGTAAGAGTCTCACACATGTGGTATCGCCATACTCAGGAGGAGAAGCAGAATGTATTTTGGGGTGTAATTTCAAGTATGCATATGCTGTGTGAGAGAAATAACTTAATAAACATGACAATTTTGTGTAAAAAGAAAAAAATTACAACTTCAAAAAACTCACCATGCCTTTTACTAAATACCTTTGATTGGGTCATTTGGGGGGGGGGGGGGTACTTTTTACTGTCCTGGCTTGTTATGGCCCATACACACAATCCAAAAATCAGATGAAAACTACCGCTTTCGATGCGATTGTACAATAATCAGATCGTTAGTACAGAGCTTTCGAGAGCCGATCAGAATAGTTCATCCGATATTATCCGATTGGACAAACAAAAATTCTTCTCGTACAATACCAGATCGTGCGATTATCATTTAACCAGTACAGTTGTCGTCCGAAAATACAATACAAATACAATACACAACACATGACATCACTTATGATTTTTTATTCTGCCGTACGAGAATTTTCCTAACTTTAGTAAACTCTTCAAGTTCAAAATATGACTAGCATGCTAAAAAACGGATGATCTGTCGTCCGATTTTCAGATCGTGTGTACAGGACATTAGTATCTCAATGTCCTGCTTTTTTCCACCACCTCTGGCTCAGGTCTTCTGCTCCCTGCTCACCACTATCACTTGGTAACACTGAAGTCCAGCTTCTGTGTTTACAAGTGATAGCTTATCACCCAGTAGCTCCCACAGGCCAGATCTGCGCAGATCCCACTGAGTACCGGACGGGGACAAGGGAGATACAGAACAGGTGTCCAGGGTTCAGTGCAGTCATGGGCAAGAGAGGGTGTGTTGTAGGCTGCACCCTCTGTGGTCACCATTTTTCCCTGGCGACCAGTTGTTGATGCCTGATCTCCCTTGCAAGTGACTGTAGTATAGTATAGTATGCTGGGAGGTACTACAGCCGGATAGGTGTTTCAGCTTAATGTTGCAACAAAGGCATATGACAGATTGTGGAGCGGGAAGATGAGGGCAGTGGAGGGAGGGGGTTGCATGCAGAGGGAAGAGCTACTATTTGATGCCATTTGGCAGGTATGTGTGTGTGGCGGGCATGGTTGAGTTCCTGCACCTATTCTCTGAGAAAAAAAGCCCTGGCTGCCAGTACATCAGGTGTGATCAATTTTCGATTACTGGCACCATAGTTTGTAGACTCTATAACTTCCATACAGACTAAACAATATCCACTAATTTGGGTTATTTTTTTTACCAAATATATAAAGCAGTATAAATTTTGACCCAAATTTATGAAGAAAAATGACTTATTTGCCAAGATTTACAATAGAAACTATCAGCGGTGATTAAATACCACCAAAAGAAAGCTCTTTTTGTGAGAAAAAAATATACAATTTTTTTTGGGATACAGTGTAGCATGACTGAGTAATTGTCATTCAAAGTGTGAGAGCACTGAAAGCTGAAAATTGGTCTGGGCAGGAAGGGTGTATAAGTGCCCAGTATTGAAGTTGTTAATGTGAATAACTCAGCACCAAGTTCACTATATGGACGACTTATGTATTTGTACATGTTGATCATATCCCCCCTTAATCTCCTCTTCTCAAGAGAGAATAAATTCAGTTCCTCTTATCTTTCTTCATAGCTGAGCTCCTCCATGCCTCTGATCATTTAGGTTTCCCTTTTCTGCACTTTCTCCAGTTCCCCGATAAGCCTTTTTGTGAACTGGTGTCCAAAACTGAAATGCATATTGTATTCCAGATGAGGTCTAACTTAATGATTTGTACAGGGGCAAAATTATATCTTTCTTTGGAGTCTATACCTCTCTTATTACAAGAAAGGACTTTGCTCGCTTTGGAAATAACAGCTTGGCATCGCATGCTATTATTAAGCTTATGATCAACCAAAACCCCCAAATCCTTCTCCACCATTGATTCCCCCAGTTGTAACCCCCCTAGTATATATGATGCATGTATATTCTTAGCCCCCAAGTGCATAACTTTACATTTATCAACATTAAACCTCATTTGCCACATGGTCTCCAATTAAACGGTGCATTAAGTTTTGCTTGTAAATTGGAGACATCCTGTAAGGACGTTATTCCACTGCATAGCTTGGTGTCATCTGCAGACACTGAAATTATACTTTTAATCCTAGACCCAATATCATTTATAAAGGTATTAAAAAATAAGGGTCCCAGCACTGAACCTTGGGATACGCCACTGATAACCTTAGACCAGGGGCGTCCAAACTTTTTCCAAAGAGGGCCAGATTTGATGAAGTGAACATGCGTGAGGGCTAACCATTTTGCCTGAACCAATAAAATGTGGTCTAAGTGTGTTCTTCCGAGCACTAATACACTGCCCAACAAGAATTATCTTGCCTTTGGGGCTGTGTGTGTGGTGAAGAGATGAGCTTGGGTATATTATTTGTATATATATATATATATATATATATATATATATATCTTTTGTGGCCCCAACAAATCTCAGAGCGCTAAGGAAGGATGAGCTTGTTATTTGGATATACCGTATTTATTGGCGTATAACACGCACCCTCACTTTAAGAGGGAAGTTTCAGGAAAAAAATGTAATTTTAACCACTTAACAACCGGCCCATAGCCGAAAAAACGGCTACAGGGCGGTTGCTTAACTCTGGGAGGCCGTTAATTAACGGCCTCACAGAATGCTGCTCCACTCCACTCCACTCGAATGCTGCTCCTCACAGAATGCTGCTCCAGAGGACCCGGCGGATCATGGATCACGGTAAACGGCCGCTCGTCGCGGCCGTTTACCACGTGATCGCTCCGTCAAATGACGGAGCGATCACATGTAAGCAAACCGGCGTCATTTGATGACGCCGGTTCCTCTCTCCTCCTCTCTCTGTACCGATCGGTACAGTGTGAGAGGAGAGGGGGAGGGATCGGTGGCAGCAGTGCTGTGGGCGGGATCTGTAGTGCCCACAGCCTGCTCTGCATGCCATCGATCCATCCATCCATCCATCCATGCTCAGCCATCCCTCCATACCCTGCAATACACAGCAATAGCCTGCAGTGTATTGCTGGGTATTGCAGGGTATGGAGGGATGGCTGAGCATGGATGGATGGATACCCTGCAATGCTCTGCCATACCCTCCAATACTGTGCCATACCCTCCAATACTGTGCCATACCCTCCAATACTGTGCGATGCTCTGCTATACTCTGCCATACCCTGCGATGCTCTGCCATACTCTGCCATACCCTGCGATGCTCTGCCATACTCTGCCATACCCTGCGATGCTCTGCCATACCCTGCGATGCTCTGCCATACCCTGCGATGCTCTGCCATACCCTGCGATACTCTGCCATACCCTGCGATACTCTGCCATACCCTGCGATACTCTGCCATACCCTGCGATACCCTGCCATACCCTGCGATACCCTGCGATACTCTGCCATACCCTGCGATACCCTGCCATACCCTGCGATACCCTGCCATACCCTGCGATACCCTGCCATACCCTGCCATACCCTGCGATACCCTGCCATACTCTGCCATACTCTGCCATACCCTGCCATACTCTGCCATACCCTGCCATACTCTGCCATACTCTGCCATACTCTGCGATACCCTGCCATACTCTGCCATACCCTGCGATACTCTGCCATACCCTGCGATACTCTACCATACCCAACAATACCCTGCGATACCCAACAATACCCTGCGATACTCGCTACGATCAAAGCCAGGATCGTTTTTTTATTTTATTTCAGGCTTTCCAGCCTAGAGGTGAGATTTGGGGTCTTATTGACCCCATATCTCACTGTAAAGAGGACCTGTCATGCCATATTCCTATTACAAGGGATGTTTACATTCCTTGTAATAGGAATAAAAGTGATCAAAAAAATTTTTGGGGGGAAAAAAAGGGTCAAACCAAAATAAATAAAGTAAAATGAACAATAAAATATATATATATTTTTTAAAGCGTCCCTGTCCCCGTGTGCTCGCATGCAGAAGCGAACGCATACGTAAGTCCCGCCCACATATGAAAACGGTGTTCAAACCACACATGTGAGGTATCGCTGCGAACGTTAGAGCGAGAACAATAATTTTGGCCCTAGAACTCCTCTGTAACTCAAAACATGTAACCAGTAAAAAAAATTAAAGCCTATGGGGATTTTTAAGTAGCGAAGTTTGGCGCCATTTCACGAGTGTGTGCAATTTTAAAGGGTGACATGTTGGGTATCTATTTACTCGGCGTAACTTCACATTATGCAAAAACATTGGGCTAAATTTACAGTTTTGTTTTTTGTAAAGCACAAAACATTTTTTTTTTCCAAAAAAAAACACGTTCGAAAAATTGCTGCGCAAGTACCGTGCTAGATAAAAAGTTGCAACGACCGCCATTGTATTCTCTAGAGTCTTTGCTAAAAAAACATATATAATGTTTTGGGGTTCTATGTAATTTTCTAGCAAATAAATGATGATTTTTACATGTAGGAGAGAAATGTCAGAATTGGCCCGGGTGCTCCAGAACGCCTGATGGTGCTCCCTGCAGGTTGGGCCTCTGTATGTGGCCACGCTGTGTAAAAGTCTCACACATGTGGTATCGCCGTACTTGGGAGTGTTATGACTAATTTCTGATTGGGACTCTAAAATAAAAGTTAATACTGCAGCTGCAGGAACAGATTCACAGGAATCAATCACTGTGTTTAAAATGTCCGTTCTGACGAAATTTATTATTACATGTTATTTTATACACAGATAAGAAAGGGGTGGTGTGAGATGTTATTAAAAACTAACAAATAGAAATACGTTATTAAAAGCTAAACAAATAGAAATATATTATTAAAAGCTAGCGAATAGAACAATTGCAAAAGTAAAACATGGATAGGGGAGGGGGGGGGGGAGTAGAGAGTTTCTAGAGGAGATGTGTCTGTGTGTTAGGTGAAGGTTACTGAACACATTTCAACAGTGAGAACAAAATGGAGTCTCTTGTGCTTAAATGAACAGTACAATGAATGTCCATGTCATTTCCTCCCTTTTGTTTATTTGACACCATTATTCTCTGCGTTACATTCAGCCGATTGCTGGTAACTCCTGTTACATTGGCGCAGAGAGGCGGCGTCCTGTTCAGTTCTCTCCTAGCTTTCTCATAACAACGGGTTCATCAGGGCTGGTGGACAATTTGTTGATACAGCGGGTAGTCACACAGAGGCACAGCCTGATGAGGAAGTAAATGACAAATATGAGAAATAGGAACATCACAATGTAAGCGCCTAGTTTCTGTAATCATGTTGCTATGCTATATAAAAAATCACCAACACCTCCTAAACCCTTAAAGGGGTTCCATCCATCTTTAGCAATATCTCTGGCCTTATTCTGTAGTTCTCTTATCTTAGCAAGATGCCCTTTAATAATGTCCTCATTATCAGAAATGTATATACAACAGTCAGTGCGAAACAACTTACACATCCCACCTTGAGCTGCAGTGAGATAATTTAGAGTTAATCTGTGCTCTAATACTACTTTTTTAATCTGAGCCATTTCTTCACTTAATAAACCTATATCAGTGGTAGTAAGGTTAATAATTTCATCTACAATTCTAGTGTAATTATTTATTCTTTTCATTGCTTCAATTCCCCATCCTGTCCAGGAAGGGAACCATGACCATGCCATGTCACCTTCAGTGAACAGCTCTCTTTTGAACACTAAAGGGTATTCTGGACTTTGATCTGGACGCACTGTATCTTTGCGAACAGCCAAAGCAGGTGCTAACTTCCCAATATAACATGTACCTGTAACATTAGCAGGAAGCCAGGCGTAAGCTTTATTTCCACATATATAATATAACCCTCTACGTATGGATGGTATGCCTGCTTCTAAATAACTGGAAGCAATAACCTGGAACCCCAGGTAACCGATATTTTGACATATTGGGAACTGTGAGCAATTTGTACTATAAAGGGTTCTATTTAGTTCTGGATCTGGGATATGATAATATTGACCATAGTTTCCTCCATAAACTGTAATTTTTGCTCCGGTGCAATCTGAATTGCCCAACCGTGTACATTTAGTTTTAAATGGGCATGTAATGTTTAAACAAATCTGTGGAGTGCCTATCTGTTTTGAAACCATCAAAGTCACTGATCTGTGCTCATTAGCTGTGGAGACCATGTATGAGCCATTTATTCTGGTCCTGTTTAGATCAGTGAATTTGAGAGGCACTGCTATCATGGGTATTGTTCCTGTTTGGGGATTTAGGTGAGAACACACCCAGCAGTTACTAGCGTTGCTATGGGTTGCATACAATTTTAACATTTGGATGAAAGGGTTATTTTCCCATGTCTCAGTTCTCACAAACAACAAAAAGAAAAGAAACATTATCATAATTTTTTCAAAGGATATCATCACTTCAGGATTTTCTTGCAGTGACTGGCGTGAATCCAGGTGGGCTTTCCTTCCAACTTGACAGCGGAACTGGTCGTCAAAAGCACCAAATGTGGTCCGTCAAATTTTGGTTCTAGTGGCTTTCTGACGTGTCGCTTGACCACTACCCAGTCACCTGGCTGGATTCTGTGAATACCTGAAACAGAATCTGGGTCGGGGATAGATTTATAAACACCTTCATGTATTTTATTCAATGTTATTTGCAAAATCTGAACATATTCTAACAGACTAGAGTGAGAAGCCTGCAACTGTTGGGGAAAATATAGCCCTGTTTTGGGTGGCCCTCCAAATAAAATCTCATAGGGGGACAGCCCATGTGGTTGCTTAGGGGTAGTTCGTACAGAATATAGGGCTAATGGCAAAGCTTCCACCCATCCTTTTCCCGTATCTGCTTTAATTTTTGCACATCTGTTTTTCAAAATTCCATTAAGTCTCTCAACTTTACCACTACTTTGTGGATGATAAGGTGTATGGAAAGCCTGCTGTATGTGAAGGGCTTCCATTACCTCTTTCATTACTTCCCCAGTAAAATGGGTTCCTCTGTCACTCTCAATAGCTTCAGGAACTCCATATCTACAAACTATTTCATTCAAAATTTTCTTTGCTGTTGTTTTTGTATTTGCTTTGGCTACTGGCCAGCATTCAGGCCAGCTCGAAAACATGTCAATGCAAACTAAAGCGAACTCATAGGTGCCTATTCTGGGCATCTGAATGTAGTCTATTTGAATTCTTTGGAAAGGGAAATCTGGCTTAGGAGAATGCCTTTGGGGAACATGGACAGGCCTTCCTGCATTGTGCAGAGCACAAGTGAGACATGAAGCACAAAACCTGGCTGCAAATGCACTAAATCCAGGTGCTATCCAATAGCAGTCAGTAAGTGCCACCATCGCGCCCTTAGCAAGATGACTGACGCCATGTGCCAGTTGTGCTAAAACTGGGTACAAACTCCTGGGTAGACACCACCTGTTGTCAGCGCTCCACAGGCCCTGCTGATTTTGGGTAGCATTACATTTTATCCACTTATCCTTCTCTTCATCAGGGGCCTGGTTCTGCAACTGAATTAGAGTTTCTACATTAATGCCTGCTTCCTCAGCCATATCGCTTAACCGCCTCCAATAAGCCCCTGCTGCTTCCTCTTTCCCTTGCTTAGCATTCATAAATTCAGCATGTCTGGTTTGTCCATATATTTGGGGCAAATTTTCTTTCAATTTCCCACAAACCTCCCGTCCACTAACCATCTTACCTAGAGTTTTGATGTCTACACCACATTCCTTAAGTATATAGCCAGACATGTTGCTTCCCACTGCTTTAATAAGAAGCTGATGAATGTCAGTAGCAGAAGCCTCATATGCTTCCTGTGCAGCACTAAGTTTGTTTGCAAACCCAATTGGATTCTTTCTAGGATCTCCCAATCCCTCTAATATGGCTCTCATATCTTGGGGACTGAAAGGTACATGCCATTTAATTTGAGACTTACTGTCAACAGCATTACCTTCAAAAACTAATTGGGTTCTGACAGGATAAACTGAAGCAGATTGCTCTGTGACCGGGGCAGAAGGGGCAGTTTCTCCCTTCCTTCTCTCTTCATCTTGCTGCCACAATTTGGAAATTATGGTTTGCCCTGGAAGTTCAGAATCTATCTCTCTTTCTCTGGCCAAAGCCTTAAGTTCAGAGAGATCTAGTTTTGCATATGTGCCTTTTGATTTATGCCAATCATCCGTTTCTAGGATATGAGACAAATCCCTCTTTGTAGGTTGATACGGGGCTGTTAAACCTCTGCTCTCTACTATATTGCCCAGCTCATCTTTTGTGTGTTCCATGTAATCTAATTCTTTTGCTTTTGTGCTTGGACCCCTTAAAGCCAAACTGGCAGCCACATAAGGTGGGGGGTCCTCTTCTACAGAGTCTTCTGGCCAAACGTAATAAATTTGGGCAGTACTTTTATTAAACATCTCCGTCAAGCCAGTTTGATTTGCTACTTTAGCTTCTGTCTCCCATGTGCAAGCTATTCTCCACGTTCCTTCACTGCACAGTAGTGGGCCATAATCGTGCAGAAAAGTTTGCCATACTTGTAAATCAAAAGTCCCTTCAGATTTTAAAGGTTTAGCTGTTCCCTTTGTCCATTCTACCCATTTATCTAGGGGCTCAGTATAGGCGGAACCGTACCTTCGGTTCATATATTCTCTAGCGCTCATCTTGCGCTGGGCATTATCTGAAGGCCTCTTACCCTTCATTCCCTTACTTATTTTAATGCCCATAATGACTGGCCAGTCTTCTCTACTAGTGCCTATACCCTCTTGCCTCTAAAACAAATAGTACAGCAAATCTGCAGATTTACAAGGATAGTCTCCACTTATCTACGTGGATAGAAGGGGTTTATGACAATAGACAAAACACTCATTAAGAGACCCTCCTCGTCTCTTCTCTTCTCCGTGAGTTTTATCTGACCCTACCATGCGCCTCTGACCCAGGTCGCCCACAAGGAGTCAACGCAGGGAACTGCAGAGGATTCTCCCTATCCACACACAGTCCAACCCGTGAAGGGGGACACAAACACATTCACACACACACGTTACCCAACCAGAAAGGTCCGAGAGTGGTCTGGTTTCCTTGAGAACCGACAGATAGAATACATAGGAAAGGCAGAAATATAGCAAGCTTAAGGACAGCTTACCTAGCCGGCATTTAGAGGTCTGCGTTCCCGATGATCCCGATCGAATCGCGGTTCCTTCTGGAAACTCTGCCAAACTCCTGATATCTGACTCGCCAAAACTGTTATGACTAATTTCTGATTGGGACTCTAAAATAAAAGTTAATACTGCAGCTGCAGGAACAGATTCACAGGAATCAATCACTGTGTTTAAAATGTCCGTTCTGACGAAATTTATTATTACATGTTATTTTATACACAGATAAGAAAGGGGTGGTGTGAGATGTTTATTAAAAACTAACAAATAGAAATACGTTATTAAAAGCTAAACAAATAGAAATATATTATTAAAAGCTAGCGAATAGAACAATTGCAAAAGTAAAACATGGATAGGGGAACTGCAAGTCCATCTACGCAACTGGTGAAACAAAGGTTTCTTGATGGTTTAATACCCCAGTTGAAAGAGAAGTTGTTCACAGCAAGGCCTGAGGCAGGCAATATGTCTATTCGAGACGTCCTGCCTATCCTGTTATCCATAGAAAACAGGATTAACCAAAAAGACAGCAAACCCAAGGTTATGTACATGGGGAAGCAGAGAGGAAGAGGAAGAGGAAGAGGCAAAGGCAATTTCAGAAATCATGGCGATCGGGGACCAATCATATGCTACAATTGTGATGGGGAAGGACACATAGCTAAATTCTGCCATCTTCCTGACCGTAGACTAGAAAAGAGCTTAGAAGCACCTCATGCTGATCCCAGTACAAAAGCAGTGGATCAGGCATAGGAAAATGGCATACCAGTATCAATCATGTTAAATAGAGGAGACAATGGTCCCGAGACCAGAGTAAAAGTATTTTTACAAGAACTCCCCTATCCTGGAGGACAAACAGAATTAACCTGTTTAATAGATACTGGTGCAAGCCGAAGTGTTTTTAATATAGAGGACTTACCTCCAGGATTATTATCTACAAATGTTATCTCTGGTGTTGGCCTAACCGGGACCTCTACTGATTTGGTCGAGTCCAAGCCACTTAAACTCAGGCTAGGACAGCAAACAGAAATTGTCACTAAAGTGTTAGTTTCAGACACAGTTCCTACCAATCTTCTGGGAGCTGACATTTTGAACCAAATTTTAACAAACACATTCACACACACACGTTACCCAACCAGAAAGGTCCGAGAGTGGTCTGGTTTCCTTGAGAACCGACAGATAGAATACATAGGAAAGGCAGAAATATAGCAAGCTTAAGGACAGCTTACCTAGCCGGCATTTAGAGGTCTGCGTTCCCGATGATCCCGATCGAATCGCGGTTCCTTCTGGAAACTCTGCCAAACTCCTGGCTGGCTCGCCAAAACTGTTATGACTAATTTCTGATTGGGACTCTAAAATAAAAGTTAATACTGCAGCTGCAGGAACAGATTCACAGGAATCAATCACTGTGTTTAAAATGTCCGTTCTGACGAAATTTATTATTACATGTTATTTTATACACAGATAAGAAAGGGGTGGTGTGAGATGTTATTAAAAACTAACAAATAGAAATACGTTATTAAAAGCTAAACAAATAGAAATATATTATTAAAAGCTAGCGAATAGAACAATTGCAAAAGTAAAACATGGATAGGGGAGGGGGGGGGGAGTAGAGAGTTTCTAGAGGAGATGTGTCTGTGTGTTAGGTGAAGGTTACTGAACACATTTCAACAGTGAGAACAAAATGGAGTCTCTTGTGCTTAAATGAACAGTACAATGAATGTCCATGTCAGGAGTAATAGCAGAATGTGTTTTGGGGTGTAATTTGTGGTATGCATATGCTGTGTGTGAGAAATAACCTGCTAATATGACAATTTTGTGAAAAAAAAAAAAAAAGAAAAAAATATCTTGCTATTGCAAAGAATTGTGGGAAAAAATGACAACTGCAAAAAACTCACCATGCCTCTTACTAAATACCTTGGAATGTCTTCTTTCCAAAAAGGGGTCATTTGGGGGGTATTTGTACTTTTCTGGCATGTTAGGGTCTCAAGAAATGAGATAGGCCGTCAGTACTTCAGGTGTGATCAATTTTCAGATATTGGCACCATAGCTTGTGGACTCTAAAACTTTCACAAAGACCAAATAATATACCTCAATTTGTACTTATTTTTACCAAAGATATGTAGCAGTATAAATTTTGGCCAAAATTTATCAAGAAAAATTACAAATTTGCTAAATTTTATTACTTCATTTTTTATTTCATTTTTTTACTGAATTTTCAGTCGTTTTTCTTTTATAGCGCAAAAAATAAAAAAACCCAGAGGTGATTAAATACCACCAAAAGAAAGCTCTATTTGTGTGAAAAAAAGGACAAAAATTTCATATGGGTACAGTGTTGTATGAAGGAGTAATTGTCATTCAAATTGTGAGAGCACAAAAAGCTGAAAATTGGTCTGGTTATTAAGGGTGTTTAAGTGCCCAGTGGTCAAGTGGTTAAGCAAAGAACTGTGAAGCAAAATAAGGGTCAGTGCCCATCAATGCATCCTAATCAGTGCCCATCTGCAGCCCCACCATTGCCATGAATGCAGGCTCACCATTGCCATGAATGCAGCCTCACCGTTGCCATGAATGCAACCTCACAATTGCCATGAATGCAGCCTCACCATTGCCATGAATGCAGCATCACCATTGCCATGAATGCAGCCTCACCATTGCCATGAATACAGCCTTACCATTGCCATGAATGCAGCCACACTATTACCATGAATGCAGCTTTAACTTTGCCATGAATGCAGCCTGATCAATGCCCATCTGCAGCCTCGGAGGGGACAGGGAGGGGGCATGACGAGCGCCAACAGATTACATACAGGAGAATCTCCTGTTTACACAGTGGCCTCTTTAATACAAAGTTCCACCTCCTATGATAGACAGCCCAGGAAACAACACTTCCTATTACAAACGCCTCCAACTAAACAGGCGATTCTCCTGTATGTAATCTGACAGCTCTGTTAGAAACTATGAATCAGACTGAGACAGAAGTACAGCTAAATCACACTTGTTTAATAATAATAAAAAAGGTAAACAGAGTAAACGTAGTCAAAACATAGCCAGAATTCGGGAACCGGGACGGATAGTCAGACAGGCCAAAACATCAGGGAGCCAGAGATGAGCGTAATAGAACAGCAAGCAGAATCTGGAGCCAGAAGGAATGTCAGCCAGGCAAGTCTTTAACAGGAACACAGAAGAGTGTCTTTAGAGATGTGACCAAGGCAGAGGTCATCTGGACTGGACAGCTTAAGTAGGCAGGTGAGTAGCTGTGGAGAGATAGGAGCTGGCAACTAGCCAACAGCTGAGCGGCCAGCTTTGAGAAGGAAGGGCTGAGACCCTCCTCAACGACCCCTTCCCCTCAGAGGACCACCAGGCTTCAGGGGAAAATGTCTATGGAAATCACGGAGGAGGACAGGGACATGTACGTCCGAGGATGAGACCCAAGAGCATTCCGCTGGACAGTACACTTTCCAATGCACCAGGTACTGTATGCGCCCACGGAACCTACAGGAGTCAACAATGGACTGTACTTCATACTCCTCATGGTTCTCAACCTGTATATGGTGGGGAGGAGTCACCGAGGTGGTAAAGTGGTTGCAGACCAAAGGTTTTAATAAGGAGACATGAAATACATTTGAAATATGCATATTAGAAGGAAGGTCTAATGCATAAGCCACTGGGTTAATCCTGGGAAGAATACGGAAAGGCCCAATAAACTGAGGTGCAAACTTCAGAGAGGGAACACAAAGTCGGAGGTTGCGAGATGACAGCCAAACCCTGTCCCCAACCTGGTAGGAAGGAGCAGTCAGGCGTCTGCGATCAGCATGGAGTCTGTACCTATCATTAGCATGTCGCAAAGCCTCCTGGACTTGTGCCCAAGTGGAACGAAGACCACGGAGATGCCCCTCTAATGCAGGAATACTCTGCGGAACAAATGAGTCCGGCAACATGGAAGGTTGGAAACCATAGTTCGCCATAAGTGGGGACAATTGGGAAACAGAATTCAAGGCACTATTCTGAGCAAACTTCGCCCATGGTAAGAGGTCTGACCAGTTGTTATGATGGTCAGAAATAAAGCAACGTAGGATTTGCTCCAAGGACTGATTGGCTTGATCTGTGGCCCCATCAGACTGTGGGTGATATGCAGAGGAGAAAGCAAGCTAAATTCCCAACAGTGCACAAAAGGCTCACCAGAACCGGGACACAAACTGACTACCCCTGTCTGAGACAATCACCTTGGGTAGCCCATGTAAGCAAAAGATCTCCCGAGCAAAAATGGAAGCCAGTTCCTTAGAAGTGGGCAACTTCTTAAGTGGAATACAATGGGAAATTTTCGAAAACCGGTCAACCACCATAAAGATAACTGTGTTGCCATGGGAGTTGAGTAACTCCACAATGAAATCCATAGACAGGTGGGTCCAGGGCCTCTCTCCATTGGGTAGGAGTTGTAGGAGGCCCACTGGAAGGTGTCATGGAGTCTTACTCTGAGCACACACGGAACAGACAGCTACAAAGGCAGTTACATCAGCACATAGACTAGGCCACCAGAATTGTTGGGAAATGGCACAAAAGAGTTGATTCTTCCCAGGGTGGCCAACAGCCTTGGGAGAGTGGTAAGTCTGGAGCACGGCAGTACGGAGACTCTCTGGGACAAAGCAGTGGTCACAAGTTTTCTCAGGAGCAGCACGGACCTGAGCAGCAAGAATTTTGTCACCCAAAGGAGAAGTAAAGCCCCATACACACGCACGGATTATCCGAGGACCAGGTCCGTCAGACCATGTCCGTCATACTTTGTCTGATGTTGGTTTTGCGTACACACGGTCGGACAAAGTTGTCGGAAAATCCGATCATTCTGAACGTGGTGACGTTTGTTGCCTACGACGGGACTACGTAGAGGCTAGTAGCCAATAGCTTTGGTCTTGTAATGTGATCTGAGCATGCGTAGCACTTTGTCCGGTCGGAATTCGCTACACACGATCGGATTTGGTGTGATCGGACTTTGTTGTCAAAAAATCTATCCAGCAGGAGATAGGACTTTGTCCGTCAGACAATCTGATGGAAACTGTCCGATGGTGCCTACACACGGTCTGATTTTCCGACAACATTGTCCGATAGGACAGAATCCATCGGAAAATCCTACCGTGTGTATGGGGCTTAAGACTGGTGCGAACCATAGCCAGAATACGATCAGGAGGAATCACAACTAGCAACTAGCAGCCAGCTTTGAGAAGGAAGGGCTAAGCTCAGCCCTGACAAATGCTTGTCCCGCCCCCTCCCTGTCCCCTCCGAGGCATCGCCGATAAATGCAGTATATTTTTTTGTGGTCCTGGGGGCCACAAAAGATATATATATATATATATCCAAATTACCAGGGGGGCCACATTAAACCGGAAAGTGGGCCGCAATTGGCACGCAGGCTGGACTTTGGACATGCCTGCCTTAGACCATTCAGAGTAAGAATTATTAAACACTACTCTCTGAATTCTGTCTTTTAGCCAGTTTCCTATCCATTTACAAATGTTTTTTTTCAAGCCTGTAGACTTTACCTTACACATTAGCCGTCTGTGGGAAACGGTGTAAAAAGGCTTTTGCAAAATCTAAGTATACCACGTCCACAGCCACCCTTCTGTCCAAGGTTTTACTTACCTCCTCATAAAAAGTAATAAGGTTTGTTTGACAACTTCTGTCTTACATGGTATCTGTGTTACCTAACACTGTCCCCACAGTGGAGGCACATGCATTCTGATGGATGTGGTAGGGTGGCTCCCCTTCAGTCCACCTGCTCTCACCTATGCATGAGAATGCATGTGCCTCCACTGTGGAGACACTTATAAGTTAGTGTTAGGTACCACAGATACCAGTGTATCTTGACAAGGCTTTGTGGCTTACGCATGCATTTGCAAATGTGTGCAGACTAAACCCCTGCTTTTAACGCATACTGTTAGGTTTACATGGTTGTCTGCGGGCTGGTCGGTAAGATAAGCTTGGTTTTTTCCTTGGATTTATCCTTGGCCTTGTTTATAACTGCTGTTAGCCTTCCAATGCTTCTTCCCGTGATAGCCAGCTATAGATGGGGCAAGTGGCGTACCCCTTTTGTATCCCAGTGGTACTATTCCAGTCATTACTGAGTCCCTAAAAATTTGAAACAATGGCTTTGAAATACAATGTGCAAAATCAATTGGCACACTCAAAAACAAACGTGTATAAGTATATACTAATAAGAAAGTAGCCGATGTCACTTTAAAAGCGATTCCACTTCACTTGCAAATCTATATAAACCAAAAACAGTGCTGCGCTACTAAGTGAATCAAATATATTATAAACTTAAAGTGGTGTGTCCCCCTAAAAAAAAAAAAGGCTTAAAATTCCTAAAAAAAATAAAAACAAAATAATTGGAATTTTTTTTTTTTTCTACATACCTCTAAATGCCTGTTGCTAGGGGGTCCCTCGTAGTCTGCCTCCTGCATTGCCTTGGCTGGTGACATCACTTCCCCTCGGTGCAGGAAGGGCTCCCCAGTCATCTGGGACCTGTCACGTGTCCCAGATGACTGTGCGGCCAATCACAGCGCCCGGCACCGCTCGCAGTTGCCGCTCGCGGTTGCCACTCGCAGTTGCCACTCGCAGTTGCCCACAGTTGCAATGCCGGCGCTGCCGAGCGGATTGGGGGGAGAGCGGAGCTTCGACCCCCTGCATCGCTGGACCCTGGAACAGGTAAAACAGGTAAAATTATTAAAAGTCAGCAGCTGCAGTATTTGTAGCTGCTGACTTAATTTTTATTTTTTTTTCAGAGATACACCTCTTTAATAAATGCATAAGTGCAAACATTGTATAAAATAGAATTACGCTAATGAATAACATAAAACAAACAATGTTATAAACACAAGTCCATAAATCAATCCACCAGTGGTTTAGTAGTGAATCTTGAATGTTGCTAATAGATTCCACCATCCACCACCTTATGCAACAGTGCCGCCACCAACAGTAGAATTAGCTGCTTACCAGCTCCCGATGATCCCTCATTAAAAGGGCTCATTCAACGACTTTGGCTTAATCCCAGCCCGGGCCTTTCTCCTGGTTGTACGGTCCCCCTGTGCTCAGGGCGTCACTTATTGGATTGGATAAATGGTACACTCAAAAGATAAAAGGCTCCACATAGTGTAAATCTTTAAACCATTTATTGAAGTAAAAAATACTGCACTTACATCAAGGTAAAAATTGTAAACGCCTAAAGTTTGGTTTGTTGGCCGATGCACAACCAAACAACCTATCCTTCCAGGACACACGGGTAATGGTGATGTCAGTGCGTCACTCCATGTCACTCCACTATGTGGAGCCTTTTATCTTTTTGGGTGTACAGTTTATCCAATCCAATAAGTGATGCCATGAGCAAAGGGGAACTGTACAACCAGGAGAAAGGCCTGGGAAAGCCTGGATTTAAGCCAAAGGCGTTAAATGATCCCTTGTAATGAGGGATCATCTGGAGCTGGTAAGCAGCTAATTCTACTATTGGTGGCGACACTGTTGCATAAGGGGGTGCATGGTAAAATCTATTAGCAACATTCAAGATTGACTACTTAACCACTTGTGGATTGATTTATGGACTTGTGTTTATAACATCGTTTGTTTTGTTATTCATTAGCGCAATTCTATTTTATACAATATTGTTGAACTGTAATTATGTCATACAGGAGAATTGCTGCTTGATTTTTTTATTTATTTTAATTTTCCTAAATAGCACAGTTTTTTCTCTCTCTTTCTATAAGTGCAAACCTGATTAAATAAGTCCACTGAATGTGATGAATGAATCAAAGTTCATGCAAATCAGTGGTGTCTGATTGAAGTGGATCCAAACATAAATCAATTCACCCAAAGTGCAGATTTTTCTAAAAAAATATACTATGTGCTCGCCTCCACCAGTCTCACAGACTGCTCACCTCATCCATCAGTCAAATCAGCAGTGTTCTTCTCTGGGGATAATGAAGATAACTGGCGTGGTATGGACACTTAACCTCCTTTAACCAAGGCTCCTACTTTGGATTCTGCAGAACCCTAGTTGTCTTACCAATAAGGATGTAATATGCAAAAAATAAAGCAACATCCAGTGCTCTCACAATAAGCCTGTGCTAGCTGTAAAGGCATTCAGATAACCTAGTCTGGAGTTGGCCACAATGTGACATCAGTACACAGGCTCCGCCCTCTAGATGCGTGTCGTCAATGTCGTCAATGCGTTTACTTCTTCAGTAGGGGTGGAGCTATAATGTTACTGCGTGGTCTAAATACCCCCATTCATTCCATACACATGTGGGCAGCTGATTAGCCTCTCCCATGCGCTCCCGGACGGAAATCAAGTGTGCAGGAAGGGGTGGAACAATAACATACCTCACAACTTTTTAGGATGGGAATGAGGGACACCTATAAGCAAAAGTATGTAGGCTTAGGACACGCCCCCTTCCACGTCCTCTTAAAGGAGAATTATGCAAAAAAAAAAATGATTGGTTATACGCACACATGCTTTTTTTTAACACTATTCCTTTATATTGACTTTTACATTTACACATGCAGCAATTTAGATATTGGATGAAAGGTTTAGCACTGGGAAACACTTTTTGAAAGATATAAAGTGAATTTTATATACAACTATATAGATTAGACCAAAATGAGGGACAAATGAGGGGTAAAGAGGAACAGAGGGACTTTGTTCCAAATCAGGGACAGTCCCTCGAAATCAGGGACAGAGCTATGCAATAGTCCTATGCTAGCTGTAAAGGCATTCAGACAACCTAGTCTCGAGAAGGCCACAATGTGATGTCAGTACCAAGGCTCCGCCCCTAGATGTGTGTCATCAAGGGTGGAGCTATAACATCACTGCATGGTTTAAATACCCCCATTCATCCCATACACACGTGGGCGGCTGATTAGTCTCTCCCAGGCTCTCCCAGACGCAAATGAAGTGTGCAGGAAGGGGTCACTGAAAAATAACTGGGGACATGATTCAAGAAAAAACTACATCTAAATTCTGCTGCTAAAGTAGTAAAAAAGTTAGGTCACTACCAGCAATATTGCCCACTGAAAAAGGTGGAAGGCTGGAGGAATTTGCCAAGGAAATTTGGAGGGCCCCAGATGAACGAATCAGGTGGGTGTCAGACCAGTTTAGCTTTTGGAGGGCCTCGGGTGAAGGAGTCATTTGAGTGTCAGAATTTCGGAGAGCAACTGATAAAATCACGTAACAGGTGCCAGACCACCTCATTTAGCTCAACAAGCTTCCAGTCATGACATGATACAAAAGAGAAGGAAACAGAGAAGAGCAGAGCGAGTTTATTGATCCTTCTCCACTGCTATAACTGTTGTACCATATTACCTGTAAGTGTATTTTTTTTTTTTTGTCCAAATAAAGTATATGAAATTGCTAACATCACTCTGCTACTCTGTGTTCCCTGCTCTGAGGTTGGACCTTCCCAAGGTGGTAATTTGTGGATGTTGCGTTTGATGTTTGGCTGACCCTGGTTAATGCATATTATCAAGTGGATCCTAACCAATTCCCCATCTGCCTGACAGATGCCTGACTGGACATTTGCTCTGTGACTTATGAACTTTAGGGTTATTGTCACCAATCCATCCAAAAAATACTTTTTTGTTTGTGTTTTGCACCAGCTCGCTTTAAAACACTACAGTTTATTTCGTTTTTTCTTCAAGAGAGAAGGGAAGGTCTTTAAGAAGAATCATTCCCGATAATACAAAGAGGCCAGAATCTCCAAAACTTGGCCTGAAGCATCGCTTTGAATGACTTAGCAGACATCATTCTTATCAACATCTTATCATTGGACAACCAGGTACCCTTGATACACTAGCCATTGTGTGTTCTTGGTCATCAGCATCCATAAGAAGTTCTTTGATTGTTCTTTGAAGTTCTTTGATTATGGGGTTGAATATAGATCTGCTGAAACGACTGCTACACCTTGTCACCTCCAGATGTAATTCTTCATCAATGAATGTTCACCCATTGCTGAGGACAGTGTACAATTGTCTGGTGCAAGAGAATAAGTTACCAACTGAGAAAGTGTCTTAGCAAGAAGAGGTGCCCTGAAGATCTAAGGAAGAAGTGGGGACTCTTCTAGACCCTTCCTCTTCACAGCCTTCAAAAAGTCACTGTGAAACCTTCCAAAAGAAAAAAGGGCTAGGCATAAGATCCAGCCTACTGTGGAATTGATAGGTGATTGAAGAGGGAGCTGTTCTAGAGAAGTCAAAGCCACTGAACTTCATAAAGCCTTTGAACCTGACCTTTGTGAGTAACATTCCCTGCGCTCTACCCGACACAACCCATTGGGAACTTCCCCATGGACATATTTGGTCAATTACATCACCAGATATACCCGTCCCTTTGGATGTGTCATTGGGTCATGTTTTTTTTGTTCATTTCCAGCAAGTTGGTAGCTGCTATTCATTGCTATTTACTTTGTGGGAGATTTTTGGATTAAAATTTTTTTTTTGAAAAAATTAAAAATTGTGGGTCTTTAGTAATTACAGTTGTAGCACTGACCCCCGAAGGAGGTCCTGGTAATTTTTGGGCTTACCGTTACCTTCTCGACCTCGTATGCATCTAGGGGTTTCCCGAGGTAGATGGCCCAAGGAACTGCAGAGACTGACACTGGATCCACTTTAGGGATTTTTATTTGCAAAAACGTCAGACAAAACACTAGACATGGGAGCCGTCAAAAAATTTGTTTCGTTTCGTATAAAAAAAAATTGTAATTCGTGTACGAAATTTAATTCGGATTCGTACAAAATACGAATTTCGTTCGATTTGTCACGAATCGTCTATTGTCTATTGTTCACCAATCACTCAGAGGAAGTACGAAATACGAAATTCATATTTTGTACTTCCTCTGAGTGATTGGTGAACAATAGACAATAGACTTGTGTTATGTAACGTTAATACGTTTTCGGATAATTTGTTATTATTCGTAGAGAGTCGATATTCGTTATACTGAATCTCGAATTCATTCGAATCATTCGTTATATCCGCTATAATTTCTTTCATATTAGTTGAAATTCGTCATTTGGTAGTTTGGATTCGGATAATTTGGATCCGAAATTCGTAAACGAAATTTCTTATTTCGTACAGAATTCGTATTCGTAAAAATTCATAATTCGGATTCGTACGAATTTCGAAAAATTTGTACGAATTTCCGATTCATACGAAACTAATCTCACATGTCTACAAAACACAGTCTCTCAATGAAGGGATAGAGGGTAAGGGTAGGAAGTTCAGGTACTCTTGGAACTGCTCAGAACTGAATGTCTCTCACTATAAACTCCAGGGAATAGCCATTCGCAACTGGATACTACATCCATCGGATAAATCCCCTCTCAGTAGATTTAGCAGCCGACAGGTGATTCAGATAAAGCAAAGTCTCTGCCACAGACTTGGTTGTAACTGAAGGATAAATGAACTTAGAGAACCCTCATACTGTACCAGTATCTTGCAGCCGGTCCGGCGATACCGTACGAGTGTGGATTCACCTGGTGTCCTTCAAACTTAGCTTCCAGGCTCTTGCTGAGCAGCCAGCCTTGTGCGTGGCCCTCTTCTGAAGAGTCCTCCCCTGGTTGCATTCTCAGTTCTTGGGCCTCTCCAAAACCGAGACGGCACCGGACCACCTTGGAATCCTCCTTCCAGTTACTGTGCCTTAGGGATAGCCAGCCTTGAGGCTTGGAAATGGATGGATCCGCACCCCAGGCCATGAGGGCCCCTGAGGGCTGGTCAGGAGGACCAGGACCAAACAGACAGAAAGATCTTCTGGACCGGAACCCAGAAGCACGTGACCTCAGTACCTTAAGTACCCTCTCCCAGAATGCACAGCGAGACAACTCACCCACTGGTTTGTTCCGAGAGAGATTGTCACCCAATGACCCAATGCGTCCAACCGGACTGCGTTCCTATGCTTGCCATAGGTGACACTGACACCCATGGCCAAGCAGAATACAGTGCAATCCAGCCAAACTGGTACTGAGACCATAATTTGGAACAATTAACCCTAAACCCAACTGTGGTTTTAGGAACATTCAATCTACAAAAAAAAATAGCGCATGCTCATAAGGAGCCCGGTGCTACACAGTATTTACATTTTTGTGAATGAGTAGGGGTACTATGTACCCCTTACTTGATTACCCAGGGGTACATCTGCAGACCTCCTCAACCCCCAGATCAGGGTTGTGGGGAAGGCAAAACAAGGTGATTTGCAAAGGCAATCCTCCCTTGCAAGGGACCCCCCCCACATGTTGAGGCCATGTAGCCCCGTCACCTTTCCTGGCCAATCAGGCTGCATGCTCAGATAAGGGTCCTGCAAGGATTTGGGGAGAGACTACATGCTTTTTTTTTTCTTGTATTTTAAATAGGGTTCCCTATTAAAATGCAGACCAGACACAAAGGATCACCCTAAGATGTGTTACTGGCAGGATTACCAGGAAAAAATAAAATACAAAAAATCCTAAAGAACTTTAACCACTTTTGCAGAACACATCCTCTATAGCCCGCTCCTCTTCTCCTGCTATTACTGGCATTTATCGACTGTCAAAATGGTAGCTTTGTATTACACAGAGGAGCGTCTGTCACAATACAGCGACTTCTGTCTGAAAGTGTCACTTAGTAAATAAAATACATCAATGTATTATTCAGTTGAATTTTTGTTTCATTCATATGTAAATCAAAGGAATGATGTGGCATCACCAAAAAGGCATTAACAGCTTCAGCCCTGGAAGATTTTACCCCTTCCTGACCAGAGCACTTTTTGGAAGTTGGCACTGCGTCGCTTTAACTGACAATTGCGTGGCCGTGTGACGTTACACCAAAATTGATGTCCTTTTTTTCCCCACAAATAGAGCTTTCTTTTGGTGGTATTTGATCACCTCTGCGTTTTTTATTTTTTGCGCTATAAACAAAAAAAGAGCAACAATTTTGAAAAGAAAGCAATATTTTTTAGTTTTTGCTATAATAAATATCCCCCAAAAATATATAAAAAAATTATAATTTTACTCAGTTTAGGCCGATACGTATTCTTCTACATATTCTTTGGTAAAAGAAAACAAACAAAAAAAAAATCGCAATAAGCGTATATTGATTGGTTTGCGCGAAAGTTATAGCGTTTACAAAATATGGGATAGTTTTATGGTATTTTTATTATTCATTTTTTTATTAGTAATGGCGGCGATCTGTGATTTTTATTGCGATTGCGACATTATGGCGGACACATCGGACACTTTTGACGGTATTTTGGGACCATTGTCATTTATACAGCGATCAGTGCTATTAAAAATGCACTGAATAATGTGTAAATGACACTGGCAGGGAAGGGGGTTAAACACTAGGGGGCGATCAAGGGGTTAAGTGTGTCCTAGGGAGTGATTCTAACTGTGGGGGGAATGGGCTACCACTGACATGACAGCGATCGCTGCTCCCGATGACAGGGAGCGGTGATCTCTGTCATGTCACAAGGCAGAACGGGGAAATGCCTTGTTTACATAGGCACCTCCTCGTTCTGCGGCTCCGTGACATGATTGCGGGACACCGACGGACATCGAGTCTGCGGGACCGTGGGCATGGTCGCGCTTTACGCGGAAGGGGTGCACCGCTGGTAGCCTGTGCACCCGCTAGCCCCGCCAATTAAAGGGGACGTACAGGTACGCCCATTTGCCCACTGCTGCCATTGTGCCGATGCATATCGGTGTGCAGCGGTCGGCAAGTGGTTAACAAGTGGAAAACTGCAAGAGACATGTCAGAGAGCCAAACTGTACATGATTATTATGTACAAGAGGTTATTTTTTGGATTATGTACACAAGGATTTATTTTACTTACAAAGCTACTTGAACATACTCTACTCCTCCAGTGAACTCTCATTACCCAATATGAGGGTCTGTCCTGTTTTAAGTAGACTGTACTCACTTTACTAAATATGTTGTTGTGGATTGCATGACACGATTAACTGCCATTGTGTCATTGTATTGTTTGTTAAATTAAGGGTTGTGTCATGAAATGATGACGAATGCTGCAATTTCACGGTTCAATGTTGTTTGCAATGTCTTTCATTCAAATTTTAGCAATCCAGAAAAAGGTTTAATTTCACAAGAAAGGCATGCTTAACATGCTATTTTATTGTATTACAGTTTCAATCTTTGTAATATAATTATCTACAGTGCCTTGAAAAAGTAATCCTACCCCTTGACATTTTCCACATTTTGTCATGTTACAAGCAAGAATGTAAATGTATTTTATTAGGATTTTATGTGATAGACCAACACAAAGTGGCACATAATTGTGAAGGAAAATTATCAATTGTTTTAAAATGTTTTACGAATAAATATGTGAAAAGTGTGGCGTGCATTTGTATTCAGCCCCCTTTACTCTGATAGCCCTAACTAAAATCTAGTGGAACCAATTGCCTTCAGAAGTCACATTATTAGTAAATAGAGTCCTCCTGTGTGTAATTTAATCTCAGTATAAATACAGCTGTTCTGTGAAGCCCTCAGAGGTTTGTTAGAGAACCTTAGTGAACAAACAGCATCATGAAGGCCAAGAACACACCAGACAGGTTAGGGATAAAGTTGTGAAGAAGTACAAAGCAGGGTTAGGTTATAAAAAAATATCCCAAGCTTTGAACTTCTCACGGAGCTCTGTTCAATCCATCTGAAAATGGAAAGAGTATGGCACAAGTGCAAACCTACCAAGACATGGCCGTCCACCTAAACGGACAGGCCGGGAAAGGAGAGTATTAATCAGAGAAGCAGCCAAGAGTAGACATGTGCAATTCGTTTAGTTCCAAATTCGTTTTTTAACAAATTTTGACAAATTCGTTAATTCCGAATTTCCGAATTTCCAAATTTCCGAATTTTTCAATTTCCGAATATCAAAATTTGCGAAATTACGAATTTGCGAAATTTCCGAATTTCCGAATTTCGAATTTCGAATTTTCGGATTTCCGAATTCTCGAATTTACGAATTTCGCATTTTCGGATTTCCGAATTTTCGAATTTCCGAATTTTGAATTTTCGAATTTTCGGATTTTCGAATTTACGAATTTCGGATTTTCGGATTTCCGAATTTTCGGGTTTTCGAATTTCAGAATTTTCGGATTTTCGAATTTCAGAATTCCAAATTTCGGATTTTCCGAATTCCAAATTTCGGATTTTCCGAATTCCATATTTCGGATTTTCGGAATTCCGGAAATTCAAAAATTTAAAAATTCGAAAATCAGAAAAAAAGAAAGAAAATCTGTTTAATTCTAAAAAATAACTAACTATTCAATTAAAGGTATTGGAATTCCCTTTCAAATTTGTCTGCTAGTCAACGTAACGAGTACGAATTTATCTGAAGTTACGAATTATCTGAAATAACGAATGCCGCATCTAACCAAATGGAATGTAACGATCTAATAATATTAAATTACAATAATAATAATAAAACCTTCTTATTATGATTAATTATTTATTATTTACTATTATTTTGTTCCGTTCCATTTGTTTAGATGCGGTATTCGTTATTTCAGATAATTCGTAACTTCGGATAAATTCATACTCGTTAATTTAATAGTTAGTTATTAATTAAACTGATTTTCTTTCTTTTTTCAGATTTTCAAATTCTGGGATTTTCCAATCTTTGAATTCCCAAATTCCGAAAATTCGAAATTTGGAAATTCAAAAATTTGGAAATTCGGAAATCCTAAAATTCGAAATTCGGAAATCCTAAAATTCGAAATTCGGAAATCCTAAAATTCGAAATTCGGAAATCCTAAAATTCGAAATTCGGAAATCCTAAAATTCGAAATTCGGAAATCCTAAAATTCGAAATTCGGAAATCCTAAAATTCAAAATTCGGAAATCCTAAAATTCAAAATTCGGAAATCCTAAAATTTGAAATTCGTAAATCCTAAAATTCGAAATTCGGAAATCCGAAAATTTGAAATTCGAAATTGGGAAATCCGAAAATTTCGAAATTCGGAAATTCGGAAATCCGGAAAATACAAATGTGAAAATTCCCGAAATTTCCGAATTCCGAATTTTCGAATTTCCGAATTCCTGAAGTTCCGAATTCCCAAATTTCCGAATTTTAGATTTTCCAACTTTTAGATTTTCAAAATTTCCGAATTTCCGAAAAAAGCAAAAAAACTAGTGAAACGAAAACGAAAATGAACACATTTTTTGTCAGTGCACATGTCTAGCCAAGAGGTCCATGGTAACTCTGGAGAAGCTGCAGAGATCCACAGCTCAGGTGGGAGAATCTGTCCACAGGACAACTATTAGTCGTGCTCTCCACAAATCTGGCCTTTATGGAAGAGTGACAAGAAGAAAGACATTGTTGAAAGAAAGACATAAGATGTCCCGTTTGCAGTTTGCGAGAAGCCATGTGGGGGACACAGCAAACATGTGGAAGAGATAGGGTGGGATAATTGAAAGAGATAGGGTGGGATAATTCCCCCCTTGACTACTGCAACTCTCTCCTTAATGGCCTACCCTTAAGCAGGTTATCGCCCCCTTCAGTCTATTATGAATGCTGCTGCTAGACTAATACACCTCACTAATCGATCTGTGACTGCTGCCCCTCTCTGCCAATCCCTTCACTGGCTTCCCCTACCCCACCGTATAAAATTCAAAATGCTAACCACAATATACAAGGCCATCCACAACATCGCCCCCAGCTACATCACCAACCTCATCTGCAGATGTCGCCCAAATCGTCCCCTCTGCTCCTCCCAGGACCTCCTGCTCTTTAGCTTCCTTGTTACCTCCTCTCATGCTCGCTTTCAGGACTTCTCCAGAGCCTCTCCCATCCTCTGGAATTCCCTGCCCCGGTATATCTGATCAGCCCCTACCTTGTCCACCTTTAGGAGATCCCTGAAAACTCACTTATTCAGGGAAGCCTATCCCACACCAACCTAACAACCCCATCAAATCATTCCCCACATCTATTACCTTTTGTACCACCACCTCCTCCCTTTAGAATGTAAGCTCTACGAGCCGGGCAGTCCTGTCCCTTCTGTATTGAACTGTACTGTAATTGTGCTGTCCCCCCTCTACATTGTAAAATGCTGCATAAACTGTTGGCGCTATATAAATTGTGTATAATAATAATAATATTTAAGCCGGGTACACACTATTAATTTTTTCGTTCAATCTGCTGTCAATCAAAGTCAGCGCGTAAATCTGCACATGATTCAAAACGCACAGGTGCCCATGCAGCCTTAAGGGTAGGGGGGTTGCAGCAGATGGGCAGAAAGATTGGATGTGCTATACACGTCCAGTGTACTAGGATGACATTTTTTGAGGCGTGTGTAGCGTGTGTTCAACAAGTTAAAGTGGTTCTAAAGGCAGAAGGTTTCCTATCTTAATGAATTTTATGTGTAGCGCCGGTACTCCTGATGAGTACGCGCTATGTCTTTAAATTTAGTTTTTGCCCAAAACTGTAGTTAAGTTTTGGGGTTAATTGTTCTAAATTATGCTTTGGCATCAGTTTGGCTGGGCTGTATTGAGGTTCTGCCTGGTCATAGGTGGGATTTGAGCCTTAGAACGCAGTCTGGTTAGACGCATTGGGTGCCAATCTCTTCTTGGAGACAATCAGTGGGCGCGTTTGTCTCGCTGTGTATTCCGGGAGAGGGTACTTAAGGTGCTGAAGTCACGTGGTTCGGGGTTCCGGTCCAGAAGTTGTTGCTGACTCCGTGGTCCTGGTCCTTCTGACCAGCCCCCAGAGGCCCTCGTGGCCTGGGGTGCAGATCCATCCGTTTCCGAGTCTCGGGCTGGCTAGTTCGAGGCGCAGTAACTGGAAGGAGGATTCTAAGGTGTTCCGGTGCCGTCTCGGGTTTGGAGAGGCCCAGCAACTGTACATACAACCAGGGGAGGACTCTTCAGTAAGAGAGCCACGCACGAGGCTGGCTGCTGGGTAAGAGCCTGGAAGCTGAGCTGCCATGGACATTGATTGAATCCACAATTTCTTACGGTATTGCCGGACCGGCTGAAAGATTCTGGTACAGTAAGAAAAGTTCCTACCTTTACCTTCCGGTTACAACTAAGCTTTTCAACCAAGTCTGTGTGAGACCGTTTCACTGGAGGTTCTGCCAGTGTTTCCTGAAATGTACAAGGTCCAGAGTAATGAGCACTGATTAGCTGAACCCAACAGAATATTTTACATCCCTGTCCAGCTTCTCAACAGACATGTGGGTTTGTTTCAGTTCTCCTCCCTGTGTGTTATAAAGAGATTGGAATATTACCTTTCACAGCTTGAGGAATTTAGCCAGAAAAACATGGGCTTCTTCTATGATCTAATGCCACAATCCTGAGAGGTCCACAGCACACACATTGTTCACTCAATGGTGCCTATGCCCTTGCAACTTTTACCATCAGTGCTTACATCCAACTACTCATTCACTCATTAGTGGGTAAAATCTGGTGCAGCTGTGCATAGAAAACAATCAGCTTCCAGTTTTTTGATTTTGTTTGTCAAAGCTTAGTAAACCCTTTCTCGCCTAATACCACGTACACGCGAGCGGACTTTTCGACGGACTAGGTCCCACGGTCTTTCCGACGGACTTTCTACGGAGTTCCGACAAACTTTTCGAATGAACGGACTTGGCTACACACAATCACACTAAATTCTGACGGATTCGAGCGTGATGACGTACGACCGGACTAGAATAAGGAAGTTCGTAGCCAGTAGCCAATAGCTGCCCTAGCGTCGTTATTTGTCCGTCGGGCTAGCACACAGACGAGCAGATTTTTCAATAGGAACTGGGTCCAGCGGAGTTCTGGCGGGAAAATTTAAGACATGTTCTATTTCTAAAGTCTGTCGGATTTTTCGACAGCAAAAGTCCGATGGAGCCCACACACAATCGAATTGTCCGACGGATTCGTTCCGTCGGACCTTTGCTGTCGAAAAGTCCTCTCGTGTGTACGCGGCATTAGCCTATTTCTGACATTTGTTGCTTAAAAGTTAAAATCCATATTTCCTGACAGACTCCAAGGCAGCAACGTGTGGGTTAGCCATGCCTCCATAACTAACCTATAGGTAACCTCTATCATAAATCTTTGCTATGGGCTACCAGTCGTGTTCCTTTTTTGTCCTCCTTCGTAGGACCAAGTCGATGGTTCTCCTACATGAAGATGACTCCCCTGAGATCAGGATCGGCCAAGCGTCCAGGTGTCACATCCCTTTGATAGGCCTTGACTGTTAAGCAGGGTATGGAGTGTATATGCAGAGTAGCGCTGAAGAACTGGAAGCCTGGCCATCAGCAGGCTAGCACGCACAGCCTGATTGCCTAGCTGTTAGATTGCCTGGCCATTATCAGCCATAAAGTGTATATTTTCCTTCGGCCCAGGCGATCGTAGGTGGAGTGGTAAGATTGATGTCATTGTACATGGCAGCAGTGTTTGTATTTATATATTGTTTTTTGTACCTTCTGGCTCCGTTTTACCCACTGGTGTATCCTGCCCCTGAGCATGATCAACCCATTCTCCTAATTTCTCCAATAGCGATCCTATGCTGGCAACTATCGGACAACCTTTCACTCGATTGTCTTGCTTGTGTATTTTGGGGAAATGGTGGAAAACCAAATTAATGGGATGTGTGACCATAAGAAAATCTACAGTTTTTTGATCTAGAACACCCATCTCCTTACCTTCATCTAATAAGTGTGACAATTTTTGTTGAATGGTTGCTGTAGGATCAGAACTGAGGGGGAAATATGTAGTGTGATCTTCCAACTGTTTAAGTGCTTCCTGTTTGGAACTGGCAGTATCTAGGATCATTCACTACAGTACCCCCCCCCCCCCCTTATCTGCCTGGCGAATCACTAAGTCAGATCTAATTTTCAAGGCATTTAAGGCTATGGTTTCTTCCTTATTCGAATAAATTTTATTTCTATTATTGTGTTGCTGACATGATTCCTGCAATTTAACCAATTCCGATTCTACAATATTCTGAAACTAATCCACAATGTCATTTCTGTTTTGAACAGGGTAAAAATATTTATCCCTCATGTTAATGTTTGATTTCTGTATCCCAAAAGATCTCCCCTCTGATTCTGCTTGTAAATTTTCCAATGCAGACCTTGCTACTAGATAATCAAATCTGAAGGAGGTGGTCTGATTTTGAACATTATGACACACTGTGGATTCACTATCAGAAGGTATGTCCTTGAAATATTTCCTAAGCATTACATTTCTTACAAAACGATTGATATCCAGTATAGTGGAACAAAGACAGAAATGTGTACTGGGAACAAAAGACAAGCCGTTAGACCAAACAGAAAGTTTGTGCTGGGATAATTCAATACCTGACAAGTTCAATACATTGTTAGAAAAGTCAGTACCTAGTTCTGTGGTTTCTTGGATATCTTCTGTAGCCTGTGTTGTTTGTGTGATGACCCTGTGTGATGGGAGGGCCCATGGAACCCAGAATCCTTTGGAAAGTATGGGACACCCTTGTTTCAGCTCCCCATGCACCTCTTATATCTGGTGACTGAGAAACTATATCTTGGATTACCTAAAATAGGACAGTAATAGTTATACACAATATCTCCCAGGATATATGTAAAGACTATTCTTGGTTTGTTTGATTCTGAACTCAACATGTTAATTGAAAGAGCTGATCACATTGGCCTCTGTACAATGTAGGAGACAGGCTGACTCCTAGTGGAGCTCCTGCTGTTGTGAGAATGTGTTTAAACTTATGATAATGTATCATCTACTGTGTGAAGCTTGGTGACAACAAGTCTGACCTGTAGTGAAATCCTGATTTATCATAACAATGACCAGGCTGCTTAAAGGGATTAGTTAATGAGCTCACCTTAATTAGGTTTCTGGTCACAGGTGTATTTTCAGAGTAATATGAGCAGGAGGTATACACCTCCTCTTTTTACTGTATATAAGACTTGTATTCATTTCAATAAAAGTTCATTCCTGTTTGACCCTCAACATAGAGCCTCGTCTCGTACTTGGGGGGAGAATTATTCGTATGGGTTTCTTGTTCGGCTGGTTGGAGTGTCCGGCATCTGCCTTTGTGTTCGGGAATGGAATGTCCTAAACCACTTTAACCCCTTTCATACTCGGGGTGTCGTTACACTCCGCCTCGTCCTCTTTTTCCTCTTTGATCTGGTGGTTGTGTTGATGTTTGAGGATTTATTGCAGGCTGCTGCAATGGCTCCTCTCTTAGTTCATGTGTACCTGCTTGGCCCAAACGAACATGTAAATTGTGTGAAAACCTGGAGTTCCTCTATAAAAAATTTTAATGGATACGTTTTATAGCAAAAAGTAAAAAACATAGTTTTTTTTTTTTACCAAATTATTTATAGCGTAAAAAGTAAAACACCTAGTGGTAAAAAAAAAATACCACCAAAAGAAAGCTCCATTTGTGGGAAAAAAAAAAGACATAAATTTTATTTGGGTACAGCGTTGCATGACCACACAATTGTCAGTTAAAATAACGCAGTGACGTATAGAAAAAAATGGCCTGGTCATGAAGGTGGGTAAATCTTCCAGAAGTGGTTAAAGAGACCCTGTCACTAACTTTAAAAACTTCAGATAAAAGCACAAAAATTGAGTACTTGAAATGCTTACCAACAGCATTTTTCCTTTCCTTAAAGTTAAAGGAAAGACTCCTTACAAAAAAATGTAATAACAAACATGTTATTAAAATAAAAATAAAAAACTGTGCCAGGATTAAAAACACTAATAAAAAAGAAACCTTAAATAAGGAGAAAAGGACATCCAATTAATGAAGAAAAAGTATGTCCAATCCTTTAACACTATGAACTGCACTAACAGTAAATATCCAGATGGTTCTTATAAAAACATATGGCATAAGCAAAGAATGGAATATGACCCAAACAGGTGAATATGCAATAAAAAGTCCATCAATTATCATTGAAGATGTTTTTAGTGAATAGTCCTTATGGTAGTCAGTTACTTCCTAGGAATATGACACTTTTCACCAACACCACTGTGCTCCACATCTAGGGGGGGTGCCACCACCTATATCAAAGCTCCTTACCAGATAAATAGTAAGGGGAAGCACTTCAGGTAAAGCCCTGGACCACAATCCTGACGGCTGAGGGGAACCCACCTCCGAGGCTTCTACTCCAGGGGATCACTGTGTGGACCTTTTGAACTCCAGGGGACGCACAATGGCGTGTAAGAATGGACAACAGCACTCAGCAGTGTTTCAAATGGCAACATAAAAGAAGGACAAACGACAGACCATAGTGTGATTCTGTATAAAACTTCAATAGTTTAATGAAAATAAGGTATTACTCACATCTGTATGAGAAAGGCAAGCATAACGAATCCGTAATATAGTAAACAAAGAACGCCGGCCGGCGTGTGTATTAGGAGCCCTTCCTCCTTCCTTCAACAAACGTGGTGACATCACTGCGGGACCTCCCAGACGCGTTTCGTCATCAACAGACGTTCTCAATGAGATTTGCTCTGTTGCAGTGGATTTGCACAGAGCAGCCTAGATCCTCCTTCTCTCTGGCCCTCTCCGCTGCTCCTGGCCCCTCCCTCCTGTCGAGTGCCCCCACAGCCAGCAGCTTGCTATGGGGGCACCCAAGCCGATTCACAGCTCTGTGTGTCCATTCAGACATGGAGCCCCGACCTGGCCCTGCCCCCTCTCTCCCCTGATTGGCTAACTGACTTTAATTGACAGCAGCAGGAGCCAATGGCACCGCAGCTGTGTCTCCGCCAATAAGGAGGAGAGTTCCAGACAGCTAAGACACTCGTGGACATCGCTGGCAAGAGATGGGGCTCAGGTAAGTAATTAGGGGGGTGCTGGGGAGGCTGCTACACACAGAAGATTTTGTATCTTAAAGCGTTTGTTAAAGTGGTTGTAAACCCTTTACAACCACTTTATACTACAGGCAAGCCTATAATTAGGCTTACCTGTAGCTACCCAGGATATCTCCTAAACCTGCACGGTTTAGGAGATATCCCCTGTATTTGCATGTGCCAACGTCATCGGCACATGCGCACTTAACATTGTTAAAATAAGTGGTCTGGTGACAGGGTCTCTTCAACCACTTAAGGACCGAGCCTCTTTTTTAGATGTGTTGTTTACAAGTTAAAAAACTGTTTTTTTTTTAGCTAGAAAATTATTTAGAACCCCAAACATTATAAACATTTTTTCTAACACCCTAGAGAATAAAATGATGATCGTTGCAATACTTTCTGTCAAACCGTATTGGCGCAGCGGTCTTAATTAAAAAATAAGACAAGAGTAAAGTTAGACCCATTTCTTTTTATATTGTGAAAGATAATGTTACGCTGAGTAAATTGATAATCAATGTCACGCTTCAAAATTGTACCTGCTCGTGGGATGGCGACAAACCTTTACCCTTAAAAATCTCCCATGGCGATGTTTAAAAAATTCTACAGGTTGCATGTTTTGAGTTACAGAGGAGGTCTAGGGCTAGAATTATTGCTCTCGCTCTACCGATCGCGGCGATACCTCACATGTGTGGTTTACACACTGCTTTTCATATGTGGGCGCTACTCACGTATGCGTTCGCTTCTGCACGTGAGCTCGGCGGGACGGGGAGCGTTTATATTTTTTATTAGTTTTTCTTATTTTTTTTTACCTTTTTATTTTTACATTATTTAAAAAAAAAAATAAAATATGTCACAAAACAAAACACAAACATCCCTTGTAATAGAAAAACAGCATGACAGGACCTCTTAAATATGAGATCTGTGGTCAAAAAGCCCTCAGATCTCATATTTACACTAAAATGCAATAAAAAAAATAAAAATAAAAAAAATTGTCATTTAAAAAAATGATTTGAAAAAAATGGCCCTTTCAAGACGTTTTGACATCGCTTCCGCCCTGCAATGTCATGGAGACGGGTGGGGGCCATCTTCTCCTCACTCATCTCTATGCACAGCCACCGAGAGGACCGGATCGCCTCCACCACTGCCAACGGCTCCGGTAAGCGAAGGGCACCGGAACGATAAAAGTGATCTGGCGGGGAATCTGCCACAGAGACCACTTTTATCTTGTAGCCGACCGTCGGCCAAACACGGGGATACCGAGGTTATGGCAGCTAGCTGCTGCCATAACAATGATATCAGTCCTCAAAGTGAGGATGGATATCGGCGTTCGGCGGTTGGCAAGTGGTTAACTGAAGAAGACAGCGTCTGGTAATGCACCCAAAAGGTGTCATTTTCCAGCTCATTGACAATGCTAGAATGGCCTCTACAACTAATACATGAAATAAAGCTGTAAAAAATCTTTTGAAGTCTCCAACAATGCAATCTTGAATTCGCTCAGCTGTGTCTAGGTGTGAAAAAAGTCCCCGCAAAGTATGAAATAAGTAATGGACATGATATCTCTCTTTTATTTTTAACAAGAACAGAAGCTACAAGGAATATTTAGTCTTGCTAAAAGCATACTCCTAAAACTACCGAAGAGAAAATACAGGAGAATATTACTAATGTGTGAAATCCTTCCCCCAAAATAGACTCCAAATTCAGAAAATGTGAAGTTAAGCCAAAAATGGCAACAACAAACAAGACATTAATGCAAATTTATGGATAAATTAGTACATCAAAACAATTAATATCATTTAACAAAAATAGATAGTTATACTTTATGTTGGATGTAGAGCCAATCAGATTGTTTAATTAAAGTGTTTGTAAAGGCTGAAAGTTTTTTTACCTTTATGCATTCTATGTATGAAGGTAAAAAACAACTTTCTCTGTGTAGTAGACCCCCAACCCCCTAATACTTACCTGAGCCTGATCTTCCTCCAGCGACTCCGGGGACTCTCTGTCCTTATTGGCTGAGACAGCAGCGGGAGCCATTGGCTCTATTCTCCATTGGCTCTATTCTCCATTGTGTGGAGACCGCCAGCAGGGCATAGTAGAAGTGAAGGAAAGGGGCTGCTCTGTGCAATACTACTGCAACACTAAAGCTTTTAGTATCACCTTAACTATTCTTAATCCCTATGCTGGTAGCATTGATAAATAGATAGGAAGGTGTACAATATTTACATGTTTAGACTTTTTTTTACAGACTTAAAGATAAGTGGACTGCAATACAAGTGTTTTTAGGGGGCACTAGTGATTACAATTATAATTACCTTGATTAACCTCTAGAGATCCGGCTATAGCCGAATGGCTGCTACAGCGCGGATCTACATTGCCGGGACGACGTCCATTGACGTCGTCCCGTGCACGAGCGGCCTGAGCGCCCCCTGAAGTCTGTGAGACTCGCTGAATCCCAGATCCGAGTAAGGGGTCAATCCCGACCCCTTACCATGTGATCAGCTGTCAGCCAATGACAGCTCATCATGTGATATCAACAGAGCCGGTAATCGGCGGGAGTGAGAGGGACATTAGTCCCGATCACTGTGATGTGCCCCAGCTCCTCGGTGCCCGCCTGTGCCCCCTACAAGTGCCTCCTACCAGTTCCCACCAGCTCCACCTGTCAGTGCCCACCAGCTCCACCGCACAGTGCCCACAGTGCCACCTGTCAGTGCCCACAGTGCCACCTGTCAGTGCCCACAGTGCCATCTCTCAGTGCCATCTGTCAGTGCCACCTGTCAGTGCCCACAATAAGTGCCTGAACAGTGCTGCACATCAGTGTCACCTACCAGTGCCTAATAGTGTCACCTACCAGTGCCCATCAGTGCCAACTATCAGTGCCCATCAGTGCCATCTATCAGTGCCCATCAGTGCCACCTATCAGTGCCATCTATCAGTGCCCATCCGTGCCACCCATCTGTGCCACCCATCCATGCCACCGATCCGTGCCACCCATCCGTGCCACGCATCAGTGCCATCTTATCTGTGCCCATCAGTACTGACTTATCTGTCCCCATCAGTGCCACCTTATCTGTGCCCATCAGTGCAGCCTATCAGTGCCCACCAGTGCCGCCTCATCAGCACATATCAATGAAGCAGAATTATTACCTGTTTGCAAAATTTTATAACAAACTATTAAACATGATTTATTTTTTTTCAAAATTTTCCATCTTTTTTTGTTTGTTTAACAAAAAATAAAAACCCCAGCTGTGATTAAATACCACCAAAAGAAATCTCTATTTGTGGTAAAAAAATTATAAAAATGTAATTTGGGTACAGTGTTGTATGACCCGCAATTGTCATTCAAAGTGCGCCATGCGCTGAAAGCTGAAAATTGGTCTGGGCAGGAGGGGGGTTTAAGGGCCCAGTAAGCAAGTGGTAATAATATTTATTCAACATAAATATAAAAATTAATGCATTCTAAACAAATATATCATAAAAAAATGATATATAAACAATAATTGAATTGTGATAATCCAAAAAGAATGATGAGTCTTTGTGCAACACCCTGGTGACAACAAATAATAAAAAATGAAAAACAAGTCCCACAAATTAATATGTGTCCCAATGTATATTTTCTTCAAACGTTGTTGTGATTCCAACACAAAAAAACAATGTATCTTTTCAACATAAAAGTGACTCCGGCAACATCCTATGTGATCCTTCACCACAGCCTAGGCCAGTGATGGAGAACCTTGGCACCCCAGATGTTTTGGAACTACATTTCCCATTAAGCTCATCTAAACTGCAGAATGCATGAGGATCATGGGAAATGTAGTTCCAAAACATCTGGGGTGCCAAGGTTCGCCATCACTGGCCTAGGCAATCGACACCCAAAGTGACTGTAAAGTGACTGTAAATAGGTTCAGCTTACCAGATTTTTTTGACTACTTTAGTGAAAAAGATAGTCAGTCATCGCCTGTGCAGGATTGTGCCTGCTCACATTAAATAACCTGGAGATGAATAAGAACCTTCCTCCTCATTCATATATGTGGGATATGAAAAACAGATAGAGAGCCTCCATAGCGTAAAAAAAAAAAAAAAAAAGACTAAGACCCTCTATAGTTCCCAATTAACTTTATAAGGGATTTTACCCTGACTGTAGTTCTCCTTTAACCACTTAAGGACCACCTCCTGGACATTTACATCGGCAGAATGGCACGGCTGGGCACAAGCAGTCCTGAGCTCTGTGACCGTGGCCGCGGGACCCGCGGACCCGATCGCAGGACACCGGCGGCGATTGGGTCCGTGGGTCCCGCGACCGCGGTCACGGAGCTCAGGACCGGGACCCGGTACCTGTACATGCTTGTGCCCAGCCGTGCCATTCTGCTGACATAAAAGTGTCAACAAACCTCTCCCCGTGCTTCCTAGTAAAGCTGTCACTGATCGTCTGTTCCCTGTCATAGGGAAAGACGATCAATGATGCCACACTCCAAGCCACGCCCCCCTACATTAAAAAAAAAATACATAGGTCACACTTAACCCCTACACTGCCCACTAGTGGTTAACCCCTTCACTGCCAGTGATATTTACACAGGAATCAGTGCATTTAAAAAGCACTGATTGCTGTATAAATGATAATGGTCCCAAAAATGTGTCAAAAATGTCTGATGTGTCCGCCATAATGTCGCAGTCACAATAAAAATCGCTGATGGCCGCCATTACTAGTAAAAAAAAAAAATATTAATAAAAATGCTATAAAACCATCCCCTATTTTGTAAACGCTATAACTTTTGCGCAAACCAATCAATATACGCTTATTGCGATTTTTTTTACCAAAAATATGTAGGAGAATACGTAGCCGCCTAAACTGAGAATTTTTTTTTTTTATATATATATTTTATGGGGATATGTATTATAGCAAAAAGTAAAAAATATTGCATTTTTTTTCAAAATTGTCGCTCTATTTTTGTTTATATCGCAAAAAATAAAAACTGCTGGGGTGATCAAATACCACCAAAAGAAAGCTCTATTTGTGCACGACCGCGCAATTGTCAGTTAAATCGACGCAGTGCCGAATCGCAAAAGGGGGCCTGGTCCTTTAGCTGCAAATTGGTTCGGGGCTTAAGTGGTTAAATTAGGTTTATGTAGAGCAGTGTAGATGAGATTGTAACAATGGAATCCAAGAGCAGTATGAGAAACAGCTCAATCAATGGTTATCTAGGAACATTTTTACTATGGTGAAGCCAAAAAGTCCATTCAATTAACATCTAATTACTGTATATAATCAGATTTTAATGAAAAGGTTTAATTTGGTTTTGCAGGGTTTTTACCTTGTTGTTTCACAAAAGTGTAATTTTCAAAAACTTTGTATGATTATCTAGGCGTTACAGGGGACTATTTGACAATTGTTTTCAACCATCACCAGCAAAAAACTAAAATAAAAATTAAGGTCCATGATGGAAATTTTGTTTGTCAAATCTAATGGGAACAAAATAATTTCTAATTGTTCAATTTGATACTATTAAGCCCCATACACACGGTCGGACTTTTTCATCAATTTGGTCCGATCGGACAAGGTTGTTGAAAAATCAGACCGTGTGTATGCACCATCGGACAGTGTTCGTCGGTTTGTCCGTCGGACAAAGTCTTATCTCCTGCTGGAAAGATTTGCCGTCAACCCGGTCCGATCACACCAAATCCGAGCGTGTGTACGCTTGTCCGACGGACAAAGTGCTACGCATGCTCAGAAGAAATTCTGTGACGGAAGCGCTCGGTCAGGTAAAACTACCTTTCCTAATCGACACAGCACATTCGTCACGCTGCAATGTTAAAATGTCTTTAATGCAGCGCATTCTCTTTTTCTTTACAATGCAACAAGAATGACATCTTTTAGCTGCTCCTATTCACCCGCACTTCTCACAAACTTACTTCTTTATTACTTTGCAGCATTTATACACTACATGTTTATTTTTACTCTGAACGGAAAAGAATCTTTGTTATTTTTTTACCATGATTTGTCTTTTTTTTTTTTTTTTGGGGAATACATATTTGAATGTTTTTTTTTTTTTTTTTGGAGGGGGGTTGTGTGTCTCAAATTACCAAAAACACATTATTTACATTTGTATTTCTTGCTTAAATTTACTAGGAGGTTGTTTGTTGTTGTTGCCCCTTGTTAATTCTACTTTAGGATTAGTGAAATGTACCAGCCTACTCAAAGAAAAACTGTCATTGTAGCAAAGTAAAACACAATAGTCAATGATTATTTCAAATCAAAAAAACCTTTATTTAGGTCACACCAACAAACCAAAGAGGAACGCAGCCATGGTGAAACTTGGGGAATTTGCAAAGTCTTGGCCCCCCACGGCAACCATCATTGTCCAAGCGTAGAAAATTGGGGGCCTGAGGAGTACGTATATTAAGGGGAGTGCAATCTGGTCGTGAAGTCCAAAGTATCCGGAACTGCAGCAGATGCCATCTAGGTCCCCAGGCTCTGGTACTACAAGAGGCTCCATCTTCTCTCACACCAGACTGATTGCAGGTCGTCACTCTCAGGTCTTCCTTCCACGCTTCCTTCCACGCTGTGGCTGTCGTGCTGGTGGGGTGGCAGAAGGAGGAGGAGGAGGAGGAGGAGGCGGAGCATGGTAACTATGGCAAACATGTGTGACTGGGGTCATCTCCCCAGCCCTACCCTTATTTAGGACATGGAGGATGAGCCCCTCACACATGTTGCGTTGCCCCACCTCCATACCCATCATTTTTGTGACAACCACCGAGCCAAAGGTCTCCTCGTCGGCGGGTGTGGCATGTAGGGAGTCTGAAGCCTCTCTGATCATCCGGAGCGCTGACTGTGCCGCATAACCCCCCCCTTCTCGCCCTTTTGTACGGAGGGCGGAGGGGAGGGGTTTGGGTGTCAGTCAGGCTCCGAGGCCTAGCCCCCTCTTGGCTGCCACTACCCAGCTGGTGGCTGCCACTAACCCCTGCCTCCTCCTGACTGCCACCTTCCACAGCCACCTCCTGGCTGAGGTCTTCCTGTGTAGGAAAAAGGGACATAGTTTCAGTTATTTGTTCATCAAACACACACAATTCTCATCTAGTGACTGGTGCAAAATGTTTACAAATAGAAAACCATACAATTCTCAGCCCAGCAGTTTAGATTCTGGCCCCAAATGTCTCCCACACCACTGTCTGTTGATATGTCAAACACGTTAGGAACTAAGCAATTGGCGATCCTGAATTAAGTGAACATCATTCATTATTCCCATAAATGGTAACAAAACTACTATACCTGGAACAAGCTGGGCTCCTCCACCTCTTCCATACTGGAAGGCCCAGGTTGCTCCTCGGAAGCCTCATCAGGGGTGGGCTGTGCGCAAGGAAGCGTGGAAGGAGGAGTTGAGGTTGGCTCCGTGACATCAGCCTGGTCCTTCAGAAAATGGAGACTCTGATAGTACCAGAGCTTGGGGACATAGACCTCATCTGCTGAAGTTGCAGTTTCCTCAGACTTCACGACCTTCTTCCTCTCCCTGATATACGCACTCCTCAGGCTGCCAATTTTCTTTCTAATATCATCAACAGTTGCCGTGGGGAACCTTGGCTTGACAAATTCCACAAGTTCCTCCAGGGCTGCGTGCCTCTTTGGTTTGTTGGTGTAATGTGGGTGTATACCCTGCCACAATATGGGAAAATCCCTGTATTTGGCAATGAAGAGGGGGAGAAAACTCATGTCGTTGAATCCCTTCATATCAATCTCTGCAAGACACAACAACACACCAAACCCTATAAATTATGTCAGGCTAAACTCTCCTAATCTTCTCCATAAAGAAGCCTCAAGTTCAAATCAGTCTAGGCTAGTTATGTACCAACGTTAAATTGTACCTTCGTTTGTAGCGATCGTCTCGTGTGAGTTTTCTCTCCCCTCGTCTCCCAGATCGTGGCTACGACACAGGCGTGTGACGTTTTATATACACTGCGCATGCTTCAAACTCCGCCCGCCCCTGACGATCTTTCTCGTCTATTCCCCACCCCTTCTCTTTACGGCGTAGTGGGGAGAGCACATGGCGGGGACACAGCAGGTGCGCCACAAATATCCCACCAACGAGGAGGAGGACGAGGAAAGTCCGGAGGCAGAAACGTCCCGATCCCGGAACCTGAAATTCAAGGCCTCCAATATGTCATTTGGAGAAATGTTGGAGATGGTGGACATATTAAAGAGGAGCGACTATGATGGGAAGTATGGGCCTTACCTCAACCCCAATGTCCGCAAGGCCAAGATCATGTCTAAAGTTGTGAGAAGGCTGTACAATAATTTTGGGGTACACCGATCCAAGGAGCAACTCAGGAAACGCTGGTCAGACCTGAAACTGAGGGAGGCCGATCAGTACAGAAAGATCAAGAGAATTCTTCAAAAAAGTAAGTAGTTGTGTTTTGTGTTTGATTTCTTGCTTGCATACTGCTCCATTGTGTTTTGATTTTTACCAAGTTGTACATTCCAAAATGGCCACTTTCAGGTTCGTCTGTGCATTCGATCGTACTCAGCCTCGATCTTTCTGCCACTGTCATGGTCGTGTGTGTGTGCATTCGATCGTACGCAACCTCGATCGTTCGGCCACTTATAATACGATGTTTGGTGTTTTTTTGGGGAAAGGAAGTTTGTTCTCACTAGAAATGTCATCAAGAATGTAAAGCCAATTTATTCAATGTAAAGGAGAGGTCACTCAGTAGCTGTTTACCCATCTGGACTCTAGAGCACTAGTGCTGGGACACCCAAACCCCCTTTTTATTATGCTTTTCCACACATGTGCTCCAGTGGATACTAGAGGGGGGTCTCCATCACACAAACTTCTACCAAAAAGCTAGTCAGTTTAGCACCTTTACAAAGTGACTTCATTCATGTAGTTGACATTTGTAACTGGCCAAACTAAAATAGTGTCCGTCACTTTCAAGCAATGTTTGTCATTTCCTATTTCTGCCCTCAATAGCTTGTGTTGCTAAATCTTCCTTTTGGACATTCTCATAGGGGAGCGAAAACTTGGGCCGTCTGAGGAAACCCCCAAACCAACACCTACCAAAAAAGGGGAAAGAGCAGAAGCAGAGGAGGAGGAGGAGGAGGAAGGAGAGATCATCGAACTTGGAGAAATTGTCACCACAACAGGTGAGTGTGGGAGAACACAGCTACTGGTAAGCTAATCCATGTATGGCTGCCTCATTTCCAACACCCCATTTTTGTTTGTTTGTGGTTTTTAGGTGACGTGGATGTTGTGGAAGAAAAATCGCACTTTACCACAGAGAGTGCCCACGTACTCATCGGAGAGATAATGGTCTGCAATCGAGATCTAGATTACATAAAGCAAAACATCAATGATGTTCAACAAAAATTGAAGAACATCATTGATGTTTTAGGAAAAATATGAAAACGCACCAAGTAATTAACACACATTTGTGCCAGCTTCAGAACACATTTGCAACTTAAAAACTGTCTGAAATTTGGAACATGCACACATTGTGTCCACATGTGCTAGCTCCCACCATGGTGGATGAATGGCAACGTTTTTTTGGGGGTGCAAACACTTTACGAACTACGAAAGTGGTTGTGGTGAAGGGGTTGCACCCCCAAAAAACGTCCATTCATCCCCATGATGGAAAATGGCACTTTTGAAGCTTCTAGGCATGTGTTTTACCATCTAATGACCATTTTCAGTCCCAAATTGTGTGCATGTTCCAAATTTCCACTTTTCGGGGGTGACCCCCCCCCATGTGATGAAGGCAAGATCAAACACACTTTGAACATATAGTCATGTCTGATCTTGTCTTCACTTTACAAAGTTGAACTTTCCAAGTTCCTAGGTTCTGTTTTGCTCCATGCCTGGTTTTACCAATTGCGGAATGTTTGTAAACAATGTTGTAAATAACCAAGATGTTGTCAGTTTTGGCGTGAAGATTGTAAACGCACTTGGGAATGTTTTCCTAGTAAACTTTTATTTTTCTAAATGTGTGGCTTCCTTATTTAAAAAACACAATGCATTATGTATGTAAAATGAAAAGGATATGGGGGGCAATGGGTGTTATTTACTAAAGGCAAATCCACTTTGCACTCCAATTTTCTTTCCCGGGGAACTTTTTCAATGCACTTGTAGAGCATAGCGGATTTGACTTATGTAAATGACACCCACAGTGCTTTGTACGAAAACACGGAGCACAGCATTTTGGAGAATACACACATGTCAGACCTGGTGATGAAAAGGAGTATTTTGGGTGTCAGTTATGCAGTACAAACCTTCTCTAGACCAAAGATTAGGTAGCAAACACACAACATGAGAATAATCTTTTTGGGAAGAAGAGACTGTTACCTCCTTTTGCCCAGAAAGTGCATTCCCACTGTCGAAGGCAAAGGGAAAAAATGTCAAAGTAAAATAAGCTAAAAAGAAGACTGAAATGACATGAAATCATAGGTTGGTTAAAATATCAGATTTATTAAAAAATGCCTCTCACACATCGTCAGGCAGAGCAATGGCCCCCCTACCCACAAAGTACTGCATATATTGGTCCCGGACCACACGGGCATTTAGAGGGGGCAAGCCTGGACGTGCCACTCGAAGGGCTGTGAGTTCGGCATTTGGAGGGCCCTCCACATCTGGGCCAACGGGCACCACATAGTTCCTGTTATGTCTTTTGAGGAAGTTGTGCAATATGCAACAGGCAAGAACTATGTGGTTCAGTTTGTATTCCGCCAAGTTAAATGCCGTCAGGAACAGGCGGAAGCGGCTGGCCAGGATGCCAAAAGCGTTCTCCACAACTCTTCTGGCTCTGGACAGCCTGTAGTTGAAGACCCTCTGGTCCGGGGTGAGGGTCCTCATCGGGAACGGCCTCATCACATGGGGAGTCAACGCAAACGCTTCATCTGCGACAAAGACGAAGGGGAGTCCTTCGGCATTCTCCTCTGGAGGTGGCAAGCACAGACTGCCACTTTGGAGACGCCAGTAGAACTCCGTGTGCGTAATGGCCCCACCATCCGATATCCGGCCGTTCATCCCCACGTCCACATACATAAACTCGTATGTTGCCGACACCACCGCCAACATCACTACACTATTAAACCCTTTATAATTATAATAGTAGGACCCCGAGTTGGGCGCTGGGACGATGCGGACGTGTTTCCCATCAATTGCCCCTCCGCAGTTAGGAAAGTCCCAACGGCTGGCAAAGTGGGAGGCCACAGTCTGCCATTCCTGTGGCGTGGAAGGGAACTGTGGAGTGAAACAAGAAAAAAAAATTAGTCACTTTGCACCTAAACATTGCAAGCAGATTAGACAATCAACATCTTGGAACAAGAGCATTGTCTAAAATTGGAGGCTGGAAAGTATTTGCACAGAAAAGTAGAGGCTCCCCTTCACAGATTACTCACCCCCCCCATCAATCCCCCCACTTCTGATGGGCCATTGGCAATAACTAGGGGTTTTGGGGGGGGGTGGTGGACAGCTAACCCTCTGCACTTCATTGATTGGCAAATGGCTCAATAATGTGGGCTAGTTTGGCCAGACCCTCTGTACTTAACACTATTGGCAGGCCACAGGAAAGATCAAATAACATTTCAACCCCCCCCCCCCCCCCAAAAAAGGCAGGCACAGTGTGACATTATTAAATTACCAAGCAAGCTAATAGGAGGGAAAGAAGACAAAAAAATAGGAAATGGAATGTATGGAGGCAGTCCCTTGCACTACATGCTTTGCTGAATTCATCCCTAAAGATGCGCACTATAAAGAGGTAGGTATATAGTGTGTATGGACCTTGGGAAAGCCAGCAGATAAAGGATTGGTACCATCTGACAGAGCAGTTGGGGGAGGGGGTTCCTAATGAGTTTGCCCCCCCCCCCCCCACCAAAAGAACAAAAAAAGGGGGCTCTACATGAAGTAAACCACACAGCAAACATTTGTGCATATTTTAGGGGGTGTTTTGGGGCAAACAATACTATGCAGCAGACAAAAGACATTGCTTAAGTGACTAGGCCATAGGTGTCTATTGGGGCAGAAGAGCATGCTGGTGAGGTAAGTGAAGGGAAAAATGCATGAAGGAGAAAAGGGGCACAGCATATTAGAACATATTGCAATCATGGTAATTAGGGAAGGAGGTCAAAAATACAAGTCATTAGCAAACAGAGCATACATAGAAGGGAATAGTAAAGTAGAAATGTTACCTTAATATAGTCCTCCTGCAGGACCTGAATGATGGCAGAACAGGTCTCTGGAATAATGATTCCCAGGGCCTGGGGAGAGATACCTGAAGAGAACTTCAAATCCTGAAGACTTCTCCCTGTCGCCAAGTACCTCAACGTGGCAACAAGCCTCTGCTCCGGAGTAATGGCTTGTCTCATGCAGGTATCCTGCCGGCTGATAAAGGGGGTCAGCAAAGCCAAAAGACGGTGAAAATCGGGGTCCGTCATCCTGAGAAAGTTCCTGAAATCATCAGGATTATTCTCCCGGATCTCACGAAGCAAAGGCATGTGCGAGAACTGGTCACGCTGAAGCAACCAATTCTTGGTCCACATACTCCTCGTCACTCTGTTCATGGACGGGTCTTGGGTCAAAGCTAAAAGCCCGACACCAATTCCGCGTACAGCACGAACTCGGCGACGAGTACGCACGGGAAACATCGCTCAGAAGGTCACAAAAGGTCGGCTGGTCAGAACGGACAAACAGAAAGCACCGATAAACAGCAAGGCCTGAAAGAACGAAGTGAATACCAGCAACGAGCAGACAATAAGCAGTGCAAATCAAAGCGTCCTATATCAAGATATAGGCCGCAATGACCAACAAATGCGAACTGACTACACGCACTAATAAACAGATACGCACGACAAGCACAAACTGAAGAGCAGTAACGATCTGAGTCAGAAAACTGAGAAGCGCGAATCTTAAGTCACCAAACTTCCACTAACTCTCGATAAACACGGGATCAGCAGAAGGAGCCCAACGGGTGCCTGACGTGGTGCTGAACTTCCCTTTTGTAATCTCGTGGACGACGACTTACGTCACGACGTTCTTCCGGACCGGATATTCCGACAACTTAGTCCGACCGTGTGTACGCAACGCCAACATCGGACAAAGTACGTCGGACAAAGTCCGACTGACCTGGTCCGCGGATTGTCCGAGCGTGTGTATGGGGCTTTAGAGTTGAGCGGACACCTGGATGTTCGGGTTCGGCCGAACTTCTGAAAAAAGTCCGGGTTCGGGACTGAATTTGACCCGAACTTGACCCCGAACTCCGAACCCCATTGAAGTCAATGGGGACCTGAACTTTTGAAGACTAAAATGGCTGTAAAAAAGTCATGGAAAGGGCTAGAGGGTTGCAAATGGCAACAAAATGTTGTTAAGAGCATGGCAAGTACTCTACAAACAAATGTGGATAGGGAAATAACTTAAAATAACATAACAAAAAAAAAAAAAAAATATTAATATGCTGGAGGCCCCCTTCTCAGCAGAAGAGGTACAGGAAGTCATTAAGAACCTCAGAAACCCAACGGCACGATGACGGACATATGGTGGGAATGCCCCAGAATATGCCCTTTTTGGAAAAAAATATTAAATTTAATGGATAAGATAGTGGGAAAATAAAATACTTGGAAATAAAAAAAATAAAAAAAATTATAATCTTGACCTAGGAGGACGGGGTCCATATGGAGTAGGAGGTTGAGGTGGCGGTGGATGTGGCGGTGTAGGTGGAAGCGGCGGTGGAGGAGGACGAGGTAGCCAACACTGGTTCAAAAATACATCAATGGCTGGGTAAGGCTGGTGATGTGTCGAATTCTGTCCCCCGTCGCATAGTGTCCACCCTGTACTGCGCTTGCTCAGTACGTAAGACAAGGGAATTTCGAACTGGCGCTGTTCATCTTCAGAGATTTTGTGAATCTCCTTGTCCTCCGTACTGCGCAAGCACTGCGCCTGCGCAGTAAGTGGCCGGACACTATCCGATGGCCAGACAGTTTTTGTCAGAACACCGGTATACATGTCTATTCTGCACAAGGTAAGGAAAAGTCCTGTGGGATTCATGCCTGGTTCATTTTAATGAACGTGAGCTTGTCCACATTGGCTCTGGACAGGCGGCTGCGATTGTCTGTGATAACGCCCCCTGCCGTGCTAAATACACGTTCAGATAACTCACACTCCTGTAAACATGCAGAAAACACTGCAAAATTTTATTTTTTTGCAATGTTTTTGCAATAGCAGGATACACCCAGAGTATGTACAGCGTGTATACCAAAAACTGCAAAACTGCAGAAAACGCTATGAAAAAAAAACATTTTCACTCAGATTTTTTTTTGGAATAGCACAATCGAAGAAAAATAGATCATTTGAATATGTCACACACTCCTGCAAACATGCAGAAAACACTGCAAATTTTTATTTTTTTGCAATGTTTTTGCAATAGTAGAATACACCCAGAGTATGGTGTATCTCACAGTAACATATGCAGGGCTGGTGCACTGAGCTTGCAGATAAAAGTTTCTTAAGTTTTAAAAGGTCTTAGAATTGATTTCTGAATCTGGATAATTCTCTCTCCCTCAAAGCAGACACAGGAACCTTGCCCTACACTCTATAACTATATAGATCGCTGACTAATTAGAAGATATTTCATGAATGTGGACTGACTCCTATCATGTAATTCTCTCCCTCACAGCAACAGCAGCCAGGAACCTGTCTAAAGCAGAGTGACGTGCTGTGCTGTGTGCCTCTAGCTTATATAGAGGCTGGGTCACATGCTGCACTGGCCAATCACAGCCATGCCATTAGTAGGCACGGCTGTGATGGCTTCTAAGGGCACACTAGTGAAACTAACGTGGATTGGCTGCCCTGCAGCTTTTAAAAAGGCGCCAATACATTGCCGAACACCGGACCCGAACCCGAACACACAGTTAATTGTTCTGGTTCATGTCCGGGACCCGGACACCCAAAAGTCCGGTACGGACCCGGACTTTACAGTTCGGGTTCACTCAACCCTAGCTATTATCAATAAAAATGATAACTAGTCTTATGCTCATGCATTTGTCAAAGTTCACTGGTAATAGTAGAACATTCAATCTACAAGAATTAAGACATTGACATGGTACTCAAATGAAAAGTCTTTTTAAAATTACTTGAGTTCATGAAAGCACCATTGAATGATAGGTAGAGTGATTTCTATATTTTCTTGCCCCAACATTCAGATGAAATTTCACAGACAAAGCCAGCATTAGCCTAATTTAACCCTTTCACGCTTAAGCCTTTTTCTGAAATTTGTTGCTTACAAGTTAAAATCCGTATTTTTTGCTGGAAAATTACTTATGCCACGTACACACGATCGGAATTCCGTCCAGAAAAAGACCGATGAGAGCTTTTCATTGGAAAATGCGACCGTGTGTAGGCTCCATCGGAATTTTGCTGGCCGAATTTCCGACAGCAAAAAATTGAAATCAGGTTCTCAATTTTTACGACGGAAAAGGTTTCTATCGGAAATTCCAATGGTCTGTAGCAATTCTGACACGCAAAATTCCTAGCATGCTGGGAAACAATTTGACGCATGCTCGGAAGCATTGAACTGGGCTCATTGTAGGAGTTGCCGTGTCCCTCCAATACCGAGAGCACACCGGGACGCCTTTGAATGCTCCTTCAGTTACTGGGCCTCGAACTAGCCAGTTCCGAGAATCAGGAACAGATGGATCCCCACCCCAGACCATGAGGGCCTCTGGGGCTGGTCGGATTGACCATGCTTGCGGGACGGCAGACACTCCTGGGCCCGGGACCCCTCACGGGGCTGCCCCGGACCGGAACCAGGAATCAAAGCAGCAGCCGAACCCTGAACAGGTGACTTCAACACCTTAAATACCCCTTCCCAGACCACACAGCGGGGGCCGGACGCGCCCACTGATTGGCTCCGGGAAAAATTGGTACCTAAGACGTCCAACTAGGCCTGGTTCTCGGCCTGTCATGGGTGCCTCACTGCACCTATGATCAGGCGGAACCCTAGTACAGCCCAGCCAGACTGATGCCAAAGTAAATCCTGTACAATTAACCCCCAGAAATCCATTACAGTTCTGAGAAAAACTAAATTTGCACTGATAGCGCACACTTAGTAAAGTGTGACCGCTACATATTTTTTTGGGGAGGAGTATTTTTGCTAAAACGTAATTCTCATAGATCTTGGGGAGGGGGGTGCAGTTTGGCATGTTCGGCCTGGGCTCTAAATTACCTTGTCCCGGCACTGACTGGAGTCACAATTTGAACGGTTCCATTGCTGAAAATAGTGTGCAACTTGTCATGTGATTTTGAACTGTCAAATTGCGTAACATATTGCACTGTGGTGAACGAGGGCTTAAGTAAGGATTTGAGAGAGGGGAGAGCCGGTTTGCTCTCTCTAAATCACAATAAATTTTCAGCAGCTATTTTATATGCACTTCACATGCACTCCAAGTGTCGCTCACAAATACGGCTCTTCAAACTTCCCAAGCTAATCTCTGTAGCCACCATCCAGCTTTATCACAGTGCACTCACTGGAATAGATAGATCTCATAAATATGCATATATGTGTACATCAAACGAGCCGGAATCCACAGACCACACCATGATATCAACACAGTGTAGCCTCTTGCATCCCGCTGATGATTGATCCACTCCGATATTTTCAGTAGCACTAAAATTCTGCAGCCCTACGGGATATCAGTTCAACGAAAGAAAGGTAGCCCCATCTAATTCCTTTTACACTGAGCTCCACTAGTTACCTATATACTGTCATTAGGGGTTCAGAAGTGTCCAATAACAATTCAGTAGATTATCATGTCCATTTATTGTGAAGGGATGCTAAGTGGATATTACACTGTGTGACATATAGAGGCCTCCTCACTATTTGCTGGAAATTGTTAAATCTATTTTTGTAATTTTGCATTGAGTATATGCAGTTGTAACATTGGCTGATACACAATTGCAAGAAAAAATATTTTATTTGCCATTTTTGGCACAAAAATAATGCACCTGTCTTTTTCACATTGTCCATACATTTCTGCACTGCTGGCCATGCTGCATCCCTTCCATAATCCAATCTAAAAAACTTTTTAGAATGCTCAGATATAGAGCAAGGCTTTAACAATTGGACACAATATCCCGTTTTACAGACTCATGGCTAATTAGGAGATACAACAAATTGGTTAAAGATATTTGGATAGTAATAGTTAATTTGTTAATAAAGGACTTGTTTAAGGCTGGGTTTACATATGTGCGGCTGCGGTTTCCAGCCTGGGGTCTGGTGCGTTTCTGTTCACCGGTTCATGTTGGAATTTTTGCCTGAATTCGCACCTGAACTGGACCCAAAAATGCACAGGACTCTTTTTGCATGTCATGCAAATTGGATGCAGTGTGTGTTCATTTACAACTGACTTTCTTTTTTGTTACTGGATACCCCTTACTCATTAATGTAGGGGAATGTGTAAAGCCTAGTAGACACTACTAGTATTTTTCTTTTTTGTTAAACCCAGCAGGGCTGAACAAAAAAACTTACATCTCAGGAGCCACTGTACTAACTGGGAATGTCCCCCTCCCCCCCCCCCGCCACAACACTTGGGTCAGGGCTTTCAGCCATTAGCCGACAGCAGCTGACAGCACTAATCGGGAGCCAATCAGCAGACCTTTTTTGGTTATGTAGTACAGCCCGGCCGGTGGACCGGCTTCTGTCGGACTGGCTGCAGTGCACACAGGCCAAAGGTTGTCCGGTTTCTATTGAACTGGCCAATGCCACCCAACATTTGGTCTATGTGTACTAGGCTTAAAGAAAGTTTCCAGATTCCAGTAAGTGCCCCCTCACCCTCACAATCACTGGGCCAGAGTTGTGGGGAAGAGGCCTTTGTCCTAATCAACATGGCCCTCCCCTCATTTTGGGGGCTAGTGGCTTGGTATGGTTTAGGAGACCTTGCCTACTAGGCTGCATGCTCGAATTAAGGGTATGGTTATGATATGGATTTTGGGTGTGCCTCATCATTGTTTTTTTTTTTTTTTTAAATCTGTACCAAATCACAAGGGCCTGGTATAGATTTTCTTTAGGGGGGGGGGGGTTCATGTTATTTTATTTTTTTGCATGTGGGGTCCCCTAAAATCTATACCAGACCCCATGCCATTTTTTTTTACATGTACAAGAGTCTAGTATATATTTTGGGAGGGTCCCCATTGCACAATTTACAAAATAAAGGAAGCAGGGAAATGTGAATAACCAACACTTTAAATGGCTTTTTTTCTTTGAAAATTTCACTTTTGCTATACTATATTTACATGGTAGAGATATGAAATATTCCAAATGGGTTTAGCGGACCAAGCAGTATTTTTTTATAAATTTTTTCTTAAGATTTGTGAATTTCTAATGATGCACTTAAAGCATTATTAGTTTCACTGTTTCCTGCAAAACAGTATTTTTTTAAAACAATTTTTTGCCAATGGTAGGTGTCCCCTGGGGTAAAGTCCAGCCACCATGCACTTTTTTTCTTTTTGCTAATCTCTGTATTCAGTCCCCTTTACTCTGATAACCCGAAATTTTGTGGAACCAATTGCCTTTAGAAGTCACCTTATTAGTAAATAGAGTCCACCTGTGTGTAATTTATTCTCAGAATAAATCCAGCTGTTCTGAAAAGCCCTCAGAGGTTTGTTAGAGAATCTTTGTGAACAAACAGCATCATGAAGGCCAATGAACACACCAGGCAGGTCAGGGATAATGTTGTGGAGAAGTTTAAAGCAGGGTTGGGTTATAAAAAAAATATCCCAAGGTTTGACCATCTCACAGTGCACTGTTCCATCCATCATCTGAAAATGGAAAAAGTATGGCACAACTGAAAACCTACCAAGACATGGCCGTCCACCTAAACTGACAGGCCAGGCAAGGAGAGCATTCATCAGAGAAGCAGCCAAGAGGCCCATGGTAACTCTGGAGGAGCTGCAGAGATCCACAGCTCAGGTGGGAGAATCTGTCCATAGGACAACTATTAGTCCTGCACTTCACAAATCTGGCCTTTATGGAAGAGTGGCCAAAAGCTATTGTTGAAAGAAAGCCATAAAAAGTACGGTTTTCAGTTTGCAAGAAGCCATGTGGGGGACACAGTAAACACGTGGAAGAAGGTGCTCTGGTAAGATGAGACCAAAATTGGACTTTTTGGCCTAAAAACAAAATGCTATGTGTGGCGGAAAACGAACACTGCACATCATCCTGAACACACCATCCTCACTATAAAACATGGTGGTGGCAGCATCATGTTGTGGGGATGCTTTTCTTCAGCAGGGACAGGGAAGCTGCTCAGAGTTGATGAGAAGATGGATGGGGACAAATACAGGGCAAACTTGAGAAAAACCTGTTAGAGCCTGCAAAAGACCTGAGACTGGGACGGAGGTTCACCTTCCAGCAGGACAACAACCCTAAACATACAGCCAGAGCTACAATGGAATGGTTTAGATCAGGGCTTTTTTCTGATGGAACTTGGTGGAACTCAGTTCCACCACCTCTGGCTCAGGCCCTCTACTCCCTGTTCACCACTACTACTTGTAAACACAGAAGTCAGGCTTCTGTGTTTGCAAATGACAGCTTGACTCCCAACGGCTCCCACAGAGCTAATCTCCTAAGTGGTTCCCACTGAGTGCAGGATGGGGAATGGGAGATGAAGGTGCTCGGGTTCTGATACCCCCACTGGATGATATCCCTGCAAGTGAGAGAGGCCGAGCCACCTACAGTGTGTCGGGGGGTGTTAAGCCGACTGGGTGCTTCAGCTTAATGCAACAACACAAGTAAGACATGTGAAAATGGTGGAGCTTTTAAGGAGGGAGGTGCCAGTGGGGGCAGTGGAACAGGGAGCTGAAGACGGGTGAAAGTGAGATGTGGATAGGGGATGCAGAGGGAAGCAGCTGTGGAGGAAGGCTGAACTCTGCATTATGTACGTAGCGCACCCCTGGACTTTGCATGTACCGCTCCCCTGAACTCTACACCATTGTTAGTAAAATTTTACCCCACCCACTATTGGTTTGGAGGGTGTGGGGTGTAGGGGGGTATCCGGGGGGGGGGGGGGTTGTGGTTAGATTCCTGCACCTATTTTCTGAGAAAAAAAGCCCTGGTTTAGATCAAAGCATATTCATGTGTTAAAATGGCTCGGTCAAAGTCCAGGCCTAAATCCAACTAATCTGAATCAGAATCTGTGACAAGTCTTGAAAATTGCTGTTCACAGATGCTCTCCATCCAACCTGACAGAGCTTGAGAATGGGCAAACATTTCACTCTCTAGATGTGCAAAGCTGGTAGAGACATCCCCAAAAAGACTTACAGCTGTAATTACAGCACAAGGTGGTTCTACAAATTATTGATGCAGGGGGTTGAATAAAAATGCATACCACACTTTTCATATACCGTATTTATCAGCGTATAATATGCACTTTTCCCCCCTTAAATTCAGGGGAAAATCATGGGTGCATGTTATACACCGATTCCTGCTGTCTCTGAGGGAAGAGAAGCGAGCTGAATTAAATAGAGCCGCAATCTCCTGTGTACCCGACGCTCCGTCACTCACAGCCACGCCTCCTGGCCCCGCATTGGGCCACTGTTCTGTCCAGTGGCGTTGCTAGGGGGTGGCTTTTGGGGCTATAGCCCCAAATCTGGGGGCCATAGCCCAGAGTCTCTGCAGGGGTCCCCAAGGGGAGGGGAGGCTCTCTGGGGACCCTGATGCAAGTGGGGACTCTCTGGGGACCCTGATGCAAGGGGGTGGCTCTCTGGGGACGCTGATTTTAAGGGGGAGGCTCTCTGGGGACCCTGATATATAGGGGGGCTCTCTGTGGACCCTAATGTAAGGGGGACACTCTGGGAACCCTGATGTAAGTGAGGGCTCTTTGGGGACCCTGATGCAAGGGGGAGGCTCTCTGGGGACTCTGATGTAGGGTCTCTCTGTGGACCCTGATGTAAGGGGGGGCTCTGTGGGGATATATATATATATACACACACACACACACACACGTATATTACTGTATATACATGTGTATGCCCGCCCAAGCGTATGACTTTCTTTACTACGCTGCTCAAGCCCCAGATCTTTTGTAGACCTAGCAATGCCCCTGGTTCTGTCTATCATATGAGTAGGGCCAGGAGGCGTGACTGTGAGTGACGGAGCGCCGGGTACACAGGAGATCACGGCTCTGTGTAATTCAGCGGCGCTCGCTCCTCCACTTCCCTCTGAGACAGCAGGGATAATCCAACACTGGCGAGGCTGCAATGATGGGAAAGGTGAGGCTGCAGATGGGCACTGAACAGGCTGCATTGTTGGTCAATTTATAGGCTGCAGATGGGCACTGAACAGGCTGCATTGTTGGGTAATTTAATGGCTGCAGATGGGCACTGAGCAGGGTGCATTGTTTGGCAATTTAATGGCTGCAGATGGGCACTGAGCAGGGTGCATTGATGAGCTGTGACCTTAATTGTGCTTAAAAGTTCGTTATTTAAAATGTACATTTTTTTCCTTAAACTTCTCTCCTAAAATTGGGGTGCTTGTTATACGCCTGTGTATACCGATAAATACAGTATTTATTTGTAACAACAATTATGTGCCACTTTGTGTTGGTCTATTACATACAAGCCCAATAAAATACATTTACGTTTTTGGTTGTAACATGACAAAATGTGGAAAATTTCAAGTGATATGAATACTTTTTCAATGCATTGTATTTCAATTGTGGTTTGCCTTGAGTCCCGCTCCATATGAAGAAGATATGCCTTCCACTAGTGTATGCTGATCACCATCGGTATCACTTGGCTGATTGCATTTGATAAATATTTTCTAGAAATGAAGAAAATATGAAGCACAAGAAAAAATTGAATTGTGGCTCACAGTGAATACAGCCATCTTCTAATAAATAATGGAAGAGTGATTGAAAGCAGCAATTGTTTATGGGTCATATTAAGCCTGCTTCATACAGTTTTCAACAAAACACAGCAGGGATTTCACAATAAAGTTGAAAGAAGCAGAGCCAACTGTCTAACACACAAACATTATCAAAGAAACCCATCATCATTCTCGAGCGCAAACATATGCCTATCACATTTTGAATTTCTTCTCTTCCGGGACTTTAATAACACAATTTCTTCTCTGCCCCCTTTACAAGCCTTCAACCCAGATACTCATTACATCCTTGGGTTTGGAATCTTCTATTTACGTTTAATGCTTGTCTAACACAATTTTTCTCCATACTATTGTTACTCCTACAAGAGTGTCCATAGAATATTGATTAATTAAAGCCTAAGTTTGGTCAAAAAGTTTTTTTTTTTTTAAATCAGTACAAGGGACAGTACTTACATTCAATGAGAAATGTTCCTTGTGCTGCTGGCAGGTCTACGAGTTGAAATACAAAGTCCCCCCCAGCTGTAATTCTCCAGGTCTGTGGAGGTTAACATGAGCTCTGAGTCTTGGCGCTCGCCAGCCCTTTCTGCCTCCCTCCTACATTCATAAAAGCTGTACTACACTCACCAGCCACGTTATTAGGTACACCTTCCTAGTACCGTGTTGGACTCCCTTTTGACTTCAGAACTGCCTTAATTCTTTGTGGCATAGATTCAACAAGGTGTTGGAAACATTCCTCAGAGATTTTAGTCCACATTGACATGATAGCATCACGCAGTTGCTGCAGATTTGTTGGCTACACATCCATGATGCGAATCTCCCTTTCCACCATCCCAAAGGTGTTCTATTGGATTGAGTTCTGGTGACCGTGGAGGCCATTGGAGTACAGTGACCTCATGTCAACATGTCATGTTCAAGAAAGTGAGATGATTGGAGCTTTGTGACCTGCTGGAAGGAGCCATCAGAAGATGGGTACACTGTAGTCATAAAGGGATGGACACGGTCAGCAACAATACTCAGGTAGGCCATGGCATTTAAACAATGCCCAGTTGGTACTAAGGGGCCCAAAGTGTGCCAAGAAAATATCCCCCACACCATTACACCACCACCACCAGCCTGAACCGTTGCTACAAGGAAGGATGGATCCATGCTTTTATGTTGTTTATGCCAAATTCTGACCCTACCATCTGAATGTCGCAGCTAAAATTGACACTCAGACCAGGTAATGTTTTTCCAATCTTCTATTGTCCAATTTTGGTGAGCCTGTGCGAATTCGAGCCTCAGTTTCCTTTTCTTAGCTGACAGGAATGGCCCCTAGTGTGGTCTTCTGTTGCTGAAGCTCCTCTGTTTCAAGGTTCGATGTGTTGTGCGTTCAGAGATGGAATTCTGTATACCTTGGTTGTAATTTGAGTTTCCTTTTTCCTTTTGTTGCCTTTCTATCATCTCAAACCAGTCTGCCCATTCTCCTCTGACCTCTGACATCAACAAGGCATTTTCGTCCACACAACTGCTGCTCACTGGATATTTTTTTCCTCTGTAAACCCTAGAGATGGTTGTGCATGAAAATCCCAGTAGATCAGCAGTTTTTGAAATACTCAGCTCAGACCAGCCCGTCTGGCACCAACAACCATGCCATGTTCAAAGTCACTTATATCCTCTTTCTTCCCCATTCTGATGCTCAGTTTGAACTTCAGAAAGTCATCTTCACCATGTCTAGATGCCTAAATGCATTGAGTTGCTGCCATGTGATTGGCTGATTGACATGAATGAAAATCAATATATGAATAGGGGATGGACAGATGGATGAAAGGTCCTCTTTCTCCATTTATAGAGTGCTTTTCATTGATGGAAGTCATAGTATAGCTTCTGTGAATTGGGGAGGGAGACGAAAAATGCAGGCACAATCGGCACTCTTGGTAAGTGCCTGTCACAGGTACAGGCAATATTGCTGCAGGAATATTAATTCCTGCAGCATTGGAAGATTAAGGCTCTGGGGGATGGAGTGGATGGGGGGGTTAAAGGACTTCAGATTTCAACTAATGGACCAGACAGCAGCAAAATGGACACTTCACATGGAATATAAGGGATGCTCCTTGTGCTAATTTTTTTATTTTTTTTTATTTGACTTGTTAGGCTTTAGGGAGCAACCGAAGTTATGAAACCATGCCCAAAAAAGGCAAGCACAGGGCAAAGGACTAGTCACCAGTATTGCCTTTGGTCTCCTTACAGCTGATCTTTTCCCCATTACTGTCTTGCCATGCCATATTTTGCACTCCTGAGACTAGTAGCCAAAGGCAGCATTACCTGAATACTCATGTTTACAGCTGCAGGCACAAGAATGCCCAGACACCACAAAATGTATCTTATTTTGGTCTACTTCTTAGGCACCATTAACATTTCTGCCTGTCCAGACCTAAATCCAATTGAGAATCTGTGGCAAGACTTGAAAATTGCTGTTCACAGACGCTCTATAGCCAATCTGATAGAGCTAATCTATTTTGCAAAGAAGAATGGGCAAAATGTCACTCTAGATGTGCAAAGCTGGTAGAGACATCCCCAAAAAAGACGTGCAGCTGTAATTGCAGCAAAAGGTGGTTCTATGAAGTATTGACTCCGGGGGGCTGAATACAAATACACGCCACACTTTTCATATATTTATTTGTAAAAAAATTGGAAAACCATTTATCATTTTCCTTCCACTTCACAATTATGTGCCACTTTGTGTTGATTTATCACATAAAACTCCAATAAAATACATTTACGTTTTTGGTTGTAACATGACAAAATGTGTAAAATTTCAAGGGGTATGAATACTTTTTGAAGCACGTGATTAGAGCCAGAGGCAAAGAGTGAGCACTGCACCCTGAGTCCACCCAGTTGTGTCACAATAGCAAATGAATATTCGCTATTGTCACCCTGATTCTCCTCCCAGCCAATCAGGAAGCAGCCCCTGAGACCGTTTCTCCATTGGCCGAAAGGAGAAACAAGCCCATTGGCCTAGGGGGAGGAGGAAGGAGGAGACACACGACTGCTGTGATGCTGAGGAGGAAGGCGAGACTTCCGAGATGCAGTTGAAGCCGGAGGGAAGCGATGCCCGCACCATAGATGGGGTAAGTGCAGGACTCGTATCCAACCAACCCGTGGGGGGGGGGTGCGACCCGACCAACAGGCTGTGGGTGCATTGTATATACCACCAGCCACCACTGGTAATTTGGTTCATTAGGGCATAGCATTTTATTTAGTATTAGCATTTCATTTTCTTTTTAGTGCACCGTATAGCCAAGTATTTGTGGAAAACTGACTATCACACCTTATATATGTCAGACGTTTCTCGACACTCCTTCAAATTATGGAGTTCAGGTGTTTCCACTGAAGTGTGCTGTATATGCTATAGCTTACAAAGACATTTTAGATAATTGTACTCTTTTAACCTTGAGGAGCAGTTGGGGGAGGACTGTTTCTCTTTCAACATGACTGTGCCCTGTGTGTAAAGCAACTTGATTGATTTGCACTGAGCCCTGACCTCAAATCTACTGAACACCTTTGGGATGCACTGGAATGTGAACCAGGTCTTCTCAACCAACATCAAGACCTGCTCTTTTGGCTGAATGGCCACAAATTCTTGCATGCACATTCCAAAATGTTGGTCAATGCCTTATTAGGAGATTGTAGGTTGGTTTAGCGGCGGCGGGGGGGGGGGGGGGGGGGGTTTGAAGACACAACTCCACATTATCACCAACAAACCCATATTGGTGTGGTGGTCAGGTTCCACAAACATTTGGCCAAATACTGTATTGACATTGATGTAATTGATCTGGTTCCCAGGAAGGATCCTCTACACTCCAGAGGATCTCCATGGTCTCCTGTAAACTGCATTAGACGTCACTGCCATTTGCTCGTGTTCCTCTGACGACACTTTTTGTTGGCGAAACATGTCGCTGGGGCTTAGCTTGTGCTCACTATGTGGCCAGCGGCAAGTCCCCAGTGCTGGGACATGATGTATTTTCTTTTGCCTCTGTAAGTATTTGTCTATTTTTTTAAAGTGGTTCTAAAGGCTAAAGGTTTTCTTACCTTGAAGGTAAAAAAACTTGTGTGCCACCCCCCAGCCCCCCAATCCTTACCTGAGCTCCCTCGATCCAGCGATGTTTACGATAGCCTTGGCTGTCACAGGACTATCCCTTCTCATTGGCTGAGACAGCAGGGGGAGCCCACCACTGGCTCCCCCATTGTCAATCACAACCAATGTTTCAATGAGAAGACGCAGGGGGTGGTGCCGAGCCACGGTTCTATGTGTCTTATGGACGCATGGAGCAGCGGCTCTGGAGAAAGCACACAATGGTACCCCTAGGGCAAGTGTCTTTTTTTGGGAGCACTGCTCGAGGGGGAGGAGCAAGGAGCACAAGCAGGGGACCCTAAAAGAAGAGGATCGGAGCTGCTCTGTGCAAAAGCTTTAAGATTACTTTAAATAAGTTTTTTGGTGGTTTTACACTATGTGTGGCCTCTGCTCTCCTCCATGAGTGTGGATGTGGCCTTAACTGATATGCTGATCCTTGGAATCACTGAAGTTGGTGTCCTGCTATTGCCATTGTTGAATGTCTGGAGGTCTAATAATTAAATGCCTGGCTGATCTCTTTCATATTTGGTAAGAGGGCAACCTTATTTGTGGTTAAGGCCACAAGTGTCTTGGTCTTCTCTTCTAGATACATTCACAGAGTCGAAGGATAGTTGAATGTTTTCACTTGTTTCTGGACTGTACTGTTTTTTACAAGATTTGCACATCACTGATGTTTTTTTTTGTGTGGATGAGCACTGTGTTGTATGTGTATATAAAGATTTTGACTTCCAATATTCCAGTGTTGACTGTGTGCTGCTCTCATTTTTTTACACTAAGCGCAAAATAATATTTTTGTAGTGTAATGTAAGTAAAACACCACTGCTAAGAGGTCCAGATACAGTTTTATTCTTATAAAAGTCAGGTGGGCAATCCAAAAAGTAGCCAACGCATGGCTGTCAAACCAGCTGCTGACAAGGCCTGTGTCTGCAATCACACTGGAAAAAATAAAAATAAAACATTAAAGGTCCAGTTAACTTCTAGTCTATTCACATTGTTGCCACTAAAGCCCTCATGAAGGGTGTGCCTTTGGACCCCCAAAAACTGTTGGAAATTTAAGTGCCACACCAATGCTGTAAGGTCTAGGTACAACTTTATTCCAATAAAAGTCAGGGGGGACAATCCAAAATGTATCCAACTATTGAGTGTGTTGGATACCTAGTCCCCTTTTGAGTGCTGTGGTTTATTCTGCCAACCCAAAAGTCAGTGCAGGACACAGTAATGGCAAGGAGCCTGGAGGAGGAATCACAACTCCTAGTAGAAGACACAGTATTGTGGATCCCTGGGAGCGTGAGATAACACTGGTATCAGAATAGTATGTATAAAATGTTTTATATATAACATTTCACAGGAAACTAAAAAATTGGGAGATATGGGACTTTATGGGTGCACTGAAGTATGAATGCATAGACAGTAATTATAACAATTATATAACGTTTTATTTAAACAGTATCATAAAACCAATACATGCAAAACAACCATATCCATAGGTGTATGAAAACACCTTATTGGTAATATTGATTCACTGTATCCACGTTCTAAATTCTACATGTTTCGCCGTATGGCTTCTTCAGGAAAAAACGTGGAGTTTCATCTACTAAAAGTGTGAACATACGCATCAATCAACTTTATCATGAAAAAGATAACAAAAACAAAAATTAGCAATATTTATATAGTATACACAAGAATTGTATACAAGCTATAAAATATACACATATGGCTGCAGTCAGACACATGGCGAGCATTCCCAAATATTGGTTCCTACCTCATTGGCTGAGTGTGGGAGCCATATTGGAAATAATAAAATAATAAGGAGTGAGATCCAGTGATGCCAAGCATCCAATCAGCCACAGTCGCTCAAATATGCCGGGTCTCCCGTAGGGAGGGGTATGGGTGGATAGAGTAAAATGCAGCTCAGAATGTAACCTGTCAATCCAAACATAAGATATCCTTATGAATTCTCTTTAACCCATCCCAACATGGATGGTAGAGACAAAGAGAAAATAGAGGGATGATGAAAGCATCTTCACAGATTAAATTTACATAATCTGAGCTTTCCTTAAATTTAGATAAACTGGGAGCCTTATAATCCCTCAGGCAACATCAGTAATCTAACTACATAGGAGACGCTTTGTGGTTCTAAAAATACATACAAAAAGCCCTATCATTTGCCATTCATAGAGCACAATACTATCATTTTACTAAAGTTTCATACTGAATATACTTGCCTCCAAAAATAGAACCCGTCCATGGATCGAAATGACTCCAAGAAAAAGATAAAGAGGCCCTTTCAACCGTTATAGGTCTAAAGCAATCTGCCTACAAGAGACAGCACAAAGTATTTGCCAAGATTATATTTACTGTGATGGCCACAAAAATGCAACCAAACAAGGGGAGAGGAGTAGGGGCACATACAGGACTCCTGTCAAAATCCAGTGTGATAGAGGTAATATATTGGATGAACGAGTGATTACAGGAACAGTTTGTAACTGATTCCCTTGTTCAAGCCTGGGTGTCTAGTCGCCAGTAGCAAGTAGATCCATCTGGTTTCAAGTTTTAAACGTTTTTTGTCAATATCACCACCTCGTTCATGAGGAGGGATATGTTCAAGAGTAAAGAAGCCTATTGAATTGAGATTGGAGTTATGGTACAATCCTACATGCCTGCTGATGGGCGTTTCCATTTTACGCTTGGAAATCAGGGAAACATGGTCCCTAATCCTACAAAAGAGTGGTCACTTTGTCTTACCTACGTAGAACACCCCACAGTAACATTTCATTATATATACAGCACCAATTGATTGGCAGGCAGTTTTGTATTTAGGGGTCCACGTGGTGTTGTTGGGAAGGGTAACACTTGTGCCTCTCAAAATAAAGGGACAATAGTTGCATTTTCCACAACGGTATGTACCTAGGGTTTTATTTATTCCTGAGTCCCCAGTTTTGATGACTGGTCACCAGGGTGTCCCTAAAACATCTTGATCTCTTATATGTCATTTCGGGATAGGATTTGATATATTTCATAATCTTCTGGTCCCCTGTTAAGGTACCAGAACATTTTGTATATGTTGCGTACCTTCCCGTGCTGTCTTTTATACCTAGTGATGATTCTCGTGGATGTTGTTTATGTATTCTTTCTAGGTTTGTAAATAAGTGAATGTCTATCCTAAGTTTTGACTTTATTAAATGCCCTTCTAAAGGCAAGTCTTGCTATAACCCCTCGCCAAGAGCCATTCTCCCAACATATCAGCTTCCCTCTGGAAGTCCTCGTGCAAAAATAAAATTTAGTTTTAATCTAAGAAATTGACTATAGGGGATACTTTTAATAAGTTGTTCTGGATGCAAACTGCTCACATGCAGCAGACTATTTCCAGCTGAGGTTTTCCTATACAATGTAGAACAAAGGACTTGTGTCTTATTAATACAGATTTCTACATCAAGGAATGTAATTCCCTTCTGGTCATAGGATATAGCGGTGCCAGGATATAATTTTTCCAATTTCTATAGCTCTGGATTCTTCAGCAAAAAGGTCTCATTCCCACCCCCCCCTGGTACAGGTTAGCATATGATGGAGCACATCTTGCCCCCATAGCAACTCCCTGTACCTGGAGGTAGTGGGAAATTTTAAAAACAAAAATATTATGTGTAAGGATGAAATTCAACATTTCCACAATAAAGTCATTATATTTCCAAGAATCCAAATCACGCTTGTCAAGAAATTCTCGCACCACCTGGACACCTCATGTGTGTGGAATGGAATTGTATAGGGCCTCAGTGTCTATGGCAACCAGCCAAACTTCACTCGGGACCTGTAATCCATTTTAAGTAACTCAATTGTATCCTTTACGTGAGAGAAAAGACCCTTAACATGCGAAAATAGATACTCATCTATAAGCTGACTGGCATTTTCGGTAAGTGAACCACAGCCTAGTATATTTGGCCGCCCAGGTTGGGAAGATGTACTTTTATGCACTTTAGGCAGTGCGTAAAATGTTGGAGTTGTAGGGTTTTTATTGTTCAAAAATTTCAATGTATTTGAGTCAATGATTCCTTTATAATGTGCCCTAATCTAAATGTCCCTATATTGTTTAATGTAAGATTTAACATGGGACATGCTATGTTCCATATGCCACAGCACAGCCTGAATGGTTATATAGATCCTCATCTACCGCCATTTTAAATCTTATTGCGGTGACAGATGTGGGTTCCTTTTTTACACTCCTAATGCGATTTTGTGTTGTGCTGCATTTTGGAATTTCGCCATTTTTGGTTTTACCTCAAACATCTACGTGGGTTGTTCTTCATTGTATACGGTATCCCGTTTTTTCATATTGTAAGTTTGTGCCGGTCTCTTTTGTATCATCTTTTACCCATTCCCATCTTGGATGTTATGTACATATTCTTCAGATTTAATTATGTTTTTCTTTTTTTGAATTGTGCATATACCCTTGTTTTTGCAGCCTTTATACAGTGGACCACAATGTTGACACCTACGTTTTTGTACACATACTTATTCTCTTTGTATGTATTTTTTTTTTCTGTATTTTTGTACTAACCACACATTTATATACATTTTATTGGCATGTAATTTGTTGTTGGTCTTTATCCTGGCTGTCCCACCCATACCTTTATTCCAATGTTTTTTTCTTTTGGGATTTGGGTGTGGGCTGCTGCAGCCAGGTGAGATTTTTTGAATGCAATCACCAGAATGATTAAGCTGTAGTGCCCTGATTGGCTGTTTAGTCAATGTCGGTCACCTGACTTTAGCTATATATGTTTTGTTTTTTGCATTCTATCTTTAGCTATGACTAAGCGCCTTAGAGGCGTGAAACGCGTAAGCTACTGTTGCTGTTTTGCTGTATCGCATGAGATGTCACTACTTTGGATTTTATCTTTTGCCTAATAAAGAAGTTTTTGCTGAAGTGCGGCCATCCAGACTTCCCTTTTTCCTCTCTAACATGGGACATAGGTACTGATCTGTACCATTTGGTATTACGGATGATATCATAACACATCCTCTCATAGCTCTCTGTGTCCATGATAACGAGGTTCCCCCTTATCTGAAGGTTTGACTATGATATTTTTATTGGCCTTAAGGGATTTCAAAGTCTGTTTTAAGTGAAATGGAAGATTGGGATGAGGTCCCAATCTCCAGTTTGTGATCTCTATTTCTTTAGTGACCTGGATGACAAAGGCCCATATGTTGGGATTACCTTGTAGGATGGGAAAATATTTTGATTTCGGTTTGTAGAATTTAGGTAAGTCAAATACTGGTATATGGGAGGAGTGGGGGGATGCACTGCAACCCATTCTGGGTGCATTGAACGTCAAACCCTCCTCCTCTGGGTTGTTCTCATCCCAAAGTTCCATTAAACCTTGAAGGGCCTTGAGATCTTCAATGGTTACATTTTGCAATACTGAGTTATGCTGGACAGGGATTTTTGTATCTCTATGGTCTTTGTCATAAAGAACTTTAAACATCAGTCGCCTAAAGAACAAATGTAAATCCTTTATTAGCTCAAATTGATAGACATGGGAGCCATCAAAAAATTTGTTTTGTTTCGTTCCGTTCCATTTCGTATAAAAAAAAAAAAATCGTAATTCGTGTACGAAATGTAATTCGGATTCGTACGAAATATGAATTTCGTACGAATCGTTACGAATCGTTAATATCGTTACGAATCGTTACGAATATCGACACTCTACGAATAATAACGAATTATCCGAAAACGAATTAACGTTACATAACACAAGTCTATAATGTCTATTGTTCACCAATTACTAAGAGGAAGTACGAAATCCGAAATTTTGTTTACGAATACGAAATTTCGTATTTCGTACTTCCTCTGAGTGATTGGTGAACAATAGACAATAGACTTATGTGTTATGTAACGTTAATACGTTTTTGGATAAGTGTCGATATTCGTTATACTGAATCTCGAATTAATTCGAATCATTCCTTATATCCGCTATAATTTCTTTCATATTAGTTGAAATTCATCATTTGGTAGTTTGGATTCGGATAATTTGGATCCGAAATTCGTAAACGAAATTTCGTATTTCGTACAGAATTCGTATTCGTTAAAATTTGTAATTCGGTTCGTACGAATTTCGAAAAATTCGTACGAATTTCCGATTCGTACGAAACTAATCGCACATGTCTACAAATTGATTTGCCTCTTCATCCAGACAGAAGGTGAGGCCAAGTCGCAATACTTTGGACTCATCTTCCGATAAGGTATAGGAGGATAGATTGATAATATCATATGTTTCCCGATTCCCAACCAATGTGGAAATGGGACAACCTACTTTGGGGGCTGATTGGATATACGCATAGGTGTGGGTGCAAAAGGTGGTGCTTTCTTAAGTTCAGTGGAAGTGTTAGAATTAAATATGGGTGCTGTACGTATGTCCTTAGAAGGACTTTTTTACTTGTGTATGTTGTTCGCCGGCCTGCTGGGACAGAGGTCCCGCCAGCAGTGACAGGGAGTTGATACTTACTATAGGTCAAGTGAGTGACATCGAAGTGTGATTAAGTACATTACCCGAAATCGGTGTGGCTGGTGCTGTACGATTTTGTGAACGTTGTGAGCGTGACCGTTTATGTGTTGCTCTAGGGTGCTCATGTGATCCAGTTTCACCCTCATTTTTTCTATTTTTTTGATGCATTGTAAGTCCCATCAAAGCGTGTGCCTATTGGAACATATGACGCTGAAGAAAGAGAGGAAGCATCAGATTCAATTAAATCTAAATTTCACAGGGTGACTTTAGTTTAATATTTTTGAGGTCACTTTAATAAAAAATAAAACTAAAACTAAACAAAAACATGCTACATAATTCAAAAGACACACACGTATTATGCCTTTAATGTGAATTTATTAAGAAAAATCTAATTGGGCTTCCATAATCTTTTATTTTTTCTGGTCTGGCTTAATTGTCACTAAGAGGATAATCCATATCAGCATTCAGCAGTAATTGAAGAGGCTCAGGGATTTCAGGTTGAAGTTGAGTATGCTGCAAGCCTGGAGAGGGCTTGAATGAAGTGGAGTTATTGATCCAGAATTAGACTTTCTATGGGAAGTGAAAAGACTAAATCTCCATTTCTGGCATGAGGTACATTTCCTTGCTGCATTTCATTTACATATTTCATTTTTTCCCTCCAATTTATGAATTTAATCCGCACAAAAACAACGCTTTGAGCCTGTTTACAGGGCTGATGGAAAAGGTTAAAAGCTGGATATATGAAAAAAATGTTGTTGTGGATAAACAGGAAAGAGCAATGGCATAATAAATAAAGCTCATATAAGGTAATTTAATCAAAAACATCCATTAACTCATTTTATTGAAGACTATCTAGTGATAATTGTATTTAGATCATTTGTTTGAAATGTTTAATTCGCTATATTTATCTGTATTGTTGTAAAAAATAATTATTGAGCTGTCACACAAGTGCTAAAGACCATGCATTTTTTCTTAACAGTATTATAACACATAATAGTGTACCCTCCATTGTAAGTTATATGGATATTAGTGTCTAGGGACCACATAAATTAGTAAGACTGCAAGCCTCGGGGGCACTATAATGGAAAAGCCACCGCTTTCAAGTGTTTCATGACCGGGTAAGCATTTTTATTGAAAAGAGCACTCCAATTGGGATTCCTGCCCCCTGTGAGCTCATTCATCTATTATATGTGACATCACTGTAATAAAGATTATCATAACAGAGGTGTAGGAATCCTGCCCTATGCAGTAGTTCCCCTGCCTAAATTTAGTACCTCTGGGTCGTAGTCAGCCTGAGCTCTAATTGATAGTTTTGCTTTTCCTCAAGCTTCCAATTGTTATTGTGTGCTTCTGCCTGCTGTTAAGTATCCCTTTTAATAGGGCAAAAAGATATAATAATCTGCGTGAGGAATATTAATTTCTTTCTAGCCAACCATTAGGAGGTTCATTGCCAGTGGCGCTTGCTGGGGAAGGAAATAAATATTTGGGATGACCTTGGTAATTTCGCTATCCTCTGGGGCTCTGCATGGTGAAGAGATATGTACTGTTGTGTTTCCTGTCCTCCTAGCCCTGCCGCCTGAGAAGGGTGTGCTTAGCTAAAGAGAGGTCTTAAATATTTGGGATGACCTTGGAAGTCTCTCTACCTTCCCGGCTCTACCTGGTAAGGAGGTATGTACTGTTTTGTTTCCTCTCCTGCTGCCTGAGAAGTGTGTGCTGAGCTAAGGAGTGGAATAAGTCCAGGGCCCTGAAAGATTTATAGACTGCCTCGCTGGAAGGTGCATCTAGGGGGAGTGGAGAAGGATGGCTGCCTGATAGACATGTGCACTGCCGAAATATTTGTTCATTTTCATTTCATTCTGTTTTTTTTGGGGGGGGGGGGTTGTTTTTCGGGTCATTCGTTATGATCGCAATTCAAAAATTTAAAAACTTGAAAATAAAAAATAAAATTTGAATGAATAACGAACTAACTGGATTATTTGCACATTATTCAGAGTTTTCTGCACTTTTTATTGAGAGTATTCATTTTGCACTTTTCACTATTATTTATTAGAAGATTTCGTTGGAATTTAAGTTGAAAGAATCAATATTGCACAGATATATTATTGCACAGTTTTGTGTTTTACACATAAGGATATAGAAATTTGCACTATTATACCAGTCATTTTACTGATTAGGAAGTTTCTTATCTTTAAGAGGTTTTTTATCAGGAAGTGTATTTTTTTTTTTGCCTTCCTCTGGATGAACTGTGGGTATAGAATTGGGTATATTGGATTGTAAGATATTTTTTTATTTTATTTATTATTTCTTTTTTTTATGGTTGAACTGGATGGACTTGTGTCTTTTTTCGGTCTAGCTAACTATGTAACTATGTAAGTCTTTTTAGTCATTTATATTTTCTGAGCACCATCATATTGACCAATTATTTTTATATTAATTCGGGGACCTTTTTGTTTTTATAGTGGTTAGTGCCACATACCATTTTAACATAGAACTAACTAACTAACAACTAACTACTAAGTTATAGGTATTGGAGATTCCTTTCAAATTTGGCTGTTAGTGAAAGTAACGAATACGAATTTATCTGAAGTTACAAATTATCCGAAATAACAAATGCTACATCTAAACGAATGGAACGTAACGGATTAATAATAAAAAGTTTTTCTTTATTAATGTTATTTATTATTATTCATTTGTTGCAAATTAATAATAAAATGTTTTTATTATTATTGTTGTTATTTATTATTATTAATTTGTTACGTTCCATTCGTTTAGATAGGGCATTCGTTATTTTGGATAATTTGTTACTTCGGATAAATTTGTATTTGTTACGTTCCCTAACAGCCACATTTGAAAGGAAATTCCAATACCTAGTTAGTAATAGTTAAGTTATTAATAGTTAGTTATTATTTCAGATTTTCAAATTTAGAATTTCCGAATCTCCGAATTTACGAATCCACGAATATTTGAATTTATGAATTCGGGTTTTCGTTAATTCGGATATTTCTGAAATTAAAAAATTGTCAAAATTTGTTAAAAAAATTATTTGAAACTAAACAAATTGTACAAGTCTACTGCCTGCTTGGAGAATCGTAATGGGGAATTTTACTGCTGCTGGTTGTAATGGGGAACCGGCTTCAAGTTTCTGCCAGAGGACCTTGCAGGAAGTTAGAGCTGCTCATTTTCAAGTCTCAATGTTGTCTCTGGTTGTCAATGGTTTTGCACAGAACAGCCCCGATCCTTCTCTTCTGGGCTTCTCCATGGCGCTCCTGGCTCCTCCTCTTTGGCGGGTGCCCTCATAGGAAGCTGCTCCTATGGGGGCACTCATGCAGGCTCGATCCCAAGTCACGCTGCCTGCATCCATTCACACAGACAGTGTGGCCCAGCTCAGCTTCCTCATCACAGGATTTGGTTGACAGCAGCGGCAAAAGTATTTAGGGGGGCTGGGGTCCGGATTACAGAAGATTTTTAACCTTCATGCAGAGAATGCATGAAGGTTCATAACCTTAAATCTTTAGAACCGCTTTGGAAGAATGGAGATTTTAAAAAGGACATCATCACTCCCACTCATGATATTTTTCCCTATACTGTTTTACTGTAATTTTTCAAGAAATTGTGGATTTGTTTGTACTAATTAATATTTACAGTGTCCAATTATAGAACCTTAAAGCATTACTAAACCCACAACAGTAAAATCAGTCTGTATATGCAGTAAAGCATGCTTGTTATACTCACTGTGGAACCTAAGGGGTTATCCCTCTGCATTGTACAAAAAGGCTGTTTGTTCTAGACATGTGCACAATAGAAAAATTTGTTTATTTTCATTTCGTTTCTTTCGTTTCCGTTGATTCGTAATGATTCGTAAATTCATAAGTCGTCGTTGTTCGTATTCGTAACGATTCGTAAATTCGTAAATCGTCGGTGTTCGTATTCGTAACGATTCGTATTTTCGTAAGAGTTATTTTTTCGTTGATTCGTTTTTCCGTTAGTTTAATTTTCGTTTATTCGAAATTCGTACGCATTCGTATTTTCGTAGATTTAGTTACATTCGTACTTTCGTTAGATTGATTTATTCGTACTTTCTTAACACTGTTTTCGTAGATTCGTAATCGGAGCATAATTCATAATTTTATGTAATGTGTATGCTATTATTACATTTTAAGAGACACGGAAAATTACGAATCGAAAAAAAAAGTTACTAATGTACGAATTTTTTCGTTCAATCCATTCGAAGCACGTTAAGCAGCGCCATTGTAAGAGACACGGAAAATTACCAATTCAACAAAAAAAAAAAAAAGTTACGAATGTACGAATTTTTTCGTTCATTTTGATTTTCGTTGTTCCTGTTTTGGTTTTTCGGATTTTATTCTTTCGTAGTTTCGTTGTTTCTAATTTGGTCAATTCGGATTGTTGTTGTTTTTCGGATTCGTTCGATTCGAACATTCGTTATTCGTTAAAATTTTTAGCGAATCGTTCGTTCATTCGTACGATAACGAATGAACGAATATAACGAATTTTAACGAAAAACGAAAAAAAAACTAAATTAATTGCACGTGTCTAGTTTGTTCCTCCCCTTCTTTCAGAGTCCCCAAACCATCTCCGGTTAGTACAGAGGCTAGGGGACAAGCTGCACATGCTCAGTTTGGTGTGTATTGCTAGAGAGTTTTTTTTTTTTTTCTTGGGAGAGTGTATGTGATCAGCAAAGGGTCAATCAGCACCATCAAGACAGAGGATCAGGGGTGATGCATCATCATAGAACAATAATGGGAGAATGAAAATTCCTCCTACAAGCTTTAACCAGACACTGATAGAAGTCACAAGACTGCTCTAACCGCTGATAAGAAAAGGTATTTAGCAGTTTATATTTGCTAAAATAATTGCATTTTCATGTTCTGTGTACTGTGGGAGACCAGATATAGTGAATGCAGGCTCCTGGGTTTAACCACTTCCCATCCTGCCCATAGTCATATGACGTCCGCAGAGGGGATCTCTTATCCCGGGTGGGCGTCATATGACGTCCTCAGCTTCCCGCGGGCATAGGGGGCGCGGGCACGCCACCCCCTATGGACCAAGGAGCCGCAATGTCCGCCAGGCACCTGCGATCATCACCAAGGAGCCGCAATGTCCACCGGGCACCCGCGATCGCTCGTGACAGAGCAGGAACATGGATCTGTGTGTGTGTAAAAACACACAGATCCACGTCCTGTCAGGGGAGAGGAGACAGAGCGTGTGTTCCTAGTATATATAGGAACACCGATCGGTCTCCTCCTCCAGTCAGTCCCATCCCCACAGTTATAACACACAGTCAGGGAACACATTTAACCCCTTGATCGCCCCCTAGTGTTAACCCCTTGCCTGCCAGTTACATTTATACAGTAATCTGTGGCTATTTATAGCAATATAAATGTCAATGGTTCCAAAAAAGTGTCAAAAGTGTCCAATTTGTCCGCTGCAATGTCGCAGTCAAGATAAAAATCGCAGATCACCACCATTACTAGTAAAAAAAAAAATATAATAATAAAAATGCCGTAATTCAATAACCTATTTTGTAGGCACTATAACTTTTGCGCAAACCAATCAATATACGTTTATTTTGATTTTTTTTTACCAAAAATATGTAGAAGAATACATAATCGGCCTAAACTGAGGAAAATTTTTATTTATTTATTTTTTTATTTTAAATTGGGATATTTATTATAGCAAAAAGTAAAAAATATTGTGTTTTTTTAAAAAATTGTCAATCTTTTTTTGTTTATAGTGCAATTAAAATAAAAACCGCAGAGGTGATCAAATACCACCAAAAGAAAGTGAAAAAAATTATCAAAATTTCATTTGGGTACAGGGTTGCATAACCACGCAATTTTGATTCAAAGTGTTACAGCGCTGAAAGATGAAAATTGGCCTGGGTAGGAAGGGGGTGAAAGAACCCGGTATTGAATTGGTTAAAGAGGGAGTGGAAACAAAAAATACATTTTTGAGTTATTTTTTTTCTTGGCCATTCTTGCAAAACATTGATAAGAGTATTCCAATTGCACACAATATCCAAACCACCCATCATGTGGCCAACAATTAGTATCATGTACAACGTCAATGGAACCATCATGTGACCAATAATTGGTTTTGTGTATATCAATTGAACGTGTCATCAGCACACCAAAGCTCTTGTCTTAACTCCATATAATTTGCCTCCTGAATAGCAGGAACCATTTTGGGGTCATGCAGGACCCTTTTCTCAAGGCAAGTGGATTCTTGACACAAGCCTTGACGGATGGGTCCTGTAAGACATGTTTAATATGATGCAATAATAGTGGACTTATTCTAAAATTTGTACTATTTTATTATCTTTTCTACACTGTTCATACTATATCAGAGACTGGTAGAGGGAACCAGGTCACCCACTTGCTGAAGAGGATAGCATTAAGATCTCCTTCTTAGGTTTTCCTTACATTCATCAGTCCTAAATCATTGTTTATGCTGTGGTGGGAAGGTTTTCAATATGCTGCATTAATGGTCCTGTTCTTCAATCAGACCCTATTGGAACACCTTTTTAAACTCAGTTATCAGATCACAGGAATGACATGCATGGAAATCCGGGAAAAGCATGAGGCTTTTCTTCTATCTGCAGGCGGGACAGTAATTCTTAAGCACTGGAAGACAAACATTGTCCATTGTATTATTGCCCTGTGCACACGATAGGATTTTCCGATGGAAAATGTATGATAGGACCTTGTTCTGGTTCTCAAATTTTCCGACAACAAAATCCGTTGTCGGAAATTCCGATCGTGTGTAAACAATTCCGATGCACAAAGTGCCACACATGCTCGGAATCAAGCAGAAGAGCCGCACTGGCTATTGAACTTAATTTTTCTCGGCTCGTCATACGTGTTGTATGGCACCGCTAGGGATGAGCCGAACACCCCCGGGTTCGGTTCGCACCATAACCTGCGAACGGACCAAAAGTTTGCACGAACGTTAGAACCCTATTAGTTACAATGGACGCGAACGTTCAAAATCGAAAGTGCTAATTATAACGGCCAATATGCATGTTATTGTCATAAAAAAGGTTTAGGGACCCGGGTCGTGCCCCAGGGGACATGTATCAATGCAAAAAGAAGTTTTAAAAACTGAAGTTTTTTCTGGAGCAGTCATTTTAATGATGCATAAAGTGAAAAAAAATTGAAATATTCCTTTAAATATGGTACCTGGGGGGTGTCTAAAGTATGCCTGTGAAGTGACATGTGTTTCCCGTGTTTAAAACTGTCCCTGCACAAAATGACACTTGTAAAGGAATAAAGGAAGCCATTTAAAACTGCTTGCGGCTTTAATGTCATGTCGCAGATGGCTGGATTTGATGACAACAGGGCAGAAGGGCAGATACAGATGCAGGTTTATACTGTGCTGTGCTAGACTCACACAGCACACACACTAACTCCTGCAGATGGCTGTATTGGTAGAGAACAGCACTTTCCCCACACGCAAATGCCTGAGAAGAACACACTATCCCTGCCTATTATTCCTCTTTCCCTACACTTTCCCCACACACAAATGCCTGAGAAGAACACACTATCCCTGCCTATTTTTCCTCTTTCCCTACACTTTTCCCACTCAGGAATGATTGAAAATAGTTTAGACTGTCCCTGCCTATCAATCCTCTATCCCTCAACTCCGGAACACACTACACAAGGCCGCCAGCGTGGCGGCCTTATATAGTGTGGGGCGTGTACTAAACCCCCTGAGCTATAATTGGCCACAGGCATCCTGCCTGTGGCCAATTATTGCTCTCTTCGCTGCTGGCTCTATGATTGGCCAAGCATGTGGGGTCACAGTGCATGCTTGGCCAATCATCAGCCAGCAATGCACTGCGACTGGCGCAGTGCATTGTGGACCGTTCGCATCACATGATTTTGATGCGGACGGCCCTCGGAGTTCTGAACTCGACGACAGACGAACGGCCAATGTTCGATTCGAACATGGGTTCGAATCGAACACCGGGCCCATCCCTAGTCACCGCTTTCTTGACGTTCGGAATTTCCGACCAACTTTGTGTGACCATGTGTATGCAAGACAAGTTTGAGCCAACATCCGTCAGAAAAAATCCCATGGATTTTGTTATTGGAAAATCCTATCGTGCTTACAGGGCATTAGAGTTGCTGAACTTAACCATATCATGAGGATGGGAAAACTAAAAGCGAGCCTACAGGAACGATACTCCAAGTTTGTGAAACTTTGGTCTACCTGGATCTCTTTTTTGGAATTGGATAAGAAAAAAAATGTCAAAATAAAATTGTTGACTGATTTTAGGATGTTTGATGTGCTGGTGACATATTCAATTGTTCAACTTAGAACTCCATTCCCAGCTCATTAAATGAGCAAATATGAATATATTTACTTGGAACTATAAAAGAATACACATATAACAAATACATCAAAAACCTGTCACCCCATTCCAAACTCATACAATGGGAAAACATGTACAGTATATAACTCTGAAAAATATAAAAGGAAAAAAAACATATATAACAAAGACGTCATTTATGTGTAGCTTTGATCATTTATTACCCAGTCTCTTTGCACCTACAAATTGTTTCAGAAATCAAACAGTAATGGTACATATAAATATGTATTAGATGCCCATTAAAAATTCAAGAAGCAATATTATAGAAATTGGTGTCATAAAGTTATATATATTACGACTTGAGAAGGGGGCTGGTTTGCGTTTAAATTAAATATGAGAGACACACGAAAAATAATGGCCTTTGCTGAATAAAGATGACAGGTCTTATTAATTCTTATGTGGGACAATAACAGGCAGACGTGTGAGTTCCAATGTGGGTGGCTCTTCTCTAATTCACTCTCGGGATAGTGACAAGTCAAGGTTACGAGGAAGTACTTGATTAATTAGGTAACAAAGGAAACATGCAATGGAGTAGAACAAATTGCTTGATGAATACCATTCACACCCTTGTATTACAATCACAATCAATAAAAGGGGACAATACAGGAACCATTGATTTTTTGTGTTTTTTAAAAAACAGTCATCCATGGGACAAGAATTAATATTTTGAATTAAAATTATCTGCATTAAAGGGGACCCCTATAGGATTTTCAGAGAGCACTTTGACTTATTATTCAACATTTTTACTTAAAGTGGTGTTTCCACCCAAAAAATAAAAATGGCTTAAAATTCCTAAAAATAAATAAATAATTGGAAAAAAAAAAGATTTCACTCACCTCTAAATGCCTTTTGCTTGGGGATCCCTCATAGTCTGTCTCCTTCAGTGCCCGGGCACTGACATCACTTCCCCTTGGCGCAGTCAGTCATCTGGGACACGTGACAGGTCCCAGATGACTGCGTGGCGTATCACAGCGCGCGGCATGTGCAGTGGGTGCCCACAGAAGGAATGCCGGTGCCGCGAGTGGATTTTACAGGTTGGCTGTGTCATATCAATATTAAAGTGTTTTGTTCATAAAGAATTTATTTGTTTTTGCTTTATTATTCATAGGAAAAAAATAGAACCTTTGTTGGGTTTTATTGCTGTCTGATCCATTGAACAATCCTGCTTTGTGCCTTGTTTCTGATGAACTATGAACTGCTTGCCCCTTCCATGAACTTCCTATTTAAGCCATGTTTCTGCACTTCCAGTTTGCCAGTTAAATGTGCTCCCCCCAAGCCAATATCTCACTCCTGTCACTCCTACTGCCGTTCATATCTCCGCTACCACTCATTACTGACCTTTGCTTGTTCCTTAACTACGCTTCTGCTTGATCCCAACCTGTGACCATGTTACATAGTTACATAGTAGGCGAGGTTGAAAAAAGACACAAGTCCATCAAGTCCAACCTATGTATGTAATTTTATGTTAGTATTACATTGTATATCCCTGTATGTTGTGGTCGTTCAGCTGCCTATATAATATTTTTTTGAAATTATTGATGTTCCCCACTGAAAACACCACCCGTGGAAGAGAATTCCACAGCCTAACCTCTCTTACAGTAAAGAACCCTCTACGCAGTTTAAGGTTAAACCGCTTTTCTTCTAGTTTTAGTGAATGCCTGTGTGTCTTGTTAAATTCCTTTTTGCAGAAAAGCTTTATCCCTATTGAGGGGTCACCAGTACGGTATTTGTACATTGAAATCATATCCCCTCTCAATCGTCTCCTCTCCAGAGAGAACAAGATCAGTGCTTGTAACCTTTTCTTTTGTTGCCCTTCTCTGGACTCTCTACAGTTCCAGCACATCCTTCCTGAGAACTGGTGCCCAGAACTGAACAGCATACTCCAGGTGTGGCCGGACCAGATTCTTGTAGAGTGGGAGAATTATCATTTTATCTCTGAAGTTAATCCCCTTTTTAATGCCAATATTCTGTTTGCTTTGCTTGCAGCAGCTTGGTACCATTGCTGAGCCTGTCCTCTACTAGGACCCCAAGGTCATTTTCCATCCTAGATTACCCCAGATGTCCTTCCCCTAGTGAGTAGATTGCATTCATATTCTTGCCACCCAAATGCATTATTTTACATTTTCCTACATTAAACCTCATTTGCCATGTAGTTGCCCACCCCATTAATTTTTTTCAGATCTTGTTGCAAGGTTCCCACTTCCTGTGGAGAAGTTATTGCCCTGCTTAGCTTAGTATTATCTGCAAATAGAGATTGAGCTGCTTATCCCATCCTCCAGGTCTTTTATGAATAAATTAAATAGGATTGGTCCCGGGACCCCACTTTCCACACTGGACCATTCTGGGTACTCCCCATTTATCAATACCCTCTGAACTCGCCCCTGTAGCCACCCTATGGTCCATGACAATGGACCTTAGTTTGTAGAGTAAACTTTATGGGGAACTGTATGAAATGCTTTTGCAGAATCCAGATACACCACATCTACGGGCCTTCCTTTATCTAGATGGCAGCTCACCTCCTCATAGAAGGTTAATAGATTGGTTTGGAAAGAACGATTATTCATGAATCCATGCTGATTACTGCTGCTGTCATTACTAAAATTGCTTGCATACTATTGATGTTAGGCTAACTGGTCTGTAATTCCCAGGGATGTATCTTGGCCCTTATTTAAATATTGGTGCTACATTGGCTTTTCTCCAATCAGCTGGTACCATTCCAGTCAGTAGACTGTTTGTAAAAATTAGGAACAATGGTCTGGCAATTACTTTACTGAGTTCCTTAAAGTGGTTGTAAACCCTTACAGACCACTTTTACCTACAGGTAAGCCTAGATTAAGGCTTACCTGTAGGTGCAAGAAATATCTCCTAAACCTACACGGTTTAGGAATTATTTGCAAAAGACAGACAACGGCATGCAGGCGCACTGAGCGTGCCGTTACTAACGGTGATCGTGCCATTATCACGGCTCCAGCCGATCACAGTGCTGGAGCCGCGATATCCAGAAGGAAGATGGACGTTTTGTGGAAGAGGGGACAGCGGTGACATCCCAGGCTCCTGTGTCAGGTAAGTAACACATAATGGGCTACTATGTGATGCATAGTAGCCCATTATGCTTTACCTTTGCAGGGAAACAAAGAGGAAGTAAAACCTATCAGGGTTTACTTCCTCTTTAAGGATCCTCGGGTGCAAGCCATCTGGTCCTGGTAACTTAATGTAAAGTTTTTCAAGTTTATTTCTAATGCCGTTCTGTTAGCCATGAGGGTGCTTCCTGTGCCGTGTCATAAGGATAAACATTGCAGTTCTGGTTACTGAAGCCCCACCCCCCCCCCCCCCCATTCACTCATGAAGACTAAGGAGAATACATTTAATACCTTTGCCATCTCTCCATCCTTAGTAACCATATTTCCCTTCATCCATTCTTTATGGTAAAAATATGATCTGACCTCCCTTTCTTACTACTTGGGATTTTTATTTTACTCTCCTCCACTATGTGCCTTTCCTGTTCTACCTTAGCTGTCCTGATTGCACCCTTACATTTTTTGTTGCATTCTTTGTAAAGTTGGAATGCTGATGATGATCCCTCAGCCTTGTATTTTTTGAAGGCCTTCTCCTTTGCATTTATATGCATTTTTATGTTGGAGTTAAGCCACCCATGACTTTTATTAGCTCTTTTAAATTTATTTCCCATTGGGATGCACTGGCTAATGCCCTTATTTAATAAGCTCTTAAAGCATACCCATTTTTCCTCAGTGCTCTTTGTTCCTAAGATTTTATCTCAATTATTATCTTTTGCAAGGATCGTAGTTTAGGGAAGTTGGCTCTTTTGAAATTCAGTGTCTTTATATTCCCCTTATATTTCCTATTTGTGAGATTTATACTAAAACGAATTGACCTGTGATCGTTGTTTCCTAAATTGCACAGTATTTCCACATCCGTGATGAGGTCTGTATTGTTGGTAATCAGTAGGTCGAGTAACGCGTTGTTTCTAGTTGGTCCATGAAATTGTCCTACAAGACATTTAGGAACTAGCGTGCCTTAGATGAATGCACGGTTCCTTCCACCCATGTCTGGATAATTCAAATCCTCCATTATAATGACACTTCCCATTCTTTCCGCTAATCCAAATTGTGATAGTCCATCTCCCCCTCCTGCCTCTGGTTAGGGGGCCTATAGCATGCTCCCAGCATTACTTTCCCCTTAGTTTCCTCCCTTTGTAGCACTACCCATAAGGATTCCACCTCCTCCCTTGCTCCCTTAGGGATGTCATCTCTCACATTCACTTGTATATCATGTTTGATATACAGGCCCTCCCCCTTTTTTCTATGTCAAAGTATTTTATTAATTTCCAGATAGAAATTACAGTATAATGTGTAAATTTGGTGGCCAAGAATCAGCCTGGTTTACATTTAGTTATAGCCCTATAGGCTTCAAGGTATGATATATGGTGAAAGATTATAGTGTGGAACACACCAAAGGAGAAGATAGAAGAGTAGAGGGAAAGAAGAAGGAGAAGCAAAAGAGTCGCCAACCATATAGGAATTGAACTTTATCTATTAGTGATTATCTATTCCAGGTATCAGGGATATTCCCATGTATTGGGCCCAGGGTTCCCAGATTGCTTCAAAGTGTTTGGACTTGTCTAGGAGTACACCAGTTAGTCTTTCCTGAGCCATAATCCATGATATTTTCCTTTTTGTGGCTGGGATTTATACTTTAGGTTGTTTCCATGCCTTAGCTATTGGGAGTTTCGCCCCTGTCAGGATAAAGCGGATAAAAGTTTGTGACTGTTTGGGGATGTTCGGTATGTAGCCATTCAATAGAGCTATGGATGGATTTTGGGTTACAGGACACTTTGTGACTTTACGTATAATGTGGAAAATAGTATTCCAATTTCCTCTGATTTTTGGGCATTCCCACCAAGTGTGTAACATAGTCCCCAGGCTGTGGCACCCTCTGAAGCATAGCGGAGATGTGGCAGGGAACATGGAAGCTAATCTGGTGGGCGCTAGATACCATTTTGTGAAAAGTTTTATATTAGCTAAAAGTGAGGTATTGTATATACCTTTTAGAGATCTAGAAAACGACTCGTTCCTCTTGAAGATCCCTTTCCCATGATCTCGTTTAAGATTTTTATTTTCACTTAAAGGAACAATACAAAACAAAAAGAAAAACATAACGATATAGTACATATATTTACAGCCATATATGGGATATCGTATTAATCAAATAACGTAGATAAAAGTACTTGTGTTCAAAATATGAGGTGGGAACTTAAGATATAGGAACACTATAAGAAGGGCGTATGTATTAACCTTATATGTACTAGAACAGCATCTTCGAACCTTACCCAGGTGCTATAGTATCATGCCTCCAGACCACTCTACCACCCCAAGTGGGTTCAAACTGTGGTAGAGTGGGGGCAATTAGGGGAATTAAGTGTTTTATTAACCAAGGTTATATGCTAAGTATAAAGGATACATCTTTCCCATGATCTCATATACGGTATTTTGTCTGCATTTTTGGCCAGTGACACGTAGATGACTGATATTCCAACTCTCTGTTCCATGGCCTGTCCGCACCATCTTTCGTATTCAGTAAAATTAGGAGGGTTTGGTTTGTTTTTCCAGATGGCATTGAGGAAGTGGTATATTTGATATAATCTGAATCTCTCCGAAGTAGGAAGATCCAGTGTTTCTTCAAAGCTATAATAATATGTAATATGATAACTTGTGTTGGGACTAGTATATAAGGTTGGTCTCTAGTTTGCGGTATGTGGGGGGAAAGTTGGCTTGGTACAAGTGTTCAATTTTGGGTGTGAGGTTAAGTCCTAGGTATCTTATGGAGGTTTCCCCCCAACCGAATTTAAAGGAGAATTTCAATTGAGTGACTCTAGCTGGTGGTAGGGATATGTTCAGTGCTTGCGATTTTGTCGTATTGACCTGTAGGCCTGATACTGAGGTAAAGGTGTCCAGTAAGGAACATAAAGAGGGTAGGGAGGTGTTAGGGGATGTTAGAAAAAGCAATAAATCATCAGCGAATAGGGCGCATTTGTGGGTTTTGGTACCGCAATCCACTCCCCTGATATTTGGATTTGAGCGTATTGCTATTGCTCACTTCCTGGTGCGATCCTGAGGACCATGACTGGTACTAACATGCAGCCAGTTGACCATCACCTCAACACTGTAAAGACCAGTGATTCACTATTGCAGTCGATGACATACTGCTTACTGGTTTTGTTGTAGCCCTTGTTTGTGATATCATCACACCACTGGAGTCTTCAGGACCCTGTCAATAGGAAGGGTTCACATCACCAGTCAGCCAGGTGGATAACTGAAGAAGGTCTCTCCAAATCTACAGTCCAGATAGAAGACCTGGGCCCCAATGTGCCCCACTGTGGATTAAGTTAATGTCAGGAACCACGAATCCGACTGAGACAGAAGTGCAGTAAAAAAAATAAAAAATACACCATTTAATAAAATGATAAAAATGGTATAAACAGAGCAAATTTTGTCAAAACAGAGTTCGGTAAACAAGACGGTAGTCAGAACAAGCCAGAGAAACAGGGGACCAGAGATCAATGTAGTCAGGTGCAGCAAACAGGATCAGGAACCAGAAGGGAAGTCAGCCAAGCAATAGGTCTATCACAGGAAAACACAGCAGAGAAATTCCGGATATGTTGACCAAGGCAAAGACACAGACCATCTGATCCACAGAGTTTATATAACCAGCAGCTCCAGACGACGAGCAGAAAATGAAGGCCAGGTGAGTGACTGTGGAATGAAGAGTCCTTGGCAATTAACCGACAGCTGAGCACAGAGCTCTGAAAAGGAAGCACTGAGCCCAGCTCTGACAGTACCCCCTCTTCAACGACCCCTCCCCCTTGGAGGACCACCAGGTTTGAGGGGTAAACATCTATGGAAAGCACGAAGGAGGAATGGAGCATGTACGTCAGAGGATGAGACCCAAGAGCGTACCTCCGGACTGTGCCACTTCTAATGAACCAGGTACTGTATGCACCCACGAAAGCTACCGGAATCAATGATAGATGGCATCTCATACTCCTCATGGTTCTCAACCTGAACTGGGTGAGGACGTGGTACAGAAGTGGCATACCAAAGGTTTTAATAAGGAGATAAATACATAATACGCACATTGGAAGGAAGGTCTAAAGCGTTAACCACTGGGTTGATCCTATGGAGAATACGGAAAGGCCCAATAGACCTTGGTGCCAGTTTGCATGAGGGAACATGGAGTCGGAGGTTGCCAAATGACAGCCAGACCCTGTCCCCAACTTGGTAGGAAGGCGCAGGTAGGTGTCTGCGGTCATAAGGTAGTCTGTACCTATCATTGGCACGTCCCAAGGACTCTTGGACCTGTACCCAAGTGGAACAAAGACCACAGAGATGCTCCTCCAATGCAGTAATGCTCTGAGGAACAAATGAGTCAGGCAACATGGATGGTTAGAAACCATAATTCGCCATGAATGGGGACAATCAGGAAGCAGTATTGACAGCACTATTGTGAGCAAACTCTGCCCAATGTAAGAGGTCTGACTAGTTATGGTGGTCAGAAATGTAGCAACGTAAAAACTGTTCCAAGGACTGGTTGGTTCGTTCTGCAGCCCCATTGGACTGTGGGTGATATGCAGGGAAGGAAAGCTGAATTCCCAACTGTGCACAAAAGGCTCGCCAGAACCTGGACACAAACTGGCTACCCCTGTCTGAGACGATCACCTTGGGTATCCCATGTAAGCGAAAGATCTCCTGAGCAAAAATGAAAGCCAGTTCTTTAGATGTGGGCAATTTCTTAAGTGGAATATGAAACATTCGAGAATCGGTCACCCACCATAAGGATAACTGTGTTGTCCTGAGAGTTGGGTAAATCCACAATGAAATCCATAGACAGGTGGCTCCAAGGCCTCTCTCCATTGGGTATGGGTTGTGGGAGGCCCACTGGAGGGTGTCGTGGTGTCTTACTCTGAGCACACACGGAAATATCAGCTACGAAGGTGGCTACATCAGCACGTAGACTAGGCCACCAGAATTGTTGGCAAATGGCCCAAAAGAGTTAATTCTTCCCTGTGTGGCCAGCAGCCTTGGGAGAATGAGAAGTCTGAAGCACGACAGTACGGAGACTCTCAGGGACAAAGCAGCGGTCACAAGGTTTCTCAGGAGGAGAATGGATCTGAGCGGAAAGAATTTTGTCCCCCAAAGGAGAAGTGAGACTGGTGCAAACCGTAGCCAGAATACAATTGGGAGGAATTACAGGAACAGGAACCGACTCCATATTTGAAGTGGAGGAAAACTGTTGCGACAATGCATCAGCCCTTACATTCTTAGTCTATGACTTAGTCTACACTATGTAATTTAAACTTGACAAGAAAAGAGCTCTCCTTCTGGGAGAGAGGCGTTTAGCCTCTGACAAGAATTTGAGATTCTTATGGTCAATCAGAATAAGAACCGGCACAGTGGTATCTTCGAGGAGATGCCCCAATTCTTTAAGGGCTAAAATGATCGCTAACAACTCTCTGTCCTTAATCTCATAATTGCATTCTACAGGAGATAATTTATTGGAAAAGTAGCCACAAGGATGCCAAGCGTTCTCAGGAGGTAGGATGTTGAGACAGCAGTGCACCAACTCCAGTCTCCAGTCAGATGCATCAACTTTAAGGATGACAGGTGCCATAGGATCAGGATGTACCAACACATGAGCAGAAGCAAAGGCAGCCTTGAGACTCTCCAAGGCATTAATGGAATCTGGAGACCAATTCTGTCGGTTACGGTCCTTTCTAGTCATATCAATCAGGGGTTTGACCAGAGATGAGAAATTATGAATAAACTTCCGATAATAATTGGCAAAGCCAATAAAACACTGTAATGGTCGTAAACCCATGGGTCGGGGCCACTGTAGTACTGCTGAAAGTTTCTCTGGGTCCATCAAAAAAACAGCAGTGGAAATTACATAACCCAAGAATTGAACCTGTTCAATGAAACTCGCACTTCTCCAATTTGCAATACAGGTTATTATCTCTCAACCTCTGCAGCACTCGGCAGACATCTGCATGATGACTCTCTGGGGACTTGGAAAATATGAGAATATTGTTGAGATAAACCACCACATATAGCTGCAACAAATCTTGGAGGACATCTTTGATAAATTCCTGGAAAACTGCCGGAGCATTGCAAAGACCAAACGGCATTACTAGGTATTCATAATGGCCTATTCTGATATTAAACACATTTTTCCATTCCTCGTCCTCCATTCTCACGAGGATATATGCCCCTCGCAAATTTAGCTTCATAAAAAACGTTGCTCCTTTGAGGTGGTCAAACAACTTGATTGAGACACCTATAATCAATACAAGGTCTCAGTTCACCATTCTTTTTCACAAAGAAGAAACCAGCACCAGCAGGAGATGAGGATTTACGGATGAATCCTTGAGAGTGCGTTGGCCATATACTCCTCCATGGCTTTGTCCTCCAAGACAGACAAAGAGTAGACCCTACCACAAGGGGGTATGGCACCAGGTTGAAGGTCAATTGCACAATCATATGACTGGTGCGGAGGCAAACTACTGTCTTTTTTTTTTATTATCAAATTTCATTTTTATTTAAAGTTTAACATATCAATTCATACAACTTTATATTCAATAGTTCAAAAAAGAAACTACACGAATACCAAACAATCATATATATTCTATTCCAAAAAACTGACATGCTTACCCCACCCACCTTAAAAGAAAAACAAAGAAACAGAAAAATAAAGAAAGGGAAAGGGAAAAAAAGGGACCCCCCCATCCGCTCGCTCCCTCTTCAGCACCCACCCTACTTATAGTAAACTTCAGACTCTCCCTTAATTCTGCCATACCCCCTATATTCCCGCAAGGAAAAAAAAAAACCAACCCCCCAGAAACAAAATTCCTTCCACTCTTATTCTTTATTCCATGATCCCACTTAGTGGCCACACTATCACACAACTCTTATTGCGTTATATAAAAAAAAAAACTGTCTTGACTTTTGTCAAAGCCATCTCAAAATTTGCGGTACTCCTCCGGCAGGGCGGAGAGTGAAGGGGTGCACCAGACCTTAGCCACTTTCAGAAAACATGTCTCCCTGCATTGTGGCAACCAGGAAAGAACCTCAGCATGAAGCCACTCAAAAGAGGGGTTGTGCCTCTAACCAAGGATAACCAATAACCACCGGAAAATGAGGTGAGGAAATAACTTGGAATTGGATTTTCTTCTGGCAAAGAGCCCGTATAGCCAACTAAACAGTCTCATGAGTCATATGGGCAGGCTGTAGAGGTCTCCCATCAATAGCCTCAATGGCAAGTGGAGTGGCATGAAGCTGCAGCGAAATTAGGTGAAAGACACAAAGGCATCATCTATGAACAGGCCTGCAGCCCCAGAGTCGATTAGAGCCTGTATCTAGATGGATGACTCAGGCCAAGAAAGGGTAACCGGAACCAGGGGTTTATCCTTTTGGATAACTGGGGACGTAACAACGCCACATAAGGTCTGTCCCCTATAGGACCTCAGGTGCAATAGTTTCCCGGACAGGTAGGACAAGACTTTAAAAAGTGACCTTCCTGGCCACAATAAAGGCACAATCTCTCATGGCGCAATCGACAACAGTTCTCGTACCCTGTTTGATGGACATGAGGCTTTTGGCAGCAGAAGTGGAGCGTGCGGTAACATCAAATACCCTTTTATTTTTTTTACAAACAATTTATATTATAGAAAAGGTCTTGATACAAAGTACTTATGGTGAGATATATAAAAGGTGTAAGTACAAAATTCAAGTTCACATAAGTGAATTTTTAACAATGAAAAAGTTATATATTTTCATAGATAGATAGATAGATACAGTGTCAAAAAGTGTATGGTGTATGCGTTCTTATAATTTTATATTTACCATATGGCTTATGACCTGAGGTCATGGGATGGCAGTAGAACACCAGTTGAAAGCTATGGTCCAATGGATAGAACTAAGCAAGGTATGTATTAATCTGAACCAGGCTCTAAGTATATTTGGTATGGGTGTAAATAAAAGGCACATCTGTGGTGTTAAAGATATTTTTCTTTCTGTTATTTCTTCTATCTTGAGACTTGCTTTTTGCCATATGGTTTTGAGGTATTTGCAGAACCAAAAGGTATGTAATAATGTACCTTTTGTGGGGCAAACCCCTAAAGGGGGATGTTAATGGATAGAATGAATTAATTTTGTCAGGGGTAAGATACCAGCTGTAATGGAGCTTTATAGCCGATTCTCTGATGGAAGTTGTTTTGGTGCATTTTTGCAAATTTCCGATCATAGCATCCCATTGTTCAGGTGAGAAACATTGGTCCAGGTTGTGATTTAACCGCTTGCCAACCAGCGCACGACGATGTACGTCGATAGAATGGCACGGACAGGCATAAGGGCGTACAGGTACGTCCCCTTTAAGATGCCGCCGTGCCATTGGGCCGGTCGGGACCCCCGTGAGGCCGGTCGCGAGTCCCGCGGACTCGATCGCCGCAGGGATACCCGCGATTGTCTCACGGGAAGGCTGAACGGGGAGATGCGGAAATAAACAGCATCTCCCTGTTCTGCCTAGCAACTAGTGACGCCGATCTCTGCTCCCTGTGATTGGAGCAGAGATCAGCATTCACTAGCTGACAGCCACGCCCCCCCACAGTTAGAAACACGCCTCTAGGAACATGTAACCCCTACACTGCCACCTAGTGGTTAACCCCTTCACTGCCAGTGTAATTTACACAGGAATCAATGCATTTAAATAGCATTGATTGCTGTATAAATGACAATGGTCCCAAAAATGTGTCAAAAATGTCCGATGTGTCCGCCATAATGTCGCAGTCACAATAAAAATCGCTGATCACCGCCATTACTAGTAAAAAAAAAATTATTAATAAAAATGCTATAAAACTATCCCCTATTTTGTAAACGCTATAACTTCTGCGCAAATCAATCAATAATCGCTTATTGTGATTTTATTTACCAAAAATATGTAGAGGAATACATATCAGCCTAAACTGAGGAAAAAAAATGTTCTTTTATATATTTTTGGGGGATATTTATTATAGCAAAAAATAAAAAAGAATGGGTTTTTTTCAAAATTGTCGCTCTTTTTTGTTTATAGCGCAAAAAAGAAAAACCGCAGGGGCGATCAAATACCACCAAAAGAAAGCTCTATTTGTGGGAAAAAAAGGACGTCAATTTTGTTTGGGAGCCATGTCGCACGACCGCGCAATTGTCAGTTAAAGCCGAATCGCAAAAAGGGGCCTGGTCCTTTGGCTGCAAATTGGTCCGGTCTGAAAGTGGTTAACTGGCATGTTGAATTCATTCAGGCTTTTGTAAATTCTAGATATTAATCCTCTATCCCTTGGCGAGGATAAGCATATTTGTTCAAATTGTGAGAAGGGAGTATGAAGAGTTAGTGAATAGTATTTTTGATAGAATTGTCTATTTTTTGTATAGTTCATTTGTTCTGAATGTACAAGGTTATATTCTGATTGTAGTTCTGTAAAATAACGAAATTCGTTATTATGGGTAAGTGATTTTAGATTTGTTAGTTTGTGGAGTTGCCATATAGTTAGAGAATTTTGGTTGTTATCTGGGATGGAGTAGTAGGGATCACCCAGGACATGTGAAATTTGTTTTTCTGTCGGTTCCATAATTGTAAGCAAAGAGTTTCTACTATGTTTAGGGAACTCATTTTCCATTGTAAGACGTGGTAAATTGCTGACTTCACTCCTCACTACCTATCCCAGTTTCGGAGGCCCTGAAATGCCAAGCTTAGCACAACCCCCCCAAATGACCCTATTTTAGGAAGTAGACACCCAAAGCTATTTGCTGATGGGCATGGTGAGTAATTTGCAGCTCTTACTTTTTGTCACAAAGTTGTGAAAATAAATAATAATTTCCTTTCCTTCCTTCCTTCCTTTCCAAAATGCTCACCATGCCTCTTACCCTGTTTCCCCCGAAAATAAGACCTAGCGTGATTGTCAGTGATGGCTGCAATATAAGCCCTACCCCCCCCCCCAAATAAGCCCTAGTTAAAGTCCTTGTAGGTCTTATTTGGGGGGTAGGGCTTATTTTCGGGGAAATAGGGTAGGGCTTATTTGGGGGGTAGGGCTTATATTGCAGCCATCACCGACAATCACGCTAGGTCTTATTTTGGGGGAAACAGGGTAGTAAATGGCATGTTTGAGCAATATATATCATTTAGTGACAACTTTGTGTAAAAAAAGAAAGAAAATGTAATTTTCCCAAATGGGTGGCAAAATATTAAATATTCCATGGACTCAACGTGTCTCTTAGCAAATAGCTTGGGGTGTCTACCTTCCAAAATGTTGTCATGGGGGGGGGGGGGGTATGCTATCTTGGCATTTCAGGGCCTCTGAAACTGGGATGGGTAGTGAGGAGTGAAAGCAACAATTTAGATCCTAGAAAGCCTGAAGGCGGTGATTGGTTTTCGGGGTCCGGTACACAGCTCAGCTCCAAAAAAGTCTCACACATGTGGTATCCTCATACTCAGGAGAAGCAGCAGAATGTATTTTGGGGTGTAAATTTACATATAGACATGTGCAATTCGTTTCGATTTTTTTTTCGTTTTCCGTTAAAATTCGTTATATTCGTTATCATACGAATGAACGAATGATTCGCTAAAAATTTTAACGAATAACGAATTATCGAATCAAAGGAAAATGAAAAACAACGAAAATCCAAAATAACCAAATTAGAAACAACGAAACTACGAAAGAAGAAAATCCGAAAAACGAAAACAGGAACAACGAAAATCAAAATGAACGAAAAAATTTGTACATTCGTAACTTTTTTTTTTGTTGAATTGGTAATTTTCCATGTCCCTTACAATGGCGCTGCTTAACGTGCTTCGGATGGATTGAACGAAAAAATTTGTACATTCGTAACTTTTTTTTTTTTGCGATTCGTAATTTCCCGTGTCTCTTACAATGGCGCTGCTTAACGTGCTTCGAATGGATTGAACAAAAAAATTTGTTCATTCGTAACTTTTTTTTTTCGATTCGTAATTTTCCGTGTCTCTTACAATGTAATAATAGCATACACATTACATAAAATTATGAATTATGCTCCGATTATGAATCTACGAAAACAATGTTACGAAAGTACGAATAAATCAATCTTACGAAAGTACGAATGTAACTAAATCTACGAAAATACGAATGCGTCCGAATTTCGAATAAACGAAAATTAAACTAACGGAAAAACGAATCAACGAAAAAATAACTCTTACGAAAATACGAATCGTTACGAATACAATCACCGACGACTTACGAATTTACGAATCGTTACGAATCAACGGAAACAAACAGAAACGAAACAAAAAAACAAATTTTTCTATTGTGCATATGCCTATTTACATATACCCATGGCATTTGTGAGCAATATATCATTTCTTTTTACTTTGTGTAAAAAAAATATTTTTTGTAATTTTTCAATCACTTTTTAATATTCAATGGGCTTAACATGCCTATCAGCAATTTCCTTGGGGTGTCTACTTTTCAAAAAGGGGTCATTTGGGGGGGGGGGAGGGGTTTTACTGCCCTGCAATTTTTGCACCTCAAGAAATGAGATAGGCCATCATAAACTAAAAGCTGCGTAAATTCCAGTAAATGTACCTTAGTTTGTAGACGCTATAACTTTTGCGCAAACCAATTAATATACGCTTATTAATATTTTATTTACCCAAGACATGTGGCTGAATACATTTTGACCTTAATGTATGACTAAAATTGGGTTTATTGGATTTTTTTAATAACAAAAAGCTGAAAATATAAATTTTTTCGTTTATATCGCAAAAAAATGTAATCAAAGTGGTGATCAAATACTACCAAAAAAAATCTCTATTTGTGGGGATAAAAAGGATGCAAATTACAGCGCAATTACCTGTTAACCACTTAAGCCGCGGACCATTTGGCTGGCCAAAGACCAGAGCACTTTTTGAGATTCGGCACTGCGTTGCTTTAACTGACAATTGCGCGGTCGTGCGACGTGGCTCCCAAACAAAATTGACGTCCTTTTTTCCCCCACAAATAGAGTTTACTTTGGTTTTTATTTTTTGTGCTATAAACAAAAAAATAGCGACAATTTGGAAAAAAAATGCATCATATTATTTTACTTTTTGCTATAATAAATATCCCCAAAAAATATATAAAAAAACATTTTTTTCCTCAGTTTAGGCCGATATGTATTCTTCTGCATATTTTTGGTAAAAAAAAAATCGCAATAAGCGTTTATTGATTGGTTTGCACAAAAGTTATAGCGTCTACGAAATAGAGGATAGTTCTATGGCTTTTTTATTAATACTTTTTTTTACTAGTATTGGCGGCAATCAGCAAATTTTTATCGTGACTGCGACATTATGGCGGACACATCGTACACCTTTGGCGCTATTTTGGGACCATCCACATTTATACAGCTATCAGTGCGATTAAAAATGCATTGATTACTGTATAAATGTGACTGGCAGTGAAGGGGTTAACCAGGAGGGGGCACTGTAGGGGTTAAGTGTGTCCTAGGGAGTGATTCTAACTGTATGGGGGGAGGGGCTATGTGTGACACGACACTGATCACCGCTCCTGATTACATCAGCATTTCCCCGTTCTTCCTCTCCGTGAGACGACCGCGGGTATCCCCGCGGACATTGAGTCTGCGGGACCCGCAATCACACTCACGGAGCTCGCGGCCGGCGGCGCGCATGCACCCGAAAACTGCTTCTTAAAGGGCAACATACAGGTACATTATTCTGCCTGTACGTGCAATTCTGCCGACGTATATCGGCGTGTGCCGGTCTGCAAGCGGTTAAAGCAGCGCAGTGCTAAATTGCAAAAAGTGCTCTGGTCAGGAAAGGGGTATAACCTTCCAGAGCTCAAGTGGTTAATATACAATATCAAGTAGTTACAAAAATGTATAATGAGCCAGATTAAGCCATAAACTAAAGTAAACGTATGACTGTTCCTGACTTATTTTTCACACTATGAAGACGTTTTTCCATTTTTCTATTCAAAAGTACTGTATGAGTTATTTTAGAGTCCTTGGCAAGAACAGGCCAGTCTCCTACTACTTGATCTTTCTGCGGCCAGCAGATTTGCTGGAGGCCACTGAAGCAATCAGAGATTTATTTTCTTCCAGAGACAAAGAGAATGCTTTTTTCGTACATTTGAAAACCTTCAAAATCCAATTTTGGAGCCATATGCTGAAATTTTTTGGCAAGCTCTCCTGCTTTGCTCGTAGAGCTACAGACAGCGGTTACTGCAGAAGGTGATGACAGTAAATATTTTTTTGACAAATTCTTGATATTATGCATATAGCTTTACTTATAAAGAGTGGTAACCGTGACCCATTTCTGAGTGGTCACATCTTGTACACGGAGATAAAATAATTCTGAAATTGAATGGTCATATGGTCATATCAGTGGTGGCCACACAACTGGTCCTGGTTTAAATCATTTTGTTTTGTTTTTGGGTTTTCCCCCTTAACCACTTAAGCCGCGGACCATTTGGCTGGCCAAAGACCAGAGCACTTTTTGCGACTCGGCACTGAGTCACACTAGACATGTGCAATTCGTTTAGTTTTTTTGTTTTTTTTCGTTATTTTCGTTCGTTCGTTTTCGTACGAATGAACGAATCGTTCGAATCGTACGAATCCGAATAACGAATCGTTCGAATCGTACGAATCCGATTAACGAATCGTTCGAATCGTACGAATCCGATTAACGAATCATTCGAATCGAACGAATCCGAAAAACAACGAAAATCCGAAAAAAAATAATTAGAAACAACGAATGTACTAGAAGAAAATCCGAAAAACGAAAACGAACGAAAAAAATTCGTACATTCGTAACTTTTTTTTTGTTGAATTGGTAATTTTCCGTGTCTCTTACAATGGTGCTGCTAAACATGCTTCGAATGGATTGAACAAAAAAATTCGTACATTCGTAACTTTTTTTTCGATTCGTAACTTTTTTTTTTCGATTCGGAACTTTTTTTTTTCGATTCGTAACTTTTTTTTTTTTTTTTTTTTTGATTTGTAATTTTCCGTGTCTCTATTGAACCAAAAAAATTGTACATTCGTAACTTTTTTTTCGATTTGTAACTTTTTTTTTTCGATTCGTAACTTTTTTTTTTTTTCGATTCGTAAATTATTAAAATGTAATAATAGCATACACATTACATAAAATTATGAATTATGCTCCGATTACGAATCTACGAATGTTACGAATGTACGAATGTACGAATAAATACGAATGCGTCCGAAAATTAAACTAACGAAAAAACGAATCAACGAAAAAATAACTCTTACGAATATACGAATACGAACACCGACGACTTACGAATGTACGAATCGTTACGAATCAACGGAAACAAAACTAAAAAAAACTTTTTTTTCGGAAACGAAGAAAACGAAACGAAAATAAACAAATTTTTTTTGTTGTGCACATGTCTATGTGTCGCTTTAACTGACAATTGCGCGGTCGTGCGACGTGGCTCCCAAACAAAATTGACGTCCCTTTTTCCCCACAAATAGAGATTTCTTTTGGTGGTATTTGATCACCTCTGCGTTTTTTATTTTTTGCGCTATAAACAAAAAATAGCGACAATTTTGAAAAAAACAATTTTTTTTTAACTTTTTGCTATAATAAATATCCCCACAAAATATATAAAAAAATGTTTTTTCCTCAGTTTGGGCGGATACATATTCTTCTACATATTTTTGGTAAAAGAAAGTACGTCACTACGTTTGTGTTTGTTGGCCGACAATTATGTACCGTTAGTATGCAAGACAAGTTCACAGCACACGCTCTTCGGACAAAAGTCTGGCGCTTTGTCTGCAGAAAATCTGATCGTGTGTACGAGGCTTTACAGGCCACGTTTGCAAGATAGCTGAAATACATCACAGGTGATATAATTTGCTGCTCAGCGATTGAAGTATTCTAGTCTGCATCTCCCCAAGGTAATACCATATATACTCATGTACAGTGGTGGCCCGTGCACTATGGGCCCCCATCCATGCGTTTGGCATCATTCAGGATGCCAGACACATGGATTCCTATGGCGGGGTGGGGAGGTATTTTTTAAAGCACGTGATTAGAGCCAGAGGCTCTAATAGGCTCCAAAATAGGGTGGGCTTGGGGCGCAGGGAGTGCGCCCTGATCCCACCCAATTGTGTGACATCAGTAAATAAAGTTTCGCTATTTTCACACTAACCTTCCTCCCCGCCAATCAGGAGGCAGGATTTCAGACCTGCTTCCTGATTGACCAATGCGCCAGGCCACCCTATTGGATGCCTGGCACTTAGAAAGAGCAGTGAGGAGACTCGTGCTGGAGCAGCCGCTCTGAGAGGATCGCCAGCTGACAGTGCTGCGGTAAGTCCCTTTTGCTCTGTCAGAGCCATGGGGGGTGCCAGAGCCGTGATCCGCACATGCACAGGGTGCTGAACCTGCGAGTCACGATCCGCACAGGGGGGGTGCCGGAGCCACAAACCCTGCAAGTTGGGGGGGGGGGGGGGGGGGGGTCGGTGGGCACAGTGGCTTCGTATGATGGTCACAATGGCTGCATTTGATGGGCAAGTAGCTGCAATTGATGGGCACAAGTGGCTGCATTTGATGGGCACAGGTGGCTGCATTTGATGGGCACAATGGCTGCATTTGATGGGCAAGTGGCTGCATATGATGGGCACAAGTGGATGCGTTTGATGGGCAAGTGGCTGCATTTCATTGGCACAGGTAGCTGCATTTGATGGCCACAATGGCTGCATTTGATAGGCAAGTGGCTGCACTTGATGGGCACAAGTGGCTGCATTTGATGGGCACAAGTGGCTGCATATGATGAGCACAAGTGGCTGCATATGATGAGCACAAGTGGCTGTGTTTGATGAGCAAGTGGCTGCTTTTTATGGGCACAAGTGGCTGCATTTGATGGGCACAAGTGGCTGCATTTGATAAGCACAGTGGCTGCGTTTGATGGGCACAAGTGGCTGCATTTGATGGGCACAAGTGGCTGCATTTGATGGGCACAAGTGGCTGCATTCGATGGGCACAGGTGGCTGCATTTGATGGGCACATGTGGCTGCATATGATGGGCACAAATGGATGCGTTTTATGGGCACAATGGCTGTGTTTGATGGGCACAATTGCTGCATTTGATGGGCACAGGTGGCTGCATTTGATGGGCACAAGTGGCTGCGTTTGATGGGCACAGTGGCTGCATTTGATGGGCACAGTGAGGTATGCAATTGATGGGGGGGGGGTTCAGTATTTTTCAATTTGTTTGCGCCCCCCCCCCCCCCCAACAAATTTGAGCACCAGCCGCCACTGCTCGTGTATAAGGCAACTTTTTCAGCACACTTTTTATGCTGAAAAGCCCCCCTCAACTTATACTTGAGTGAAGGTCTCCTGCTGTGTCATGCAGTCTTAACTGTTCGGCGGCCTTCCACTGTAACAAAGCCCCGCCTCCTCCTCGTCCATGATAGACGGAACACTGAACACTGATACAATGCTGGTAAACTGAATCAGTGTTCCCTCTATCACGGACGAGGAGGAGGCGGGGCTTTGTTACAGTGGACGGCCGGCGAACAGTTAAGACTGCAGTTGCATGACATAGCGGGAGACACCCGCTGTTTGTTATCAAAAGGTACAGGTGGGCACAGTGAGGCTGCAGATGGGCACTGATGATACAAGTGGGCAAAGCGAGGCTATAAATGGGCACAGTAAGGCTGCAGATGGGCACTGATGATACAGGTGGGCACAGTGAGGCTGCAAATGGGCATAGTGAGGCTGCAGATGGGCACGGATGATACAGGGTGGCGCAGTGAGGCTTCAAATGAGCACAGTAAGGCTGCATATACAGGTGGGCACAGTGAGGCTGCAAATGGGCACAGTGAGGCTGCAGATGGGCACTGATGATACAGGTTGGCACAGTGAGGCTGCAGATGGGCACAGTGAGGCTTCAAATGAGCACAGTGAGGCTGCATACGTGCACTGATGATACAGGTGGGCACAGTGAGGCTGCAAATGGGCACAGTGAGGCTGCAGATTGGCACTTATGATACAGGTTGGCACAGTGAGGCTGAAGATGGGCACAGTGAGGATTCAGATGGCACAGTGAGGCTGCAGATGGGCACTCATGATACAGATGGGCACAGTGTGGCTGCAGATAGGCACAGTGAGGCTTCAAATGAGCACAGTGAGGCTGCATTAGGGCACTGATGATACAGGTGGGCACAGTGAGGCTGCAAATGGGCACAGTGAGGCTGCAGATTGGCACTGATACAGGTTGGCACAGTGAAGCTGCAGATGGGCACAGTGAGGCTGCAAATGGGCACTGATGATACAGGTGGGCACAGTGAGGCTGCAATTGGGCACAGTGAGGCTGCAGATGGGCACAGTGAGGCTGCAGATGGGCATTGTTTACCACCAGTAGCTGCTGCATTTTCCACCCTAGGCTTGTACTCGAGTCAATAAGTTTTCCCATTTTTTTGTGGTAAAATTAGGTGCTTCGGCTTATATTTGGGTCGGCTTATCCTCGAGTATATACGGTACTGAAAATCTGGCCTCTTAGTAGGTCCTGAGGACAGGGGTTGAGAACCACTGCCGTAGCACATACTGCCTTCAGTATACTGTATATCTATCCGGCATCCGCAAGGCCAAACAAAGCCTCAGAATCCAACAATAGCTAGCTCGCTACCCGAAAATGAGAAAGCGCCGCCAATACGCTAGAATTCACACATAATGTTTCCACCAATTCATGCATTGTACAGAATAATATTGTGCTTCCATGTTTGTAAACACCAGCCATTCGTATCTGGGCAATTACCACTTCATTTCTCTACAACACTGTCATTTTAATTTCGTCTCCGAACAGCAATCCTCTAACCATCAATTTCAATGTTTTCTATTCATGGCTAAATAAAGAGATGTTATTTTGAGGTTGCCGGAGCTGTCACATTTCAGCTCTGCGTCCTTTGTGTTTATACTTAGACTATTGTAATCTGAACTTTCAAATCAAAATTCGGCTCTGCGTGTTTGCTGTAAACGATCGAGTAACACTTCAGACGCGGTTTGTGTTCTGAGGTTTTTTTTCACTCTTCTCCAGTCAAGATACATTTATGCTTGCCTTAAATAAAACGACGGCAAGATGCATTTGCGGTAATTTGCTCAGTTTAAGGCACTCTGCTTTTCTACACAAAGATGCAGATAGGAATCCGTTATCTGTTCTTTACTTTTTTCCCCCACAATGCTCGGGAAAGAAAAACATGTCTTCAATAAAACTTTGAAAATTGAGTCTTGCCGAGTCTCAGCAGGGTTTTAAATGGTGATGAATGCAGTAGACATAAGATATTCTAAAATACAAAAAGTGTTTGTAATATATATATATATATATATATATATATATATATATATACACAGTGGAACTTCCGCTTATCGGATTCCGCCCCCCTCCGGTGTTGGCACCTTTCAGGGGGGAGGGGGTGCAGATACCTTTATAATCCAGGTATCTGCACCCACTTCCGGGACTAGCTAGCCGCCCCTAGCCACAGATGCCCCGCCCCTAGCAGCAGATTCCCCCCCCGTTGTGTCCTGGGAAACACACAGTTTCCAGGACACAACGGGGACCAGTAAAGACGTGCAGCGCAACTCGCGCATGCGCAATAGGGAACCGGGCAGTGAAGCCGCGACGCTTCACTTCCTGATTCCGTGACAGAGGATGGTGGCGGGGGCAGCTGAGAGACGAGCGATCGCTCGTCATCTTCTGCCGACATCGCTGGAACCTGGAACAGGTAAGTGTCTATTTATTAAAAGTCAGCAGCTGCAGTATTTGTAGCTGTTGACTTTTAATATTTTTTGTGCAGGTGGCCATCCTCTTTAAGGGCCGAGCCTCTTTCTGACATTTTGTGCTTACAAGTTAAAAACATTTTTTTTTTGCTAGAAAATTACTTAGAACCCCAAACATTATATGTTTTTTTTTCAAACACCCTAGAGAATAAAATGGCGGTCGTTACAAATTCTTTCTGTCACACCATATTTGCGCAGTGGTCTTACAAGCGCACTTTTTATGGAAAAAATACACTTTTTTGAATTAAAAAATAAGACAACGGTAAAGCTAGCCCAAAGTTTTTTTTATATTGTGAAAGATAATGTTATGCCGAATAAATAGATACCCAACATGTCGCGCTTCAAAATTGCGCCCGCTCGTGGAACGGCGACAAACTTTGACACTTAAAAATCTCCATAGGCAACGTTTAAAAAATTCTACAGGTTGCATGTTTTGAGTTACAGAGGGTTAGGTGGTTAGGGTTACGGATAGGGGTTAGGGTTTCCCCTTGAAGAACAAGGTTAGGACTCAGGGATTGGACTAGGGACCTCCTCCAAAGGTCAAAATGAGGCGGGTCCCCAGAGGTCAATGGTGAAGAGGCGTGGCTGACCCACCCCCACCAAAGTGTTCCACCTACCATACATAAGATATTCTAAAATACAAAAAGTGTTTGTAATATATATACACCCAATCTCCTCAACAAGTGCAGATTTACGACTTTTGATGTGAAGGAGATCGGGCACCGGGAGGGGGGGGGGGGGAGCGGCAGGGGGAGAAGTTTGGATGAGAACACCGACCCCCCTTCTTAATGCGGTGCCCCAGGCAAATGTCTGCCTAGTTTCAGTCCTGACTTAATAGGACTACCCCTACGTTCACACCTATGCATTTTTTTTAAAGCATTTTACAGAAACGCACTACAGTCCATTTAACATGGTTTCCTATGGTACACGTTCACATCTATGCGTTTTTCAGCCAGTGTGTTTTTTTCCAGCAGCAGATTGCGTTTTGTGTGTAAAAGTCTTCAATGGACCCGCACCAAATACACAAGTGTTTCATGCGTTTTGCATGTTGCATTTTGCTTGGTTTTCCTTTCTCTTTAACAAACAGTGTATAGCTGCTTGCTAAGGAGTGGGCTGGAAAGCCGGTGGCCACATCCTTAACCGTTTCCCGACCGGCGCATGACGATATACGTCGGCAGAATGGCACGGACAGGCAGGAGGGCGTATATATAAGTCCCTTTTTAATGCCGTCCGTGCCATCGGGAGCGCGCCGGGAGCGGCGCACTCCCGCGCCGGTTGGGACCCCCGTGAGGCCGATCTCTGCTCCTTGTGATTGGAGCAGAGATCAGCATTCACTAGCTGACAGCCACGCCCCCCCCACAGTAAGAAACACACCCCTAGGCACACTTAACCCCTACACTGCCACCTAGGAGGCATTGTGATTGACAATGGATCTACATCAAGGGACAGTTTTTTTGCTTCCAGATTCCAATAAGCCTCCCCCCACCCAGAGACGCCCACAACCACAGCCCAGGGTTGTAGAGAAGAGGCCCTTGTCCCCATCAACATGGGGACCAGGTGCTTTGGGGCATGTGAGGGGGGAAAACACTCCCCGATGTTGAGTGCGTGTAGCCTGATATGGTTCAGGAGGGGGGGTCGGAGGGCTCTAGCTCATCCCCTCCCTTTTCTGATCTGCTGGGCTGCATGCTGGGAGAAGGGTCTGGTATGAATTTTGAGGGGGACCCAACGCCATTTTTTTTTGCTTGCAATTCTTTTTTTTTACATTCAGCATTCAGCGGGAAACCCCGCCGACAGCTAATGACTCATCGCAGTGGCGGCTGGTGGGTTCTTCTTTTGTGTATAAGGTGAACCAGTATAGGACAATCACCCAGGGGGTCACTAAGATGCCCCTCAATGGTTACAAATACCCGAAGATGATATATTGTGCATCAAACTCCAATGTCATAACTAAAAATAGCTCAAAGTCTATGCCAATCAGTTCATTCACCAATCACACACGCTGATTGCTATCATCATGAAATATATACAAAAATCCAAGGTTGCATTCCTTGAGCACAAATAAATCAGCAGAAAGTGATAGTAGCAAAAGCCAATATCCAGAGTGACGGAATTGGAAAATTGGTAAGATGCAGTAATCTATAATAGCCACAGTCTCTATTAGACATGTGCATTCCTTTTTGTCCGAATGCATTTTCGTCCAAATTTCGGGTATTTTCGTTATCGTTTTAACAAACGATAACAAACGTGCAGAATCCGAAAACCGAAAGATCCGATAAACAAATGTGTTATTTTTGTTTTCGTAAAAACAGTTCGATATAGATAGGAGATTCGACATGACACTGACAATAGCGATCTGTGTCCATCAAACCTGTGGTCAAATGTGCCTAACCTTAGCTCTATTAGTTCAATATTATTCTACATAGAGAGAAAAGATTTGACATAGAGAGAAAAGATTTGACATAGAGAGAAAAGATTCGACATTATAGAGACAATAGCAAAAAAAGGTTGAATGTGCCTAACCTAACTCTATTAGTCCAAGATTATTCTACATAGAGAGAAAAGATTCGATATGAAGATTCGACGAAGCAGTCGGCGCGAGTGGACATTTATGGTCAAATGCTCTGCCCATAGGCTATAGAAGAATTCTAATGTTGGTTGACTAGTAATAATATTTAATAAATATAATTATTATTAGTGTCATACAACATTAGAATTCTACTATAGCTTGTAGGCGGAACATTCGACCGGAAATGTACTATTGCGGCGTCGTACAGTTTAGCTGCTCCGTCAAATTTTCTTAGAACATTCTACAGACACCATAAACCTTCAATGACAGATTCAACCTTAATTATTTCGGATTTTCAGACTAATGCTTTTTTTAACCACTTTCAGACCGGACCATTTTGCTGGCTTAAGACCAGACAACTTTTTGCGATTCGGCACTGCGTCGCTTTAACTGACAATTGCGCGGTCCTGCGACGTGGCTCCCAAACAAAATTGACATCCTTTTTTTCCCACAAATAGAGATTTCCTTTGGTGGTATTTGATCACCTCTGCGTTTTTTTTTTTTTTTTTGCGCTATAAACAAAAAAAGAGTGCCAATTTTGAAATTGTCTTTTTACTTTTTGCTATAATAAATATCCCCCAAAAATATATAAAAAAAACATATTTTTTCCTCAGTTTAGGCCGATACGTATTCTTCTACATATTTTTGGTAAAAAAAAAAATCGCAATAAGCGTTTATTGATTGGTTTGCGCAAAAGTTATAGCGTCTACAAAATAGGGGTTCGTTTTATGGCATTTTTATTAATATTTTTTTTTTTTTACTAGTAATGGCGGCGATCAGCGATTTTTATTGTGACTGCGACATTATGGTGGACACATCGGACATTTTTAACACATTTTTGGGACCATTGTCATTTATACAGCAATCAGTGCTATTTAAATGCACTGATTCCTGTGTAAATGACACTGACAGTGAAGGGGTTAACCACTAGGTGGCAGTGTAGGGGTTATATTTTGCTAGAGGCGTGTTTCTAACTGTGGGGGGGCGTGGCTGTAAGCTAGTGAATGCTGATCTCTGCTCCAATCACAGGGAGCAGAGATCGGCATCACTAGTTGCTAGGCAGAACGGGGAGATGCTGTTTATTTCCGCATCTCCCCGTTCAGCCTTCCCTTGAGACGATCGTGGGTATCCCCGCGGCGATCGAGTCTGCGGGACCCGCGACCGGACTCACGGGGGTCCTGACGGGCACGGACGCGTGCCGCCGGCGGCGCACGCTCGATGGCACGATGGCATCTTAAAGGGGACGTACCTGTACGCCCTTATGCCTGTCCGTGCCATTCTGTCGACATACATCGTCGTGCGCCGGTCGGGAAGTGGTTAACGAAACTAAATAAATAAAAACAAATTTCGGGACTAAATAAATAAATTTTTCGGACAAAAACGAAATTCCGAAACGAAATATTTCAGTGTGCACATGTCTAGTCTCTAGATGGCCATATCCACTAGGCATGAGGCATTTACTGTGATGTCATCCAGACTGGATATTAGGGATTCTTGTATTCTGTATTCTTGCTGGAATGTTTGTACAGCACTCTGTAGTGATCAAAAGACTGGATCCAACATGACTGCACACCAGTGCACAAGGCACGGTGCATAAAGACATGGATGAGCGAGTTTGGAATAGAGGAACTTGACTGGCCTGTCCTGACCTCAACCCGATCGAACACCTTTGGGATGAATCAGAGCAGAGCCAGGCCTTCTCGCCCAACATCAGTGCCTGACCTCACAAATGCCCTTGTAGACGAACTGGCAAACATTCCCATAGACACACTCCTAGACCGAGTTGAAGCTGTTATACCTGCAAAGGGTGGGCCAACTCAATATTGAACCCTATGGACTAAGACTGGGATGCCGTTAAACCCAGTAATCCCATAACCCTGCAGCCACCAGGATTTTGTGAGAAATTGACAGCCAGTCTCCTACCTGTCAGGTGAGAGCACTTGGGCGGCTCCACTGCTGCCCGATCGCTTGCACACACTCCCGGTACCATAGCTTCCCCCCGCCGCCATGCTTACCGGGCTCCGCTTGCCAATCGGCAGGCCCTGGAGCTCCATGGCAGGTGCCGGCGGCTGGAAGGGAAGGAGAAGAGTGGATCCACGTCTGCTCATCTCCCCCTCTTCTTGTGACCCGGAAAGCGACGTCTCTGGTGTCACTTCCGGGTCAAGCTCTCGGTGCCTCAGGAAATAATGTCTTGGGAAATAACGATCTGCATTGCAAAACATTCAGTGGAGTACAGGGGAGACAATAAGGGTCTTTTAGACCTTTCATGTCTCAATAAAGAGAACCTGTCACCTAAACAAAATCGCATAAAAGTCCCCTTTGTGATGAAAAAAAATGTTTGCAAAAAATAGCTACACCCAAGCACAAACATTTTTTCTTTTGAGGCCGCACCCCATCCTGACATATACACACACACTAATGTAAATGCATGTGTTGGAGCACCTACGCGTGAAAACGTTGATTGCGATACACATGTTACATATCGCCGCGCACGCCGGAGTAATGCCTTGATCAGACTTTCCGAAAACAAAAACGTGGATTTTTTCCGAAGGATGTTGGCTCAAACTTGTCTCACACACACGGTCACGCAAATGTTGGCCCAAAATTCTGAACGTGGGAACGCGGTGACGTGCAACACGTATGACGAGCCGAGAAAAAGGAAGTTCATTAGCCAGTGCGGCTCCTTCTGCTTGAGTCCGAGCATGCGTGATTTTTTGCGCGATGGACTTGTGTACACACAATCGGTGTGAAGTTGGCGGAAAATTTGAGAACCTGCTCTCAAACATTTGTGGCCGGAAATTCCGACAGCAAATGTTCGATGGAGCATACACACGGTCTGACTTTCCGACAACAAGCTCACATCCAACATTTCCCCTCAGAAAGTCCGACCGTGTGTACGCGGCATTAGAGCAATAATTCTAACACAAGACCTCTTCCGTAACACTAAACCGATACCTATAGGGGGCTTTTGAAGCATCGCCTATAGAAAGTATGGGGTACTGAAGTTTGACGCCATTTCACGGGAGCACACTAATTTAAGGTTTGGCATGTTGAGTATATATTAACTCGGTGCAACCTTGTCTTTTATATTTTACCCCAAAATGTGGGTAATTTATTGCGTTTGTTTGCCCTAAAATTCACGTTAGTGTGTTTTTTTACTGAAACTTTTCATTTCCTAGACCTTCGCGGTAATATCATGTGACATAAAAAATTGGAACTATCACTATTTTATTCTCTAAGGTATCTGCTTTCAGAACATATATAATATTTGTGGGTTTTGTGTAATCTTCAGGCCTACAATTATTTATTAGACATGTGCACTGACAAAAAAATTGTTCATTTTTCGTGAATCTGAAATTAGAAAATTCGGATTTCGGAAATTTGGGGAATTGTCACATTTCTATTTTTCGGATTTTCGGATTTCCGAATTTCAAATTTTCGTATTTCCAAAATTCCGAATTTCCGAAATTCCGAATTTTGGATTTCCGAATTTTGGATTTTCGTTTTTTCGGAATTCCGAATTTTCGGACTTTCGGAACTCCGAATTTCCGAATTTTTGGATTTTCGGAATTCGGGAATTCAAACATTTGAAAATCCCAAAATTTGAAAATCTGAAAAAAAGAAAGAAAATCAGTTTAATTAATAACTTACTATTAAATTAAAGAGTACGAATTTATCCGAAGTTACGAATTATCTGAAATAACGAATGCCGCATCTGGAACGGAACAAATTAATAATAAATAATTAATAATAATAAAAAGGTTTTTTATTATTATTATTGTTATTTATTATTATTAGATCGTTACATTCCATTTGGTTAGATGCGGCATTCGTTATTTCAGATAATTTGTAACTTCGGATAAATTCGTACTCGTTACGTTCACTAACAGAAAAATTTGAAAGGGAATTCCAATACCTATAATTTAATAGTTAGTTATTATTTAGAATTAAACAGATTATATTTCTTTCTTTTTTTCTGACTTTCGAATTTTCGAATTTTCAAATTTCCGAATTCCGAAAATTTGGAATTCCGAAAATTTGGAATTCCGAAAATTTGGAATTCCGAAAATTTGGAATTCGGAATTCGGAATTCGGAAATTTGAAAATTCGGAAATTCGAAAATCTGAAAATTCGGAAATTCGAAAATCTGAAAATTCGGAAATTCGAAAATCTGAAAATTCGGAAATCCGAAAAATCGAAATTCGGAAAATTCGGAAATCCGAAAAATCGAAATTCGGAAATTATGAAATTTGGAAATTCGACATTCGGAAATTCGAAAATTCGGAAATCCGAAAATTCGAAATTCGGAAATTCGGAATTCGGAAATTCGGAATTTTGCAAATTTTGCAATTCGGAAATTTGGAATTTTCGGAAATAGAAAAGTTAGGAAATTCAGGAAATTGGGAATTAACGAATTTGTCAAAATTCGTTAAAAAACTAATTCGGAACTAAACGAATTGCACATCTATTATTAAATGTGTGCAAAAGAAACACAAAAACAGCGAAAGGGTTAAAGTTTATGTGCGTGTAAAGGCAGGTGTCCCAATACTTTCGACAATATAGTGTGTTTCCCCAGTAACCCAGACCCTGCAAATCTATAACATGAAGTTCCACTTAACACATGTGCCTAAACACAGTCACTCACCGGCATCTGCTAGGGGGAGGAGCCAAGACATCCATGCAGAATAGGGGTAGAAGGGAGCCCTGTCATTGCATGCCGATGAGTGGAGGGGCGTGTCAGGGACAGAGGAGCGCTCTTCCGGTCAATAACCTCCGATCCCTCCCCAGCACTCTTCTCCCCATCTCCTCCATCGGCTGCTGGGATGAGCTCCGCGGCATTTGAGAAACTGATCGCTGTCATCCGATCTTCTCTCCCTGGCACTCCCCCGGCGCCCAATCCCTTCAACATCGGCAGCTCCACCACTTGTGAATGTGATGTGAAAGGAATCGGCTCTGGGGGAAGCAGCAGGGGGAGAAGATCGGATGAGACCGGCAGCGCCCCTCTTAATGCGGAGCCTGGGGTACACGTCCCCCTGCTCCCCCTAGTTTCGGCCCTGCCTGGTTTTAACAGGTACCCGCTCCCACTTTCGCTAAGAATGCCTAGGCCATGATTTCGAGGGACTGTCCCTGATTTGGAGCAATGTCCCTCTGTCCCTCATTCCTCCTCATTTGTCCCTCATTTTGGTCTGATCTGTAGAGTTGATAATAAAATGCACTTTTTATCTATCAAAAAGTGTTTTCCAGCCCTAAACCTTTCATCTGATTTCTAAATTGCTGCATTTGTAAATTCCAATAGCCAATATAAAGGAATAGTAGTGGTAAAAAAAAGCACTTGTGGGTTCAACCAATCTTGTTTTTTTGTTCAGTTCTCCTTTAAGGGGGCGTGGCAAGGGGTGTGTCCTATGCATGAATATTTTTCCTGATAGGTGTCCCTCATTCCCATCTCAAAAAGTTGGGAGGTATGGCCTAGGCGACCTGAGCAGAAGTTCTCCTTTCCTTCCTCTCAGTCTTCTGGAACATGTCACAGGTCCCAGAAAACTGCAGGACCATTTACAATGCACAGCATGGCTCGCGCATGCGCAGTGGGCCCCCGGCTGTGAAGCCACAAGCTGTCACAGCCGGGTGCCCACAGTTAAGATACCTGCACCGGGTAGGATTGCCACCATTTCTTCAAGCCAAACCCGAACACTTTAGCGCCGCACGCCAATTTATTTTAAGGGGGGACGCTGTGGACTCTGGTGTAAAGAAGAACTCTGATGTAAGGGGGTTTCTGCTCAGAAAAAGCTCCCACTTACTTTAGAGATCCCAGCATTTCCCCTTAAACCAAGGTTCCCAAAGCCCCCGTTACATCAGAGTCCCCCTTATTTTAGTGTACAACAGGGGTCTCAAACTGGTGGCCCTCCAGTTGTGGTGAAACTACAAGTCCCATGAGGCATGGCAAGGCTGACATTTACAAGCATGACTCCCACAGGCAGAGGCATGTTGGGACTTGTAGTTTTGCAAACAGCTGGAGGGCCACCAGTGTGAGACCCCTGGTGTACGCACTCGCTGAGAGGCAGGATAAAGGAGAGGAAGAGGGAAACTTCAGAAATTGGGTGGCACGGGCGTGTTTGTACTACTTGTTGGCCGGCCTATTTTGTTTTTATGGAATCTCTGTTTAGTCTGTTTATTGTACAGACTTTTTTACAATAAACACCACTAGGGATGGGCCCGGTGCTCGATGCGAACCCACGTTCGCATCGAGCACCGGGCGTTCGCTCGCTCGGCGAGCCCAGAACTATTTTGGCCGCTCGCATCACGTTCGTGTGAGGCGTGCGGCCCCGCAATGCATTGCGGCCGGCGCGGCCGGCGCAGTGCATTGCTGGCTGATGATTGGCCAAGCATGCACTGTGACCCCGCATGCTTGGCCAATCACAGCCCTGGAAACTCGAAGAGCCATAATTGGCTACAGGCAGGACGCCTGTAGCCAATTACAGCTCAGGGGCTTTAGCACACGCCCCCCCCTATAAAAGGCCGCCACGCCGTCTGCGCCGGTCACATGCTGTTCCGGCGCAGATAGAGCAGGATAGATCTGTGACACTCTGCTGGATTTAGTTAGTTAGAGAGATTGACTTTGAGAGATTGAGTTAGATAGATTCATTTACAAAGATTGATTTAGAAAGAGGGGCTTGTAGTGTGTTCGTGGCAGGCAGGCAGAGCTCCTATATTTTGTTACCAGAAGCACCTATAGGACTTGTAGTGTGTTCGTGGCAGGCAGGCAGAGCTCCTATATTTTGTTACCAGAAGCACCTATAGGACTTGTAGTGTGTTCGTGGCAGGCAGGCAGAGCTCCTATATTTTCTTCCCAGAAGCACCTATAGGACTTGAAGTGTGTTAGTCCCATCACACAGAGATCATATATTTTGTTCCCAGAAGCACCTATAGGACTTGAAGTGTGTTAGTCCCATCACACAGACCTACATTTTCTTCCCAGAAGCACCTATAGGACTTGAAGTGTGTTAGTCCCATCACACAGAGATCATATATTTTGTTCCCAGAAGCACCTATAGGACTTGAAGTGTGTTAGTCCCATCACACAGAGATCATATATTTTGTTCCCAGAAGCACCTATAGGACTTGAAGTGTGTTAGTCCCATCACACAGAGATCATATATTTTGTTCCCAGAAGCACCTATAGGACTTGAAGTGTGTTAGTCCCATCACACAGACCTACATTTTCTTCCCAGAAGCACCTATAGGACTTGAAGTGTGTTAGTCCCATCACACAGAGATCATATATTTTGTTCCCAGAAGCACCTATAGGACTTGAAGTGTGTTAGTCCCATCACACAGACCTACATTTCCTTCCCAGAAGCACCTATAGGACTTGAAGTGTGTTAGTCCCATCACACAGAGATCATATATTTTGTTCCCAGAAGCACCTATAGGACTTGAAGTGTGTTAGTCCCATCACACAGAGATCATATATTTTGTTCCCAGAAGCACCTATAGGACTTGAAGTGTGTTAGTCCCATCACACAGAGATCATATATTTTGTTCCCAGAAGCACCTATAGGACTTGAAGTGTGTTAGTCCCATCACACAGAGATCATATATTTTGTTCCCAGAAGCACCTATAGGACTTGAAGTGTGTTAGTCCCATCACACAGACCTACATTTTCTTCCCAGAAGCACCTATAGGACTTGAAGTGTGTTAGTCCCATCACACAGAGATCATATATTTTGTTCCCAGAAGCACCTATAGGACTTGAAGTGTGTTAGTCCCATCACACAGACCTACATTTTCTTCCCAGAAGCACCTATAGGACTTGAAGTGTGTTAGTCCCATCACACAGAGATCATATATTTTGTTCCCAGAAGCACCTATAGGACTTGAAGTGTGTTAGTCCCATCACACAGACCTACATTTTCTTCCCAGAAGCACCTATAGGACTTGAAGTGTGTTAGTCCCATCACACAGAGATCATATATTTTGTTCCCAGAAGCACCTATAGGACTTGAAGTGTGTTAGTCCCATCACACAGACCTACATTTTCTTCCCAGAAGCACCTATAGGACTTGAAGTGTGTTAGTCCCATCACACAGAGATCATATATTTTGTTCCCAGAAGCACCTATAGGACTTGAAGTGTGTTAGTCCCATCACACAGACCTACATTTTCTTCCCAGAAGCACCTATAGGACTTGAAGTGTGTTAGTCCCATCACACAGACCTACATTTTCTTCCCAGAAGCACCTATAGGACTTGAAGTGTGTTAGTCCCATCACACAGAGATCATATATTTTGTTCCCAGAAGCACCTATAGGACTTGAAGTGTGTTAGTCCCATCACACAGACCTATATTTTCTTCCCAGAAGCACCTATAGGACTTGAAGTGTGCTAGTCCCATCACACAGAGATCATATATTTTGTTCCCAGAAGCACCTATAGGACTTGAAGTGTGTTAGTCCCATCACACAGACCTACATTTTCTTCCCAGAAGCACCTATAGGACTTGAAGTGTGTTAGTCCCATCACACAGAGATCATATATTTTGTTCCCAGAAGCACCTATAGGACTTGAAGTGTGTTAGTCCCATCACACAGACCTACATTTTCTTCCCAGAAGCACCTATAGGACTTGAAGTGTGTTAGTCCCATCACACAGAGATCATATATTTTGTTCCCAGAAGCACCTATAGGACTTGAAGTGTGTTAGTCCCATCACACAGACCTACATTTTCTTCCCAGAAGCACCTAAAGGACTTGAAGTGTGTTAGTCCCATCACACAGAGATCATATATTTTGTTCCCAGAAGCACCTATAGGACTTGAAGTGTGTTAGTCCCATCACACAGAGATCATATATTTTGTTCCCAGAAGCACCTATAGGACTTGAAGTGTGTTAGTCCCATCACACAGACCTACATTTCCTTCCCAGAAGCACCTATAGGACTTGAAGTGTGTTAGTCCCATCACACAGAGATCATATATTTTGTTCCCAGAAGCACCTATAGGACTTGAAGTGTGTTAGTCCCATCACACAGAGATCATATATTTTGTTCCCAGAAGCACCTATAGGACTTGAAGTGTGTTAGTCCCATCACACAGAGATCATATATTTTGTTCCCAGAAGCACCTATAGGACTTGAAGTGTGTTAGTCCCATCACACAGAGATCATATATTTTTGTTCCCAGAAGCACCTATAGGACTTGAAGTGTGTTAGTCCCATCACACAGACCTATATTTTCTTCCCAGAAGCACCCATAGGACTTGAAGTGTGTTAGTCCCATCACACAGAGCTCCTCTATTTTCTTTGCAGAAGCACCCACAGGACTTCTAGTGTGTTAGTGGCATCACACAGAGCTTCTCTATTTTCTTTGCAGAAGCACCCACAGGACTTCTAGTGTGTTAGTGGCATCACACAGAGCTCCTCTATTTTCTTTGCAGAAGCACCCATAGGACTTCTAGTGTGTTAGTGGCATCACACAGAGCTCCTATATTTTCTTCTCAGCAGCACCCACAGGACTTCTAGTGTGTTAGTGGCATCACACAGAGCTCCTCTATTTTCTTTGCAGAAGCACCCACAGGACTTCTAGTGTGTTAGTGTGGCATCACACAGAGCTCCTATATTTTCTTCTCAGCAGCACCCACAGGACTTCTAGTGTGTTAGTGGCATCACACAGAGCTCCTCTATTTTCTTTGCAGAAGCACCCACAGGACTTCTAGTGTGTTAGTGGCATCACACAGAGCTCCTCTATTTTCTTTGCAGAAGCACCCACAGGACTTCTAGTGTGTTAGTGGCATCACACAGAGCTCCTCTATTTTCTTTGCAGAAGCACCCACAGGACTTCTAGTGTGTTAGTGGCATCACACAGAGCTCCTCTATCTTCTTTGCAGAAGCACCCATAGGACTTCTAGTGTGTTAGTGGCATCACACAGAGCTCCTATATTTTCTTCTCAGCAGCACCCACAGGACTTCTAGTGTGTTAGTGGCATCACACAGAGCTCCTCTATTTTCTTTGCAGAAGCACCCACAGGACTTCTAGTGTGTTAGTGGCATCACACAGAGCTCCTCTATTTTCTTTGCAGAAGCACCCATAGGACTTCTAGTGTGTTAGTGGCATCACACAGAGCTCCTCTATTTTCTTTGCAGAAGCACCCACAGGACTTCTAGTGTGTTAGTGGCATCACACAGAGCTCCTCTATTTTCTTTGCAGAAGCACCCATAGGACTTCGAGTGTGTTAGTGGCATCACACAGAGCTCCTCTATTTTCTTTGCAGAAGCACCCATAGGACTTCTAGTGTGTTAGTGGCATCACACAGAGCTCCTATATTTTCTTCTCAGCAGCACCCACAGGACTTCTAGTGTGTTAGTGGCATCACACAGAGCTCCTCTATTTTCTTTGCAGAAGCACCCACAGGACTTCTAGTGTGTTAGTGGCATCACACAGAGCTCCTCTATTTTCTTTGCAGAAGCACCCACAGGACTTCTAGTGTGTTAGTGGCATCACACAGAGCTCCTCTATTTTCTTTGCAGAAGCACCCATAGGACTTCTAGTGTGTTAGTGGCATCACACAGAGCTCCTATATTTTCTTCTCAGCAGCACCCACAGGACTTCTAGTGTGTTAGTGGCATCACACAGAGCTCCTCTATTTTCTTTGCAGAAGCACCCACAGGACTTCTAGTGTGTTAGTGGCATCACACAGAGCTCCTCTATTTTCTTTGCAGAAGCACCCACAGGACTTCTAGTGTGTTAGTGGCATCACACAGAGCTCCTCTATTTTCTTTGCAGAAGCACCCATAGGACTTCTAGTGTGTTAGTGGCATCACACAGAGCTCCTATATTTTCTTCTCAGCAGCACCCACAGGACTTCTAGTGTGTTAGTGGCATCACACAGAGCTCCTCTATTTTCTTTGCAGAAGCACCCATAGGACTTCTAGTGTGTTAGTGGCATCACACAGAGCTCCTATACATTCTTCTCAGCAGCACCCACAGGACTACCGACTACAATGGCTGGAAGACCGCCAAGGGGAGGCAGAGCGTGCAGAGCCAAGAACACAGGGCAGGCAGGCTCTGTTTCTAGTGGACGTGGCCGTGGACGTGGACGTGGTCATGCATCGTCATCAGCACGTGGCCATGGGACACGCGCGTCTTTGTTTTCGGCAGCTGGACATGTGGAGCTGCATCATGCTGAAGGCTTGGTAGAATGGATGACCAAGCCCTCCTCATCCTCCTCATCCTCTGTCACCCAGGCTCAGGGTACTGACAGAGCATCATCAGCCACCCCTTCCCTAGACCCACCATGTCCTCCTGAGGAGTCCCCCGAACTCTTTGAGCACAGTGTTGGGTACATGCTCCAGGAGGATGCCCAACGATTCGAAGGCTCGGATGATGATACCCAGCTTGAGGAATCTGGCAGTACTGTTCCACCAGCTGCAGCTTACTGCCAGGTTTGCTCTAGTGGTGAAGAGGGAGGGGATGATGAGGTCACTGACTCCACGTGGGTGCCTGAAGGGAGAGAGGATGAGGAGGAGGACGAGGAGGAGGAGGATGCGGCGTCACATGTCCAACGAGGCAGGATGCCACCTGGAGGCCAGGTAGAGGCCAGCACAGCAACTGTACAACACCGCAGAGCTCCGCCTGTGCAGGGCGCTGCCTCTGCACGTTATCAGAAAAGTTCTTTGGTGTGGGCCTTTTTTGAGACGAGTGCATCAGATCGCACCACTGCTATTTGCAATATTTGTCTCAAGCGTATCTCGCGTGGCCAAAACATCAGCCGCTTGGGCACCACAAGCATGACCAGACATATGGCGACCTGCCATGCAGCTCGTTGGCAGGCACACATAAAAGACCCACACCAAAGAACTAAGCGGACCTCTCCTTGCTCCTCCTCAGCTGGGATCTCCATCCCCACTACACCTTCAGTCCTCTCTGAAAGCTGCTCTGAGAGGACTGAAGGTGTAGAATTAGGTGTGTCACAACCAAGTACTTGCAGTACACCGACGTCCGATTGCAGCAGGCAAATTTCCCTGCCCCAGCTGCTGGACCGTAGAAAGAAGTACACTCCCAGCCATCCACATGCCCAGCGGTTGAATGCTAGCCTGGCTAAATTGCTAGCACTTCAACTGCTGCCTTTTCAGTTGGTAGACTCGGCCCCCTTCCGTGAGTTTGTTCAATGTGCGGTTCCTCAGTGGCAGGTTCCCAAACGCCACTTTTTCTCACGGAAGGCGATTCCGTCTCTCTACCGGCATGTGGAGGGCAATGTCCATGCCTCGCTGGACAGGGCGGTCAGCGGTAAGGTGCATATTACCGCTGACTCATGGTCCAGCAGGCATGGACAGGGACGGTACCTTTCTTTCACGGCCCATTGGGTCACTCTATTGGCAGCTGGGAGGGATGCAGGACAAGGTGCAGTAGTGTTGGAGGTTGTTCCGCCACCACGCCTCCAAAACGCTACTACTGCTACTGGTTGTGACACACCTCTCTCCTCCACCCCCTCCTCTTCTTCTTCCTCCAGTGCTCTGTCCTTGGAACCAGCGGTGCTCCGTAGGCGTACAAGGGGCTACGCAAGTACGCAGGCAAAAAGATGCCATGCCGTGCTTGCGCTGGTGTGTTTGGGAGACAGGAGCCACACTGGGCCAGAGGTTCTGGCAGCTCTGCAGGGGCAGGCCGAGAGGTGGTTGACGCCACGTCAGCTTAAGCCAGGAATGGTCGTTTCTGACAATGGCACCAACCTCCTCTCCGCCCTGCGACAGGGGCAGCTCACCCATGTGCCCTGCATGGCTCACGTCCTCAACCTGGTGGTGCAGCGGTTCTTGGGCAGGTTCCCAGGCTTACAGGATGTCCTGAGGCAGGCCAGGAAAGTCTGTGTGCATTTCCGCCGATCTTATAATGCCAGTGCTCGGCTGACTGAGCTGCAAAAGGAGCTGAACCTGCCCAAGAACCGCCTAATATGTGACATGCCCACCAGGTGGAACTCAACGTTGGCCATGCTGCAGCGACTGCACACGCAGCAGAGGGCCATCAATGAGTACCTTTGCGACTACGGCACCAGGACAGGGTCAGGGGAGCTTGGTTTTTTTTCCCCACGTCAGTGGAGCATGATCAGGGATGCATGCACTGTCCTCTCACCATTTGAGGAGGCCACGAGGATGGTGAGCAGTGACAGTGCATGCATCAGTGACACTGTCCCTCTTGTCCACCTGTTGGAGCATACGCTGCGTGGGATAATGGACAGGGCACTTGAGGCAGAACAGAGGCAGGAAGAGGAGGACTTCCTTGCCTCTCAAGGCCCCCTTTATCCGGACAGTGTTCCTTCTGTCCCACCCATCACACAGGAAGAGGATGAGGAGGAGGAGGAGGATTGTGTGAGCATGGAGGTGGAGCCTGGCACTCAGCATCAGCAGCAGCAGTCTTTTAGGGATGATGTACAGTCCCAACAAACCAGTGGACTTGTACGTGGCTGGGAGGAGGTGGCTGGCGATCATGTCATCCTCAGTGACCCAGAAGACTCCGGACCGAATGCCTCAGCTAACCTACGCTGCATGGCCTCCCTGATCCTGCAAAGCCTGCGGAAGGATCCTCGTGTTCTTCGGATCAAGGAGAGGGACCATTACTGGCTGGCCACTCTCCTTGATCCGCGGTACAAGGGTAAGGTTGCGGACCTTATCTTGCCGTCGCAGAGGGAGCAGAGGATGAGACATCTCAGGGAGGCCTTGCAGAAAGGTCTGTGCAACGCGTTCCCAGAAACTGGGAGGCTACAAACTCCTGGTCCTGGGCGACGAGTTGCTGAGGCTTCGGTCAGTAGCAGAAGGAGCGGTGGGGAAGGTGGACGTCTGACCGATGCGTTCAGACAATTTTTTAGTCCGCAGCCCCAAGGTATGATCGGTTCCAGCAACCATCGCCAGCGTCTGATATACATGGTGCAGGAATACCTTGGGGCAAGGTCAGACTTGGACACCTTTCCCACCGAAAATCCTCTGGCTTACTGGGTCCTGAGGATGGATCACTGGCCAGAGCTTGCACAGTATGCAATTGAGCTACTGGCCTGTCCTGCCTCCAGCGTTCTTTCCGAACGCACATTCAGTGCTGCTGGAGGATTTGTGACTGATCATAGGGTGCGCCTGTCCACCGCCTCGGTTGATCGACTGACCTTCATCAAAATGAATCAGTCTTGGATCACCACCAGCTACCAGGCACCTGAGGCGGATATAACCGAATAATTTTTAATGTCACATCACATCCCTTCAAGACTGCCTATGCTGATGCTGAGTGACTGTCCTCTTATGTTCACTGACTATCCTCTTCCTCCTCCTCAATGATCCATGCCACCACACCAGTGCCTAAGGCACAATTTTTCAGCCCCTGTTTAACAGGGGCGTGTACATACAATTTTTATAAAAAAATGCTTCGCAACACTGTGCTCCAAGTACAGTATCTGTGAGGGGTTGCAGTGTTGTGGCACCAGCACCAGTGCCTAAGGCACAATTTTTCAGCCCCTGTTTAACAGGGGCGTGTACTTACAATTTTTTTAAAAAATGCTTCGCAACACGTGTGACTGCTGTGCTCCAAGTACAGTATCTGTGAGGGGTTGCAGTGTTGTGGTGGCACCAGCACCAGTGCCTAAGGCACAATTTTTCAGCCCCTGTTTAACAGGGGCGTGTACATACAATTTTTATAAAAAAATGCTTCGCAACAATGTGCTCCAAGTACAGTATCTGTGAGGGGTTGCAGTGTTGTGGCACCAGCACCAGTGCCTAAGGCACATTTTTTCAGCCCCTGTTTAACAGGGGCGTGTACATACAATTTTTATAAAAAAATGCTTTGCAACAATGTGCTCCAAGTACAGTATCTGTGAGGGGTTGCAGTGTTGTGGCACCAGCACCAGTGCCTAAGGCACAATTTTTCAGCCCCTGTTTAACAGGGGCGTGTACATACAATTTTTATAAAAAAAATGCTTCGCAACACTGTGCTCCAAGTACAGTATCTGTGAGGGGTTGCAGTGTTGTGGCACCAGCACCAGTGCCTAAGGCACAATTTTTCAGCCCCTGTTTAACAGGGGCGGGTACTTACAATTTTTAAAAAAAATGCTTCGCAACACGTGTGACTGCTGTGCTCCAAGTACAGTATCTGTGAGGGGTTGCAGTGTTGTGGCACCAGCACCAGTGCCTAAGGCACAATTTTTCAGCCCCTGTTTAACAGGGGCGGGTAATTACAAATCTTGATCTAATAGTTCACAGCAGGGCCCATTCCTGCGCCCACCAAGAGTAACTATGAGGGCCTACAGTCTTGTGGCAACACCGTCCACCACCACCGCCAAAGGCCCAATTTTTCTGCCCTGTTCATCAGGTGCTTGCAATTACAAATCTTGATCTAATAACTCACAGCAGGGCCCATTCCTGCGCCCACCAAGAGTAACTGTGAGAGCTTACAGTCTTGTGGCAACACCGTCCACCACCACCACCCCCAATTTTTCTGCCCTGTTCAACAGGTGCATGCAATTACAAATCTTGATCTATTAACTCACAGCAGGGCCCATTCCTGTGCCCACCAGTCTTGTGGCTACACCAACATCTAATAGGGCAAATTTCTGCAGAGTATATACGCCAGGCCCCTACTTTCAAACATCCAACTTACAAACGACTCCTACTTGCAAATGGAAAGAGAAAACAGGAAGTGAGAGGAAATCTACCCCTAGGAAGGGAAATTCTATCCTGTTAGATTTAATTTGGGAAAAAGGTATCTCCTCTCTACTGATACTTTATCACCAATCCTTGTTTCAATTAAAACCCCACTTTTTCCAAAAACATTTGTCATTGGGACGGAAAGTTAGGTGACATGTTCTGAACAGATGTGCAAAGACAGCAAATGTTACAGGGGTAATAACCCCTCCCTATGTTCTCCAAAAAGCTTAAAAATAGTTTTTTTTGGGATGGAGCTACACTTCATAATGTACCTGTTCAGATTCTACTTAAGAACAAACCTAAAGCCGCAAGTGTTTTTAAATGGCTTCTTTTTTTCCTTTACAAATGTCATTTTGTGCAAGGACAGTTCTAAACACGGGAAACACATGCCACTTCACAGGCATACTTTAGACACCCCCCAGGTACCATATTTAAAGGAAAATTTCACTTTTTTTTTTTTTTCACTTTATGCATCATTAAAATGACTGCTCCCGAAAAAACGTTAGTTTTTAAAAGTTCTTTTTGCATTGATATATGTCCCCTGGGGCAGGACCCGGGTCCCCAAACCTGTTTTATGACATTAACATGCATATTGGCCGTTGTAATTAGCACTTTTGATTTCGAACGTTCGCGTCCATTATAACGTATAGGGTTCGAAAATTCGCGCAAACTTTCGGTCGGTTCGAAGGTTCTGGTGCGAACCGAACCCGGGGGTGTTCGGCTCATCCCTAAACACCACCTGGTTTCACCGATGGCGACCTCTTTATGGGCATAACCTTACCATTGAGGACTCGTTCATGGTCGTTTGTGGTGATTGGTGGTATCCACTCCAACTGTAGGAACGCTTGGCTCGTCAGCCATTGGAGGAGTCTGGAGGTTTAACCACTTTCAGACCAGACCAATTTGCAGCCAAAGGACCAGGACCCTTTTTGCGATTCGGCAAATTCTTGCGACGTGGCTCCCAAACAAAATTGACGTCCTTTTTTTTCCACAAATAGAGCTTTCTTTTGGTGATATTTGATCGCCCCTGCGGTTTTTATTTTTTGCGCTATAAACAAAAAAGACCGACAGTTTTGAAAAAAAAACACATTCTTTTTTATTTTTTGCTATAATAATTATCCCCCAAAAATATATAAAAAACATTTTTTTACTCAGTTTAGGTCGATACGTATTCTTCTTCATATTTTTGGTACAAAAAATTGCAATAAGCGATTATTGATTGGTTTGCGCAGAAGTTATAGCGTTTACAAGATAGGGGATAGTTTTATAGCATTTTTATTAATATTTTTTTTTTTATTAGTAATGGCGGCGATCAGCGATTTTTATTGTGACTGTGACATTATGGCGGACATATCGGACATTTTTGACACATTTTTGGGACCATTGTAATTTATACAGCAATTAATGCTATTTAAATGCATTGATTCCTGTGTAAATGACACTGGCAGTGAAGGGGTTAACCACTAGGTGGCAGTGTAGGGGTTAAGTATGCCTAGAGGTGTGTTTCTTACTGTGGGGGGGGCATGGCTGTCAGCTAGTGAATGCTGATCTCTGCTCCAATCACAGGGAGCAGAGATTTGCGTCACTAGTTGCTAGGCAGAACGGGGAGATGCTGTTTATTTCCGCATCTCCCCGTTCAGCCTTCCCGTGAGACGATCGCGGGTGTCCCCGCGGCGATCGAGTCTGCGGGACCGGCCTCACGGGGGTTCCGACCGGCCCGATGGCACGGCGGCATCTTAAAGGGGACGTATTTATATGCCCTTATGCCTGTCCGTGCCATTCTGTCGACGTATATCGTCGTGCGCCGGTCGGGAAGCGGTTAAAGGCCCTGGCCGGGTATTAGCCACAAGCTCTGACAGCTTGTTTAGCTGGTAAGCCTTCAATTCATTTGGTGGTGGATTCACAATGTCCCTTTTGATTATAGAAGACTTCTCACTGGGTGTCCTCAATAGACATGTGTGCCGTCAATAAATTTGGTTTGTGTCATTCCGTTCCATTTCCTATTAGCCGTTAATTTGTATTTCGTAATTCGTGTCCGAAATTACATTTTGATCTGTACGAAATATGAATTTTCTTCAGGTTCGTTAACTTTTCGTAACAATTATGAACCTTCGTTATGATGAATTTATCATTATGAGGGGCTCCACCATCCCTGTGCTGTGCTGACTTCCTGGGTTTTTAACTTCATCATAACGAATAATGGTAATTAACAAACATTCTTATTTTGTCCGATTCAGTCTCCCACTCCCATATTAAAAAAGGTCATTTTCCCAACCCTCACTCTGATTGGTCAACAAAACACCAGTCACGTTTCCGTTGTAATGGAATTTGGATCCGAAATTCGTTAACGAAATTTCAAATTTCGTACAAATTTTGGAAGCATAGCAATTCGTATTTCGGATCCTCCCGAATGTACGAATTTACGGAAATTCGTACGAATTTTCAATTCGTACGAAACTAGTCGCACGTGTCTAGTCCTCAACATTCACTCATTCACCAGGAAGCACCTTGGAAGAGACTGTTATTTATTTAGCACTATTGGTTTATCCTGTTGACTTTTTATTTAGTAGTTTTCACAATTATTTTTTTGTATTTTTTATGCATTTATACCCATTTTTTGGCATAGTATTGGTTCACTCACCAATTTTTATTATCATTTACATTATTAACATTACACTTTTTTCGATTTTTTCATTAAGTAGGTCACGTTATTTGATTGGAATCAACCGTGTGTGCTTTTGAGATTGACTTCAATGTCTATTTTATTTTTGTAGATTATTTTTATGTTGGTTTTATGTTTGTTTTATTCATTTATCACTTGTGTATTAGATCACATTTATTCACATATTATTGTCAGCACAGCTTCTTTTTTTTTTATTGGATGGTGAGCTCACTAAAGCACTGACACCTTTCATCCATGATGTAATTGTGGGCTGCTGAGCTTCGAATGTCCAGCACCTGCAATTCCCCCTGAGCACAGAATACCGGGTATTGGAGTGTGGGTGGGCAGACAGATGGGTAAGGGCAGGAGGAGCAGAAGGTGATCAAACCCTCTCTCTTGTCTCCTGTCCATGTTTGGCGGTTCTGGTACTCAGTTACTTGGGGGAACCAAAGTCCATTCTCAATGATGTTTCCGGGTTTCAGGTGGCCTGAAGCCCGGACACACAATTCCAAACCCAGGCTGTCCGGGCGAATCCTGGATGGGTGGCAACCCTAGCGCCGGGGGACCGAAGACGGGTGGGGAGAAGGGCTCAGGTAAGCACAGCACTGTATCCTGGGACAGGTGAGTGACTGTTTATTAAAAGCCTTTTTGTAGCTGCTGACTTTTAACCACTTGCCGAAAGCTGCATGCACATCTACATCGGCAGAATGGCACGGCTGTGCAAATGGGCGTACCTGTACATCCCTTTGAAATTGCCTCCGTGTGGTCTTGAGCTCCGTGAGTATAGACTCAATGTCAGCTGGGATACCCGCGATCGTCTCACGGAGAGGAAGAACGTGGAGATGCTGATGTAAACAAGCATCTCCCCGTTCTGCCTAGTGACAGTGTCACTGATCATAGCTCCCTGTGATCGGGAGCGGTGATCAGTTACATGTCACTTGTAGCCACACCCCCCTAACAGCTAGAATCACTCCCTAGGACACACTCAACCCCTTCTTAGCCAGCTAGTGGTTAACCCCTTCACTGCCAGTGTAATTTTTACAGTGATCAGTGCAATTTTATAGCACTGATCGCTGTAAAAATGACAATGGTCACAAAAATGTGTCAAAATTGTCCGATGTGTCCGCCATAATGTCACAGTCATGATAAAAATCGCAGATCACAGCCATTATTAGTAAAAAAAATAATTATTAATAAAAATGCCATAAAACAAACCCCTATTTTGTAGACGCTATAACTTTTGCGCAAACCAATCAATAAACGCTTATCGCGATTTTTTTTTTACCAAAAATATGTAGAAGAATACGTATCGGCCTAAACTGAGGAAAAAAAACGTTTTTTTATATATATTTTGGGGATATTTATTATAGCAAAAAGTAAAAAATAATGCTTTTTTTTTCAAAATTGTCGCTCTATTTTTGTTTATAGCGCAAAAAATAAAAACCGCAGAGGTGATCAAATACCACCAAAAGAAAGCTCTATTTGTGGGGAAAAAAGGATATCAATTTTGTTTGGGAGCCACGTCGCACGACCGCGCAATTGTCAGTTAAAGTGGCGCAGTGCTGAATCGCAAAAAGTGCTCTGGTCTTTGGCCGGCCAAATGGTCCGGGGCTTAAGTGGTTAACTTTCACAATAATGACTGGAGTTAATCCGTTAGAAACAGACCCCCCGTTTATATGTGTAATTTATATCTATACACGGAACCTTTTTTTTTTTTTTAATACCAACACTCCATGATAAGAGCATTTGCATCGCAATGATCATATTAGTGTGCATATCTAAAACATTGAATTGGCTATAGTGTCCCTTTAACTGTCTGTTATAGGAATCTGACACTCTACTAAATGAGCATTGCCATTACCAGCAAAACACTTTCTTCCCGTCTCCAGCAATAATCCGCAGTCCACTAATTGTGCAATATGTGAAACTGTGTACGCCAAAATATTGTTCCATGGAGCCTGTGAGTCATTTATTGAGATCAGCAGCTATTATTATCTGTACAGGAATTCACAAAAAACAATATTGTGAAGTGTCTCATTTCATTGCACTGTTTATGATGGGAGACCATATGTGTCTGAATTTTCATGCCGAGGCTAGAAATGAATGCCGCTCCATGAATGGGGGAAAAAATATGTTCTGAAATCTAAAATCCAGGCAAGCAGCTAAACATACAGTGTATATATATATATATATATATATATATATATATATATACACAGTATCTCACAAAAGTGAGTACACCCCTCACATTTTTGTAAGTATTTTATTCTATCTTTTCATGTGACAACACTGAAGAAATGACACTTTGCTACAATGTAAAGTAGTGAGTGTACAGCTTGTATAACAGTGTAAATTTGCTGTCCCGTCAAAATAACTCAACACACAGACATTAATGTCTAAACCGCTGGCAACAAAAGTGAGTACACCCCTAAGGGCTCTTTCACATGGACAGTCCGTATGTCCGTTTTTCATCCATCCGTTTTCGGATGAAAAAACGGACATACATGTATCCCTATGGGATAGCGGGTGTCAGCGGATGAGCATCCGCTGACACCCGAACTCGTCCGTGCCCGCTATGGTCCGTTTCTGCAGACGGAGGAAAACCCTATTTTTTCATCCGTCTGCAGAGCGGAGCGGATGACGACGGACTCTACGGTCCGTCGTCACCCGATCTACCATAGGGGAGAGCGGCGCTGTGACAGGTCCGTCCCTGCACAGAGTGCTCCGGTGATCCCCGCTGAGCAAGCGGATATCCACGGGGCGGATCTGTACTGATCCGCCCCGTGTGAAAGAGCCCTAAGTGAAAATGTCCAAATTGGGCCCAATTAGCCATTTTCCCTCCCCGGTGTCATGTAACTCGTTAGTGTTACAAGGTCTCAGGTGTGAATGGGGAGCAGGTGTGTTAAATTTGGTGTTATCGCTCTCACGCTCTCATACTGGTCAGCTGAAGTTCAACATGGCACCTCATGGCAAAGAACTCTCTGAGGATCTGAATAAAAAGAACTGTTGCTCTACATAAAGATGGGCTAGGCTATAAGAAGATTTCCAAGAACCTAAAACTGAGCTGCAGCACGGTGGCCAAGACCATACAGCGGTTTAACAGGACAGGTTCCACTCAGAACAGACCCTGCCATGGTCATCCAAAGAAGTCCAGTGCACGTGCTCAGCGTCATATCCAGAGGTTGTCTTTGGAAAATTGACATATGCCAGCATTGCTGCAGAGGTTGAAGGGGTGGGGGGTCAGCCTGTCAGAGCTCAGACCATACGCCGCACACTGCATCAAATTGGTCTCCATGGCTGTCGTCCCAGAAGGAAGCCTCTTCTAAAGATGATGCACCAGAAAGGCCACAAACAGTTTGCTGAAGAGAATCAGACTAAGGACATGGATTACTGTAACCATGTCCTGTGGTCTGATGAGACCAAGATAAACGTATTTGGTTCAGATGGTGTCAAGCGTGTGTGGCGGCAACCAGGTGAGGAGTACAAAGGCAAATTTGTTTTGCCTACAGTCAAGCATGGTGGTGGGAGTGTCATGGTCTGGGGCTGCCGGCACTGGGGAGTTACAGTTCATTGAGGGAACCATGAATGCCAACATGTACTGTGACATACTGAAGCAGAGCATGATCCACTCCCTTCAGAGACTTGGCCAATTGGGAAACAGGTCTCACAAACCTGCCTCCTGATTGGTGTTACAGTGATCATCACTGTAACAAGCAATCACAATTTAAAAAAAAATAAGAAAAAAATCTGATCACCTTCCCAGAGTAGGAAAATAAAAATAGAGTGCTGCAGTTCGCATGCAGCATCGCACACATTAGGGGTGCACGGGCGCTGCCCCCCCCCATCCATCCGGCCCCCATGCAAGATGGCGGATGCATTGATTCCAATGGGAGGGAGTGTTTTTTTGAAGCAAGTCATTAGAGCCAGAGTCTCTAATAAGCTTCAAAATAGGGTAGGCTCGGGGCGCAGTGCACTGCGAACTGAGCCCACCCAGTTGTATGATAACAGAGAATGAATAGTCGCTATTTTCACACTAATTCTCCTCCAGGCCAATCAGGAAGCGGGTCTCAGACCCATTTCCTGATTAGCCAAAAGGAAAAGAATTCCGATTGACAGGCGAGGAGGAGGGAGGAGACGGAAGCCACCATGTTGCCTGCAGAGAAGAGCAGGGGAAGCTGCCAGTGATGCCCGCTGCCTGTCTAGGAGCAAATGTTCAAGCTTGGATGCAGTCAGCTGTGTCAGACATCTGTCCCAAACCGCAACTAACCGCTCTGTATACGGCTACATGTGAACAGCATCTGCTTATCGTATAACCTTTTCATTCCAGCAGCAAGAATCTGCAGATTCTTGCCGCAGGAATCCAGCAGCCACACCAACCCAGCCGTGTAAAAGGGGCCTTACTGTGTCCCTGATCACCGCCACATCCGTTATAGTGTCTCTGATCACCACCACACCAGTTACAGTGTCTCTGATCACCACCACACCAGTTACAGTGTCTCTGATCACCACTACACCAGTTACAGTGTCTCTGATCACCACCACATCAGTTACAGTGTCTCTGATCACCACCACGCCAGTTACAGTGTCCCTGACCCCCGCCACATCAGTTACAGTGCCTCTTAACACACAGTGTCTTTGATCACCACTACATTAGTTACAGCGCCCCTGGTCACCACCACACCAGTTACAGTGTCCCTGATCACCACCACACCAGTTACAGTGTCCCTGATCACCACCACATCCGTTACAGTGTCTCTGATCACCACCACATCAGTTACAGTGTCTCTGATCACCACCACACCAGTTACAGTGTCTCTTAACACACAGTGTCTTTGATCACCACTACATTAGTTACAGCGCCCCTGGTCACCACCACACCAGTTACAGTGTCCCTGATCACCACCACACCAGTTACAGTGTCTCTGATCACCACCACATCAGTTACAGTGTCTCTGATCACCACCACGCCAGTTACAGTGTCCCTGACCCCCGCCACATCAGTTACAGTGCCTCTTAACACACAGTGTCTTTGATCACCACTACATTAGTTACAGCGCCCCTGGTCACCACCACACCAGTTACAGTGTCCCTGATCACCACCACACCAGTTACAGTGTCCCTGATCACCACCACATCCGTTACAGTGTCTCTGATCACCACCACATCAGTTACAGTGTCTCTGATCACCACCACACCAGTTACAGTGTCTCTTAACACACAGTGTCTTTGATCACCACTACATTAGTTACAGCGCCCCTGGTCACCACCACACCAGTTACAGTGTCTCTGATCACCACCACATCAGTTACAGTGTCTCTGATCACCACCACGCCAGTTACAGTGTCTCTGATCACCACCACATCAGTTACAGTGTCTCTGATCACCACCACGCCAGTTACAGTGTCTCCGATCACCACCACGCCAGTTACAGTGTCTCTGATCACCACCACATCAGTTACAGTGCCTCTTAACACACAGTGTCTTTGATCACCACTACATTAGTTACAGCGCCCCTGGTCACCACCACACCAGTTACAGTGTCCCTGATCACCACCACACCAGTTACAGTGTCCCAGGTAACCACTACACAAGTTACAGTGTCCCTGATCACTGCCACATCAGTTATAGTGTCCCTGATCATCGCCACATCAGTTACAGTGTCCCTGATCACTGAGACACAAGTTACTATACACTGTCCCTGATCACCGCCACAGCAGTCACAGTGTCACGATATGGATATGTGCACATGTGCGATGCTCTCTGAAGAGCCATTCATATTCGGATCTCATTTGACGCCACCTGCTTCAACCCCTTGGACCCTACACAAGCAAACCCATTCAGTGTTCCAGGATCTTCAACAGGTGTGTTCCAGGATTATCAGCAGGTGTGTTCCAAGATCATTAGCAGGTGTGTTCCAGGATTATCAGCAGGTCATTTCCGGGATCAGCAGCAGGTGTGTTCCAAGATCATCAGCAGGTATGTTCTAGGATCATCAGCAGGTGTGCTTGAGCCTAATCAGCAGGATCATTAGTGAGTTTGTCAGGATCACCACATTATGGACAAGACATAGGGGGTGATTTACAAAAAGGCAAATAGACCGTGCACTTTGGAAGTGCAGTTGCTCCAGAGCTTAGTAAATGAGGGAAAGCTTCACTTTACAAAGACTATCCAACCTAATTCATGGAAAAATCCCTTGCACATGAACTGATGATGGAAGTCAGCAGAGTTTCCTCTCATTTACTAAGCTCTGGAGCAACTACATTTGCAAAGTGCACAGTGGGAGATCTTAAAACTTTCTCACAGCCGCCAATCAGAAAACCTAGTCTGGATGTTAAAGTTTAAATAGAATTTAGTGATGCTAAAAGCAGAGAAAGGGGATGATAGACAGCTCAGGAAATATATCCTAACTTCTCTCCTACTGACAATCTGTAGAGTTGTGTGACTTTCTTCTGCACGGAATCACGAAGATCAGATTTTTTTTCCCTCACAGGTGCTGTATTTATTTATTTATTTTATTTACTTACGTACCGGTAATTATTTATTTATGCAGCATTTCAATCTGGGGAGGGGGTTTGGGGCACTAGCTAACTGGACCTTGCTCTTTTCCTCTGCCTTAAGTGCATGCATTTAAATAACAAACATGCCTATACTTACCTGCTCTGTGCAATGGTTTTGCAAAGAGCAGCCTCAAATCCTCTTCTTTTGGGGTCCCCAGCCAGGGCACCAGGCCACTCCTCTTCCTCCGCCCCCATGGAAAGCCGCTTTCCATGGAGACACCCGTGCAGGCTCGCTTCCGAGTCCCACTGCTGCCCAAATTGACACAGACAGCAGGATTCGGCTCCGCCCCCTGCTCCTGTGTCACAGCTTTTGATTGACAGCAGCGGGAGCCAATGGTTCTGGAACTCAAGAGCTGCTACTGTTGCTGTATATTATGACAAGTCAGAAATGTATTCACTTAGGCTTGGAAAGTTATTGAAACGTTTGCTTTGAAACAAATCAAAAAAGTAAGTAAAAAAAAAAAATTACCCCATTCATTATCTACGTCATTGCAATAGCACCATTAAAATAAAAAAATCAAACACACAATGGCCCTAAATCAATAGTGAGTGAAGGAGGGCATGCATAGGAGAATGATAGAATCAACATTTAGGGGACATTTATTGTTGCCCAAAATTTTACAGCCTTATCATTGGAAATGGTAGCAGTAAGTGGGATCATGGGCAGTAAGAAGTAGGGGAAGTACTCTACCCCTATTGTACAAATGTAAGTTTGGCAATGGGTGTTAGTATAGGTCTACTTTAAGTGCAACTCCAGATAAATCAGTGGCTTGGGCATTGCAGTGGCAAGTATCAAGTCTCCAAGTGAAATAGCCTAATGCACTGTACACACGGTCGGATTGTGATGGATGTGAGCTTGTTGTCGGAAAGTCCGACCATGTATATGCTCCATCGAACATGTGCTGTCTGACTTTCTGCCAACAAATGTTGGCTAGCAGGTTCTCAAATTTTCTGCCAACAAAACTTTGTAGTCGAAAAGTCCGATTGTGTGTACACAAGTCCATCGCACAAAAGTTCACGCATGCTCGGTTTTAAGCAGGAGCCGCACTGGCTATTGAACTTAATTTTTCTCGGCTCGTCGTACATCTTGTCCGTAATTGTTGGCCAACATTTGTGTGACCGTGTGTATGCAAGACAAGCTTGAGCCAACAACCTTCGAACAAAAATCCACGGTTTTGTTGGCGGAAAGTCCGATCGTGTGTACGGGTCATAAGTTGCAAACATATTCTTTAAACCAGATCCAAGCAACCCAGTTATTCCAAAACCTGTCACAGTGGTGCAGTGGAACATTCATACACTCAAGTATGGAACAAGAATGAAGTCATGCCAACATTATTCCAGTTGGGTTCTTTACGTAGTAAGACTTTTTAAATGTTTCCCAAAACAGTTCTATTCAAGGCATGCCGTGAATGATGACTGTCACGTTTTCTCATGCTCTCAACCAAACTAAAAAAAAAAAAAAAAACTCTCAAACCATCAAATGGCTGGTGTCATAACTGATCGCATGTGCAGCATGTGCAGCAACTGCCGATCAAACAAAGACCAAGATGGCAGCTCCCTTGGCTGTAAAGAACAGGAGGGTTTAGTTCTGGTTTAAATAACTGGTATCTTTAATTAACATTGAGTGATGTCCAGAGTAATGAAAAGGGATCCTGTGCAAGACTAATTGTTGAGCCCCGATTTAACTGCCAGTGAAGCAAAAAAACATGTATACACTGTATATTAATTGACAGTTAGTTAAAAATTTGCCTATGACTATGTGACAATGAGAGTAGTCCCAGCACTCATCTGTCCCACATATAGTGCAAATTAGGGCTGTGGAAATTAAAGATTAATTCCTCGATTAATCTTACATTTTTTTGATCGATCAAAATTCTTTTGATCGGTACTCACCTCTCTGCCGGCTTCCCGGGTCTTCAGGGAGTTCCGTCGAAGATCCAGTGACGTCACAGACATCGACGTGACCGTACTCCTCCCCCCTTCCCCAAGTGCCTCTGTCTGCTAATGAAGGGACGGGGGGAGGAGTCCGGTGACGTTGAAGTTCTGATTGAACGTAACACGTTCGGGGGAGGAGCTACGCATGATGTCACCCGATGCTTCCCTATGGAACTAACACGATTGTCGGCTTTACATGCTGTGTTTTTATCATCTTTATGTGAGTAGTTTGTGTTTGAACACAAAAATGTCATCTTATACTTAAGCGGTGAGCACTTAGATCTTTTCTTTCTACCCATGACCTGGCGTCCTTGCTGAGATCTAAGGAGACGTGAGAGAAGTTTATGGTCCGTGTTAACCCTTGCATGACCACCTGTTTGCACAGGGGTCCATGCCATAAGGTGAGAGTGATTAGTTACACCGGAGGTGAAGGGATTGTCACGCTACTGTGGAAAAAAAATGACTTACGTCAGTGCTACAGTTTAAATTTAAAACGTATTTGTGTGAACTGTGAAGTTAAGTCATGGATTGTGGAAACTAACTAGTGTCGGGTGATTGTATATAGTGTATACCACATTTACCACTGACTAATGCAGAGTTGCAATGCAAGGAGATCAGCTAAAAGTAGTTGGATCTGTATGTGCGTTATAATTAATAGAAATTAGTTGATTAATCTATTAATTTTAATCAGTAACAGCCCTAGTATAAATGTGCCCGTGATTCCTAAAGGGCCCAGTCTGCACCAATTGTATGAAAAGGGCCCCTGCGCAAGACCAGTTGTTGAGCTTTATTTAACTAGTAAAATTAATTTTAATTTAACTTCAAGTAAAAACACATAAATTGTATATCAATTGGCAGTTAAATATACAGTAAATACGCCTATGACTACATAAAAATGGGAGTGGTCCCAACACCAATCTTTCCAATATATAGTATACTGTATATGTGCCCTTGATTACCAAAGGGCCCTGTCTGCACAAATGGTCTGAAAATGAGCCCTCCATTTGATTACCAGTGAAGTAAACAAGTATACACTATATATGTAACAAGGGAGTGGTTCCAGCACTCGCCTGTCCCACCTCTAGTATTAATGAGCCCTTGATTCCCAAAGGGCCCTGTTTGCACAAATGGTATAAAAATTACCCCTGTACAAGGCCAGTTGTAAAAAGGGGGTAAGAACACTTATACACTGTATATCATTTGACAGACAAAAAATGTGCCTATGGACAGGAAGGCCTGGCTTGCAGTCTCCACTCAAATTCATCCCAAAGGTGTTCTATCGGGTTGAGGTCAGGACTCTGTGTAGGCCAGTCAAGTGCCTCCACCCCAAACTCACTCATTCATGTCTTTATGGACCTTGCTTTGTACACTGGTGCGCAATCATGTTGGAACAGGAAGGGGCCATCCCCAAACTGTTCCCACAAAGTTGTGAGCATAAAATTGTCCAAAATGTCTTGTTATGATGAAGACTTAGGCCGGCTTCACACTGGGGCGGTGCGGGGCGGCGACGGTAAAGCAGCGCTATATTTAGCGCTGCTTTACCATCGTTTTACCCGCGGTATGCGGCCGCTAGCGGGGTGGTTTTAACCCCCGCTAGCGGCCGAAAAAGGGTTAAAAACCTCCGCAAAGCGCCGCTGCAGCGGCGCTTTGCCGGCGGTATCCCCGCGGTCTCCCATTGATTTCAATGGGTAGGAGCGGTATAGGAGCGGTGAACACACCGCTCCTTCACCGCTCCAAAGATGCAGCTAGCAGGACTTTTTTTACCGTCCTGCTAGCGCACCACTCCAGTGTGAAAGCCCTCAGGGCTTTCACACTGGAGACACAGCAACAGCTGTTTCGGGTCGGTTTGCAGGCGCTATTTTTAGCGCAATAGCGCCTGCAAACCGCCCCAGTGTGAAAGCAGCCTTAAGAGTTCCCTTCACTGAAACTAAGGGGCCAAGCCCAACCCCTGAAGAACAACCCCACACCATAATCCCCCCTCCACCAAATGATTTGGACCAGGGCACAATACAATGTCCATAAAGAGAATTTTGAAAAAAAAAAAAAAAATTTTACTTTCTGCTATAAAACTTTCCCAAAAAAACGTAAAAAAAAATTATGTATTCATCAGTTTAGGCTGATATGTATTCTGCCACATATTTTTGGTAAAAAAAAAAATTGCTATACGCGTATATTGATTGGTTTGCGCAAAGGTTATAGCGTCTACAAAATAGGGGATAGATTTATGGCATTTTTATTATTTTCATTTTTTACTATTAATGGCCGCGAACAGCGGTTTTTAGCGGGGCTGCAACATTGCGGCAGACAGATCGGACACCTAACTGACATTTTGACACTTTTTTGGGAACCAGTGACAATATTACAGTGATCAGTGCTAAAAAATATGCACTGTTATTGTACTAATGACACTGGCAGAGAAGGGGTTAACACCAGGGGCGATCAAGGGGTTAAATGTGGTGGTGCAGGTGTTGTTTTCTAACTGTATGGGGGACTGTGTGACTAGGGAAACACACAGATCCGTCTTCCTGCATAGCAGAAAGATAGGATCTGTGTGATCTGCCCTTGTTTACACAGGCAGATCCCCGTTCTGTCACTTCGGGGAACGATCGCGGGTGGCCAGCGGACATCGAGTCCACCAGACCCGCTAATTGGCTCCCCCGCTGACCAATGGCCACGAGCACCCACAATAACGAGTTCCCGAGCCGACGTACAGCTACAGTGATTCTCAGGATCATTACATAGTTACATAGTAGGTGAGGTTGAAAAAAGTCCATCAAGTCCAACCTATGTGTGATTATATGTCAGTATTACATTGTATATCCCTGTATGTTGCGGTCATTCAGGTACTTATCTAATAGTTTCTTGAAACTATCACTGCCCCCCGCTGAGACCACTGCCTGTGGAAGGGGATTCCACATCCTTGCCGCTCTTACAGTAAAGAACCCTCTACGTAGTTTAAAGTGGTGTGCCCATTTAAATCAGCAGCTACAAATACTGCAGCTGCTGACTTTTAATAATCGGACACTTACCTGTCCCAGGGTCCAGCGATGCAGGGGATCGAAGCCCCGCTTGCCCCCTCCGTCCGCCGGTGCCGGCATTGTAACTGTGGGCACCCACTGCGCATGCGTGAGCGGCTCCGCACGCCGTGAGTGGCCGCGCAATCATCTGGGACCTGCCACGTGTCCCAGATGATTGACAGGAGGGAGGGGGCAGAGCTGAGCCTTTCCTGCGCCGAGGGGAAGTGACGTCACCAGCCCAGGCACTGAAGGAGGCAGACTACGAGGGACCCCCTAGCAACGGCCATTTAGAGGTGAGTTTAAAAAAAAATCCAAATGTTTATTTTTTTGGTTTTTTTTAGGAACATTATTGTTTTTTTTTTTTTTCTTGGGGGCAACTCCACTTTAAGGTTAAACCTCTTTTCTTCTAATTTTAATGAGTGGCCACGTGTCTTGTTAAACTCCCTTCCGCAAAACCCTATTGTGGGGTCACCAGTAGACATGTGCACAATAGAAAAATTTGTTTATTTTCGTTTTGTTTCGTATCCGTTGATTCGTATCGATTCGTAAATTCGTAAGTCGTCGGTGTTCATATTCGTAACGATTCGTACATTCGTAAGAGTTATTTTTTCATTGATTCATTTTTCCGTTTAATTTTCGTTTATTCGAAATTCGTACCTTGGTTAGATTGATTTATTCGTACTTTCGTTACATTGTTTTCGTAAATTCATAATTTTTTTTGTAATGTGTATGCTATTATTACATTTTAAGAGACATGGAAAATCACGAATCGAAAAACAAAAGTTACGAATGTACGAATTTTTTCGTTCAATCCATTCGAAGCACGTTAAGCAGCGCCATTGTAAGAGACACGGAAAATTACAAATCGAAAAAAAAAAAAAAAGTTACGAATGCACAAATTTTTTCGTTCAATCCATTCGAAGCACGTTAGGCAGCGCCATTGTAAGGGACACTGAAAATTACCAATTCAACAAAAAAAAAAAGTTACGAATGTACGAATTTTTTCGTTCATTTTGATTTTCGTTGTTCCCTTTTTCGTTTTTCTTCTTTCGTAGTTTCGTTGTTTCTAATTTGGTTATTTCGGAATTTTTGTTGTTTTCGGATTCGTTCGATTCGTTATTCGTTAAAATTTTTAGCAAATCGTTCGTTCATTCGTATGATAACGAATGAACGAATATAAAGAATTTTAACGAAAAAAAAAACCGAAACGAATTGCACATGTCTAGTCACCAGTACGGTATTTGTAAATTGAAATCATATCCCCTCTCAAGCGTCTCTTCTCCAGAGAGAATAAGTTCAGTGCTCACAACCTTTCCTCATAACTAATATCCTCCAGACCCTTTATTAGCTTTGTTGCCCTTCTTTGTACTCGCTCCATTTCCAGTACATCCTTCCTGAGGACTGGTGCCCAGAACTGGACAGCATACTCCAGGTGCGGCTGGACCAGAGTCTTGTAGAGCGGGAGAATTATTGTTTTATCTCTGGAGTTGATCCCCTTTTTAATGCCAATATTCTGTTTGCTTTGTTAGCAGCAGCTTGGCATTGCATGCCACCACCGAGCCTATCATCTACTAGGACCCCCAGGTCCTTTTCCATCCTAGATCCCCCCCCCCCCATTGTATAGATTGCATTCATATTTTTGCCACCCAAATGCATTATTTAAAATTTTTCTACATTGAACCTCATTTGCCATTTAATTGCCCACCCCATTAATTTGTTCAGATCTTTTTGCACCACCTTGCCGCAGTATAATGACGGCGGCTGGTCGGCAAGCTGGTTAATTGTTCCTGTAATATGTAGTATCGGACCCCTTTAAAGCGTTTCAACTTTACATTTACTTTATAAAATACATTTATTTTCTTAATAGCTCCATGTTTATCCATGCGTATTGTGAATCTTAAACTTATGTCTAAAGAAAGCTTTTTGCAAAATTTGAATGTATACAATTTATCACAATTAAATCCTTTCATCGTTCTCGGAACTCTCTATTCTCTTCTGTACAGGTGTGGCACAGTAGGTGACAATAAACACTGTTTATTGAGAAATATATTGGAAGGAAATAAGGCCAACGCTAAAAGAAACGCAGCATGGCCACATTCATCCCCTGGGGCTGTGAAAGGTCTGTACAGATTTGAAATGCTGTTATTTGACTTTTGTACATGAAAATAATAGCATTTCACTCTTTGTTATTTGAATGTCCTTATCCACGATAAGGCTTGGAAGATGGGTGTTTATTGTGTGTAATGCTAACCACGCTACCTAAATGACACGTGAAATAACGATTAGTAATGAATAAGACTTATAATTATTACAAACACTCATTAAAACCGTATAGTCTAAATCCTTTTTTGCCATTTTTAATTTACATTTGATACAAAGGTCTTTGGAACTGTATAGGAGAACAAATGTACTAGCAGATAGAAACAAAGCTAGGTTTTTATGGGACAAATTTGGGATTCGAATCCAGGCCACACGTACCTGCTTTTATCCAACAGGCAAAGAACCAGGAGTAGACAATCACCTCGTCTTTTACAATATTGCACCCTTTTTCAGAGTTGTCTTGGCTACAGGCAGTTTTCACCTTAAAGCGGTTCTGCACACATTTCATTTAGTAAATCTCTTTGCCTTCCAAATCAGGCAAAGAGTACTAAATGAAATGTGTTTTTTTTTCACTTACCTTGTAATCGATGACTTCCTGTCCTCTGTCTCTGCGGGGGTGGGTGGGGTCTCTGCGTCGATCGTCGTCACACCGCACTGTCTCCTGGGATCTGGTGTCATTGATCCCAGGAGTTTGTGCGGGCATTTTCCGAAATCTCGCGAGATTTCAGCCACATCTTCCGAAATCTCGCGAGATTTCAGCCACATCTTCCGAAATCTCGCGAGATTTCAGCCACATCTTCCGAAATCTCACGAGATGTCGGCAGATGTGCCGACATCTCGCGAGATTTCGGAGAACGTGAGCTGCACTTTGCCGTTACTGCGCACGCGCAAGCTCGGCGCAGTAACGGCGGTGCATGCTGGGCCATCTAAAGTGCCTGTGGGGTTTCACATGCAAGATGGCCCCCAGCAGAAAAGCAGCATATAAAGAATTTTATCGGAGGAAAACCGGCTGCGATCGAGATGGAAGATGGAACAGGTGAGTCCCCCAATTTAGCTATTAATCCTTTGCATATTCCCCAAAAAAAAAAAAACAGTGCAGAACCGCTTTAAAGTGGTTCTGCACAGACACAAAAAAAGTTTATTTTTTTCCTAAATGAGTAAAAACAATGTTATGTTATTAATATACTTACTTTTAGTGTTTTTAGTTGGTTAGTGGGCATAAAGGAGGAGAGAAGGAGGGAGTGGGCTGTCATTTATCACTGTGTATACACCCACATGTGTGACTCTAATCACATGGGCTGCTCAGATGTAATAGGGAGGAAATGCTCAGCATAGAAACTCACTGAAAACTGAGCATGTGCAGAGCTGCCAACACTGCTCTGCAAAATCCCTAGCTGAATTGGGGACATGGACAGAAGGGGGAGGTAGAGAGCAGCAGGATCAACCAGGTTGTTTGCAGAATGCAGAAAACAAATCTCTGAGTGACTGAGTGAGTATGAACAGCATGTAATACACCATTTATTGATAGTTGTGTGGGTTTAGTGACACTTTAATCAACGGGCTAGGGTTGTGGAGATAAGATCCTTCTCCCCACCAAAATTAGGACAAGGTGCTTTGCCAGGGTGATCCCTTTCTGGACAGGTACCTCCATTTTGAGTGCATGTGAATTGGTTTGGTTCAGGAGGGAGGAGTGCATTCTCACCCCCCCCCCTTTTCTGGCATGCCAAGCCATATGTTCAGAGGAGCATTGGGTATAGATTTTTGGAAGGGACCTCATTCATCTGAAGCTGTCAATCTGCTGGAGTCCCCGCCCTCCTCTCGCCATTTTTTTAAATTCATGCTGATAGCAGAAGAAGGAGAGAGAAATTACACTTTTTAATGACAAATATGTTATACTACCGTATTTATCGGCGCATAACACGCGCCGGCGTATAACACTCCCCCCAAGTTTAGGAGGGAATTTTAAGGAAAAAACTTTTAGGAGGGAAGTTTAAGGAAAAAAAAACTTACATTTAAATGCACATCAATGCAGCCTTGTCAGTTCCACCTGCAGCCTTGTCAGTTCCACCTGCAGCCTTGCCCCCGTTCCACCTGCAGCCTTGCCCCAGTTCCACCTGCAGAATTTAAAAATGGCGCCGCCTAGATACAGAGCCGGATGTCCTGTGTATCTCGGCGGCACTCGATAGTTCTCATCGACTTTCGGCTGGTCTCGTCGGCTTTCGGCCGTTCTTGGATGCTTTTGGCCGCTTTCGGCCATTCTCGGCAGCTCTCGGCCGTTCTCAGCGGGACTGCGAGGGCCACTGAGAATGGCCGAAAGCCTCCGAGAACGACGTCAGCAGCCGAAAACCTCAGAGAATCCAAGAGTGGCCGAAAGCCGCGAGAATGGCGGAGAGGCTCAGAATTGGCGGGGGATCAACGTATAACACGCACCCACGATTTTCCCCTTTAGAGGAAAAAGGTGCGTGTTATACGCCGATAAATACGGTACTTGCTTTGTGCATCGGTTTTGCACAGAACAGCTCATATCCTTGGCGCTCCTGGCCCCTCCCTCCTTTTGAGTGCCCCCACAGCAAGCAGCTTTCTATGGGGGCACATGAGCCGAGCCACAGCTTCATTTGTCCATTCAGTCACAGAGTCACAGCCCCGCCCCCTCTCTCTCCTCATTGGCTCACTGACTTTGATTGAAGTAAAGTGTAGATATATAAGCAGACAATGTACAGTTTGGTCTAATAATCCTTGATACCTATATGGGGGGAGGATAAAAAGCAAGAATGTACCGTATTTGCCGGCGTATAAGACGACCTTTTACAGTAAAAAAAAACGCCCAAAAAACGGGGGTCGTCTTATACGCCGGGTATAAAATGCCGCCGCTGGATGTCAGCCCCTCGGATGCCTGCTGGATGTGCGGTAATACTGTATGTAGCTTCGGCTACATACAGTATACACCGCTGAGCCAATCCCGGCGAGCGATGTATTCTATTGAATACAGAGCCTGCTCAGATTGGAGTAATAACCTCTGCCAATCCGAGCAGGCTACATACAGTAGCCTGCTCGGATTGGCTTTGAGAGTCAGAGAGGCGCGGGCTGATATTACAGCCTCTGCCTCTGCCAATCCGAGCAGGCTTTGTATTCATTAATAGAATACATTGCTCGCTGGGATTGGCTCAGTGGTGTATACTGCATGAAGCCGAAGCTACATCCAGTGTAACTGGACAAGACATAGTGGAAGTGGGCAACTATATAGTAGGTGTCATGGAGAACAATGTTGATTGAGGAATTGGCTAGGACAATGCCGGTAAGTCCCCTGACTGTAAATAAGAATCCGAGGGCTCATAGTATTGGGACCTCTCATTTAATAATTCCCTGTGCATTGTGGTCAGTCAACTAAAGATTTTAACGCCTGTTGGTATAGCGAGGATTGTTGTGGTGGATGTAAAGTATGCCTATGCGTCTACATTTAGTTCGGTGGTGAATATGTGGTTGAATCAATTTTTTTGAAAGGTTTTTTTTTTTATGTGGTGTTGCCTTGGAAGCTGGGGTAGTCTTATATGGTGAGTATAGCCCAAAACCTATTTTTTCACTTGGAAAATAGGGGGTCGTCTTATACGCCCAGTCGCCTTATACGCCGGCAAATACGGTAAACCAATTATATACATTCTATTCTGAATGCTGTATACAGGGGTATATAGTTAATAGAAAAATATAATAATAGTTTGCACGTGAACTCTTTCTGGTTATATATTGTGAACGGTTACACAATTACTACTTTTTGCATTAGCATTACCATTAGTCTCCAGAATTTATTCTGCTAACCATATGCAAGGTCAAGAAAAGATGGTAAGACCTTACTTAGTCTTAAAAATAAGCACAGCTAAATCCGAGAATGTTTCCTAAAATGTTCTATAAATACCTCTTAATATAGTTTCAAGGCTCAACATTTTTTACCTTAATGCATTCCCTGCATTAAAGTGGTTTTAAAGCCTTGTTTGTTTGTTTTTGTTTTTTTTGCCTTAATGCATTCTATACCTTCTGTGCTGCATTCGTCCTCCCCTCACCCTCCTTAGACTTACCGGAGCCCAATCCCAATCTAGCAATGTAGATGAGAGCAGCGGCTCTCTTGGCTCTGTCCCGCCTCACTGCAAGGATTGATAGCAGTGGCAGCCATTGGCTCCCACTGCTGTCATTCAAATTCTTTGACAAGGGAGCTCGGAGTGGGGCTGGGCAAACCTGTCAATGGGCGCTGACAAGTTGGCTTGGAAGTGAGTCTGGACAAGTACCCCCCCCCATAGGAAGCGGCTTCGTATGGGGGCACCCGCCAAAGAGGAGGAGCCAGGAGTGCTGGCGAGGGACACCAGAAGAAGAGGATCGGGGCTGCTCTATGCAAAATCATTGCCCAGAACAGGTAAGTACAACCTTTATTATTTTAAAGGAAAAAGGTGAAACTGTAATGTTACTTTAAGGTTAAAAATGTCCCACAAGTTGTATCACCTCCTCACCTCCATTTATACTTACCTATCTCCATCCAGCTCTGTGCCTGCCCACAGCGGCTCTGCTCTCTCTCTCTCTCTCTCTCTCTTTCTCTCTCTCCTCTCACAGGCTCAGAGACAGCAGTGGGAGCCACTCTCTCCTTCTGCTGTCAATCAAATCCTGTGAGACCAAGGGGGAGGAGCCAAGTCAAGTTCTCCGGAGCAAGTCTGCAGGTGTACCACCACAGGACATGGTTTCCTATGGTGGCACACAAAGAAGAAGAGGAGCTAAGAGCACCCGCAGGGAACCCCAGAAGACGAGGTTCCAGGCTGCTCTAGGCAATACCATTGCCCAGAGCAGATAAGAATAATCTGTTTATTATTTTAATAAAAAAATACCCTTATAACCTTTAACCGCTAGCCGCCCGTCGGCTGTCATATGACACCCTCCCAGAACGAGAGCTGCGCCATCTGGCCGTCATATGACAGCTGGTAGGCGGCAATCCCGGTTATGCTTTTCTGCTCTGGGCAATGGTATTGCCTAGAGGTGCTCTTAGCTCCTCTTCTTCTTTGTGGGCCACCATAGGAAACCATGTCCTGTGGTGGTACACCTGCAGACTTGCTCCAGAGATTTCTCGTTCTGGGAGGGCGTCATATGGCACCCTCACCTTCTCGGCCCACCAGGGGGGTGCTCATGTGCCCGCCTTGTCACTGGGGACTCGATGCGCGTGCCTGGTGGCCGCGATGTCCGCTGGGCACCCACGATTGCCTGGTAACACAGCAGGACCATGGATCTGTGTGTGTAAAATCCAGGTCCTGTCAGAGTAGAGGAGACCAAGGGTGTGTTCCCAGTACAGAGGAACACCGATCGGTCTCCTCCCTTTGTGAATCCCCTCCCCTACAGTTAGAATCACTCCCTAGGAACATAATTAACCCCTCAATCACCCCTAGTGTTAACCCCTTCCCTGCCAGTCACATTTATACAGTAATCAATGCATTTTTATAGCACGTGAAATATGATGCTATTATTCATATCTTAGGCATGTCCACAGCTATTAATCTAAGGAACTATTGTGCAGATTCTATGGTGCTCACCCTGTGATGCCCATTGCTGAATTTTGATGTTCCCCTGTCTTCCCTTTTCATCTAAAAACAAACTTATTGCTCCTGAAGAAGCAATATAGCGAAACATGTAGAGTCAAAACAGGCATTTATATAGCGACATTTAGCTGTATTTGCAGGGTATTGTAATATTGTGATTATTTTATATGTAAACCTTTATCTCATGAGTTAACCTTGTTTACTCTTTTTTATATTTTGATATCAAATACAAATAATTTTTATTAAATATTTCATTCTCTGTATCTGTATGTGGCACCATAAAAATCCCCCTTCCTATTCCCTTCTTTACTCTTAAATTGGGATGAGGTGCCTTGATCTCTTGAGATAGTGTATTCATTCTCCACATGTTAAAAACAACTGGCAACAAACGAAGTTATTTAACATGTGACCTTATATCCAAGCATGGTGTACAACAAGTATACCTACAAGTTCGGACCCAAACCACAAACCCTATTGAAGTCTATGGGACCTGAATTTTAAAAATAAAAAGTCCCCATTTTGAAGACTTATGCCATGTACACAAGATCTGAAATTCGGCCAGCAAAAGACCGATGAGAGCTTTTGGTCGTAAAATGCGACCATGTGTATGCTTCATCGGACTTTTGCTGGCCGAATTCTCGCCAGCAAACGATTGAGAGCAGGTTCTCAATTTTTTGTACAGAAAAATTTTGATTGGAAATTCCGATCGTCTGTACCAAATTTGACATGCAAAATTCCCACGCCTGCTCAGAAACAATTTGACGCATGCTCGGAAGCATTGAACTTAATTTTCTCGGCTCGTCATAGTGTTGTACGTCACCACGTTCTTGATGGTCGAAAGTTCAGCAAACTATTGTGTGACCGTGTGTATGCAAGCCAAGCTTGAGCGGAATTTCGTTGGAAAAACCATCCAAGATTTTTCCGACAGAAAATCTGCTTGTGTGTACGTGGCATTATATGCAAGTTCATGGCCATAAATAAGGGTATTGGGGCCTAGGTACTGCCCTGGGGGGTGGGACTATTAGCACTGAGCCTTAATTGGACAAAGTCATCATCACTTTGTCCAATCATGGCTCGGACAGTGCTCTGTGCCCTAATTGTCAAAGCCTTGCACCTGACCAGCAGTCACTTGCATTGCTTCATCCAATTAGGGCCCTAGAATGCACTGTAAACTGCACAGTGCATGGTGGAGCGCTCGGCGGGCGAACATGCCCCACAAATTCAGATTTTCGCCGAATGGGCGAACAGGCGATGTTTGGGCCGAACTTTTGCTCGGCTCAAACTGTTCCCCCAACTCTATTCATCGAATATCCACACATCACCCAATGCATTTCAAGACTGTATTCTTATTATCTTCTTCAGGGTTATGCAGACAATCCTAGGTCTAAAGGAAAAATTATTAGACCACACTATTACACAGTAAAATTAGTAAATATGATGGTATGCCATGACAGCATATACTCACAATGCAATATGCATGTTACAGATTAATCAGCTCAAAAATCTTGTAAAAAGAAATCAAAGTGAGGGCAGGTCAAGTGCTCCAGACCACTATCAAGTGTCACCTCCCAAACTAAGCTCCTAAACCGCCTCCATATTTTATGTTACAAACTTAATGCCGCGTACACATGACCAAACTTTCCAGTAGACTAGGTCCGACGGGATTAGTCGGACAATCCGAATGTGTGTGGGCTAATCCGTTCGTTTTTCGGGAAAAATACCGTCGGACCTAGAAATAGAACATGTTTCAAATCTATCCGATAGACTCAATTAAATCGGGAAAAACGTTCGTCTGTGTGCTGGTCCGATGGACCAAATACGACGCAAGGGAAGCTATTGGCTACTGGCTATTGAACTTCCTTGCTTAGGCCCGTTTACGTCATCATGTACAAAACGAACGGACTTACGATCAGACTTAGTACAATCGTTTGTGGGCAAGTCCATTCGTTCGGAAAGTCCGCCAAAAGTCCATTGGGAAGACCGTCGGACCTAGTTTGCCGGAAAGTTCAGTCGTGTGTACACGGCATTAGGCACAATCTCCACCCCACCTGAAAACTCCTAAAGTGCAAACCATAGCAATGAATTTCTCTTATTTGCTCCCTTTTTTCCATCTGTTAAAAATACCATTGAAAGTGTTTAGTTGTATCTGTTTGATAAGTGATGATATTCAGTATACCCGTTGACTGTGTCAGAAATGTAGTGATGTAAGAACTTCTTGTGCTTTTTGCCTCTACTGTGATCTTATCAGTTGAATTTTACTTAGCTCTTTGTGAACTACAACCCCCCATAGTCCTAACACTCTCTCTCTCCTAGGGCAACAACAATATAAATATACAGTATATCTAGTACAGGGAATGTGTTACTAATGGCATCCCAAGATGAAAATAAATAAAAAAATAAAAACTTTAATAGGAAACTAACACAGCCACCACATCTAAGGACAGTAAAGTTGCAATATTTTACATTTTTGTTTTTGGATTTAGATATATTTTTTATATATATTTTATATAACTTTGTTATTATGAGTTTGATTACCTGTTGGTCCTGACATTTTTTTTTTTATAACAACGTCATTTAGAAGAATATTCAAGGATCCAACAATTATCAATTTTATAATAATGTTTTCAAATATTATTTCAGCTTGTATTGAACATGACACAAGCATACAAAGCCATTTTTCAGTCATACTGTATATGATAAAAGCAAGCCCAATTATATCTACTGCATTGTTTATTCAAGCAGAGTAGTCATTAAAAGGAAAATTTGCAGAATATAGGAACATAATAATAAAACGTAAATAGTTGTATATTTTGCCTTAAAAAAGAAAGAGTTATGGCTGCGAATAGTTTAAAGGGGAAAATATAGCTCATATTCTGAGAATAATGACCGGAAGTATTTTCTCTGGCCAGGAGAATGGGAGTAAATAGCGGGATTGTTGAATGGTTCGGGGAGGTAGTCTTCAAAATGTGGTCCTTACAAAAAAAAAAGAATGTTTGGGGAAAAAGGAACACAATGCATCAGGACATTTTAGGGATGTTCACAATAGGAACCCAAAGGGTCTTACGATTTGGGGGGCTGAAAAGGTGAATAATCATCAGAGAGGAGGGAATTTTGGGAGATATTTAAGCCAGAGGTTAATTTTGAATACACGAGTTCAAGGTCTTAATACCCCATGGCATGTTGATTTTAAGCTTAACTGATTTATAAGCAATAGTTAGGTCATGTTAACAAAAGATTTCTGTATCAGTCTTGATATTTGTTTTCTTTTTTTTTTTATTTTGGGTTCTGTCTTCCATTTTAATAGATTTGTGTGCAGGATTTTGCTTTTATAGAGGTTTTTATGCATTCATATCTTTGTATTTAAGTTTATTTATGTGTATAGTTGACACATTGATGTAATGCTGCATGACTTCATGATATTCATGATTCCCTCAATGAATTGTAGCTCCTCAGTGCTGGCAGCACTCATGCAGCCCCAGACCATGACACTCCCACCACCATGCTTGACTGTAAGCAAGACACACTTGTCTTTGTCCTCCTCACCTGGTTGCCACCACACACGCTTCACACTATCTGAACCAAATAAGTTTATCTTGGTTTTATCAGACCACAGGACATGGTTCCAGTAATCCATGTCCTTAGTCTGCTTGTCTTCAGCAAACTGTTTGCGGGCTTTCTTGTGCATCATCTTTAGAAGAGGCCTCTTTCAAGGACAACAGCCATGCAGACCAATTTGATGCAGTGTGCGGCATATGGTTTGAACACTGACAGGCTGACCCCCCACCTCTTCAACCTTTGCAGTAATGCTGGCAGCACTCTAGATATGATGCCGAGCACGTGCACTCAACCTCTTTGGTTGACCATGGTGAGGCCTGTTCTGAGTGGAACCTGTCCTGTTAAACCGCTGTATGGTCTTGGCCACCGTGCTGCAGCTCAGTTTCAGGGTCTTGGCAATCTTCCTATAGCCTAGACCATCTTTATGTAGAGCAACAATTCTTTTTTTCAGATACTCAGATAACTGCGATAACACCACATTTAACACACCTGCTCCCCATTCACACCTGAGACCTAACACTAATAAGTCACATGACACCAGGGAGGGAAAATAGCTAATTGGGCCCAATTTGGACATTTTCACTTAGAGGTGTACTCACTTTTGTTGCCAGAGGTTTCGTAATTAATTACACTGTTATACAAGCTGTACACTCACTACTTTACATTGTAGCAAAGTGTAATTTCTTCAGTGTTGTCACATGAAAAGATAGAATAAAATATTTACAAAAATGTGAGGGGTGTACTCACTTTTGTGAGATACTGTATATGTTGGGAGCTACTTCATACATTTTATATAATAAAAATGTAATTCTTTTAACTGATATTTGTGTGTTGAATACTCCTGGGGGAGTCCCATGTTTGGTTTGTTTTTCCCATATTATTTTTATACCACCAGTAATATGGTGACAACGTTATTTAGAGAAATTGCTCAGCGGGGCTGTCACCCAATGGCAAGGATAGTCTTAAAAGGACATATAATTATAAATTAAATTTAAATAGGTGACATACAAATTAAAGCTTAAAGCGGTTCTGCACACATTTCATTTAGTAAATCTCGTTGCCTTCCAAATCAGGCAAAGAGTACTAAATGAAGTGTTTTTTTTTTTTTTTTTCCACTTACCTTGTAATTGCTGACGTTCTTTCCTCTGTCTCTTGGGCGGTGGGCGGTGTCTCTGCGTCGATCCTCGTCACGCCGCACTGTCTCCTGGGATCTGGTGTCATTGATCCCAGGAGTCAGTGTGGACATCTTCCGAAATCTTGCGAGATTTCGACCACATCTTCCGAAATCTCGCGAGATTTTGGCAGATGTACCGAAATCTCGCGAGATTTCGGCGAACGTGAGCTACACTTTGCCGTTACTGCGCACGCGCGAGATCGGCGCGGTAACGGCGGTGCATGCTGGGCCATCTGAAGTGCCTGTGTGGTTTCACATGCCCACAGGCAAGATGGCAATCAGCAGGAAAGAGTTTTATAACTTCATTTAGATGACGAAAACCGGCAGCAGTGAGTTACAGAAACGGAACACGTGAGTACTTAAATTACATCTCCTAATCCATTGCATTGCACTAAAAAAAAAAAACACTACAGACAGTGCAGAACCACTTTAATGATAGCTAAAACACTTTGGGCAATTACAGTAACAGCTTTTTTTTACTTTTGGAAAAAATGTATAAGCCGACCCAAATGTAACCTGAGGCACCTAATTTTACCACAAAAAACTGGGAAAACTTATTGACTCAAGTATAAGCCTAGGGTGAGAAATGCGCAGCTACTGTAAGTGGAAAAGACGGTCAACAGTGCCCATTTGCAGCCTCACTGTGTCCAATTGCATGCCTCACTGTGCCCATTTGCATGCCTAACTGTGTCCATTTGCAGCCATAGGTCCCCTGAACTTCAAACTCGGTAGTTAAGGGTTCCTTGGGGTTTCTGGACCCAAAGGGTCCCGAAATGACATTGCTGCAGATGGACACAGTTGACCGACTTTGGGGCCCTGTATCTCGGGGCCACTTGGTGCTAGGAACCCCAACTTTGTATATGTTGTAGTGCTAGCTCCACTTGGTTTGCACACCAAATTTGGGGTTCCTAGCACCAAGTGGCCCCAAAGTCAGTTCGGAAAATGTCACAAAAAAATGTGCTGAAAAACTCGGCTTATTCTCAAGTATATACAGTAAATCGCATGAATAAAAGATGACCATTGTAAGCACCCAACCAGTTTTATATGGTTTGCCCAACTCTTGTAAATACATCACAGCTTGGCCTGTTGCAAGTGAAAAATTAACAAATCTACAGGCTGGGCCAACATGAAATAAAACCATGTTATGCGGGAATTGCTAAACAGAAAGTGCTGTGCTAATTCCAGTGATATCCGCATCTTATATATAATTTCATTTTTTTGCCCATAGTTCCACTTTAACTGAATTATGAATTAATATTATCATCCGTTATTTTATGTAAAATATTCCTTTTAAGATATAGAAAATTAGACTGTATAAAGAGATTTTAGTAACAGTACGTAGCATATTTAATAGATGAAAACATTTTCTTCTGGCATTAAATTAAGATTAATGAGGGTCTTAAAGCCCTCCTATGGTTTCCAAAGAATTAAGCCTTTTTTTCTCCATTGTTAGACAGAACAATTCATGCTTTACCTGCTTAATTGTATTTTTTTCTCTACAAAATGGCCAGACTCCCAATGGCTGACAGCGAATAATTTTTAAAACGAAGAGCAATTAGCAGCCAGCAATTTTCCCCTTCTTTCTTTTTTTTTTTTCCTGAACGTCAACTTGATTCTATGTCAAGTTTCACATTAGCTAATAAAAGCTGATATTCGGCAAGATAATTTTCACATTAAAAAGTATCAACTAACGCATTAAATGGTAATAAATTGAATTTAGATGACTGAACACAACATAATTACATAATTTGATTTTGGGGAAAAAAAGTGTTTCAATTTCATGCGTGTTGAGATGATTGATTGAAAACCACGTGGAATTTACTGTATGGAAATGAACCTAAATGGCAGGCTAAATTGCTGCGGTGATCAATTACACTATTATGAAAATTATAATTCAGAAAAAGTAAGTATAGATGGAAATGTTTAATTTCAAAGCTAATTGAAACAGTAAATGTTTTTAGATGTCAGAAGTATAGGTAACGTAGAGAAATGATAAAGGTTATAAATTACCGGGTGAATACCTTGCTGAGGCATAGAATAATTGAGCACTGCTGGATGGAAAAGTAGAATGCATTGAAGGGTAAGAACAGTATTGCAACACAAAGCTCCATAGGCCGTGGCTCATTTTTCTTGGTGGGTCATGGCTAGTTTATTATACTCTATCGCCTGAAGATGCTAAAGTGCGATTCTGGCTGAGGGAAGTTTTATGGAGCTTTATGTTTCACATATTTTTTAATGAAAGATAATTGCGCCTTGGTTTAAAAAAAATATATATAGTAGTTGTAAAGAAAAGTAGGCAGCTATGATTGTAAAAAAGTACTTTAGTCTAGGGATAAACTTTGTGTTGGGGTTGAGCATTCATATGACTTGAGCCCAACCTGTTCACAGTTTGGTGAACGGGCTAACAAACTGTCCAGAGTGGGCCAGTTCCTATATGAAAAGCTAAAAAGTCTGATACAACATGAAGTCTAAAATAACATCGTCAAGAGGGTCTGGCATTTCAACACTTATTCGTTCTGAAGGGTAGAGAAACCAAATATATTCAATGAGCCGATGTCATGATTTGGAGTCAGGCTCGTAGCTGTAGCAGTAGTGAGGCACCCACAGACTAGCTGGATAAGTGTAGAAGCAGGTCACCCTGGTGGATGACACAAGCACTCCTGAGTCTAAGCACAAACACTAGAGTTCCTGATGGTGGAGATGGGTTTTTCTGTATGTGGAGTGGAGGTGAAGTACATCTCCACTTGTTCACCAAAGCTCGTGATGTTGTACATGGGTTTTGCTGCATGTTAGTACCAGGTCATGGTCCTCACGATTGTCCCACCAGGAGGTGAACAAGCCAGAGTCTAGTAACAGATAAAGCAGGTAGGGATACACAGAAGCATACTCAGTAAACAAGGCAAAGGCCGGTAACAAGTGGTTGCAGGTTGGAATCAAGCCGAAGTGTAGTCGAGGAACAAGCCAAGGGTCGGTAAAGAGTGATACCGAAGATACGAGCAGCAGCAAAAGTGACAAGAGTGAGATATTGGCTGAAGAGAGCACAATAATCTGGCAACCAGGAAGTGCAAAGGCATGGCTTTAATAGGAAGTTCATGGGAGTAGCAAAGAGTTCAAGGTTTAAGACAAATAGGGTTTAAAGTGGTTGTAAACCCTCAGAGTAAACTTAATCTTATCAAATACTAGATAAGTGCACTTACTTATGTATTTTCCATGAAAATCGTCCCTTTATCTTTGATGCCTTTATGCGCGATTTTGCAGTATGTTCTTTCATTAGCGGCATGTATATATGCAATTTTTGTATTTCCTGCCTGTCTGTAATTGTGTGTGAGTGAGATTCCCCTCTGAACGACACAGAGGAGAAGTCTCGCAATGCAGCTATGATTCCAGTCTTCCTGATACTCCCCCTTGTGACTGAATAAGACATCACACAGGGTTTACGTCCTCTTTAACCGTCCTCTTTGACCGGCACACGATGATGTACGTCGACAGAATGGCATGGACAGGCATAAGGGCGTACAGGTACGTCCCCTTTAAGATGGCGCCATGCCATTGAGCGCACGCCGCCGGCGAGTCCCACAGACTCGATCGCCGTGGATATACCCGCGATCGTCTCACGGGAAGGCTGAACGGGAAGATGCGGAAATAAACAGCATCTCCACATTCTGCCTAGCGACTCCCTGTGATTGGAGCAGAGATCAGCATTCACCAGCTGACATCCACGCCCCCCCACAGTTAGAAACACGCATCTAGGAACATGTAACCCCTACACTGCCACCTAGTGGTTAACCCCTTCACTGCCAGTGTCATTTACACAGGAATCAGTGCATTTAAATAGCACTGATTGCTGTATAAATGACAATGGTCCCAAAAATGTGTCAAAAATGTCCGATGTGTCCGCCATAATGTCGCAGTCACAATAAAAATCGCTGATCGCCGCCATAACTAGTAAAAAAAAAAATATTAATAAAAATGCTACAAAACTATCCCCTATTTTGTAAACGCTATAACTTCTGCGCAAACCAATCAATAATCGCTTTTTGTGATTTTTTTTTACCAGAAATATGTAGAAGAATACGTATCGGCCTAAACTGAGGAAAAAACTTTTTTTTTATATATTTTTGGGGGATATTTATTATAGCAAAAAGTAAAAAATAATGCGTTTCAATCAAAAATGTTGCTCTTTTTTTGTTTATAGCGCAAAAAAATAAAAGCCGCAGGGGCGATAAAATACCACCAAAAGAAAGCTCTATTTGTGGGAAAAAAAGGACGTCAATTTTGTTTGGGAGCCACGTCGCACGACCGCGCAATTGTCAGTTAAATCGACGCAGTGCCGAATCACAAAAAGTGGTCTGGTCTTAAGCCAGCAAAATGGTCCGGTCTGAAAGTGGTTAAGGCAGGATCATTCAAGGAATTGTCCAGGAAGCTGTGCAGCATTCCAGGTGGCTCTGCAAAAAGAGTTACTGCCAGACATAGCAAAGGTCCCAGGTTTGGATCCAGGCCCTGATAGCTGACTGGAAAGGCTACTCAGGTAAAACAAGCTTCCTCTCCAGTGAAAGCATACAACATACAACAGGAGAGCCTGACTGAACAGCAAAGGAGTCCAAATTACCTCTATTCGTCAAATGCTCACACAAAACATCCAATGTGTTTTGCTCCCTCTGTCTAAACTGACATATCCTGCATAACTGTTTCAGTGATTTACCTGCAGACCAAATATCTATTTGATTTTGCTTTCCATTGAATCCATCTAGGCCTTGTTAAAGCCCACTGAGAGAGAGGAGTCTTTGGTCCCCGAAACATTTTGGATGTTTTCTTTGAACATTTGATGAACCGTTGAGGCAATTTGGACTTTCGTTGTATATTTTCTGCTTTGTAGCTGGAAGTCCGTCATTTAGTGCTGGTATCACTACTGTCAATAAATGGCAGATCCCCATCAGCTTCACTTTGAGATTGTAAATAAGCCAGTTGGGATACTGGGTGACGTCATTAAGCAAATCTGGTCATGGCGGTATTTGGTCAACGATGACACCCAGGTTCCCCAGCATTCCAGCAATGTCAAGGAGCTGCAATTTATGATGGGAGCAGTGGTAGGGCAGCAACATTATTGTAATGGGTCATTGTGTCTGCAATTCTACATCGTTAGGGATCTCTCATCATGATTGAGATGAATCTATGTTACTGAATGACGTGGTTGACATGGGAAATACATTAGGGGACAAATATAAACACCCACATAAAAAAAAAAAAAATGATGAAATTATGTAAACCCAATATCAAGTATGTTGTCAATCACGATGAGTGATACCTAATGCTGTTGACCCACCACCACGACAATGCTGTTGCAAGTGACAGCTCTCCAGTGCTATTGAAATGTAAACACAGTGCTGGGGTCCCAGGTGATTTCACTGACTGCTTATGGTCATGACCATATTTGGTCAATGACCTCATCCAGGATGCCCAGTACCTTTGTTTACAAACAGAAGCTGATGGGGATATGTTGTTTAGTAGTAGTAGTAGTAATACCTCTGCTAAATGACAGGTCCCCTTATTTGTTGACAAACAGAAGCTGTCAGGAATCTGTCATTTAGCATAGGTACTGTTACTCCCACTATTTGTAAACAGAAAATTTCACTTTTAACCACCTCATTACCAAGCTATAGCCAAAAGACAGCTACAGTGCGGCTCTCTCGTTCTGGTAAGGCGTCCATGGATGTCTTCCCAGAATCATGCCCCCACGTGCCCCCTGGGATTAGCATCCGGCATGCTGGTAAAGAGGCCCTTTACCATGTGATCAGCTGTGTCCAACCACAGCTGATCACATGTAAACAAACTTGCTGGTTATTGGCATTTCTTCTTTGCGTGCTGTCACAGCATGAAGAGAGCTGGGAACTGGCAAATGTGACAGGGGACAGTGCAGCCCCATCAGTGTGAATCTGTGCCCTTCAGTGCTGCCTACCAGTGCCTATCCATGCCACCCATCAGTGCCGCCTATCAGTGCCACCTATCAGTACCCATCAATGCTGACTATCAGTGCCTATCACTGCTGCCTATTGGTGCCCATTAGTGCTGCCTGTCAGTGCCATATATCAGTTCTGCAGATCAGTGCCTATTAGTGCTGCCCATCAGTGCCAACTTTTAGTGCCCACCAATGCCGACTATCAGTGCCCATCAGTGCTATCTTTCAGTGCCCATTGGTGCAGACTATCAGTGCCTATTAGTGTCCATTAGTGCTGCCTATCAGTGCCATCTATCAATGCCCATCGGCGCTGCCTATCAGTGCCCATTAGTGCTGCTTATTAGTGCCAACTGTCAGTGCCCATCAGTGCCAACTGTCAGTGCCTACCAGTGCAGTCTAATCAGTGCCGCATATTAGTGCAGCCTTATAAGTGCCTCCTCATCAGTGCCGTCTCATCGGTGCCCATCAGTGCAGCCTATCATTGCCCATCAGTGTAGCCTATCAGTGCTACCTATCAGTACCTATTGGTGCCGACAATCAGTGCCTATCAGTGCTTCCTATCAGTGCCATCTATCAATTCTTATCAGTGCCACCTATCAGTGTCCATTACTGTCGCCTATCAGTGCCCATCAGTGCCAACTGTCAGTGCCCATCAGTGCCGACTGTCAGTGCCTACCAGTACAGTCTAATCAGTGCTGCATATCAGTGCTTCCTCATCAGTTCCACCTCATCAGTGCCCACCAGTGCAGCCTATCAGTGCCCATCAGTGCACCCTCATCAGCGCACATCAGTGAAGAAGAAAAAATTAGCAAATTTTTTTAACAGAAATTAAGTAAAATGTTTTTTTTCCCCTACAAATTCAGTCTTTTTTATTTTGTTTAGCAAAGAAAAAAAAAAAAACGGTGGTGATTAAATACCACTAAAAGAAAGCTCTATCTGTCTAAAAAAATTTTATAAAAATTTCATTTCGGTGCAGTGTTACATGAATTGTCATTCAAAGTGTGACAGCACTGAAAGCTGAACCTTGGCCTGGGCAGGAAGGGGGTGAAGGTGCCCAGTGGTTCATTTTACTGCCTTTGCAATTGAACAATGGAAAATTGTATACTCACCTTTCCTTAATTTTCCTTTCCTGACGCATCTTCATGGCAGCACACACTGGGTTGTGACACCGCCCCCACAACCTGACAGGATTAGTTGACTATAAATTCGAAAGAGGGACACCCTGCTTCATTCTCTGTATCTATCACCTAAAAAAGGGCGGGATGCTGTGTGCTGCCATGAAGAAGCGTCAGAAAGGAACATTTTGGAAAGGTGAGTATACAATTTTACGTTTTGCTGACACATCATGGCAGAACACACTGGGAAATAAAAGCCAGTTGGGTGGGTGCAAAAAAAAAAAAGGTAGTATTTATTTAACATGTAGTGGAAGATGAGACGAGCCAAAGGCTAGGAGGGCTTGAAAAGCTGCTCTGAACTCCAGAATATTCGACACTACCCCCTGTGCCCAGAACTGCCACTGTCCCTGTGCTGCTTGATCTTGTTAGTGAGCCCCCCCTCCCTCCTGGCTGGCATCTGATGTGATTACCTCTGGCTCTGGAGGGACTATAGATCTGTGTTTCCTGAGGTTTCAGGTAGGCGTCCACCACCATATTGTCTGCTTCACCTTCTTGTGAATGGAAATCATCTGAAGCATTGATACTCTATCCCACTGTCTGAGAATGAGTTTTGTAGCACTCTCATTTCGCCCATTGGATCATTGGTAAAGTGGCAGACATGGAGCCCAGGATGCTCAGACAAGCTCTGACTGGAAGAACTTTGCTGTCATTAACTTCTTTATCTTCTGGATTAAAGGAATTACCTTTTTCCTGAGGGAGCTGTACCTTGTTCGACTGGGTATTTAGTTACTTCCCCCAAAAGGTCATGTTTTGTGTGGGCCGAAGGTTACTTTTTTCCCAATTGATTAACTAACCAAAGCTATGAAGTATTGTGACTAATATACTCCGATGATGAATAAAAGCTTCTCTACTGTCTGCTAAAAGCAGGATGTCGTTCAGAAAATGATGTAACCTCAGACCTTTTTTTCCTGAGGAATGCGATTATGGGTAGTAGAATCTTGGTAAAGGTTATGGGGGCAGAAGAGATGCCGAATGGAACTGAAAGTGCTGGTGGTTGACTTAGAAACAAAGGTATCACTGAAAGACAGGTATGATAAATCTACGGATAGCATCCAATCTTCTAAGTTTATCGCTAACAGTATTGACTGGAGGCTTTCTATTTTGAAGGCTTTGATCTGGATTCTTTGGTTGCGATTTTTTAAGTCCAACACTGGGCGCAGATCCCCTGTTTTCTTTTTTACTAGGAATAGCGGGGAATAAAATCCCTTCCCTCTTTGGGGTGTTGGGACCTCCAGGATTGCCCCCTTTTGTTTTCGCTCTACCACATACTTGAGCAGTACTTTTCTCTTGTCTGCTGATGATGGCAGTCTGGTTGGCTGAAAGTTATTTCCGGGTAATCTTCTTATGAACCTCCATTTGTGACCAAACTTTATTGTATAGTGTCCATGTGTCCTCTATGTGTTTCATCCAAACCTGTATGAACTCCTTGGGCCTGGCTCCCACTTGCATAAGAAGTACGGGCGCACCTTCAAAAAGATTTCTGTTGTTCCCCCGTCGGGGTGGTCTTAGATTTTTGGAGTCTCAAAAAAGATGACTGCGTTTCTTCAGTTTCTTTTAAACTCTCTCCCCAGCCTATATGTCTTTGTCTCTCTGTACCTTTCTGGGAGGTTGCGCCTATAGGAAAGGCCCTTCTGTGGCTTTGGTCTAATGTCAGAGGGGATCAGGCCTGACTTCTCTCCTGTCACCTTTGAAATCACTGAATCCAATTTGGATCCAAAAAGGTTAACTCTTTCAGATGGGATTTTGCACAAATTCGTTTTTGACCCCATCCACCCATGGCTTTAGCCACAAGGCTCTCCTTGCCATGACCGATGCCTACATTGCTCTGGCAGAAGATCTTATGATATCCACTGAGGCTTCTGTGACAAAAACGCCTGCCAGCTTCAGCTCCTGTAGGGAGCTAATTATCTTCTCCTGGTCGGCCCCCTCGAGTAGAGTCTTCTCTATATTGGCAGACCATCCGAAAATCGCTCTACTAACTGCCACTGGGGCAAATGCTGGCCTACAGGCACCGCCTGCCACGGAGTATGCTTTCTTCAGATCGAAATCAATCTTCCAGTCCAGTACCTCACGGAAGGTTACTGCATCCTCAATGGGTAAGGTGACGTGTCTCGCGAGTTGCATTAAAGAGGCATCTACAACAGGTGCATAGATCAGAGGATTTACATTATGCTCCTTTAAAGTAAACAGCTTTGCTAGCCTGTTATTAAGGCTGGATCTTTTATCTGATCTCTCCCATTCATCCTTAATGAGGTCTTCTTATTCCTCTATGAAATTGGGAAAACATTTTTTAACCTTGCGGGAAACCTCTTTAGTTTCTTCCCACCCAAGGTAAAGCCGAAACCTGCCAGCATTTCCGGATCCTCCTCCTCTGATGATGACTCTGATTCTGTGTAATGAATGGGAACAGTGGATGATGTGCTTGGACCTGCCCTATCTGTTTCAGGGGCTGATTTCTCGAGGATATACTCTCGCACAGACTCTCTGATGAGGTCTGTTACCTCCCTTGGGTCTGACTCTTTATCCTGACTCTTTTCTCCTTCATTGAATTTTGCACGGCAGGATCATTTTTTCTGGCAAAGCTGGAGTGCTGCACACCCAGCAAGCATTTGCTGCAGGGCGGGTGTGATAACTCCTGTTGACTGTGACCTCTTATGGTTTGAGCCGCTACAATGTGAGTGGCTGTGACCCTACTGGTGAAGATATGATGAGGATCTTGATAGGCTTCTCCTAGATCTTCTATGGTTTGAGGCATGGCTTGAGCGACCTCTACGTCTGGAGTTTGCTGATCTTGACCTGGTAGGGCTGCCAAAAATCACAGCATTAGTGGCCATGCTCACTTTTTTGTCTCTTCATTACTTACCCATAATTGAGGACAACCTCTTACCTTACACACTGAGGGTGGTCTGCTTGGGCAGTGGCCTCCATGAGCAGTGAACAGGGAATAGCACCTGCAAAAAAGTAGCATGGAAAGAATACCCCAATAGATTAGATCTAACAAAGAACACCAGTACATGTAAAGGAAGAAACAGGGAGGAGGGAGATACCTGAGATTAATAGCAACAAGATGCCAGACTCCTCTGCAGCAGCAATGTCCATAAACCAGCCAGCGCTTCACTGACAGGAATAGGGCTGTCTACCTCACTTCCTCCCGCACATGCGCAGAACACGGTGGGGGATAGAGATTTGGCTGCCAGAAAAACTACAGTGCCCAAAATGGCCAGGCGAAAAAAGAAAAAAGGAAAGGTTATGCTCCTTGTGCTGGAAAAAAGGTAGGAGGCCACTGCAAAGTATCTAAGCTTCTTTAAAGCTTGTAAATGCCAGAAAATGTGCCCCCAAGACCACCAGATTGGGGTTCTCTCCATATAGCTCCTTTAGAGACTGTACAGGAGAGACTTCCATCGAAGAGAGGCTTAACCTGGTGGGGCGAATGCGGTAAGAGGTGCGATATCCAACCAATCTTGTCAGGGGAGGATAAAAAAAGAGAATGAAGTGGGGTGTCTCTCTTTTCGAATTTATAGTTAACCAATCCTTTCAGGTTGTGGGGCCGGAGTCACAACCCAATGTGTGCTGCCATGATGCGTCAGGAAATGAAGGTTTAAGGCATCCCCAAACATATAATTTGAAGGATTTGTGTGTTTTAAATGCACCATTAAAAGACCCTCTCCCCATTTTTGCATTCGTACATGTCCCCCCCATGGCAGTGCTCAGCTACTCATGACCTTTTTTAACCACTTGCTTACTGGGCACTTAAACCCCCCTCCTATCCAGACCAATTTTCAGCTTTCAGCACTGTCGCACTTTGAATGACAATTGCGCGGTGATAGAACACTGTACCCAAATGAAATTTTGATAATTTTTCCCCCAAATAGAGCTTTCTTTTGGTGGTATTTGATCACCTCTGTGATTTTTTTTTTGTTAAAAAAATTTAAAATGACCGAATTTAAAAAATATATATATATTTTTTTAATTTTGTTATAAGAAATGTAAAATGGGTAATTTTTGTCCCTCATTGATGTACGCTGATGAGCACCGATAGGTGGCAGTGATGGGCACTGATAGGTGGCAGTGATAGGCACTGATGGGTTACACTGATAGGCAGCACTTTTAGGTGGCACTGATTGGTGGCACTGGTGGGCATTGATAGGTGGCACTTGTGGGCATTGATAGGTGGGACTTATGGGCATTGACAGGTGGCACTTATGGGCATTAACAGGTGGCACTTGTGGGCATTGCAAAGTGGCATACATGAGGCATAATTGCCTCTGACTTTTCAGGGCCAATGTCCCTTAAAGATAAGCCAGTGATCGGCTTTTTTTTCTCCTCCACTGTCAGCGTGAGGAGAAAAAAAAAACGATCACGGAGCTTTTGTTTTGATCATGTGATCAGCTGTCATTGGCTGACAGCTGATCACATGGTAAGGGGCCGGGACCCGCCCCTTACTCGGATCGCTGATCACCCGAGTCTCAGTGACTCGGTGATCACAGCGCGCGCGCCCTATAGGGCACGCGCAGGGAGCGTGCACAGGGGAGGCCGTCATATGGAATTGACATCCCGGGAATTGACATCCGCGCTGTGGTCGTCATTCAGCCATAGCGCAGATGTCTAGTGGTTAAAAAAATCTTGCAAACTGGCCTAGATAAAGGCCAGAATAAAACAACACGAATGGGCTCCCATGAATGTCAATGGTGTTTGGCGTTATATTTGGGTTTAGCTGATTTTTTTCCTGGGTTTGAGGAAGCTGGTTTGCCTTGTTCACTCATTAGTCATTACTAATTCAGTCTAACTGAATAGTGCTTTAAAATCACTTTTTTACTTTATTATTTTTATTGTTATCTTTATTTTAAAGGTCATCTCCAGCCAAACTCTTTTATTTTATTTGTCAAAACTATTTGCTTTCAGAACAGAAGATGCTGGTGTAAAAATTTGACAGAATGACAATCAGAGAGTCAAGATTTCAAAACAGAGAAATGTAGAAGTTGTTTCAGCACACGGTGGGAAGACATTTGTAATCCTTTCTGCCTCGCAAATGTCACAGGACTTTTTTAAAGGAAAAAAAGGAAATTAAATTTTATTGAAATCAATGTACATATGGTTTAAATCTGTATTCCAGCTCTATATTATAAACTAATATATAATCAATTATACATTGTTTTAATATATGCAGTGTAAGTAAAGCCTCGTACACACGATCGGATTGTTGGCCAACAAAACCATGGACTTTTGTCCGAAGGCATGTGCCTGGATTTTTTGTTGCATACAAACGGCAAGGATTGTCTGCCAACAAACACAAATATACTGACGTACTATGTGGTTTTTCAGCTCTTTAGCGCCACCCTTTGGGTTCGTTCTGCAAATTTTGTGTTAGTAGAATTTTGGTGAGTGTTTCACATTTTTCATTTCAAGCTTTTTATTTAGCGATCTTCAGTTCACGCTTTTCCTTTTGCGCTTTTCATTTCGTGCCTTTCATTTCTCGCTTTCCATATGACGCTTTTCATTTCGTGTTTTTCAGTTAGTTTCTGAACGGCCATTGGTCAACCAGACATATTGCTAAATCGGAGGAGATAATGTGTTATTTATTATTGGCCTTGGAGTTATAGCTTTGACCCAAGTCCAGTCCAGGAACTGGAGGAGGAGGAGTTCTTGGACCAAAAATTGGTTGCTTTATTAACGTAACCAATTATGTAATATGCCTTTGCTGTGGGAGCTCCAGGAGAATAATCCGGATGATTTTCGGAATTATCTCCGGATGACGGATCCCTGCTTTCACCAACTCTTGGCATTGGTGACCCCCTATATTAAGAAGCAGGACACATGCATGAGGCTTTTATTTTATTTTTTGGTTGAATAATAATGATTTGATATATCTTCTATATTTTTGGATGCATAGAATGCACTTTTTGGTTAAGTTCTATTGGCAAATAACATGTCTAAATTTATTTGTTTTCTTTTTTTAATGCACAATAAAAATATTGTGTAGAATAATACTTGGCTGTGTGTTTTACTTCAAATGACAGTTTGGGAGTCGGCAGTTACATTTAAAAAAATATAATGTAAAATTAACAAGGGACACCAACATAGTTGTATCTTTGATCGTAAAAATTACGGGATAATGGTGTTGTGGTAACTTGCCCAAAAATAAAAAACATAATAATATTATTCTTGATATCACTAGAAAAAAAGCCTTTGAAAATTAGTTTGCAATAACTCCATCAGTATCACCAGCAAAGCAGCTTCATTATTATCCCATTAAAGAAGAGAATTGTGCGCTGCATTTCCAGATTTCATAATTTGCCACGAATGTTAATTCTCCATTACAAACGTTAGTTTACAAGATCGACCACTTCTGGCTCATCCTTGCTTCCGAACATGCGTGTTTGTACTTTGGACTTTTGTCCGACAGACTTGTGTAAATCCGACAACAGACATTTGTCCGCGGAAAATCCAACAATAATTGTCCGATGGAGCATACAAATGGTTGGATTTTCCGACAACAGGCTGTCATCACACATTTCCTGTCGGAAAATCCGATCGTGTGTACGAGGCTTAACTGAATTTGACTTGGTATGAGACTATTGCATTCTCTGTACAATGGAATTCAGACTGGGATAGGGAAAAACTGCACAAGGAGTCAATCTGATATGCTGTAGTGCTCATGTGATCACTAGGGGCATGCAGACAGGGGGAGAGAGCGGGGTGACAGAGATATGCACGCAGCAGTCTACTGTTTCTCCATCAATATCCAGCCACAGGCTGGGGAAGGGACACAACCTGAAAAGGTTAGTGAACTGCAGCAGAGGAAAATAACGTCTCATCCTCTGCCAGACAGGGATGTGCGGTGTGGCAGAGCTGTGTAAAAATAAGAAAAAGGTTGGACGAAATAAAAATACTTTGGCAGGAGAAACAGCCCCAATAAAAGTATTTTACTATTTACCTAACATTCAGCTTCAACCAAGCTTACAGTGCTAGTTTGACAGTATTATGAAAATAGCCTAGAATGTGCCATTTGGGGAGCTTTCCCTTCACTTGCTGTTCCATATCCAAAACAGGAAGTGAGAGGAAATCCCTCCAAAGTGCGGAAGTCCATGGTGGTCACCAGAGTTATCAGGATTAGTGTCCCCATTGGAAGATTTCTCCTCTATTACAGTCCTGGTGACAATCCAAAATTATCTCTTCAAAAAACTGACAGGTGTTCTAATCTGGACATGTGCACTGCCGAAAAATTAGTTCGTTTTCGTTTCATTTGTTTTTTTTCTTTTCATTTTTCGGGTCATTCGTTATGATCAAAATTCATAAATTCGTAAATTCGAAAATCCGTGAATTCAAAAATTTGTGAATCCGGAAATTCAAAAATTCGGAAATTTGGAAATTAGGAAATAAGAACGAAAATTCGAAAGAACGTAAATCCGAAAATTCTGAATATTTACTAACTAACTAATTTACTAATAACGAATAATTACTGGGGATCCAGTGTAAGGTCACCTTGTAGATTTTCTATAAAGTTGAACTTACACTATAAAAAGGAAAGATGCTGGGTTGTCTTCAATTCAGATACTCACCTACCCAGAGGATCAAGTATTGTCCTGCTGCAATCTACTTCTCCGCTGCCACTGTTCGGCTCCCGCGGCACTACCTTCCTCATTAAAAGGAGGCTGCCTCTTCTGGTTTTAGGCAGTTGCATCTCGATAACTGCAAGATACACCCCCTTGCTCATGTCATGCATGGGAGCAGATGCCTCCTGGCATATATGTAGTGCATATCCCAAGGAGGCTCTGGGAGCTCACCATGTCATTTTGGCCTAGACCAGAAATGAAGAGCAAGAACATTGGAAAAAAGGGAAAACAAACAATAAAAAAGGAGGGGGTCTTTAAGAGTTAGGTTCCTCTTTAAAGGTGGCCTTCACTCTCATTTTGTAGATTGCTTATTCTGATCCCTGATCCTTTGTTTCATTTTAAGCAAGTACCTTTTCCATAAGGTATTTGCTCCCACTTCCTTATTCCTCTCCTTGGTGAGGATGACATTTGCTGGGTTTGTCCCCCCTCCCGCCAGCAGTCACCTGGGATACGTTACATATCCCAGGAGGCTTCAGTTTAGTCTCAGTCTCCTCCAATCTGCACATATGAATGAATGAATGACTGAATGAATGGATGACTTGTATAGCGCTGCAAATGTGAACTGAATTGCCTCAAGGCGCTTGATCCTGAAGGCCCGATGGTTTACTTCCAAGCGGATGTTCGTGGGAAGAGCGTTCCATAGCCGTCGTCCTTGGACTGCAAATCTTCATTCTCCCCTTGATTTGTATCGGGACTTGGGGACGAGGAGGAGGTTTTGGTTGGTTGATCAGAGGTTGTGATTGGGAGTGTAGTGTTTTTTTATTTTTTTTTTGCATAAGTATTGAGGAGCATCTCCTTGTGTGGATTTGTGGGTCAGGCAGAGGGTCTTGAATGTGATCCGATCCTTTACGGTTAGCCAGTGTAGGATCCTCAGGGAGGGGGAGATGGATTCCCAGGGTTTTTTCCCCGTGACTAGTCTTGCTGTCGCGTTTTTGGACGACTTGTAGGTGTGCAATCTGTAATTTAGGTAGTCCTATGTAGAGGGAGTTTGGGTAGTCGAGTCGAGAGTTCATGATTGTTCCTACTACTATTGCTTTCTCCTCTTCTGGAATGAAGGGGATGAGTCTACGTAGCAGGCGTAGAAGATGGTAAGATCCGCTGACTACTGATCCTATTTGTGCATCCATTGACATTTCTGAATCGAAGAGTCCATGGGGGTCGTAGATTTAGTATTTCGGTTCTTGTGCACATCTTGTGCGTGCACAGTGGGGAGCTGGCTGTGAATGACCAGGAAGTCACAGCCTTTTCCCAAACCTAAGATGGCGGGGAGGGACCAAAGACAGCGCTGGTCTTTCAGCCAGGTCTTTTTTCAGACCTGGCTGAAACTTCTCTTTAAGAGTACTGTTGGGCTAATCAACTAGAAGATAAAAAGTCCAGTCAAATTTAAATTGTCACTAAGGTTCAATACTTCTCTGCTATTTGGAAATTTCAAAAGGACTCCAATTGAGGGGGCAATTGTGCCTGGAACTTCTTATCCTTGAGTCAATAACATTTCTAAACTTATCCCTATCTCTATGGACCAAAGCTGGCCATGCACCAGTAAAATTTAATTCGAACGTCTGTACATTTTAAGGACCATTCATTTCAATTTTCGAATAGTTAGTGGGATCAAACATGTTCTACTGTAGTGAAAAGACAATTTAAAGAAGGATGAAACATTTTTGTCAAAAGACACGCAATTCAGACTGTAAATATGGTTTCAATCTGGGAAAAAGCGTACTCATTATGATGAAACCTGTTTAATATGTATTCAGACAGCAAGTCTGGATTAAAGTTTGAAGGGCTTTCAAACTAAATTAGATGACTGAATGATGACAAGAAAGAATGTTCTGAGCAACAATTTTTCAGGATTTTTTTGTACAAATGTTTAAACAAAAATCTAGCCTTGTATGGACAGCCAAATGCCTCGTACACACGATCGGATTTTCTGACAACAAATGTTGGATGTGAGCTTGTTGGCGGAAAGTTCGACCATGTGTACGCTATATCGAACATTTGTTGTCGGACTGTCCGCCAACAAATGTTGGCTAGCAGGTTCTCACATTTTCCGCCAACAAATGTTTGTTGTCGGACTTTCCGATCGTGTGTACACAAGTCCATTGGACAAAAGTCCACGCATGCTCGGAATCAAGTACGAGCCGGAGATATAAGTAGCATTCGTAATGGAGATATCACGTATGTCTTGTACATCACTACGTTCGTAATTCTTGGCATTTGTGTAACCGTGTGTGTAACCGTGTGTGTAACCGGAGATATATGTAGCATTCGTAATGGAGATATCACGTATGTCTTGTACATCACTACGGTAGTAATTCTTGGCCAACATTTGTGTGACCGTGTGTGTATGCAAGACAAGTTGGAGCCAACAACCTTCGAACAAAAATCCATGGTTTTGTTGTCGAAAAGTCCGATCGTGTGTGCGGGGCATAACACTTTACAACAACCTTCACCGCTCACTCGTGTCAAGAATAAACCGTTGTATTTCTAAAGATTTCTATCTTGCTCCTCCTTGTAACTATGATATGAATATGTGGGTTTCAGAGCCACTTTCAGAAATGCTTAAAGCCTGATGAAGGGTCCTAATGCTTTCTGAAAGCTTGCATCTTTAACGACTTGAGATAACCAATAAAGAGGATCACCTAAACGCAAAGCTTTCTGCATTACAAGGTTATTGAATTGAGGATGCCTTTACCTGAGATGGATCCCCGACCATTGTACATCATGACCAACTTGCCCGCTTTCAAAGGCTTGAAACCATATGGCAACTGCTGCAGTAACTGATAAACCCCAGTAGATGTTGGGTGGGTATAAAGTCTTCTCATCATCTGAAGATACACCTTCAAGGGGTTTACACTTTGTCTGTGATACATAGCATTTAGTAATATTTTAGAAAATACTTTATATTTAAAGTGTTACTAAACCCACAACAGTAAAATCTGTCTGTATATGCAGAATAGCATGCTTGTTATACTCACTGTGAAACTTAAGGGTTTAATCCTCTGCATTGTGTAAAAAAAACTCTTTGATCCTGTATAGACAGATCCTCCCCCTCCTGCACGGTCACTCTTGGCAAGACCAGATAAGACACAGTCAGAGTAGTAAAGCTGCACATGCTCAGTTTGGTCTCCATTGCTGGAGAGAATATTTCCTGTTTGAGCCAAGCTTTTTAGGTCACATGGTATTGACATCACACATTTGGGTGTGTATACAGATCCTAAATGACAGCCCAGACCCTCCCTCCTTCTTCATGCCCAGTAACTAAAAAAGAACACAGTAGGTGGGATGTCACATCTTGATTGATGGATGATCCACCTCCCATAACAGCATGAGGACAGGCTGTAGTTGAAATCTCCTTCTACCTGAACACTCAGCACTCCAGCAGACCCTGCAGTTTATCACGTGACTATGGTATACAGATTAGCCAAAGGGTATATAGGGGCAGTATTTTAATGTAAAAAGAAGCTTTAGAACCTGTGGGCACTGGCAGGGGGGGGGGGGCGGATTAACCGCTTGCCAACCGCCGCACACAAATGTACGTTGGCGGAATGGCACAGGCAGGCAAATGGGCGTACCTGTATGTCTCTTTAAATTTGCCGCCTATCGGCCATGGGAGTATCCCCACGGGTCCCGGGAACTCAATGTTCACCGGCGGCCCGCGATTGCAGCGTGGAGGGGTAGAACGGGGAGATGCCTATGTAAACAAGGCATTTCCCCGTTCTGCCTAGTGACATGACAGGGATCTACTGCTCCCTGTCATCGGCATCAGTGATCGCTGTCATGTCAGTGGAAGCCCCCCCCCCCCAGTTAGAATACCTCCCTAGGACACACTTAACCCATTGATCGCCCCCTAGTGTTTAACCCCTTCCCTGACAGTGTCATTTACACAGTAATCAGTGCATTTTTATAGCACCGATCGTTGTATAAATGACAATGGTCCCAAAAATGTGTCAAAGGTCTCCGATCTGTCCAGAGACTTTTAAGACATAAAAATGGCATAAAGCTATCCCCTATTTTGTAGACGCTATAACTTTTGTGCAAACCAATCAATATACGCTTATTGCCATTTTTTTTTTAACCAAAAATATGTAGAAGAATACATATCGGCCTAAACTGAGAAGGAAATTCATTTTTTTATCTATTTTTTGGGGATATTTATTAAAACAAAAAGTAAAAAATATTGCTTTTTTTCCAAATTTTCGCTCTTTTTCTGTTTATAGCGCAAAAAAAAAAAAAAAAACACAGAGGTGATCAAATACCACCAAAAGAAAGCTCTATTTGAGGGGAAAAAAGGACGTAAATTTTGTTTGGGTACAATGTCGCACGACCGCGCAACTGTCAGATAAATCGACGCAGTGCGGAATCGCAAAAAATGCTCCGGTCGGGAAGGGGGTAAAATCTTCCGGGGCTGAAGTGGTTAACTATTTTCATATTACTGAGTTTAGTAAAACTGTAATTGTTACTTTTTACAAGCTTTTAATGTAGACAAAGTAAAATATGGATTTATTTTGCCCTATGTATATGTGCCTCCAATGTCTATAATTTTTGAGCTTCCAATACAGTGTTCCATTATATAGGACGCGGCACAGTTTATCATAGATACATAGTTAGTCTGGTTGAAAAAAAGACACAAGTTTGTCTATATATAACATATATAGTGTACCCATGTGCCACCCAATGGGCACTACACCTATTTTCATAATCATCTGAAGATATCCAACTGGACTCATTATATTCCTCCATCTGGACTATCCTTATGCCGCGTACACACGAGCGGAATGTTTCATAGTTAGTAAGGTTGAATAAAGACATCAGTCCATCAAGTTCAACCTGAGTGAGTGTCTACAATTGTCCCTATTCCTGTACATTGCACACTCACATCGGTCCCTACCCACAAGGAGCCCACAATCCAAGGTCCCCATTCATATACTAGGGCCAATTTTTGGACAGAAGCCAATTAACCTACCTGCATGTCTTTGGATTGTCCATCAGAAAAAGTCAGATGGGAGCTTTTCATCGTATATTCTGACCGTGTGCGTGCCCCATCAGACTTTTTCCATCGAAAATTCAGACGGACTTAGATAGAGAATATGTTGTAAATTTTTCCGACGGAACTTATTTCTATCTGGAAACTCGCTCTGTATGCTGTTCCGACTTACCAAAAATGACCCATGCTGTGAAGCAAGTACGAGACGGAAGCTATTGGCTACTGGCTATTGAACTTCCTTTTTTTAGTCCCGTTGTACGTTTTGTACGTCACCTTGTTCTGGACGGTAGGACTTTGGTTTGACCGTGTGTATGCAAGACAGCTTGAGCGGAATTCCATCAGAACTCCTTTCGGAAAAACCTTCAGAGTTTATTCCGACGGCAAAACCGGTCGTGTGTACAGGGCATTAGAGCTCATCAATCAACTCCCTTCCAACTGATCAAGTACGGGACCACTCCGTAACCTGCATATTCACTATTAAACCTTTCAGCTACCTCACCTAATCATTTGACTTTTGGTCTCATTTGGTTTTTCACCTCAAAAAATAGTGGGTGGCAGGGTCTTTAACCGCTTCCCGACCGCCTCATGTACATATACGTGTGCAGAATGGCATGGGCAGGCAAAATCCCGTACCTGTACGGGATCCTTTAAATGCCTGCCCGTGGGTCGCGTGCGTGCCGCCAGCGGCGCGCTCGCGACCCGGTCAGGAGCTCCGTGACCCTGGCCGCGGGACCAGCGGACACGATCGCCGCTGGTGTCCCGCGATCGGGTCACGGAGCTGAAGAACGGGGAGAGGTATGTGTAAACAAACCTCTCCCCGCGCTTCCTACACTGCCTGTCATTGATTGGCTGTTCCCGGTCATCGGGAAAGCCGATCAATGACGTCAGACGTCAGCCCCGCCCCCTAATGTAAAAAAACACACACGTCACAGCCCATAACCCCTCCCCTCCCCCTAGTGGTTAACCCCTTCACTACAACTGTCATTTATACAGGAATCAATGCATTTAAATAGCATTGATTGCTGTATAAATGACAATGGTCCCAAAAATGTGTCAAAAATGTCCGATGTGTCCGCCATAATGTCGCAGTCACAATAAAAATCGCTGATCGCCGCCATTACTAGTAAAAAAAAAAATATTAATAAAAATGCTATAAAACTATCCCCTATTTTGTAAACGCTATAACTTTTGCGCAAACCAATCAATAATCGCTAATTGCGATTTTTTTTTACCAAAAATATGTAGAAGAATACGTATCGGCCGAAACTGAGGAAAAAAAATGTTTTTTTATATATTTTTTGGGGATATTTATTATAGCAAAAAGCAAAAAATATTGCATTTTTTTCAAAATTGTCGCTCTATTTTTGTTTATAGCGCAAAAAATAAAAACCGCAGGGGCGATCAAATACCACCAAAAGAAAGTTCTATTTGTGGGAAAAAAAGGACACCAATTTTGTTTTGGAGCCACGTCGCACGGCCGCGCAATTGTCAGTTAAAGCAACGCAGTGCCGAATCGCAAGGGGCCTGGTCCTTTGGCTGCCAATTGGTCCGGGGCTGAAGACGTTAAAGGGCATGAAAACACACAGATGTATACAAATACAAAATTGTTCTTCACCTAGACATCTAGGCTTGGCGCTCTGTTGGTTCTTTTCTTTTTGCTTCAGGCCCATCTGGAAGCAGAACTTGTTTATAAAGTGAGCAAACATGGCCGCTCCAATGCACATATAATTACAAATAATACCCAAGAAACCAGATTTTAAAAACATTTACGCTCCAGTAATATTGTTTACATTAATCCAACCTCCTTTTCATGTACAGAAAAAAATGGAAAGGTCTACACATGGGATGAAACACAGGTCATAATAAACATACTCATAAAAGAAGATATAAAAAAAGTTTATTGGGCTTTTTGCAATCCAATGCTTTGGTTAATTATTAAAATGGGTTACCCAATAAAATATTACAACTGCAATTAACTTATAACCAGCCATAATAGGCCTTCCTTTTGCAGCTCAGGTCTACCTAATCCACCATATATCATAAATCGAATCTATTCAGCTCTAAGCTGATCAACATTATCCCTTCTTCATAAAACCACGACAGTCAATAACACCAAAATTATGAGGGCGGGAGAGAGAGGAATTGGGCGACGCTCTGACTCCAATAGCTGAAAAGGCATCCGTTGGCAGGCTATTTAGAAGGGAAATCTTGTGCTGTCTGCAGGGAAGGCTGAAAGTTAATTGGCCAGAAAGCCTGTCTCTTGAATGGATGACAGCAAACCAATGGAGTGGCTGTTGCTGTGTACAACCTTATACACTTAATCCGCCCAAATAAATTAAAGCAGGCCCTCATTTCATGTTGTCCTGCCACCTCCCCCTCACCTTTCCCTTTCTTACAATTGGATATACACATGTATTTTTTTAACCACTTAAAATCGGAGTTCCATCCAAAAGTTTCATCTGATCCCCCCCCCCCCCCGGTGCCACAATTGGCACCATTTCAGGGGGGAGGGGGTGCAGATACCTGTATAATACAGGTATCTGCACCCACTTCTGGGTATAGACTCCCGCGGCAGTCACGCCCCTTCCTGCACCCCCCACTGTCTCCTGGGAAACACACAGGTCCCAGGAGATAGCAGGGACCACTTACGACGCACAGCGTGACTCGCGCATGCGCAGTAGGGAACCAGGAAGTGAAGCCGCAACACTTTACTTCCTGATCCCCTCAATGGCAGCGGCAGCAGCCGAGAATTGCTCGGCTTCGGCTGCCGACATCGCTGGACCCTGGGACAGGTCAGTGTCCATTTATTAAAAGTCAGCCGCTGCAGTATTTGTAGCTGCTGGCTTTTAATAATTTTTGTTTTAGGTGGACTCCCTCTTTAAGCCCCGGACCATTTGGCTGGCCTAAGACCAGAGCACTTTTTGCAATTCAGCACTGCGTCGTTTTAACTGACAATTGCGCGGTCGTGCGACGTAGCTCCCAAACAAAATTGACGTCCTTTTTTCCCCATAAATAAAGCTTTCTTTTGGTGGTATTTGATCACCTCTGCAGTTTTTATTTTTTGCGCTATAAACAAAAAATAGCGTCAATTTTGGAAAAAACACATTTTTTACTTTTTGCTATAATAAATACCCCCAAAAAATATATAAAATATACGTATTCTTCTACATATTTTTGGTAAAAAAAAATCACAATAAGCCTTTATTGATTGGTTTGCACAAAAGTTATAGCGTCTACAAAATAGGGGATAGTTTTATGGCATTTTTATTAATAGTTTTTTTTTACTAGTAATGGCGGTGATCAGTGATTTTTATCATGACTGCGACATTATAGCGGACAGATCAGACACTTTTGGCGCTATTTTGGGACCATTGTCATTTATACAGTGATCAGTGCGATTAAAAATGCATTTATTACTGTGTAAATGTAACCGGCAGTGAAGGGGTTAACTAGGTGGGGCGCTGCAGGGGTTAAGTGTGTCCTAGGGAGTGATTATAACTGTAGGGGGGAGGGGCTACGTGTGTCACGACACTGATCACCGCTCCCGATCACAGGGATCTGTGATCGGTGTCCTGTCACTAGGAAGAATGGGGAAATGCTTGTTTACAGCAGCATTTTCCCGTTCTTCCTCTCGGTGAAACGATCGCAGGTATCCCCAAGGACATCGAGTCTGCGGGACACGCGATCACACTCACGGAGCTCGCGGCGGGGTCACGCCGTCAGCGGCGCACGGCGGCAAATTTAAAGGGATGTACCAGTACGCCCATTTGCCTGTCCGTACCATTGTGTCTACATAAATGTTTGTGAGGCGGTTGGCAAGTGGTTAAGGAATGTCTTTTATATTACGCGTTTCTTTCTTTCTTTCTTTCTTTCTTCTTTCTTTTTTCTTTCTTTCCTTCTTTCTTTCTTTCCTTCTTTGTCCAGACTAAAAGATCGGTAGCCTATGGGACTAGCTTCCCATCATGTGACCACTGTGACAGTGGTCTCATGATCGCTGATCTTGCCCCCAGGTGTTCAGGATTGTTTAAGCTCCTGAAGGTTTTAACCCCTTAATGACCAGGCCATATTTTGCGATACGGCACTGCGTTATTTTAACTGAAAATTGCGCGGTCGTGCAACGCTATACCCAAATAAAACTTATGTCCTTTTTTCCCCACAAATAGAGCTTGTTTTTATTTTTTCTGCTATAAAACATTTCCAATAAAAAAAAAATTTTATTTCTTCATCAATTCAGGCCAATCTGTATTCTGTTACATATTTTTGGTAAACAAAAAAATCACAATACGCGTATATTGATTGGTTTGCGCAAAAGTTATTGCGTTTATAAACTTTAGGATACTTTTATGTTTTTTTTTTTTTTTAATCGGACACCTAACTGACACTTTTGACACTTTTTTGGGAACCAGTGACATTATTACAGTGATCAGTGATAAAAAATATGCATTGTTACTGTACTAAGGACACTGGCAGGAAAGGGGTTAACATCAGGGTCAATCAAAGGGTTAAGTGTGCTCCTAGGAGGTGCTTACTAACTTACTAACTCTGACTGAAGACAGAGATCGGTGTTCCTGCTTAGCAGGAACACAAGATCTTTATCTTCTTCCCTGTCAGAACAGCGATCTTGTCAGGGTTGGGCTTAGCTCTTCCTTCTCTGATCTGGCCGCTCAGCTGTCGGCTAATTGCCAGCTCCCATCTCTCCACAGTTACTCAGCTGTTGATGATATCCTGCTCGTAAGTCCTGCCTACTTAAGCCGTCTAGTCCAGAGGATCTCTGCCTTCGCCTTAGTCAACATCACAGAAAATCTCCTGCAATCCTGTTCAAGACTTGCTTTGCTGACATCCCTTCTGGCTCCAGATCGTGCTTGCTGTTCCACTACATTGATCCCTGACTTCTGGCTTGGCTGACTATCTGTTCCGGTTACTGAACTTTGGCTATGTTTTGATTACGTTTGTTCTTTTTACTTTAATTATTAAGCAAGTGTGATTTAACTGCACTTCTGTCTCGGCCTGATTTCATGGTTTCTGACAGATCTGCCTTGTATACATAGGCAGATCGCCATTCTACCTCTCTGTGAAATGATCGCGGGTGGCCGGCTGACATCGGGTCCACCGAACCCTCTGATTGGCATCCCCTGTGTCCAATCAGCAAGCAATCAAGCCTTCGGTGGCACGTGTGTGCCACCCAGTGGTTATTTCACGAAATGATGTACGGGTACGTGATTTTGCACAATAGAGATGACGGCGGTCGGCAAGTGGTTAAATGGACAGTGGGGTGGGCGGGAAGGGGTTAAGCACACCACTGTTAGCCAAAGCCATATATTTAATGTGTGTATCAGCATACCCAAACCTCTAGGGAAAATTAAAGTAGAGTTAAAAGAGAAAACTTTTTTTCATTTGGGATAGAGTAATGCCCCTTTCACACTGGGGCGGTACGGGCATCGGCGGTAAAGCAGCGCTATATTTAACGCTGCTTTACCGTAGTTTTAGCAGCGGTATTGCCGCGCTGCCCCTTTGATTTCAATGGATAGGAGCGGTTTAGGAGCGGTGAATACACGGCTCCTTCACCGCTCCAAAGATGCTGCTAGCAGGACTTCTTTTACCGTCCTGCTAGCGCTCCGCTCCAGTGTGAAAGCCCTCCGGCTTTCACACTGGAGTGAAAGGACCCGTTTTTTTCAGGCGCTATACAGGTGCTATTTTTAGCACTGTAGCGCCTGAAAAACGCTTCAGTGTGAAAGGGGCCTTAGGGAGGGTTTTAACCCCTGTAAATGTTTCTCCCTTTGGGGAGATCTACCTTCACTTCCTGTCCCAAAGCCATCAGGAAGTCCCTGCAATTTAAGGGAATCCCTTAAGACCCTCCAGGTCATCAAATCTAGTGTCCCCATTGGAAGATTTCCTGTCTATTACTTTTCTGGGGACATCTCAAATTTGGTATTATTTTTTCATTTCAATGATAATGGTAAACAGGAGAAATAGAGAGGTTAAATCTCCCTAACGGGGGCACAGACAGCGATAAAAATTGACAGGTGTTCTACTACCTCTCCACTTTATACTTTAACTGGCAGAGTCCATTAAAAATTAGATTGTGTAACAAATAATTGGATTAGCGCAAATAACAGTAAATCTCTTTTTCATTTATTCTCAGTAGACACTTTAGATTGTAAGCTCTTCAGGAGCAGGGATTGGTATAAGTCATTACAATGCATTATATACAGAGTTGAGTGAGGGGCACTATAAAAAGGAAATAATAAGAGTGCATACAAGGTACACCCTGATTATTTTTATAGCAAAAGCTTAATCAGTTCGCAAAATAACCTCATAAATGTTGGAAAGCAAAATGGAAAGGTGCAGCGCCAGTGAAAATTGTTTGCCCATTAAGTTTATTTATCTCTGCAGCAGCAATATAAAATAAAATATAGAGCCGTCCGTGACACGAAGGTGTTAATCTTCCCAATCGAACAACCGATGTTTGCTCATCAGTAAAGCCATATCTATAAATTTAGGTATATGTAAGTGACACTTGGGTGAAGCCACATACTAAATTGCAAAGTCTTTGAATAATTTAGTGAATGCAGACATAATATTTAATAGCGCCATTAGAATGTGTTCACAGGCATTAGACATAAGTAGAATGGACACATTAGCCTGTTTCGTAAGCAAAGTGCTTTATTGTGCTGGAGGCTCAGAAGCTAAGATACAAATTGTGTCCATTGTGCAGTTTAACCCGCAGCTCACATTTATTTGAAGCTCAGTTTTTTGCTGCTGTAGGTAAGTAAAAAAAGTACTATTGGTATTTGTGTTTTTTTTGTCATTTCTTTATTTTTGCAAAAAACAAGTATCAAAGTTCAAAATATACAAAAAATATTCAAAATCTACGCTCAGGGCTTTTTTTCAGGGGGAACTTGGTGGAACCTCTGGCTCAGACCCTTGGGGTGAGCGGGCTGCTCACCACAAACACTTGTAAACACAGAAGTCCGGTTTCTGTGTTTACAAGTGACAGCTCTGCACTCTGTGTGTAACCCCCCTGAACGCTACACTCTGTATGTAATGCAATCTTGGTATTTAATGCCCCTTTAAGACCCTCCTACTGTTCGTGAAATTTGGCTGACCACACCCACTATTTGATGTGATTTGGAGGGTGTGTGTGGGTGGAGGGGTTTTGGAGGGTCGTAGTTGATTTCCAGCACCTATTGTTTGAGAAAAAAAGCCCTGTATACGCTCACTTTATTTAGTATACCTTGCTAGTACTGGGTTGGACCCCCTTTTGCCTTCAGAACTGCCTTCATTCTTTGTGGCATAGATTCACCAAGGTGTTGGAAACATTCCTCTGAGATTTTGGTCCATAGTGACATGATAGCATCACGCAGTTGCTGCAGATTTGTCAGTTGCACATTCATGATGCCAATGTCTAGTTCCACCACATTCCAAAGGTGCTCTATTGGATTGAGATCTGGTGAGTGTGGAGGCCATTGGAGTACAGTGACCTCATTGTCCAGTGGTGAGATGATTGGAGCTTTGTGACATGGTGCATTATCCTGCTGGAAGGAGACATCAGAAGATGGGTACAATGTAGTCATAAAGGGATGGACATGGTCAGCAACAATACTCAGGTAGGCTGTGGGGTTTAAACGATGCTTAATTTGTACTAAGGAGCCCAAAGTGTGCCAAGAAAATATCTTCCACACCATTATACCACCACCACCAGCCTGAACCGTTGATACAAGACAGGATGGATCCATGCTTTCATGTTGTTTACACCAAATTCTGACCCTACCATCTGAATGTTGCAGCTGAAATCCAGACTCATCAGACCAGACAATGTTTTTCCAATCTCCTATTGTCCAATTTTGGTGAGCCTGTGCGAATTGTAGCCTCAGTTTCCTGTTCTTATCTGACAGGAGTGACACAAGGTGTGGTATTCTACTGCTGTAAGAAGGTGCTTCAAGCTTCCATTGTGTTGCGCATTCAGAGATGGTTTTCTGCATACCTTGGTTGTAACGAGCGGTTATTTGAGTTACTGTTGCCTTTCTATCGTCTCAAACCAGTTTGCCCATTCTCCTCTGACATCAACAAGGCATTTTCCTCCACACAACTGCCGCTCACTGAATATTTTCTTTTTTCGGACCATTCTCTATAAACCCCTTGAGATGGTTGTGTGTGAAAATCCCAGTAGATCAGCAGTTTATGAAATACTCAGACCAGCCCGTCTGGCACCAACAACCATGCCACGTTCAAAGTCACTTAAAACCTCTTTCTTAAACAAAGAAAGTATCACACAAAGTATCCAGCACTTCTCTGTCCAACGTATTGGCAATTAGTCAGTGGATAAACATAATAATGCCCCGTACACACGGTCGGATATTCCGACCACAAAATCCGTCTGATTTTTTCCGACGGGTTTTGTCCGAAACTTGTTGCATACACAGGGTCGGAAAAAGTTGTCGGAAAATCTGATCGTTCCGAATGAGGTGACGTATAAAACGTACGACGGGACTACGTAGAGGCAGTAGCCAATAGCTTTCGTCCCCAAATTTCTTCTGAGCATGCGTGGCACTTTGTGCGTCGGAATTCTCTACACGCAATCGGAAAAAGTCTGATCGGATTTTGTTGTCGGAAAATTTTAGATCCTGCTCTCAAATTTTTGCCGTCAGAGAAAAGCCCGCTAGAGCCCACACACAATTGGATTTTCCGACAACAAAATCCGATCGGACTTTTTCCATCGGAATATCCGACCGTGTGTACGGGGCATAAGAGTCTGTGGTATAACATAATTTATAGCAATGGTGGATGAAAGATAGATGGTTGATGGATAAAGGGGGTTTCTGGGCTTTTCCCCTCCCCTTCTCCTCCCTCTTGCCTGTCCCACTGGCTATTTCAACCTTTAGCTTCTGGCTTTCCCTTTGCATTTGATAAAGAGGGCCATGTTCCTTGGAACACGTTATGCTTATCCCCTTCTGACATCACCTTAGGATTCTACCAGCTGTCATCTTCACAGTGCAGCGGGAGACGCAGCCAGTCCACACTACCTGCTGGAGCTTTGGAGCCCCTGCTGCTGCATGCTTGGCAGCCATCCATTGCCTCTGTGTATCTCCAGCTGATCAGCTCTGGTGTCTCAACCTGCTATGCTACTAGTATCCTCTGGTGGTTATGTAAGTGTGCTGCTTTTAACCACTTCAATACCGGGCCATTTTACACCCTTCCTTACCAGAGCACTTTTTTGCGATTCGGCACTGCGTCGCTTTAACTAACAATTGCGCGGTCGTGCGACGTTACACCCAAACAAAGTTGACGTCCTTTTTTTCCCACAAATAGAGCTTTCTTTTGGTGGTATTTGATCGCCCCTGCGGTTTTTATTTTTTGCGCTATAAACAAAAGAAGAGCAACAATTTTGAAAAAAAACACAATATTTTTTACTTTTTGCTATAATAAATATCCCATTTTAAAAAAAAAAAAAAAATTGTTTTACTCAGTTTAGGCCGATACGTATTCTTCTACATATTTTTGGTAAAAAAAATCGCAATAAGCGTATATTGATCGGTTTGCGAAAAAGTTATAGCGTCTACAAAATAGGGGATAGATTTATTGCATTTTTTTTTTTTTTACTAGTAATGGCGGCGATCTGCGATTTTTTTTCGTGACTGCGACATTGCGGCGGACACTTCGGACACTTTTGACACATTTTTGGAACCATTCACATTTACACAGCGATCGTTGCTATAAAATTGCATTGATTACTGTGTAAATGTGACTGGCAGGGAAGGGGTTAACACTAGGGGGCGCTGCAGGGGTTAATGTGTTCCCTATAGAAGTGATTCTAACTGTGGGGGGAGGGGACTCACAAGGGGAGGAGACCGATCAGTGATCCTCCGTACTGGGATCACATGATCGGTCTCCTCTCCCGCTGACAGGACATGGAGCTGTGTGTTTACACACACAGCTCCACGGTCCCGCACGGTCCCGTTGTTTTAACGGGCAATCGCGTGTGCCCGGCGGACATCGCGGCCGCCTGGCACTCGCACCGGGTCCCGAGCGAAGTCGCGGGCGCGCGCGCGCCGCCGGCGGCTCGCGTGCGCCCCCCAGTCGGCCGGGAAGGAGAGGACGTCATATGATGCCCACCAAGGATGGGAGATCCACCTTGTGGGCGTCATATGACTATACGGCGGTAATGAAGTGGTTAATAAAGATGTTTTTATGCTTGGTATTAACCTCAGCTCCCTGTTTTTTGCTATTTCCTAAATCCTCTTTCTTCCCCATTCTGATGCTCAGTTCGAACATCAGCAAGTAATCTTCAACATGTCGAGATGCCTAAATGCATTTAGTTGCTGCCTTGTGATTGGCTGATTAGCAATTTGTGTTACCAAGCAATTGAACAGGTGTATCTAATGAAGTGGCCGGTGTGTATATATGGTATAGATTGTTCCAGGCAATGACATCACATCTTTTCCAAGAAAGATGAGTAGGTCCTACAGAGGCCAATGACAGGCACATGTCTAACATGGAGAAAGTAGTATACTGGTCTTAAGTTAACGCTTAAGTTCCCACAGCCTGATGGCCTTCCAAGGAAGAGCCAATAAAGCTTAGTTTGAGAGGAAAAAGACAAAAAGTAAAAAAAGAGTACAAAAGATATACTGTATATGTATAGATTGTTCCAGACAGTGACATCACATATTTTAAAAGGAAGATGAGTTGGTTCTACAAAGGCCAATGACAGGCATGTATCTAACATGGAGAAATTAACGTACATATTGTGACGGATCCCAGAAATCCCCCGGCTGGGCACCTCCACCAGAACTTTTTTTGTTTTGGTTATAAAATGTAGTTTTCTCCTTCACTGACAGGCACTGATGAGGCGGCACTGATGGTCACTGATGAGGCAGCACTGATGGACACTGTTGAGTTGGCACTAATAAGGTGGCACTGATGGGCACTGATGAGGAGGCTCTGATATGTAGAATTGATAGGCACTGATATGCAGCACTGTTGGGCACCAATAGGCGGCACTGATGGGCACTGATAGACAGCACTGATGGGCACTGACAGGTGGCACTGATGGGCACTGACAAGTGGCTGTGATGGGCACTGACAGGCGGCACTGATTGGCACTGACAGGTGGCACTGATTGGCACTGATAGGTGGTACTGATGATGAGGTTCTGACAGGTGTTACTGTAGGGCACTGATTGGCACTGTAATGGGCACTGATTGGCCCTGTGGTGGAAACTAATTGGCACTGATATGGGCACTGATTGGCCCTGTGCCCATATCACATGCCAATAACATGCAGGGCGCGCGCCAGGCATGTTATCCTGCTGGACGTTGTATGGCGCCCAGCCATGATAACAGAACCAGTTCCCAGCTGTCAATCTGCTATAGGCCGGGCGGGAAGTGGTTAAACACAATAACAAGAGGGGGAGGATGGGGAGAAGGGATGTGACTTTTATAGGGACATCATTATATTATCCCAATGCCATTTTGTCCCCAAGTCTCGTAGCCCCACGCTTTGGGCATTCGGCCACTTTGTATATGCCTTTTTTAGCTAAAAGTACATTGTTTGTGGAACAAAAGTATATATTTAGCCCAGCCGGGCCAATAGGTTTAAGTAGCCGGAAACAACTTCACGAGCCCAGCCACAGATACCGGGTTCACCCGTTTCCGATGAACCGGCGACCGCGGACACAAATGTCTGGAGGTGGCGTCTTCTCCTGGTGGTGGAAGACGGCAAATAGCCCTCCAAATCTCCCGTTCTCTGCTGGGCCGTATTCTACGGGTAGGAGGTTACTGCGACATTATGGCGGACGCATCGGACATTTTTGGTGCTATTTTGTGACCATTGTCATTTATACAGTGATCGTGTTATAAAAATGCATTGATTACTGTGTTAATGTGACTGTCCGTGAAGGGGTTAACCAGGAGGGGGCACTGAAGGGGTTAAATGTGTCCTAGGGAGTGATTCTAGCTGTGGGGGGGATGGGCTACGTGTGTCACGACACTGATCACCGCTTCCGATCACTGGGAGCTATGATCAGTGACAGTGTCACTAGGCGGAATGGGGAAATGCTTGTTTACATCAGCATCTCCCCGTTCTTCCTCTCCGTGAGAAGATCGTGGGTATCCCCACTGACATTAAGTCCGCGGGACCCGCAGTTACACTCACGGAGCATGCGGCGAGCGTGCGCGCCCACAATGCCGCAACTTAAAGGCGACATACAGGTACGTTAATATGCCTGTACGTGCCATTCTGCCAACGTATATCGGCATGAGCCGGTCGAAGGGGGGTTGATACACACTAAAATATACTTTCCCCCAGTAAAATATTCGTTAAAATTCTTACCTCAGCACTTGCGGTTTACACTGTTCAATGCTGCTGACTCCTCCTCCCTCAGTTGTGCTTCCCTGAACTTCTGATCTTCACAGTTGACAGTGGAGACTGTAGTCTCCAGTGAGTCTCTTAGCTTGGAGATGGGAAGGGGAGAAGGAGGGAGGAGCAGGGGAGTGCCTTTCCATCCTAGGCAATAGGGCTTTGTGTTTCTGTTGATGCACACAGTGTGGAAGATAAAACTTTAATACCTGCATGCAAAGGTGGCTCCATAGAATGCTGCAAGACAAAGGAGCCACCATACAACAGGAAACCTGGGGTAGTCATTTCAGCTTAAACTGGAATATAGGTAAGAATTAAAAAGAAATAAAATAGAGGCAAAATATAAACAGATTAAACTGTTGGATCCAGGTGATGGCCTCCCAAGCTGAGGAGCATGTGGAGTGGATAGAACCATCCTGTTAGCTTTGTCTGTCCTATTGTTTATGAGTACATATATTCTCATTTTTTGAATAAATAGTTACTGGGATAATGTGCTAGGCCAGTACGCCCTCTCTCTTTTGTTGTTTTTTTTTTTAGGCTAACTAGGGACCCAGCCTGGCATCACAGGAGAGGAAGATGTAGAGGAGCCCCAGGGAGGAGAACAAGCATGAGATTGCTGAGTTGGTGGAGACCGGTACATTCTCTGTGGCACCATCTCAGAAATGTTGCACACCGGAAGGGAGTGGTGTTCTCTAATGCCGCGTACACACGGTCGGAATTTCCGATGGAAACAGTCCGATGGGAGCTTTTCATCGGATTTTCCGACCGTGTGTATGCCCATCGGTCTTTTTCTGTCGGAATTTCTGACGGACTTTGGATTGAGAACCTGTTCTTAATTTTTCCGACGGAAAACCTTTCTATCGGATTTTCCGATCGTGTGTATGCAATTCCGACACGCAAAATTCCGACCCATGCTCGGAAACAATTTGACGCATGCTCAGAAGTATTAAACTTCCCTTTAATAGTGCTGTCGAACGTGTGGTATGCTGCGGTGTTATTGACCGTCGGAATTTGGTGTGACCGTGTGTAGGCAAGACAGTTTGAGCGAAATTCCGTCGGAATTCCGACAGGAAAACCATCAGAGCTTTTTCCGACGAGAATTCCGACCGTGTGTACGCGGCATAAGTGTGTCTGAAGTGTTCAGTGTCAACAGTGTATAGAAGTTCAGCCACAAATTACACAAGACAGAGTTCCAATGTTTGGTTTAACCGGTTCCTGACTGGCACACGCCGATGTACGTCGGCAGAATGGCACGGCTGAGCAAATGGGCGTACCTTTTTTTGCCATGCCATTGCGCGCGTGCGCCGTGAGCTCCATGAGTAGGATCGCGGGTCCCGCGGACTCGATGTGCGCGGGGATACCCCGTTCTGCCTAGTGACACTGTCACTGATCATAGCTCCCTGTGATCGGGAGCGGTGATCAGTGATGTGTCACACATAGCCCCTCCCCCTTACAGTTAGAACACATCCCTAGGGCACACTTAACCCCTACAGCGCCACCTAGCGTTAACCCCTTCACTGCCAGTCACATTTACACAGTAATCAATGCAATTTTAATCGCACTGATTGCTGTATAAATGTGAATGGTCCCAAAATCACGCCAAAATTGTCCGACGTGTCCGCTATAATGTCGCAGTCACGATAAAAATCGCTGATCGCCTCCATTACTAGTCAAAAAAAAAATATTAATAAAAATGCCATAAAACTATCCCCTATTTTGTAGACGCTATAATTTTTGCGCAAACCAATCAATAAACGCTTATTACGATTTTTTTACCAAACATATGTAGGAGAATACGTTTTTTTATATATTTTTGGGGGAAATTTATTATAGCAAAAAGCAAAAAAATATTGCTTTTTTTTCAAAATTATTGCTATTTTTTTTGTTTATAGCGCAAAAAATAAAAACCTCAGAGGTAATCAAATACCACCAAAAGAAAGCTCTATTTGTGGGGAAAATAGGACGTAAATTTTTTTTGGGAGCCATGTAGCATGACCGTGCAATTGTCAGTTAAACTGACGCAGGGCCGAATCGCAAAAAGTGCTCTGGTCTTTGGCCAGCCAAATGGTCCGGGGCTTAAGTAGTTAACAATCTGTTTTTATATTACTAGTAGGAATGCACCAATACCAGTTTTTTAAGAACGAGTATGAGTACCGATACTTTTTCTCAAGTACTCGCCAATACCAATTACCGGTACCTATTTTTAGTGTCATGTGACTCATTCACACTATACATACATAAAAAAAGATGGGAAAACCACACAGATTTCCCTTGCAGAGACATCGGTTTTCATGTGTGTTTCGGTGAGTTTTTACAGACTGTAAATCGCAGTGCGATTTGAAAAAGAGTCCTGCGCCATTTCGGTGCGGTTTCAGGTACAATTTCTAATCTGATGCACTACAATTCACATTGGACCGGGCTTTGAAATCGCACTACAAACCAACCCGCACATACACTATATTTTCAAAAGTATTGGGACGGCTGCCTTTACAAATGTCATATTACCAAATAATTTGGTGGAGGGGGGGATTATGGTGTGGGGTTGTTTTTCAGGGGTTGGGCTTGGCCCCTTAGTTCCAGTGAAGGGAACTCTTAAGGCATCAGCATACCAAGCCATTTTGGACAATTTCATGCTACCAACTTTGTGGGAACAGTTTGGGGATTGCCCCTTCCTGTTCCAACATGACTGCACACCAGTGCACAAAGCAAGGTCCATAAAGACATGGATGAGCGAGTTTGGGGTGGAGGAACTTGACTGGCCTGAACCCAAAAGAACAGATTTGGGATGAATTAGAGCAGAGACTGCGAGCCAGGCCTTCTTGGCCAACATCGATGGCTGACTTCACAAATGCGCTTCTGGAAGAATGGTTAAACATTCCCATAGACACACTCCTAAACCTTGTGGACAGGCTTCCTAGAAGAGTTGAAGCTGTTATAGCTGCAAAGATGGGCCAACTCAATATTGAACCCTACGGACTAAGACTGGGATGCCATTGAAGTTCATGTGCGTGTAAAAGCAGGTGTACAAATACTTTTGACAGTATAGTGTATGTGAACAGAGTCTGAAGATATCAGTTTTAGTATCGGAGCATTTGCACAAGTGCAAATGCTTAGCATCAACTCTGATACCGGTATCCGCGCAAAGCTAATTACTAGAGATCAAGAGATTGATTGTGATGGTAGGACTATCTGACGTCATTCGGGGACCTGATGAAGAGGCCATTTGAGATCCCTAGAATACATCCTCTGTGTTAAAACACAGCATGGATCCCTTTGATACCAGTGGTGTGGGGATCTATTGTCCAGCTTTCGATACAAGAATGGGCAAGTAGGCACATCCATCTTCAATTATTGACAAGGTACACAGACTTATGATTGTATTGTGCAACTATGACGCACATACCTTTTTTTTTCAACTTTTTTTTCTTGCAAATAGGGGTACCCTTGACCACTTTACCTGAGGTTTTGTCCACCATTTGTGGTGAAGAGACAGTCTTCATTGGTTGGTCAGATTTGTTTTAGTTTACTTATCATGACTTGTTTTCTCATGAAAAATATATATCTTTGTTTCCATAACTATATTTTTGAACTGTCCTGTGGCATTTTCATTTTTCCTGAAATAGCTGTTCTGTAATAGCTATTCAAATTCCTCATGACTTGAACATTTACACTGCCTACACAGAAATGTCACAGCTTACAGCACACAGAAAACAAGTTTTCTTCCTGTTCTTCAGTACTGGAAGTTTGATATTGAAAAGCCGATTAAAGTCTTAAAGGCATCCAGCCAGATACTGTACACTTGAGATTGATTGTGTACTCTTTATGTCTTCTGTAATGATCAGTAGGGGCCTGATTGTTGTGGACAGGGGAGCTGAAGATTCTTAGTACTTTTACAAGTGTGCGCTATAAGTGAAAATTAAATTTATTTCCTCAGAACAGTAATGGGGTTCTGAGGGTTAATTGTACAGGTTGACTTTGGCATCTGTTTGCCTGGGCTGTACTAGGGTTCTGCCTGGTCATGGGTGCAGTGAGGTACTCATGACAGTTCAAGAACCAGGCCTGGTTGGACGTCTTGGGTATCAGTCTTCCCCGGAGCCAATCAGTGGGCGCATCTGGCCCTGCTGCATAGTCTGGGAAGGGGTACTTAATGTCCTGAAGTCACGTGTTCGGGGTTCGGCCGCAGTCTGGCTTCCTGGTTCTGGACCGGGGTAGCCCCGCGAGGGGTCCCGGGCCTAGGAGCGTTTACCGTCCCGCAAACATGGTCAGTTTGACTAGCCCCATAGACCCGCATGGTCTGGGGTGGGGATCCGTCTGTTCCCGAGTCTCGGAGCCGATTAGCCAGAGGCTCAGTGACTGAAGGAGGATTCAAGGTGTCCCGGTGTGCTCTCAGTAATGGAGGGACACAACAGCTCCCACAAGTGGCCGGGGGAGGACTCTTCGGAGGAGGGCCAACAAGCTGGCATCTCAGTAAGAGCCTGGAAGCTGAGTTGTATGGACACTAAAGAATCCACACTTTCGCAGTACTACCAAGGAGACAGAGGAAGTTCCAGGTACTGTGAGAAAGGTACTTATTCACCTTCGGTTGCAAGTTATTCTGTGTCAGAGACTTTTGCAAGTTTCCGGATCACATTGTAGGCCGCTATACCTCTGGCTAGAGGTTTATCCGGCATTGAAGCGCCCAGCTGCGAGTGGCTACTCTCTGGGTTGATTAGAGACATTCAGTTGATGTCAGCAGTTCAAGGTGCCTGAGTTTCTTCACCCTTGCCCTCTGTTCCTATCTGAGACTGTGTTATGTTGGATGTTACCACTGCAGAATAAAAACATTCAAAAGGACTTTTTATGTGTCAGCATCCAAAGTTGTTGGGTACTAACCTTGGGAACCCCTGGACATTCACTGACAAGCCAAGAGGAGGTAACTGGTAAGCCCAAAAAGTCAAGGCCGCCCCTCAAGGGGTTATGGCCGCTACATAAGGAAACCAAGAATAGAATTAGAAGTGAAGAGCTGAGAAACAGAACAGGTAGTCGAGGTGAAGGTCAAACTAGAAGTTAGGGCAGGACAAGATAACAGCATAGGCAGTATCAGGTACCTGGTTGGAGGCCAAGATGAGAAGAGTGCTTCCCTTACACCTTTGTTCTAGACACTCATGGAGGGTAGCAAAAAGAATGAGAGGGCACAGATTGGCATGGGTGTCAGAAGTCCAGTCCATGGAATCTCCTTTCTGGAGGCAGGCTTGACTGATGTGCTCTTACAGACCGATGGGAAGGTCCCAAAGAAGAAGTAGACTGGAAGACAGCTGACCAGGACACTGAAACACACAGCAGGTTGGAAACATTGTTGGACAGGTCGGTAGCCAAGGAGGCAGACAGGAAGCAGGGTAGCAGACAGAGGAAATCTGAGAGCACACAAGAAGTTCAGTAGAGAGAAGCTGTAGTCAGGAACTAGCCAAGGCCAAACCTGGGAATCAGTAGAGACATGCTGTGGTCAGGAAATAGCAGAGGTGAAACTAGAAATTAACAGTGACAAGCTGTGGTCAAGAATTATCCAAGGTCAAACCAGGAATAAGCAGTGACAAGCCATGGTCAGGAACTAGCCAAGGTCAATAGCAAGAAGGCATTGCAGAGACAAGTCCATGGACAGACTGGGTCAGCAACAGAAAAGAAAATCTCAGAAACTGGTTCAGGGTTTAAGTTGCAGGGTAAAAGCTGAAGTCCATCCAGGAACTTCCTGACTCAGCTCTGTTTCTTAAATAGGCCATTTGGCACCAAGACTAGGTGGTCCGGTCTGAAAGTGGTTAAAATAGAAGGAGGAGTCACGTGAGTGTTGGGAGATGCTCTGATATAAGGTATAATCTGCATCTTTTGTATATAGCACAGACACATAATGTTATTTTACAGAGGGGGTGGTATGTTTATAGTGTAAGAGGGGAGGGCTGGGGAGAGGACGGAGGATGACAGGCAGAGAGGGGAAGGGGGAGAGGATGGGGGAGAGCAGAGAGCAGGGCTTCAGGTGACAGAAACACGCAAACTGACCACAGTGTCAGGGCTCAGCAGCCATGATAAACCGTGGCAAGTTTACAGGGGGGGGGCAGAACCAGGCAGGATCAGCCAGGTATTTTAGGTGATGGAAGGGCCCAAATTACACAGCTCAAGCACTGTGCTGTTATTCATGCTTTAGGGGAACAGGATATATATATATATATATATTTATATATATTTTTTTTTAGGGTAACACACACTTTAATTGAACAGGCTGAAGTTAGAAGCAGATTGGTTACTATGCACAGCTGCATCAGATTCTGTGTGCACCAGTTTTAGTAAATCTCCCCCATGTGTGCCACCAGGAGGTCAGCTACAAAGATCTGGAAGAGAAAACCAGCCCCTTGATGACATCAAAAAGAAAGATAGCAGTGCGATAGCCAGCATGCAGCAGAGATCAGTGGATCACAGCAGGATAGCGCTGGGTTTGCTGGGTGGATGAGTACGCCATTTCAGCTCAATGCAACGAACAAGGTAATAACAAAATCAACCATGGAGAAGAGGTGATGTTCCTCTTTAAAGTGGAGGTTCAGCCTAAAATTAAAATCTCTAAATTGAATTGCAGCCACAATCTAAAACTAACCTATCTAGCCCTGTAAAGCAAAATTGCTATACATACTTTTCTGCAGCGGATCCGGTCCGGTCTTCAGTGGTGGAAGCTCTGTACAGGAGACAGCCAACAACGGCTGGGAAATGACATCATCCCATAGAGTTAGTATGGGGCTTCCATTGTCCGCTTCCTCTTGTGCACCCGCCTACAGAGAAAAAGTGCCACTGACAGCTCAGCGTGGGACCGGACCAGACCAGCTTCAGAAAAGGTATGTATAGAATTTTTTCTTTACAGGGCTAGATAGGTTAGTCTTAAGCCTCATACACACGATCAGATTTTCCGATGGAAATGTGTGAAGACAGGCTGTTGGCGGAAAATCCGACCGTGTGTACGCTCCATCGGGGCAATTGTTGGCCAACTTTCCGCAGACAGATGTTGGATGGCAGGTTTATAAATTTTCCACCGACAAATGTCTGTTGTCGGATTTTCCGAACGTGTGTACACATATCCAAAGTACAAACATGTAGCATGGCCGAGCCGGAAGTGGTCGGTCTTGTAAACTAGCGTTTGTAATGGAGAATTAACATTCGTGATGCCTCAAATTATGAAATCTGTAAATGCAGCGCACAATTCTCTTCTTCTTTAATGGGATAATAATGAAGCTGCTTTGCTGGTGATACTGATGGAGTTATTGCAAACTAATTTTCAAAGGCTTTTTTTTTCTAGTGATATCAAGAATAATATTATTATGCTTTTTTTATATTTTATTTGGGCAAGTTACCACAACACCATTATCCCGAAGTTTTTAAGATCAAAGATACAACTATGTTGGTGTCCCTTGTAAATTTTACATTGTATTTTTTTAAATGTAACTGCCGACTCCCAAACTGTCATTTGAAGTAAAACACATAGCCAAGTATTATTCTCCACAATTTTTTTTATTGTGCATTAAAAAAAGAAAACAAATAAAATTAGACATGCTATCTGCCAATAGAACTTAGCCAAAAAGTGGATTCTTTGCATCCAAAAATATAGAAAATATACCAAATCAAATCATTATTATTCAACCAAAAATAATGTAAAAGCAATAACTCCAAGGCCAATAATAAATAACACGTTATCTCCTCCGATTCCGCAACATGTCTGGTTGACGAACAGAAACAAAATGAAAAGCGCGAAAGGAAAAGCGCAAAATGAAAAGCACGAATCAACACTCACCAAACTTCTACTAACACGACATTAGCAGAGGGAGCCCAAAAGGTGGTGCTAAAGAGCTGAGAAACAACGTAGTATGTCAATAAGTTTGTAATTGTTGGCCAACAATTGTGTGGCCGTGTGTATGCAAGACAAGTTTGGGCCAACGCCCTTCGGACAAAAGTCCACGGTTTTGTTGGCCAACAATCCGATCGTGTGTATGAGGCTTAAAGATTGTGGCTGCAAGTAGATTTAGGGCCAGTTCACACCAGATGCAGTTCCGTGCAGTTCCATTTTTCCTGCACCAATACATTCAGTTCTGGTCAGTTCCAGCACCAGAAACTGACCGGAAACTGACTGCATGGTGTGAACTAGAGCCATTTGAATACATGGAAAACACTGTGCATGCATTTTTAGTGCAGAAAAAAAGCGCACGGTACTAAACGGAACTGCGTCTGGTGTGAACTGGCCCTTAGAGATTTTAATTTTAGGCTGGACATCTCCTTTATTAAGTTCTACCAGTGCACACCTATAAAGCATCCTCCAAAGCTGGCTGCTAGAGGTGAAGTGAACAGAGGCTGGCATTGGAAAGCAAAGTAACAAAACCAGGGAACAAATCAGAACGCTAAAGCTGAAATGAACACGCAAGGACAAGGCGAAGAACAAACAGATTGCCAGGAATTTCACTGCAGTAATCCCGTGCAAGTGAAGAGTGACCAGAATTGCAATTACATAAGGGAAGACAGGAACAGAAGTAAATATTTATTGTGACACTATGAATATACAAAAAAAAAGTGACAACAAAAACAGCAAATGGTGAAACAAATGGGACATGGCAAGGGGACAAAAAAAAAAAAAGCAATAAAGACACAAAAATAGAATTACACAAGAACACATGCTGTTATATGGAGAAAAAATAAACTGCCTGGATGAGGAGGAGCTGTAGAATTCAGACTAAATATGGTTCCAGAGGTAGAAGAACAAGAGCTGCAGACAAACTAAAGTTGTAAAGGCATGTAAGCTGAAACAACTGGCGATAAAAAGCACCACAGTAAGAAATTGCATAGAAAAGCAAAGAGCTGAGATAAAAATCTGGTGCAGCTCTGCAAAGAAACCAATCAGCTTCCAGTATTGCAAAGGCAGAAGGTTTTCTTTATCTTAATGTATTCAATGCATTAAAGTGGAGCGCCACCTGAAAAAAAAAAATTAAAAGTCAGCAGCTACAAATACTGCAGCTGCTGACTTTTAATAAATGGACACTTACCTGTTCCAGGTTCCAGCTGTGTCGGCAGAAGATGATGAGCGATCGCTCGTCTCTCGCTGCCCCGCCGCCATCCTCTGTCAGGGAATCAGGAAGTGAAGACGCAACGTCTTCACTGCCCGGTTCCCTACTGCGCACGCGCGCCTCTATTGGTCCCCGCTGTGTCCTGGTAACTGTGTTTCCCAAGACACAATGGGGCATTCTCGGATAGAGGTGGGGCAGCTCGGATAATGCGTCCCGGAAGTGGGTGCAGATACCTGTATTATACAGGTATCTGCACCCCCCTCCCCCCTGAAAGGTGCCAATTGTGGCACCGGAGGGGAGGAGGAATCCGATAAGTGGAAGTTCCACTTTATGGTGGAACTCCGCTTTAAGATAAAAAACCTCAGCCCCCCTAATATTTACCTGAGCCCCATCTCTATCCAGCGATATTGCATGAGAGACTCGGCTGTCCGGGTCTCTCCTTCCTCATTGGCTGAGACAGCAGCAGATGCCATTGGCTCCCACTGCTGTCAATCAAAGCGCGTCAGCCAACGAGGAGAGAGAGAGGGTGGGGCCGGGTCACGGCCCTGTGTCTAAATGGACACACAGAGCAGCGGCTTGGCTCAGGTGCCCCTATAGCAAGATGCTTGCTGTGGGGGCACTCGGCAGAGAAGAGGGGCCAGAAGCACTGAAGAGGGACGCGAGAAGAGGAGGATCTGGGCTGTCATTACACAGAGTAGGTAAGTATAACATATTTGTTATTAAAAAAATAAATAAAAACAAGAGCTTTGTATCGCTTTAACTGTAAAAAAATGTAGATTTGTTTCACTTTGCTTGCCAACCGCCCTATAGCCGTTTTACGGCAGCGTGCACGTGCAGCTCTGCACCGGATCATGTACATATGTGTGATCCCGCACTTCCAGGTAGGGGGTGCACGTGCACGCTGCCGGGAGCTCGCTTCCGCTGTGTCAGGTACTCGATTGGCAAATTACGAAATACAAATTAATTCTAATACGGAATGGAACGGAACAAAATGAAACAAATTTATTGACGGCGGATACAGAAACTTTACAAGAGGACCTGAATAAATCAATGGAGTGGGCTACATGTAGTGTAGCGGCCACTACCCTCGATGGGGCGGCCTTGACTTTTCGGCTTACCGGTTACCTCCGCTTGGCTTGTTCTTCCATGTCTAGGGGTTCCCAGGGTTAGTACCCAACAACTTCGGATGCTGACACCATAAAAGTCCTTTTTGAAGGTTTTTATTTGCAGGGGTAACATCCAACAAACACAGTCTCAAGTGGGAACAGAGGGCAAGGGTGAAGAAACTCAGGCACCTTGAACAGCTGACAATTAGAAAGTCTTTGATAAAACCCAGAGAGTAGCCACTCGCAGCTGGGTACTTCAATGCTGGACAAATCTCTAGCCAGAGATTGTGGCAGCCAACACTTTGATCCGGAAACTTGTAAGTCTCTGACACAGAATAAATTCTTAACCGAAAATGAATAGGAACCTTTTCTCAGTACCTGGAACCTTCTCTGTCTCCTTGGCAGTACTGTGAAATTGTGGATTCATTAGTGTCCATAACAACCCAGCAACCGGGCTCTTCTTGAGATGCCAGCTTGTTGGCCCTCCTCCGAAGAGTCCTCCCCCGGTCGCTTACACGAGCTGCGGTGCCCCTCCAAGGGTGAGAGCACACCCGGACGCCTTGAATCCTCCCTCAGTTACTGCGCCTCGGACCAGCCGGTTCCAAGACTGGGGAACAGGTGGATCCTCGCCCCAGACCAAGCGGGTCTGTGGGGCTAGTCAACTTGACCATGTTGCGGGCAGTGTTGGTCATCTTACTTTAAAAAAGTAATTAGTTAAGTTACAAATTACTTCTCCCAAAAAGTAATTGCGTTAGTAACTCAGTTACTACATTGGAAAAGTAATTAGTTACGCAGCAAAGTAACTGTGACTTTTTTTTTTATATTCTATACGTGTAACTAAGGGGCGGGTCTAGTATTACTGTAACCAAGGGGCACATTTATTATTATTGTTATATATCGTGTAACCAAGGGGCTGCGCTATTATTACTCTCACCAAGGGGCAGATCTGTTATAGCGTGTAAGCAAGGGGCGGGTCTATTATTATTATATCGTGTAAGGGGCGGATGGCTACAGAAGAGGGCGAATGTTAAATTAATGGGCAGAGCTCGATATATAACAATAATAATAAATGCGCCCCTTGGTTACAGTAATACTAGACCTGCACCTTAGTTACACGATAGACGCCCCTTGCAGAGTAGCACGAGCATCTGGAGCGTGCGGCATTGCCTCGTACAATTACTTGTTAACTGTGCCTGCGCTCACTCAGAGCTGTTTAGGTTCAGCAATTTTCGTAAGCTCCGTAGTCCTTCGTACTGCACAAGCGCTGCACCTGCGCAGAACAGGGGGTCCTTATCCAGCGGGGGAACTTTTTTTGGCAGGACACCGGAATTACACTACTGCCATCTAGTGGCAGTAGATGTAATTGAGGTAACTCCGCCCAAGTAATGGGAACTGCGTTACAATGAGGGGAAAAGTAGGGGAAAAGTTAGATTACTCGTTACCCTCTAAAGTAACTGCGTTATGTAACTCCGTTTATTTTAACTCAGTTACTTACATCACTGGTTGCGGGACGGCAGACGCTCCCAGGCCCGGGACCCCTCGCGGGGCTACCCCGGTCCAGATTCAGTAACCGACAGCTAAGGCCGAACGAACCCCGAACACGTGACTTCAGCACTTTAAGCACCCTTCCTCAGACTACACAGCGGGGCCAGACGCACCCACTGATTGGCTCCGGGGAAGACTGATACTCAAAACGTCCAACCAGGCCTGGTTCTGGGCCTGTCATGTGTACCTAAATGCACCCATGACCAGACAGAACCCTAGTACAGCCCAGCCAAACTAATGCCAAAGTGAACCTGCACAAATAACCCTCAGAACCCCATTACTGTTCTGAGGAAAAACTAAATTTTCACATATAGCGGACACCTTGTAAAAGTGTCACCGCTACACTAGCAGAATCAAAAAAAAATATTTAGCCTGACATACATTTTCCTAAAGTGTTTCCCTATGTGTGTGTCACTTCCTTCTATAGATTGAAAAGTCTTACTGCCGCCTTCCCATGAAGCTGTTATAATGCATCATTATTGGTTCCAAGAATAACAATATTACGTGAGCTAGGTGACAGACATGTCAAAATCGGAGTCATAAGTGTGGTAAATGAAACACACGTCTTTTGCTGCAATGTTTCAGTCTTCGTCAACTGTTGAGCATATGTTGCCTACATGAAGAAGCTATAGTTCCAGTCCTGCTATTATAGAGGGGGCTGGGAGACTGTACAGGATCTCTGATCACTTTACAATTAAACACAGGGTAACTATGATTTTTTTAACTGTTCATAATTTGACAAGAGACTTGTCAAGCTAGCAACACCGTAATGCCGCGTACACACGGTCGGAATTCTCATCGGAAAAAGCTCTGATGGTTTTCCCGTCGGAATTCCGACGGAATTTCGCTCAAACTGTCCTGCCTACACACGGTCACATCAAATTCCGACGGTCTGTAACACAGCGACATAAAACACGTCCGACTGCACTATAAAAGGGAAGTTTAATGCTTCCGAGCATGCGTCGAATTGTTTCCGAGCATGCGTCGGAATTTTGCGTGTCGGAATTGCATACACACGATCGGAAAATCCGATAGAAAGGTTTTCCGTCGGAATAATTGAGAACAGGTTCTCAATCCAAAGTCCGTCGGAAATTCCGACAGAAAAAGACCGATTTTTGTGTTAAAAAGTTATCTATGTTGCTATGTGAGTCCCATAACACAAATCTTATCATAAAATATAAAAAAAAGTCTACAACAATAAAGTGAAGATCTTCCAACGTGTAAGGTCTAGTGTGAAAACATCAACAATGGTGAATCCTAAAGGTGAATGAGATTCGACACCCTTACCGGAACAGGTGGACCCCGGATGTCAACGACACCGAATCATATAAGCCTGAATATCCGAATCAGTGGCTCTCCCGGATGGATGCGGGGACCCAAGATCACCGATAGTATCTTCAAATGACCTCATAGGTACTGGCCAAACTGGAAGGATAACTATCCAACAGGAACACCACGACAGCTCTCATCCAGACACAATATGTATGAAAAAAGAGAGGGGGGACTCCGTGCAGGTCAAAAAAATAGGTTTAATAAAACCTTTAATGCATGGAATAAAAGTGATCACAGGTAGATAAAAACAATGTGGGGAGCGATAAGCCTTCATATACATCCATTCATTTCACTATGTTGGATTTAGAATATTCATTCTTTGTTTATTGATTATTGTATTCACTAGCTGTGTACATATCATTTTAGCGCTACATTTTTTGCACCATCTCTATTTGAATAATTGTCACATTTCTGTGTAGCTGCTGGTTTATTTTAGCGTTATTTACACTTTTTATATTTGCGCAGTACTATTTTACTTTCTATTATATAACATACACATAAAAAATCCATCATTAACCACTTCATTACCACGCTATAGCTGAAAGACAGCTAGGGAATGGCTCTGTTGTTCTGGGAGGGTGTCGATAAACATTAGGGTTGCCACCTGTCCGGAATTCACCCGGACAGTCCGGGTTTTGAATTATGTGTCTGTGTTTCAGTCCTCCTGAAACCTGGACACATTATTCAGACCAGGCTGTGGCTCCCCAAGTAACTGAGATAGTCACACACAAATCTGTTGCCATCCAGAAGCTGCGGGCAGCTGTCTGGGGGCAGGTTCAGCATCACTGGGAGGCTGGGCGATGATGTCAGCAAGTGGCCACACCCACTGTTTACCACCGCTTGCTATATGTGCTGCATTACTACTTTCCTTGGGTCTTTTATAACTCTTAATGTATAGGGATCTCCAAACTTCGGTCCTCCAGCTGTTGCAGTACTACACGTTCCATGAGGCATTGTACAACTCTGACATTCACAGACATGACAACTGGAGGGCCATAGTTTGGAGACCCCTGTGAAAAAAAATTGCCCTGTGCCGCTAAAGTGTTCAGGTTTGGATTGAAGAAAAGGTGGTAACCTTAATGGACATCCTCCCGGAAACACGCACCTGCAATGATACAGTGGTGTGAAAAAGTGTTTGCCCCCTTCCTCATTTCCTGTTCGTTTGCATGTTTGTCACACTTAAGTGTTTCGGAACATCAAACCAATTTAAACAATAGTCAAGGACAACACAAGTAAACACAAAATGCAATTTGTAAATGAAGGTGTTTATTATTAAAGGTGAAAAAAAATCCAAACCATCATGGCCCTGTGTGAAAAAGTGATTGCCCCCCTTGTTAAAACATACTATAACTGTGGTTGTCCACACCTGAGTTCAATTTCTCTAGCCACACCCAGGCCTGATTATTGCCACACCTGTTCACAATCAAGGCATCACTTAAATAGGAGCTGCTTGACACAGTAAGGTCCACCAGAAGATCCTTAAAAGCTACACATCATGCCGAGACCCAAAGAAATTCAGGAGCAATTGAGAAAGAAAGTAATTGAGATCTATCAGTCTGGAAAGGGTTATAAAGCCATTTCCAAAGCTTTGGGAATCCAGCGAACCACAGTGAGAGCCATTATCCACAAATGGCGAAGACATGGAACAGTGGTGAACCTTCCCAGGAGTGGCCGGCCGCCCAAAATTACCCCAAGAGCGCAGCGACGATTCATCCAAGAGGTCACAAAAGACCCCACAACAACGTCCAAGGAACTGCAGGCCTCACTTGCCTCAGTTAAGGTCAGCGTTAATGCCTCCACCATCAGGAAAAGACTGGGCAAAAATGGCCTGCATGGCAGAGTTCCAAGGAGAAAACCACTGCTGAGCAAAAAGAACATCAAAGCTCGTCTCAATTTCTCCACAACACATCTTGATGATCCCCAAGACTTTTGGGACAACATTCTGTGGACCGATGAGACAAAAGTGGAACTCTTTGGAAGGTGTGTGTCCAAGTATATCTGGCGTAGAAGGAACACTGCATTTCAGAAAAAGAACATTATACCAACAGTAAAATATGGTGGTGGTAGTGTGATGGTCTGGGGCTGTTTTGCTGCTTCAGGACCTGGAAGACTTGCCGTGATAAAAGGAACTATGAATTCTGCTGTCTACCAAGAGATCCTGAAGGAGAATGTCCGACCATCTGTTCGTGTACTCAAGCTGAAACGAACTTGGGTTCTGCAGCAGGACAATGATCCTAAACACACCAGCAAGTCCACCACCGAATGGCTGAAGAAAAACAAAATGAAGACTTTGGAGTGGCCTAGCCAAAGTCCTGACCTGAATCCTATTGAGATGTTGTGGTATGACCTTAAAATGGCCGTTCATGCTCGAAAACCCTCTAATGTAACTGAATTAGGACAATTCTGCAAAGATGAGTGGGCCAAAATTCCTCCAGGACGCTGTAAAAGCCTCATTGCACGTTATCGCAAACGCTTGGTTGCAGTTGTTGCTGCTAAGGGTGGCCCAACCAGTTATTAGGTTTAGGGGGCAATCACTTTTTCACACAGGGCCATGATGGTTTAGATTTTTTTTCACCTTTAATAATAAACACCTTCATTTACAAATTGCATTTTGTGTTTACTTGTGTTGTCCTTGACTATTGTTTAAATTGGTTTGATGTTCCGAAACACTTAAGTGTGACAAACATGCAAAGGAACAGGAAATGAGGAAGGGGGCAAACACTTTTTCACACCACTGTATGTACCTATCAAACAGGTGCAGAAAAATTACTCTTTGGGTGTCGGGGGGTGCCTTCCCACCATAACCCTATAGAGGTGCTCTTGATGAAGGCAAAAAAAAATTGCAATGATGTGCATATGGTTGGTGTTTTTTGTCACGTTTGATGTACCTGAGACACAGTTTTCACATAACAACAGTGCGATCTGCTGCAGACGTGCTGAAAAAGGCCCAGACAGCTGAGCTTTAGGGAGTGGGCCGGGAGATAATAGCTGCAGAATGTGATGGAATAGGGTGCTTTCTACTCTTTCTTGATGTTGGCCTCCTTGGGGTTGTGCTGCCTCACCTTCAGTTTCCTCCTTTGCTCTATCTGGCACCCAAGTTACATCGGTGACCTCATCATCATCATCATCTCCATCTCCTCCATCTTCATCATTACCACTGAAGACAACTTGGCAATACGCTGCTGCTTGAAGAACATGAATTTAGGCTCATGTTGCTGTCATCCTCAACCTCAGAACCAACATCTTTATCCAGTAATGGCTGAGCATCATCAAGGGGCAAGTGGCTGATGCTGTGTTTAAAAAACTCAGCTGACTCCTCAATGGCTGATGTTGGGACTGTGACAGGAATAGGTATGGACAAGGAGACAGGTTTATCCACTCTGGAAACTGCAAGGGACTGCACACTTGTCTCTGCTTGCATGACAGAGGATGAGAAGGATGAGGAAGGTTTAGTAAGTCAGTCCACCACCACCTCTGCATGCTATGGCTGGATCGCATGGGCAAACTCACTAAACAGAGGAAATTATGCCCTGCCTGAGGACTGACCACCACATCCACCTTTGCCTGTGGACACATTTGTTGCTGGCCCCCTTACAGTGCCAAGGGAAGTCTGCCTCTCCTTGTGGTACTCCCAGACATTATTGGGAGGGAGGGGACGGTGCGTATAAGCAAATGTAAAGAAGAAGTTGAAATCTGTACGTAGATGCACTTTAATCAATGTAAAGAGGTGTTTGGTACACTTTAATTTGAGTATTTACACTACACAGACACACTCCATGGATACACTATAATATACTGCAATAAAATGTGCCAAACGTACAGTGGCGCACAGAACCATATGGCGTTAAACTGTCAGTAACGCACACAGAACTATATGGCGTTAAACTGGCAGTACTGCACGCAAAACGATATGGCGTTAAAATGGCAGCAACGCACACAGAAGTAAATGGCTTTAAACTGGCAGTAACACACGCAAAACTATATGGCATTAAACTGCCAGTAACACACACAGAACTATATGGCGTAAAACTGGCAGTAACGCACAAAAAATGATATGGCGTTAAACTGGGAGTAATGCACAAAACTATGTGACGTTAAACTGACAGTAGCGCACACAGAAGTAAACAGCGTTAAACTGCCAGTAACGCATTTAAATAGACGGTACTCAAACGTCACTACACTGACGCTATCTGAACTGTCCCTACTCTAGCTGCACACTATGCAAAGCTAAATGATGGTCCTCCTCACTACACTCACACTATCCCTAGACTGACACTAAACTAATGTTCTACACTGACAATTGAAGCAAAACAGCACAGTATAGCACACTAACTAACTAGTAGCACTGGACAGAGCCTTGTTCTATCTCTCTTCATGCCTAAATCACACTGAAAATGGCTGCCATTGAAAGAATACTTTTATACTGTGGGGCAGGAATGAGCCATGATTAGATAAAGTCATGATGACAGTGTCCAATAAGGACTCTGACAGTGCTCTGTGCCCTGATTGGCTAAATCTTTCACTGCTTCATCCAATCAGGGCTTGCAATGCACTGTTCAGCACCACATTGCATTGTGGTCAGTTCGGTGGGCCGAACAAATGGTCGAACGACCCGTTTGTTCCGCTGTTCGTCGAACGTCCGAACAACGAAAGTTCGGCCCGAATTTATACTCGAGCAGTACCTAATGGCTATGTCTTGGTAGGTTTGCAGTTGTGCCATACTCTTTCCATTTTCGGATGATGGATTGAACAGTGCTCCGTGAGATGTTCAAAGCTTGGGATATATTTTTTTAACCTAACCCTGCTTTAAACTTCTCCACAACGTTATTCCTGACCTCTCTGGTGGGTTCTTTGGCCTTCATGGTGCTGTTTGTTTGGTAAGGTTCTCTAACAAACCTCTGAAGGCTTCACAGAACAGTTTATACTGAGATTAAATTACACACAGGTGGACTCTATTTACTAATTAGGTGACTTCTGAAGGCAATTGGCTCCACTAGATTTTAGTTAAGGGTATCAGAGTAAAGGGGGCTGAATACAAATGCATGCCATACTTTCAGATATTGTTTTGTAAAAAATTTGGAAAACCATTTATAATTTTCCTTCCACTTCACAATTATGTGCCACTTTGTGTTGGTCTATCACATAAAATTCCAATAAAATACATTTACGTTTTTGGTTGTAACAGGAAAACTTCAAGGGGTGTGAATACTTTTTCAAGGCACTGTATTTAGACAACAAAACAACGTCTAATACATACACTGCTTATTACATGGGTTACATCATTGTTTCCTTTATGAAAAAGATATAGTGTGGCATTTAGTATACAACTATCCATGGCCAAGCAAGTGTCTTCAGAAGCAGGGGCGTAACTAGAAATCACAGGGCCCCATAGCAAAATGTTGTATGCCCCCCCCCCCACAAAAAAATGAACTAATGCCAGACACCCCCCCCTAAGTACAGACACCCCACAGCATTACAGACCCGACCTCAGTGCAGACACCCCCCTCAGTGCAGGACCCCCCCTAGCAGTACAGACACCCCCCAGTGCAGACACCCTCCCAGTGCAGACCTCCCCAACATTACAGACCCCCCCTCAGTGCAGGACCCCCCAGCAGTGCAGACCCACCCCCCTCAGTGCAGACCCCCCTCAGTAGTACAGAACCCCCCCCCCCAGTAGTACAGACACCACCTTAGTACAGACACCCCCCCTAGTGCAGACCCCCCCGCAGTACAGACACCCCCCCTCAGTACAGACCCCCCACCCAAGTGCAGACCCCCCCCCCATCAGTACAGACACCCCCCACCCAAGTGCAGACCCCCCACCTCAGTGCAGACCCCCATCAGAACAGACACCCCGACCTCAGTGCAGACCCCCATCAGAACAGACACCCGGACCTCAGTGCAGACCCCCATCAGAACAGACACCCGGACCTCAGTGCAGACCCCCATCAGTACAGACACCCCCCGACCTCAGTGCAGACCCCCATCAGTACAGACACCCCCCATCCAAGTACAGACCCCCCCAGCCATGTGCAGACCCCCCATCAGTACAGATGCCCCCCACCTCAGTGCAGACCCCCATCAGTACAGACACCCCCCACCTCAGTGCAGACAATCCTCCATTACAGACCCCCCCACCTCAGTGCAGACCCCCATCAGTACAGACAGCCCCACCTCAGTGCAGGCCCCCCTCAGTACAGACCCCCCCCACCTCAGTGCAGACCCCCTTAGTACAGACACCCCCATTACAGACCCCCCATCAGTACAGATGCCCCCCGCCTCAGTGCAGACCCCCATCAGTACAGACACCCCCACCTCAGTGCAGGCCCCCCTCAGTACAGAGAATCCTCCTTTACAGACCCCCCCACCTCAGTGCAGACCCCTATCAGTACAGACACCCCCCACCTCAGTGCAGGCCCCCCTCAGTACAGACAATCCTCCATTACAGACCCCCCCCACCTCAGTGCAGACCCCCTTAGTACAGACCCCCCTATTACAGACGCCCCCCACCTCAGTGCAGACCCCCCTTTGTACAGACACCCCCATTACAGATGCCCCCCACCTCAGTGCAGACCCCCCTTAGTACAGACACCCCCACCTCAGTGCAGACCCCCCCCCATCAGTACAGATGCCCCCCCACCTCAGTGCAGACCCCCCCATCAGTACAGACAGTACAGACACCCCCCACCTCAGTGCAGACCCCCATCAGTACAGACAGTACAGACACCCCCCACACCCCTCCACCTCAGTGCAGACCCCCCCATCAGTACAGACAGTACAGACACCCCCCCACCTCAGTGCAGGCCCCCCTCAGTACAGACAATCCTCCATTACAGACCCCGCACTTCAGTGCAGACCCCCCCTTAGTACAGACAATCCCCCATTACAGACCCCCCACCTCAGTGCAGACCCCCTTAGTACAGACACCCCCACCTCAGTGCAGACCCCCATCAGTAGACACCCCTTAGTACAGACACCCCCACCCATTACAGACCCCCCTCAGTGCAGACACCCCCGCATTACAGACCCCCCCCCCCATCCAAGTGCAGACCCCCCATCAGTACAGATGCCCCCCCACATCAGTGCAGACCCCCATCAGTACAGACACCCCCCAACCTTAGTGCAGGCCCCCCTCAGTACAGACAATCCCCCATTACAGACCCCCCCACCTCAGTGCAGACCCCCTTAGTACAGACACCCCCATTACAGACGCCCCCACCTCAGTGCAGACCCCCTTAGTACAGACACCCCCATTACAGACCCCCCCATCCAAGTGCAGACCCCCCCCCATCAGTACAGATGCCCCCCCCACCTCAGTGAAGACCCCCATCAGTACAGACAGTACAGACACCCCCCACCTCAGTGCAGGCCCCCCTCAGTACAGACAATCCTCCATTACAGACCCCCCACCTCAGTGCAGACCCCCTTAGTACAGACAATCCCCCATTACAGACACCCCCCACCTCAGTGCAGACCCCCATCAGTAGACACCCCTTAGTACAGACACCCCCACCCATTACAGACCCCCCTCAGTGCAGACACCCCCGCATTACAAACCCCCCCCCATCCAAGTGCAGACCCCCCATCAGTACAGATGCCCCCCCACATCAGTGCAGACCCCCATCAGTACAGACACCCCCCAACCTTAGTGCAGGCCCCCCTCAGTACAGACAATCCCCCATTACAGACCCCCCCACCTCAGTGCAGACACCCTTAGTACAGACACCCCCATTACAGACGCCCCCACCTCAGTGCAGACCCCCTTAGTACAGACACCCCCATTACAGACCCCCCCATCCAAGTGCAGACCCCCCCATCAGTACAGATGCCTCCCCCCACCTCAGTGAAGACCCCCATCAGTACAGACAGTACAGACACCCCCCACCTCAGTGCAGGCCCCCCTCAGTACAGACAATCCTCCATTACAGACCCCCCACCTCAGTGCAGACCCCCTTAGTACAGACAATCCCCCATTACAGACACCCCCCACCTCAGTGCAGACCCCCATCAGTAGACACCCCTTAGTACAGACAACCCCACCCATTACAGACCCCCCCCGGGTAGTGCAAACCACCCCCCGCTGAGTAGTGCAGAGTGCAGACCCCAGCATACCTCAGAACAGCGGCGCGCCGGCGTGTGTCCCTCGAGGCTCGAGCGCAGGCTCCTCCTCCTCTCTGGATGTAAACAGAGAGGAGGGGAGGCGGCTTCGGTCCGCGCCGCTGTCCCTCCTGCGCTCCAGAATAGAAGGCACAGTGAGTGGCGTTAGTGGTGCGGCTGCCGCTTCCCACGGGTGTCACCCCCGCTAGCGGGTGTCACCCGGCGCGGCCCGCACCCGCCTAGCAACGCCGCTCACCGGGCCCTTGATTGGCTGCGGGCCCCATAGCGACCGCATGTGTCGCTATGGCGGTAGTTCCGCCACTGTTCAGAAGTCATAAGTATTAGCCCCACCTACAGACAGTCATAAGTATTAGCCCCCACCTACAGACAGTCATAAGTATTAGCCCCCCACTTACAGACAGTCATAAGTATTAGCCCCCACCTACAGACAGTCATAAGTATTAGCCCCACCTACAGACAGTCATAAGTATTAGCCCCCCACCTACAGACAGTCATAAGTATTAGCCCCCACCTACAGACAGTCATAAGTATTAGCCCCACCTACAGACAGTCATAAGTATTAGCCCCCACCTACAGACAGTCATAAGTATTAGCCCCCACCTACAGACAGTCATAAGTATTAGCCCCCCACCTACAGACAGTCATAAGTATTAGCCCCCACCTACAGACAGTCATAAGTATTAGCCCCCACCTACAGACAGTCTTAAGTATTAGCCCCCACCTACAGACAGTCATAAGTATTAGCCCCACCTACAGACAGTCATAAGTATTAGCCCCCACCTACAGACAGTCATAAGTATTAGCCCCCACCTACAGACAGTCATAAGTATTAGCCCCCACATACAGACAGTCATAAGTATTAGCCCCACCTACAGACAGTCATAAGTATTAGCCCCCCACCTACAGACAGTCATAAGTATTAGCCCCCACCTACAGACAGTCATAAGTATTAGCCCCCACCTACAGACAGTCATAAGTATTAGCCCCCACATACAGACAGTCATAAGTATTAGCCCCACCTACAGACAGTCATAAGTATTAGCCCCACCTACAGACAGTCTTAAGTATTAGCCCCCACCTACAGACAGTCATGAGTATTAGCCCCCACCTACAGACAGTCATAAGTATTAGCCCCCCCACCTACAGACAGCGGTGGGTTAGATGTACTAGCAAATTTAGAAAGACATGACAACAAAAAAAGCTGACCTCCAGGCAGTGCCAGGACAAGGTCATCTATAGCCCAGGGAGGACATGCCACATTGGGCCCTCTCCCCCAAGATGTATGGGCATTAGGTGTCGGTGAAAATCCCCTCTCCCTCAACGAAATGTTGTACTAATCTGCATTCTAACCTCCTAAGCATAAATGCACCCTCCTCTCAGTACAAATCTACCCCCTGCTGAAATTCCCCCTACCAGGAAAAATCTCTGCCCCCTATCCCCTCAAGCTCAAATTCCTTCTCTCCTCATATGCCCCCAGCACAACCCCCCCTCCCAGAAAAAAAAACAATTTCCCCTTGTAGCACAAATCTTCTACCCCTCAGATTTCCCCTCCAAGTACAAATCCCCCCCCACTCCAAATCCCACCTCCCAACAAAAATTGCCCTCCCCAATCCCCCAACCTAGCACAAGACCCCCCACAAATTTCCCCTCCTAGCACAAATACCCCCCAATCATCCCTACTAGCACAAATACCCCCCAAACAATATTTATCCTCTTCCATTTTACTATTATAGCACAAATCCTCACCCCCCCCCCCCAGCACAAATCCTCTTCCCCAATCCTCCTTCCCAACACAAATCCCCCCAAATTACCACTCCTAGCACACCTCCCTACATTTAGCCTCCCTGATCATTTTCCAGCCCCTCCTGCCCAATCCTTATACCGGTCCAGCATCCAGGTAACACTTTTTAGGCAGTTTACGGCAACAGTTTTCTTTTCCTTTTGGGATAAAGGTTTTATATAAATGAATAAAAGATGATAATTTTTCGTGAAGTCAAAAAAAAAATAACAGAATTACTGACCAGAACACAAGAGGAAAACAAAGTAGAGAAAAACAAAAGTAAAGAAAAAAAAAGAAAACTAGTACATCCACCACATTTATGGACTGTTAATCTGCAATGTACTGTATTACATTTTTGTTTTTGGAGTTTAGATACACTTTTTTTTAACCCTTTCACGCCTAAGGCTATTTCTGACATTTGGTGTTTACAAGTTAAAATCCATATTTTTTGCTAGTAAATTACTCAGAACCCCCAAACATATATATATATTTTTTAGCAGATACCCTAGAGAATAAAATAGCGATTGTTGCAATATTTTATGTCACACGGTATTTGTGCAGCAGTGTTTTAAACGCAACTTTTTGGGAAAAGGGACACTTTCATGAATTAAAAAAAACAGTAAAGTTAGCCCAATTTTATTGTATAATGTGAAAGATGATGTTACGCCGAGTAAATATATACCAAACATGTCACGCTTTATAATTGCACGCACTCGTGGAATAGCGACAAACTACGGTACCTAAAAATCTCCATAGGCGACGCTTTGAATTTTTTTTACGGTTACCAGGTTAGAGTTATAGAGGAGGTCTAGTGCTAGAATTATTGCTCTGACGATCGCGGTGATACCTCATATGTGTGATTTGAACGCAGGCGCGACTTCCGTATGCATTTTCTTTGCTGCGATAGCTCCTCCATGATAACAATCGAGTGGCTTTTAGCTGCATCGGTTGTTATCCCTGGATAGCCGATCGCCCGCTCTAAAAAAAGGTACCGGGATGATGCCTGCAGCTGCGGGCATCATCCCGGTATAACCCCCGAAAGCCGAGGCTGCATATCTGCGTACACTCGGCGGGAAGGGGTTAAATAACAAACATGACATACTTGCCTGCTCTATGTAATGTTTTTGCACAGAGCAACCCTGAACTTCCTCTTCTCGGGTCCCCCTGCCACCACTCTCAGCTCCTCCTCTTGTCAGTGGTACACCATAGGAATCAGCTTCCTAAGAGGTACCACCTGTGGGGCCGTCCCTGCGCCGTGCTGCGTGTGTCTCTAGTCAAAGACAGTGCAGCTCGGCCCCGTCCTCCACTCTCTTATCACAGGATTTTACTGACAACAGCAGGAGCCAATTAAATTCTGTGACACCAGGAAATGAGAGGAGAGAGCTGCTACAGACAGGCACAGCTCTGGATCAAGTGAGGTGGGGGGGGGGGGGGGGGTGAGTGATACTGTTACCTAAATTTTTTTAGGCTTTAGAAGATCATATTTGAAAAGCAACATACACTATGTTGTCAAAAGATTTCCTTTGCCTGCCTTTACACGCACATGAACTTTAATGGCATCCCAGTCTTAGTCCGTAGGGTTCAATATTGAGTTGGCCCGCCCTTTGCAGCTATAACAGCTTCAACTCTTCTGGGAAGGCTCTCTACAAGGTTTAGGAGTGTGTCTATGGGAATGTTTGACCATTCTTCCAGAAGAGCATTTGGGAGGTCAGGCACTGATATTGAACAAGAAGGTCTGGCTCGCAGTCTCCACTCTAATTCATCCCAGAGGTGTTCTATTGGGTTAAGGTCGGGACTCCGTGCAGGCCAGTCAAGTTCCTCCACCCCAAACTCACTCATCCATGTCTTTATGGACCTTGCTTTGTGCACTGGTCCAAATCATTTGGTGGAGGGGGGATTATTGTGTGGGTTTTTTTTTTTCAGGGGTTGGGCTTGGCCCCTTAGTTCCAGTGAAGGGAACTCTTAAGGCAACAGTATACCAAGACATTTTGGATAATTTCATGCTCGCAACTTTGTGGGAACAGTTTGGGGATGGCCCCCTCCTGTTCCAACATGACTGCACACCAGTGCACAAAGCAAGGTCTATACAGATGTAGCAAGGGCCCCGACCCCTAGAGGCCCAATGGTGACCTCCAGAGTAGGGATGAGCCGAACACCCCCGGGTTCGGTTCGCACCAGAACCTTCGAACCGACGGAAAGTTCGCGCGAATTTTCGAACCCTATACGTTATAATGGACGCGAACGTTCGAAATCAAAAGTGCTAATTACAACGGCCAATATGCATGTTAATGTCATAAAACAGGTTTGGGGACCCGGGTCCTGCCCCAGGGGACATATATCAATGCAAAAAGAACTTTTAAAAACTAACGTTTTTTCGGGAGCAGTCATTTTAATGATGCATAAAGTGAAAAAAAAAAGTGAAATTTTCCTTTAAATATGGTACCTGGGGGGTGTCTAAAGTATGCCTGTGAAGTGGCATGTGTTTCCCGTGTTTAGAACTGTCCTTGCACAAAATGACATTTTTAAAGGAAAAAAAGAAGCCATTTAAAACCACTTGCGGCTTTAGGTTTGTTCTTAAGTAGAATCTGAACAGGTACATTATGAAGTGTAGCTCCATCCCAAAAAAATCTATTTTTAAGCTTTTTGGAGAACATAGGGAGGGGTTATCACCCCTGTAACATTTGCTGTCTTTGCACATCTGTTCAGAACATGTCACCTCACTTTCCGTCCCAATGACAAATGTTTTTGGAAAAAGTGGGGTTTTAATTGAAACAAGGATTGGTGATAAAGTATCAGTAGAGAGGAGATACCTTTTTCCCAAATTAAATCTAACAGGATAGAATTTCCCTTCCTAGGGGTAGATTTCCTCTCACTTCCTGTTTTCTCTTTCCATTTGCAAGTAGGAGTCGTTTGTAAGTTGGATGTTTGAAAGTAGGGGCCTGGCGTATATACTCTGCAGAAATTTGCCCTATTAGATGTTGGTGTAGCCACAAGACTGGTGGGCACAGGAATGGGCCCTGCTGTGAGTTAATAGATCAAGATTTGTAATTGCATGCACCTGTTGAACAGGGCAGAAAAATTGGGGGTGGTGGTGGTGGTGGACGGTGTTGCCACAAGACTGTAAGCTCTCACAGTTACTCTTGGTGGGCGCAGGAATGGGCCCTACTGTGAGTTATTAGATCAAGATTTGTAATTGCAAGCACCTGATGAACAGGGCAGAAAAATTGGGCCTTTGGCGGTGGTGGTGGACGGTGTTGCCACAAGACTGTAAGCTCTCACAGTTACTCTTGGTGGGCGCAAGAATGGGCCCTGCTGTGAGTTATTAGATCAAGATTTGTAATTGCAAGCACCTGATGAACAGGGCAGAAAAATTGGGCCTTTGGCGGTGGTGGTGGACGGTGTTGCCACAAGACTGTAAGCTCTCACAGTTACTCTTGGTGGGCGCAAGAATGGGCCCTGCTGTGAGTTATTAGATCAAGATTTGTAATTGCAAGCACCTGATGAACAGGGCAGAAAAATTGGGCCTTTGGCGGTGGTGGTGGACGGTGTTGCCACAAGACTGTAGGCCCTCATAGTTACTCTTGGTGGGCGCAGGAATGGGCCCTGCTGTGAACTATTAGATCAAGATTTGTAATTACCCGCCCCTGTTAAACAGGGGCTGAAAAATTGTGCCTTAGGCACTGGTGCTGGTGCCACAACACTGCAACCCCTCACAGATACTGTACTTGGAGCACAGCAGTCACACGTGTTGCAAAGCATTTTTTTAAAAAATTGTAAGTACACGCCCCTGTTAAACAGGGGCTGAAAAATTGTGCCTTAGGCACTGGTGCTGGTGCCACAACACTGCAACCCCTCACAGATACTGTACTTGGAGCACAGCAGTCACACGTGTTGCAAAGCATTTTTTTAAAAAATTGTAATTACCCGCCCCTGTTAAACAGGGGCTGAAAAATTGTGCCTTAGGCACTGGTGCTGGTGCCACAACACTGCAACCCCTCACAGATACTGTACTTGGAGCACAGCAGTCACACGTGTTGCGAAGAATTTTTTTAAAAAATTGTAATTACCCGCCCCTGTTAAACAGGGGCTGAAAAATTGTGCCTTAGGCACTGGTGCTGGTGCCACAACACTGCAACCCCTCACAGATACTGTACTTGGAGCACAGCAGTCACACGTGTTGCGAAGCATTTTTTAAAAAAATTGTAATTACCCGCCCCTGTTAAACAGGGGCTGAAAAATTGTGCCTTAGGCACTGGTGCTGGTGCCACAACACTGCAACCCCTCACAGATACTGTACTTGGAGCACAGCAGTCACACGTGTTGCAAAGCATTTTTTTAAAAAAATTGTAATTACCCGCCCCTGTTAAACAGGGGCTGAAAAATTGTGCCTTAGGCACTGGTGCTGGTGCCACAACACTGCAACCCCTCACAGATACTGTACTTGGAGCACAGCAGTCACACGTGTTGCGAAGCATTTTTTTAAAAAATTGTAAGTACACGCCCCTGTTAAACAGGGGCTGAAAAATTGTGCCTTAGGCACTGGTGCTGGTGCCACAACACTGCAACCCCTCACAGATACTGTACTTGGAGCACAGCAGTCACACGTGTTGCGAAGCATTTTTTTATAAAAATTGTATGTACACGCCCCTGTTAAACAGGGGCTGAAAAATTGTGCCTTAGGCACTGGTGTGGTGGCATGGATCATTGAGGAGGAGGAAGAGGATAGTCAGTGAACATAAGAGGACAGTCACTCAGCATCAGCATAGGCAGTCTTGAAGGGATGTGATATTAAAAATTATTCGGTTATATCCGCCTCAGGTGCCTGGTAGCTGGTGGTGATCCAAGACTGATTCATTTTGATGAAGGTCAGTCGATCAACCGAGGCGGTGGACAGGCGCACCCTATGATCGGTGACAAATCCTCCAGCAGCACTGAATGTGCGTTCGGAAAGAACGCTGGAGGCAGGACAGGCCAGTAGCTCAATTGCATACTGTGCAAGCTCTGGCCAGTGATCCATCCTCAGGACCCAGTAAGCCAGAGGATTTTCGGTGGGAAAGGTGTCCAAGTCTGACCTTGCCCCAAGGTATTCCTGCACCATGTATATCAGACGCTGGCGATGGTTGCTGGAACCGATCATACCTTGGGGCTGCGGACTAAAAAATTGTCTGAACGCATCGGTCAGACGTCCACCTTCCCCACCGCTCCTTCTGCTACTGACCGAAGCCTCAGCAACTCGTCGCCCAGGACCAAGAGTTTGTAGCCTCCCAGTTTCTGGGAACGCGTTGCACAGACCTTTCTGCAAGGCCTCCCTGAGATGTCTCATCCTCTGCTCCCCCTGCGACGGCAAGATAAGGTCCGCAACCTTACCCTTGTACCGCGGATCAAGGAGAGTGGCCAGCCAGTAATGGTCCCTCTCCTTGATCCGAAGAACACGAGGATCCTTCCGCAGGCTTTGCAGGATCAGGGAGGCCATGCAGCGTAGGTTAGCTGAGGCATTCGGTCCGGAGTCTTCTGGGTCACTGAGGATGACATGATCGCCAGCCACCTCCTCCCAGCCACGTACAAGTCCACTGGTTTGTTGGGACTGTACATCATCCCTAAAAGACTGCTGCTGCTGATGCTGAGTGCCAGGCTCCACCTCCATGCTCACACAATCCTCCTCCTCCTCCTCCTCCTCCTCCTCCTCATCCTCTTCCTGTGTGATGGGTGGGACAGAAGGAACACTGTCCGGATAAAGGGGGCCTTGAGAGGCAAGGAAGTCCTCCTCTTCCTGCCTCTGTTTTGCCTCAAGTGCCCTGTCCATTATCCCACGCAGCGTATGCTCCAACAGGTGGACAAGAGGGACAGTGTCACTGATGCATGCACTGTCACTGCTCACCATCCTCGTGGCCTCCTCAAATGGTGAGAGGACAGTGCATGCATCCCTGATCATGCTCCACTGACGTGGGGAAAAAAAACCAAGCTCCCCTGACCCTGTCCTGGTGCCGTAGTCGCAAAGGTACTCATTGATGGCCCTCTGCTGCGTGTGCAGTCGCTGCAGCATGGCCAACGTTGAGTTCCACCTGGTGGGCATGTCACATATTAGGCGGTTCTTGGGCAGGTTCAGCTCCTTTTGCAGCTCAGTCAGCCGAGCACTGGCATTATAAGATCGGCGGAAATGCACACAGACTTTCCTGGCCTGCCTCAGGACATCCTGTAAGCCTGGGAACCTGCCCAAGAACCGCTGCACCACCAGGTTGAGGACGTGAGCCATGCAGGGCACATGGGTGAGCTGCCCCTGTCGCAGGGCGGAGAGGAGGTTGGTGCCATTGTCAGAAACGACCATTCCTGGCTTAAGCTGACGTGGCGTCAACCACCTCTCGGCCTGCCCCTGCAGAGCTGCCAGAACCTCTGGCCCAGTGTGGCTCCTGTCCCCCAAACACACCAGCGCAAGCACGGCATGGCATCTTTTTGCCTGCGTACTTGCGTAGCCCCTTGTACGCCTACGGAGCACCGCTGGTTCCAAGGACAGAGCACTGGAGGAAGAAGAAGAGGAGGGGGTGGAGGAGAGAGGTGTGTCACAACCAGTAGCAGTAGTAGCGTTTTGGAGGCGTGGTGGCGGAACAACCTCCAACACTACTGCACCTTGTCCTGCATCCCTCCCAGCTGCCAATAGAGTGACCCAATGGGCCGTGAAAGAAAGGTACCGTCCCTGTCCATGCCTGCTGGACCATGAGTCAGCGGTAATATGCACCTTACCGCTGACCGCCCTGTCCAGCGAGGCATGGACATTGCCCTCCACATGCCGGTAGAGAGACGGAATCGCCTTCCGTGAGAAAAAGTGGCGTTTGGGAACCTGCCACTGAGGAACCGCACATTGAACAAACTCACGGAAGGGGGCCGAGTCTACCAACTGAAAAGGCAGCAGTTGAAGTGCTAGCAATTTAGCCAGGCTAGCATTCAACCGCTGGGCATGTGGATGGCTGGGAGTGTACTTCTTTCTACGGTCCAGCAGCTGGGGCAGGGAAATTTGCCTGCTGCAATCGGACGTCGGTGTACTGCAAGTACTTGGTTGTGACACACCTAATTCTACACCTTCAGTCCTCTCAGAGCAGCTTTCAGAGAGGACTGAAGGTGTAGTGGGGATGGAGATCCCAGCTGAGGAGGAGCAAGGAGAGGTCCGCTTAGTTCTTTGGTGTGGGTCTTTTATGTGTGCCTGCCAACGAGCTGCATGGCAGGTCGCCATATGTCTGGTCATGCTTGTGGTGCCCAAGCGGCTGATGTTTTGGCCACGCGAGATACGCTTGAGACAAATATTGCAAATAGCAGTGGTGCGATCTGCTGCACTCGTCTCAAAAAAGGCCCACACCAAAGAACTTTTCTGATAACGTGCAGAGGCAGCGCCCTGCACAGGCGGAGCTCTGCGGTGTTGTACAGTTGCTGTGCTGGCCTCTACCTGGCCTCCAGGGGGCACCCTGCCTCGTTGGACATGTGACGCCGCATCCTCCTCCTCCTCGTCCTCCTCCTCATCCTCTCTCCCTTCAGGCACCCACGTGGAGTCAGTGACCTCATCATCCCCTCCCTCTTCACCACTAGAGCAAACCTGGCAGTAAGCTGCAGCTGGTGGAACAGTACTGCCAGATTCCTCAAGCTGGGTATCATCATCCGAGCCTTCGAATCGTTGGGCATCCTCCTGGAGCATGTACCCAACACTGTGCTCAAAGAGTTCGGGGGACTCCTCAGGAGGACATGGTGGGTCTAGGGAAGGGGTGGCTGATGATGCTCTGCCAGTACCCTGAGCCTGGGTGAGAGAGGATGAGGAGGATGAGGAGGGCTTGGTCATCCATTCTACCAAGCCTTCAGCATGATGCGGCTCCACATGTCCAGCTGCCGAAAACAAAGACGCGCGTGTCCCATGGCCACGTGCTGATGACGATGCACGACCACGTCCACGTCCACGGCCACGTCCACTAGAAACAGAGCCTGCCTGCCCTGTGTTCTTGGCTCTGCACGCTCTGCCTCCCCTTGGCGGTCTTCCAGCCATTGTAGTCGGTAGTCCTGTGGGTGCTGCTGAGAAGAATATATAGGAGCTCTGTGTGATGCCACTAACACACTAGAAGTCCTGTGGGTGCTGCTGAGAAGAAAAAATATAGGAGCTCTGTGTGATGCCACTAACACACTAGAAGTCCTATGGGTGCTTCTGCAAAGAAAAAAGAGGAGCTCTGTGTGATGCCACTAACACACTAGAAGTCCTATGGGTGCTTCTGCAAAGAAAATAGAGGAGCTCTGTGTGATGCCACTAACACACTAGAAGTCCTGTGGGTGCTGCTGAGAAGAAAATATAGGAGCTCTGTGTGATGCCACTAACACACTAGAAGTCCTATGGGTGCTTCTGCAAAGAAAAAAGAGGAGCTCTGTGTGATGCCACTAACACACTAGAAGTCCTATGGGTGCTTCTGCAAAGAAAATAGAGGAGCTCTGTGTGATGCCACTAACACACTAGAAGTCCTGTGGGTGCTGCTGAGAAGAAAATATAGGAGCTCTGTGTGATGCCACTAACACACTAGAAGTCCTATGGGTGCTTCTGCAAAGAAAATAGAGGAGCTCTGTGTGATGCCACTAACACACTAGAAGTCCTGTGGGTGCTTCTGCAAAGAAAATAGAGGAGCTCTGTGTGATGCCACTAACACACTAGAAGTCCTGTGGGTGCTGCTGAGAAGAAAATATAGGAGCTCTGTGTGATGCCACTAACACACTAGAAGTCCTATGGGTGCTTCTGCAAAGAAAATAGAGGAGCTCTGTGTGATGCCACTAACACACTAGAAGTCCTGTGGGTGCTGCTGAGAAGAAAATAGAGGAGCTCTGTGTGATGCCACTAACACACTAGAAGTCCTATAGGTGCTTCTGGGAAGAAAATATAGGTCTGTGTGATGGGACTAACACACTTCAAGTCCTATAGGTGCTTCTGGGAACAAAATATATGATCTCTGTGTGATTGGACTAACACACTTCAAGTCCTATAGGTGCTTCTGGGAACAAAATATATGATCTCTGTGTGATGGGACTAACACACTTCAAGTCCTATAGGTGCTTCTGGGAAGAAAATATATGATCTCTGTGTGATGGGACTAACACACTTCAAGTCCTATGGGTGCTTCTGGGAAGAAAATATAGGTCTGTGTGATGGGACTAACACACTTCAAGTCCTATAGGTGCTTCTGGGAACAAAATATAGGATCTCTGTGTAATGGGACTAACACACTTCAAGTCCTATAGGTGCTTCTGGGAACAAAATATATGATCTCTGTGTGATGGGACTAACACACTTCAAGTCCTATAGGTGCCTCTGGGAAGAAAATATAGGTCTGTGTGATGGGACTAACACACTTCAAGTCCTATAGGTGCTTCTGGGAAAAATATATGATCTCTGTGTGATTGGACTAACACACTTCAAGTCCTATAGGTGCTTCTGGGAACAAAAGATATGATCTCTGTGTGATGGGACTAACACACTTCAAGTCCTATAGGTGCTTCTGGGATCAAAATATATGATCTCTGTGTGATGGGACTAACACACTTCAAGTCCTATAGGTGCTTCTGGGAACAAAATATATGATCTCTGTGTGATGGGACTAACACACTTCAAGTCCTATAGGTGCTTCTGGGAACAAAATATATGATCTCTGTGTGATGGGACTAACACACTTCAAGTCCTATAGGTGCCTCTGGGAAGAAAATATAGGTCTGTGTGATGGGACTAACACACTTCAAGTCCTATAGGTGCTTCTGGGAACAAAATATATGATCTCTGTGTGATTGGACTAACACACTTCAAGTCCTATAGGTGCTTCTGGGAACAAAATATATGATCTCTGTGTGATGGGACTAACACACTTCAAGTCCTATAGGTGCTTCTGGGATCAAAATATATGATCTCTGTGTGATGGGACTAACACACTTCAAGTCCTATAGGTGCTTCTGGGAACAAAATATATGATCTCTGTGTGATGGGACTAACACACTTCAAGTCCTATAGGTGCCTCGGGGAAGAAAATATAGTTCTGTGTGATGGGACTAACACACTTCAAGTCCTATAGGTGCTTCTGGGAACAAAATATATGATCTCTGTGTGATTGGACTAACACACTTCAAGTCCTATAGGTGCTTCTGGGAACAAAATATATGATCTCTGTGTGATGGGACTAACACACTTCAAGTCCTATAGGTGCTTCTGGGAAGAAAATATATGATCTCTGTGTGATGGGACTAACACACTTAAAGTCCTATGGGTGCTTCTGGGAAGAAAATATAGGTCTGTGTGATGGGACTAACACACTTCAAGTCCTATAGGTGCTTCTGGGAACAAAATATATGATCTCTGTGTGATGGGACTAACACACTTCAAGTCCTATAGGTGCTTCTGGGAACAAAATATATGATCTCTGTGTGATGGGACTAACACACTTCAAGTCCTATAGGTGCTTCTGGGAACAAAATATATGATCTCTGTGTGATGGGACTAACACACTTCAAGTCCTATAGGTGCTTCTGGGAACAAAATATATGATCTCTGTGTGATTGGACTAACACACTTCAAGTCCTATAGGTGCTTCTGGGAAGAAAATATAGGTCTGTGTGATGGGACTAACACACTTCAAGTCCTATAGGTGCTTCTGGGAAGAAAATATATGATCTCTGTGTGATTGGACTAACACACTTCAAGTCCTATGGGTGCTTCTGGGAAGAAAATATAGGTCTGTGTGATGGGACTAACACACTTCAAGTCCTATAGGTGCTTCTGGGAACAAAATATATGATCTCTGTGTGATTGGACTAACACACTTCAAGTCCTATAGGTGCTTCTGGGAACAAAATATATGATCTCTGTGTGATTGGACTAACACACTTCAAGTCCTATAGGTGCTTCTGGGAACAAAATATATGATCTCTGTGTGATGGGACTAACACACTTCAAGTCCTATAGGTGCTTCTGGGAACAAAATATAGGAGCTCTGCCTGCCTGCCAGGAACACACTACAAGTCCTATAGGTGCTTCTGGGAAGAAAATATAGGAGCTCTGCCTGCCTGCCACGAACACACTACAAGTCCTATAGGTGCTTCTGGGAACAAAATATAGGAGCTCTGCCTGCCTGCCAGGAACACACTACAAGTCCTATAGGTGCTTCTGGGAACAAAATATAGGAGCTCTGCCTGCCTGCCACGAACACACTACAAGTCCTATAGGTGCTTCTGGGAACAAAATATAGGAGCTCTGCCTGCCTGCCACGAACACACTACAAGTCCTATAGGTGCTTCTGGGAACAAAATATAGGAGCTCTGCCTGCCTGCCACGAACACACTACAAGTCCTATAGGTGCTTCTGGGAACAAAATATAGGAGCTCTGCCTGCCTGCCACGAACACACTACAAGCCCCTCTTTCTAAATCAATCTTTGTAAATGAATCTTTCTAACTCAATCTCTCTAAGTAAATATCTCTAACTAACTAAATCCAGCAGAGTGTCACAGATCTATCCTGCTCTATCTGCGCCGGAACAGCATGTGACCGGCGCAGACGGCGTGGCGGCCTTTTATAGGGGGGGCGTGTACTAAAGCCCCTGAGCTGTAATTGGCTACAGGCGTCCTGCCTGTAGCCAATTATGGCTCTTCGAGTTTCCGGGGCTGTGATTGGCCAAGCATGCGGGGTTACAGTGCATGCTTGGCCAATCATCAGCCAGCAATGCACTGCGCCGGCCGCGCCGGCCGCGCCGGCCGCAATGCATTGCGGGGCCGCTCGCATCACACGAACGTGATGCGAGCGGCCAAAATAGTTCTGGGCTCGCCGAGCGAGCGAACACCCGGTGCTCGATGCGAACGTGGGTTCGCATCGAGCACCGGCCCATCCCTACTCCAGAGTCAGGGACAGCTGATATCCTTGTGTGTAGTGTGGGTTACGAGGCATGGTGGTGGGTGTAATGTAAAAGATTCATGGGCGCCACGCGCCAGACACTTCTTGAATGCAAAGAGATTTATTGTCTGTTAAACAGAACAGTGGGAGAGCGGGTTAGGGCCAGGGTACCCTTTAGTAGTTTAGTTGCAATGTTAATTTGGCATACTCCAAGACTTCTATAGGTAGACAGCCATGCAGGGAAAGGCATCCAGCAAGACACCACAACTGCATGAGTAGGACCGCTGTCTCCTATGGCAACAATCTTTAACAGTTTCTAACAAAGGCTGTAATGAACTTATTCACTTCCTCTACAATCTCCTATTGTAGATCTTCACTCAACTGAGCTCCCGGTCTTTCATTAGACTTGCTGATCCACTGCCACTGGATCCCCTGAGCTCTTCCAATCTTCTCATTCAGTATCTTCTTCAAGCCTCACACCTGCGTCCCTGCTGGGTCCCTAGCTTTGCACTCACAGATACTTCTTCATGCGTCACCCCACTAGTCGGCTTGGTCCCTGGCCTGGCACACAATACTGCTGGGTAAGCGTCACCTCCGCTGGCTGGGTCCCTGGCTTGACATCTGCTGAAGTTTCCCAATTATTTACCGTCCCTGGTTGGTGAGAATATTGCTCTGGTACTTGCTTCTGCTACTCACAGTGGCCCCTGGTAGTAAGTTGGATGGTCCCCTAGTGGTGACAGCTTCCCCTCTACCTCCGACCACGACAGGTTCTCTGGCCGGCAGAACTGCCACTTCTGGTTGGACTGCAAGCCGCAATCCCAACCCTATGCTGCTCTCTTGCTTCTGGATAGACCCTCAGACTACCTAGCAGCCAGATGTCCCAGGATAGGCCTCAGGCTCTGGCCTAGCAGCCTGGGGAAAAACAAAACACGTCCACCCAGACAGCCGTCCAGGTGGCACAGAACCCAGATCACCCAAATAAATAGGCTTTCCCAGCAGTTCAAGGAACCATTGGCTGAGACACCCCATCTATTCCTAATCTGTCCTTGCAATGCCCTTGTCTTATCTAATGTCACCAGATACCTGGCCATCTAGTGACAGAAGAGAGAAGTGTAGCAATTCCAGAATTAGGGTGAAATCAATTGACCTCCTATCAATCGGCCAAGGCAACTATAACTTGACAGGTAAATTTGCTAGCAGCCTGCCTAAACATCAAGGCGCTACACAGACATGGATGAGCGAGTTTGCAGTGAAAAAACTTGAGCCCTGACCTCAACCCAATAGAACACCTTTTGGATGAATTAGAGCAGAGATCTTGTAGGAAACCTTTCCAGGAGAGTGGAGGCTGTTATAGCTGAAAAAGAAAGCGCCAGCCTCATAATAATGTCCTTTTGACAATATCGTGTATATTCTATTTACAATCATCAGACCCTTTGCCATAAATATGCCACTGGATCGAATTGCATTGACTGGAATTTTCTTAGCACCTACCGTATATACTCGAGTATAAGCCGACCCGAATATAAGCCGAGGCACCGAATTTTACCACAAAAAAACTGGGAAAACGTATTGACTCGAGTATAAGCCTAGGGTGAGAAATGTGCAGCTACTGTAAGTGGAAAAGACGGTCAACAATGCCCATTTGCAGCCTCACTGTGCCCATTTGCAGCCTCACTGTGCCCATTTGCAACCATAGGTCCCCCGAACTTCAAACTCTGTAGTTAAGGGTTCCTAGATGCCCCCTAGCTGCAGCCAAAATTTGGGGTTTCTGAACCCAAAGGGTCCCGAAATTACATTGCTGCAGATGGACACAGTTGACCGACTTTGGGGCCCCGTATCTGGGGGCCAGTTAGTGTTAGTGTGACGTACCCCGTACTCAAGATGTCCGCCGTAAATGCTTCCTCTGTCCGGTACCACACAATCCAAGACCCCTTAGCTCACCCAGTCACCAGACAACACCAGTGTAGGGTACATCAGGAATAATCTTTATTTGACATGTCACACAAATTTATACAACCAGATGACTAAGACCTAACTTAATTAGCATGAGCTAATTATCTTAATCAACACTGGACTCCTTAATTCAATTGCAGGGTTAATTGCACACACAACAATAGGTGAAACACTCCTACAAGCCAGACTATACTCATTTACACAACAGACAGGCTGGCTGGAGTTCATGACATTAGCATCTGACAGCTTGTGTCCCAACAGTGTCATTCAGTCTCTTGCTAATATGCCAAATACATATACAGATTCTATGTGTATTGGGGGGCCAGCATGGACCTGAATCCAAGTAACACCAGCTCAGGGGTCCCAGGCTTGCAGCTCAAAGAGCACCGTTCCCCCAAATGCCAGGGCCCATAATCGCAAGGTAATAGGCTCGCATTCAGTCCCCTCCAACAGCCTCTGTCCCGACTAGGTCTGTCACAGTTAGGAACCCCAAATTTGGTGTGCAAACCCAGTGGAATTAGTACTACAACATATGGTTCCTAGCCCTAAGTGGCCCTGAGATACGGGGCCCCAAAGTCGGTTCGGAAAATGTCAAGCACTTTTCTGCAGAAGAGAATGAAATTTTCAGAACCGACTTTGGGGCCATGTATCTCATGGCCACTTAGTGCTAGGAACCCCATCTTTGGAGTTGTAGTGCTAGTTCCACTGGGTTTGCATACCAAATTTGGGGTTCCTAGCATCAAGTGGCCCCGAGATACAGGGCCCCAAAGTCGGTTTGGAAAATGTCATTCTCTGCTGCAGAAAAGTGCTTGACTCGAGTATAAGCCGAGGGGGACATTTTCAGCACCAAAAAATGTGCTGAAAAACTTGGCTTATACTCGAGTATATATGGTATATATTCTATTTGTCAAAGGGGAATTCAGGTTGCCATATTTTTGATAAGCTCAATGGTTCTTTTGCTGGCCCCATCATTTACACGACTTACCATTGTCAATGGCAGTGCATTAATTTTATCTGCGACTTGTTATTGAGTCCTACAGAAAATTCATCATGCACTTCCCATTCACTTCTGCATGCGTTTCAGGAAATTCCAGGATATTCGTATATCCGTATTTCATTCTCCACCATATAAATGAGGATTTTAGGCTGAAAATATTATTTGTACATGCTCCCATTTCCTTTTAAAAATGGCGCAAAAAAGCTTTACAAATCTTCTGCATAGCGGGGAAAAATGCAGCTTGCAGTTATGGCCAGATTGAATATAGTTTTATAGATACCTTTATTGTATTTTTTTTTTTTTACTAACATTGAGAAAATTTGATTCTGTGCAAAATGATATCAAACTCTCCTCTGAATAGCAGAGAGAAGAAATCAGGTTATCAAATTGTCTTAATTAAGAAACGACCAGGATGGTTCTCTGGGAACGCTGACGAAAATGTGGAATATTAATATGTGATTTTTTTTTTCACACTGCATGTACATATCCTTATTAAAGTAAAAATCAAATTAACAACTTTTCACTAGTGTGACTCATTGTTAAATTTTAATTGCTTGGTTGAACAGAATTCACAGATGAGAAAAAAAAATAATAATAGATTGTGCACGTTTTGAACAAGATTACTTAAAGGCAAGATTAGCATACAATTTGCCGGTGTGGTTGACTCTAAACGGAATGGCCATTCCTTGCTCAAGATGCAAAACCAAGAAATATAGACATTCCTATACAACGAGAAAAAGTTTTAGGCCCCTTTTACACGGACGGACCGTCTATCCGTTTTTCTTCCATCCGTCGACGGACGACAATGCATTCCTATGGGCAGACGGATGAACATCCGTCACCATCAGTTAACCTCCGCTTCCGTTTTTATCCGTTTTTTTTAAATGTACAAGGCCCCTTTCACACGGACGCAGTCAGTTTAGGCACGTCAAAAACATATCAGTTCTTATCCGTTGTCTCATCCGTTTTCATCCGTCATCCGTTCCGTTAATGTCCGTTTTCATCCGTTTTTTGTCCGCTTACATCCGTAAATGCACACGTTTACGTCCGTTTTTTCATCTGTTTTTGTATACGTTTTGTTCCGTTTATATGTGTGCCTGTGCCTTTAAGAGGTTGAGTTCACAGATAAACACAAAACGGATCTTAACGGATCGGACGTTGACGGACAATGTCCGTCAACGTCAGTTAATATCCGTTTTGACGGATCTGGACGTAGCCTTGTATGTTTAAAAAAACGGATAAAAACGGAAGCGGAGGTTAACTGATGGTGACGGATGTTCATCCGTCTGCCCATAGGAATGCATTGTCGTCCGTCGACGGATGGAAGAAAAACGGATAGACGGTCCGTCCGTGTGAAAGGGGCCTAAGGCTACGTCCAGATCCGTCAAAACGGATATTAACATTGTCCGTCAACGTCCGATCCGTTAAGATCCGTTTGAAAGAAAAACATGGGAGGAGCAATGCATTCTGGGTAATTTTCTAGGGAACAAAACGTATACAAAAACGGATGAAAAAACGGATGTTAACGGAAGAAAAGACGGATGAAAACGGACATTAACGGAACGGATGACGGATGAAAACTGATGAGACAACGGATAAGAACTGATACGTTTTTGACGTGCCTAAACTGACTGCGTCCCAAGGCTACGTCCAGATCCGTCAAAACGGATATTAACATTGTCCGTCAACGTCCGATCCGTTAGGATCCGTTTTGTGTTTATCTGTGAACTCAGCCTCTTAAAGGCACAGGCACACATATAAACGGAACAAAACGTATACAAAAAAGGGATGAAAAAACGGACGTAAACGTGTGCATTTACGGATGTAAGCGGATGTTAACGGAACAAAAGACGGATGAAAACGGACATTAACGGAACGGATGACGGATGAAAACGGATGAGACAACGGATAAGAACTGATACGCTTTTGACGTGCCTAAACTGACTGCGTCCGTGTGAAAGGGGCCTTGCAAATTTTGAGCACAAAATGTAGAAGTGAGTGGGCAATATGCTAATACACAATTAAAATACATGTATTTTCTCACAACCTTTTACGAGAACCACAGAAAGAGGTATTTCCTACTTTTACACATGAAACATATTACTAATGAGAAAAGCCCCTATATGTTGAAATGGGAAGCAGAACTTGATCATTGCTTCTTCTGGTCACAATGGCAAAATGCTATACATTGTAATAATACATCATCTATCATCTGCATGTATTAAACATTGGGAAAAATGCTCAAAATTTTTTAAATAGGTGGTATTTAACACCCTATAGATCAGGGATATGCAATTAGCGGACTTCCAGCTGTTGCAAAACCACAAGTCCCATCATGCCTCTGCCTTTGGGTGTCATGCTTGTGGCTGTCAGATTCTTGCTCTGCCTCATGAGACTTGTAGTTCTGCAACAGCTGGAGGTCCGCTAATTGCATATCCTTGCTATAGATTCTCAAAAATGTTCCCTTCTTGTGATTCCACATGTTGGAGATGTGAATGCCAAATAGGAACCCTACATCATATTTTTTGGAGTTGTAAAAATATAAAAAAATTCCGGAATTCTGTATTATTATTTATAGCATTCCTCATGGATGTTATAACCCCACTTACATCAGCAATGGCACTCTAAAGGTGATGGTAAAGTATTGTTTTTTTTTTTTCTATTCCCACCCGGCCACTGCACATGTACGGCCGGGTGGGCACTCTCTCCTTCTGAGTGGATGTTCAGGAACGTCCCTCAGAAGGAGCGGGATCGCGCCCGCTACCTCGCAGCGGCGTGATCCCGAAGCGCTCGTGTCACCCGGACACGACGCATCTTAGATCGGCAGGAGGGCTCTGTGATTGGCCCTCCTGATCGTATGAGGGCCGTGCCCAATCACGTACGGCCGGGTGGGCATTCTTTCCTTCTGAGTGGATGTTCAGGAACGTCCCTCAGAAGGAGCACGCCCGCGCAGCGGAGTGATCCCGATGCGCTCGTGTCACCCGGACACGACGCATCTTAGATCGGCAGGAGAGCTCTGTGATTGGCCCTCCTGATCATATGATGGCCGTGTCCAATCACGGCCATCATGTGATGTTAACAAACAGCCGGTTGCTAGGCGATTGGCTCTCCTCTCCTCACACGGAAGTGGTCAATGAGGCGAGGAGAGCGGATCTCTGCAGCCGGCTGGTGATCAGTGAGTTTTAGCAGTTTTTTTACAGCTTTTTACTCACTGATCACCAGTGTAGTGTCACCACACAGTAAAACACACAAGTAAACACACAATAAAACACATGTCCCCACATAGTAATGATCCCCAAAACACATGTCCCCACATATATAACAGTAAAATCACATGTCCCAATGATTATCTGCACACATATGTCCGTAATCACCTGCACACATCTGTACATGATCATTTGCGTACATATGTCCGTGATGACACAAACCAATTATTATACACTTAATGTGATTTTTTTTACCAAAAACATGTAGCAGAACACATGTTGGATAAAATTTATGACAAAATTCGATTTTATTGGATTTCTTTTAAAATAGAATAAAGAAAATATATATTTTTTTCCAAATTTCTGGGCTTTTTTCGCTTATGTCGCAAAAAAAAAAAAAAAAAAAAAACGGAGTCATGAATAAGTACCACCAAAAGAAAGCTCTATTTGTGCGAACAAAATTATAAAAATTTAATTTGGGTACAGCACTGCATGACCGCGCAATTCTTATTGAAAGTGCGAGAGCGCTGAAAGCTGAAAATTGGTCTGGGAAGGAAGGGGGGCAAAAGTGCCCAGTATTGATGTGGTTAAAATAACAAACATATTATACTCACCTGCTATGTAGTGGATTTGCACAGAGCAGCCTGGATTCTCCTCTTCTCGGGTCCCTCTTCTTTACTTCTGGCCCCTCCCTCCTGTTGAGTGCCCCCCACAGCCAGCAGCTTGCTATGGTGGCACCCAAGGCGAACATGCTCTTAATTTTTTGCTGTTGGAAATTCAGCCAGCAAAATTCCGATGGAGCCTACACACGGTCGCATTTTCCGATGAAAAGCTCTCATCTGTCTTTTTCTGGCCAGAATTCCGATCGCGTGTACGCGGCAATACTGTCAAAAATTCTGTCCCTAATGTGACCTTCTTTGAACATGCCATGTCCACTTTTCATGAGCCCATCCCCTTCTTACTCCTAAAACTAGAACTATGTAGACTTTAGGAGGTATAGAAAAGGTGTATGAGAATATATTTGCATATATTGAATATAATTGCATATATTTATAAGGTCAAAACTCTGTGGACCTCTGAGCATTTATCTGAGCTTGTTGGACATCCCATTCCAAAAACATGGGCATTAATATAATGTTGGGCCCCATTTTCAACCTCCGTTCTTCTGTGTCTGTGGGGATTTGTGCCCATGCAGCCAAAATAGTAAGGACTAATGTTAGGTAATGCCGCGTACACACGAAGGGACAATCCCGCGGGATTATCCTCTGGACTGAAGTCCAGCGGATAATCCCCTCGTGTGTGGGCGCCGGCGGACTTTTTGGCGCCAAAGTCCGGCGGACCAAAGTTTTAAGTTTGGTTTTAAAATTATCCGCTGGACTTGGCAGTCCGGCGGACAATCCCGCCGTTAGTGGGCAAGTCCGCGGGACTTTTGAAATGAACGGACTTGCTGCCCATCGGCAAGTCCGTTCATTTAGCACGTGACTTCAGGTTACGTAGCTAGCGTAGGCAGTTACTGCCGCCGCGCTAGCTCCGTGACCTGGCATGGATTTAAAGGGACTCCCCACGCCGAAAAAAACGGCGTGGGGGTTCCCCCCAAATCCATGTCAGACCCTCATCCGAGCACGCAGCCTGGCAGGCCAGGAAAGGGGTGGGGACGAACGAGCGCCCCCCCTCCTGAGCCGTACCAGGCCGCGTGCCCTCAACATGGGGGGTGCCCTGGGGAAAGGGGGGCCGTGCGGCCCCCCCACCCCAAAGCACCTTGTCCCCATGTTGATGAGGACAAGGGCCTCTTCCCGACAACCCTGGCCGTTGGTTGTCGGGGTCTGCGGGCGGGGGCTTATCGGAATCTGGGAACCCCCCTTTAATAAGGGGGCCCCCAGATCCCGGCCCCCCACCCTATGTGAATGAGTATGGGGTACGATGTACCCCTACCCATTCACCTAAGGTGTAAAATGTAAAGTACAAAAACACACACACTTTTGAAAAAATATTTTATTGCACTGCTCCGGGGGTCTTCTTCCGTCTTGGGGGTCTTCTCGCCGGACTCCTCCGCTCTCTTCTGCTCTTTTACCTAGCTCTTTCACGAACAGAGGAGTCCGGCTACCTTCTTCGTCGTCGCCGCCGTCGTCTGGGGGTCTCGATCCGCCTTCGGGGGTCTTCCGGGGGTCTCTTCTGTTCTTGCGGCGGTCGTCGTCTTCCGCGCCGCCGGCGCCTTCTTCTTCTTCTTCTTGTTGTCCTTCTTCTTGTTCTTCTTCTTCCGATGTAGTGATGTCCGATGTAGTGCAATAAAATATTTTTTCAAAAGTGTGTGTGTTTTTGTACTTTACATTTTACACCTTAGGTGAATGGGTAGGGGTACATCGTACCCCATACTCATTCACATAGGGTGGGGGGCCGGTATCTGGGGGCCCCCTTATTAAAGGGGGCTCCCAGATTCCGATAAGCCCCTGCCCGCAGACCCCGACAACCAACGGCCAGGGTTATCGGGAAGAGGCCCTTGTCCTCATCAACATGGGGACAAGGTGCTTTGGGGTGGGGGGGGCTGCACGGCCCCCCTTTCCCCAGGGCACCCCCCATGTTGAGGGCACGCGGCCTGGTACGGCTCAGGAGGGGGGGGGGCGCTCGTTCGTCCCCACCCCTTTCCTGGCCTGCCAGGCTGCGTGGTCGGATGAGGGTCTGACTTGGATTTGGGGGGAACCCCCACGCCGTTTTTTCGGCGTGGGGATTCCCTTTAAATCCATGCCAGCTTGCGGAGCTAGCGCGGCGGCATTTACTGCCTATGCTAGCTACGTAACCTGAAGTTACGTTCGAAATGAACGGACTGCTCCGTGTGTGGGCAAGTCCGTTCATTTTCAAAAGTCCCGCGGACTTTTGGCCGGCGGATTATCCGCTGGAGAAGTCCGTGCGTGTGTGGGCAAGTCCACACGCTCGGAAAGTCCAGCGGACCTAGCTGGAAAGTCCCGCGGGATTGTCCGCTGGACTAGGTCCGCCGGCAAAAGTCCGCACGTGTGTACGCGGCATAAGAAGAACTTGTCTGCAAATGGTATTCTATTTCATCACAAAGGTGTTCAGTAGAGTTGAGGTCAGGGCTCTGTGCAGGTAATTGAGTTCCTCCACAACCAAACTCATCAAGCGGCGCTTTGCGGCGGTATTGACGCGGTATTACTGCGGCGTCCCATTGAAATCAATGGGTAGGAGCGGTATAGGAGCGGTAAATACACCGCTCCTATACTGTTCCAAAGATGCTGCTAGCAGGACTTTTTTTTACCGTCCTGCTAGCGCACCGATCCAGTGTGAAAGCCCGCCGGCTTTTACACTGGAGTGAATGGGGCCGGTTTTTTCAGGCGGTGTACAGGCGCTATTTTTAGCGCTGTACCGCCTGAAAACCGCCCCAGTGTGAAAGGGGCCTTAGGGATCCATGGTGTTATCTTTGGCAATAATTGGGATGGATGCCCACATAATAACCGTGGCAGAATAGGTGTGATGGTCAAGGTACCAGCAAACGTTTGGCCATATACATTTGGCTATATAGGAGTAGGAATAGGAATCATCATTGCATATTTTTAAATAAAGTCATTTGGATGGCTAATGAGAGTACTGAAACATCTCCAGGAAAAACAGAAAAGATGACTGTTAAACAGCATCTGCCAAAACTACAATTTCACACAGACTGCATGCTGACATTTTGGGAGATGTCCTAGAGTTTAGGAATGGCAACTTTTATTATTACAACACTAGCTATAATCTGATGTCTGCTGCCAATACTGGCTTTACCAAACCTACTTAGAATTACTTAGATTTGCATAACTAGATAGTCCTGCTTTTGTATTTTGGTTTAACCACTTGCCGACCACTGCGCGCTGATATACGTCGGCACAATGGCAGCGGTGGGCAAATGGGCGTACCTGTACGTCCCCGTTAATTGGCGGGGGTTAGTGTGCGTGCGGGGTTAGTGGGCGTGCGCGCCACCGCGTACAGTGTGACCATGCCCGTGGGTCCCGCGGACTCGATGTCTGCCGGTGTCCCACGATCGTGCCACGGAGCCGCAGAACGGCGAGATGCCTATGTAAAAAAGGCATTTCCCCGTTCTGCCTAGTGACATGACAGAGATCTACTGCTCTCTGTCATCAGGAGCAGTGATCGCTGTCATGTCAGTGGTAGCCCATCCCCCCACAGTAAAGTCCCATACACACGCGCGGATTATCCGAGGACCAGGTCCGTCGGATCATGTCCGTCATACTTTGTCCGATGTTGGTTTTGCGTACACACGGTCGGACAAAGTTGTCGGAAAATCTGATCATTCTGAACGTGGTGACGTTTGTTGCCTACGACGGGACTACGTAGAGGCTAGTAGCCAATAGCTTTGGTCTTGTAATGTGATCTGAGCATGCGTGGCACTTTGTCCGTCAGAATTCGCTACACACGATCGGATTTGGTGTGATCGGACTTTGTTGTCAAAAAATCTATCCAGCAGGAGATAGGACTTTGTCCGTCAGACAATCCGATAGAAACTGTCCGATGGTGCCTACACATGGTCGGAATTTCCTACAACATTGTCTGATAGGACAGAATCCATCGGAAAATCCGACCGTGTGTATGGGGCTTTAGAATCACTCCCTGAATGAATGAATGAATGATTTGTATAGCGCTGCAACTGCGAACTGAATCGCCTCGAGGACACACTTAACCACCTGATCGCCCCTTAGTGTTTAACCCCTTCCCTGCCAGTGTCATTTACACAGTAATCAGTGCATTTTTATAGCGCTGTTTGCTGTATAAATGACAATGGTCCCAAAATAGTGTCAAAGTGTCCAATGTGTCCGCCATAATGTCACAGTCCTGATAAAAATCACAGATCGCCGCCATTACTAATAAAAACAAATTTATAATAAACATGCCATAAATCTATCCCCTATTTTGTAGACGTTATAACTTTTGCGCAAACCAATCACTATACGCTTATTGCAATTTTTGTTTACCAAAAATATGTAGAAGAATACATATCGGCCTAAACTGAGGAAAAAAAAAAATGTTGTTTTATATATTTTTGGGGGATATTTATTATAGTGAAAAGTAAAAAAATAATGCGTTTTTTTTTTTTTAAATTGTATCGGCCTAAACTGAGGGCAAAAAAAATTATATATTTTTTGGCGATATTTTGTATAGCAAAAAGTAAAAAATATTGAGTTTTTTTTTTTTAAATTGTTGCATATAATGCATTAAGATAAAAAAACCTTCTGCCTTTACAACCACTCAAACATGTGAAAGATAAAACTCTAGAAACTGTTTTCCGTAAATTCCTTTCTTTGTATCTTAGGGCATGAAATAAATGTTGGCGTCACATACCTCGTATTAATATACTAATATTGATTATCTGTCTTAACCGCTTCCCGACCGGCTCGCGCAGATATACTGCGGCAGAATGGCACGGGCAGGCAAAATCACGTACCTGTATGTGGCCCTTTTATTGCCTGCTCGTGGGTCGCGTGCGCGCCGCCAGCGGCGCGCTCGCGCCCCGTTCGGGAGCTCTGTGACCCCGGCCGCAGGACTCGCGGACCCGATCGCCGCTGGTGTCCCGTGATCGGGTCACAGAGCTGAAGAACGGGGAGAGGTCTGTGTAAACAAACCTCTCCCCGCGCTTCCTACTCTGCCTGTCATTGATCGGCTGTTCCCGGTCATCGAGAAAGCCAATCAATGACGTCAGACATCAGCCCCGCCACCTAATGTAAAAAAACACACACACGTCACAGCCCATAACCCCTCCCCTCCCCCTAGTGGTTAACTCGTTCACTACCACTGTCATTTATACAGGAATCAATGCATTTAAATAGCATTGATTGCTGTATAAATGACAATGGTCCCAAAAATGTGTCAAAAATGTTCGATGTGTCCGCCATAATGTCGCAGTCACAATAAAAATCGCTGATCGCCGCCATTACTAGTAAAAAAATATTAATAAAAATGCTATAAAACTATCCCCTATCTTGTAAACGCTATAACTTTTGCGCAAACCAATCAATAATCGCTAATTGCGATTATATCCAAAAATATGTAGAATACGTATCGGCCTAAACTGAGGAAAAAAAAAGTTTTTTTATATATTTTTTGGGGATATTTATTATAGCAAAAAGCAAAAAATATTGCATTGTTTTCAAAATTGTCGCTCTATTTTTGTTTATAGCGCAAAAAATAAAAACCGCAGGGGCGATCAAATACCACCAAAAGAAAGCTCTGTTTGTGGGAAAAGAAGGACGCCAATTTTGTTTGGGAGCCACGTCGCACGACCGCGCAATTGTCAGTTAAAGCGGCGCAGTGCCGAATCGCAAAAAGGGGCCTGGTCCTTTGGCTGCAAATTGGTCCGGGGCTGAAGTGGTTAATATACTAATATTGATTATCTGTCTTAAATAGACCTAACCCAATACTACTATATATGATATGCAGTAGATCTTGTTACTTTGGTTATTTGTCTTCCTTTTTCCCATTAGTGTACTCCACGTATGGCAACCATTTTCTCACGTTACTTTGCACGTTACATTATCACAACTTTCTTCAATATTGTACTTAAACGTTATAAACTCAATAAAAACATTGAAACAAAATACATTTTGGTATGTTGCTCATTTGCCATATTAAAAAAAAAAGTCCCCTTTGTCTGTTGTGTCCTTGGTGTACTTGATAGCAGACGGCTCTGCTTGGACCCAGTAAGCTGCAATATATTACATTTTTGATAAATAGCTTCCAGAAGTCCAGGCAGTACGTGGAGCTATAGTTTCAGAAGTGTCCTTGGTGTTGCTACGATTACTTGCTTGCCTTTCAAGCTCCAGGAAACCCTTGACTTCTTTTATTGTAGGTTTTTCATAGGCGCCCACTGTCCTGCTGATGCCATTGAATTATATGCAGTATATGATTTCCATTTGATTGATGAGGGCACCATTAATGTTCAACCTTTTCACATCATTAGGGAAATGTCAAGAGTTCTCCTTTTCAATTAGAGGCTTTTAAATGCACATTACAGAAAGGCTTGGCTAAGGACAACGTACATCTTTTCACTTGTTTTGGGTTTCTCTTTTTCAAACTGACATGGCTATTCTAACTTTAAAGTGGGGTTGCGACCAAAAAAAAAAAATGTGACTTAAAAAACATAAAAAAAATAAAAAAAAAAAAATTGGAAAAAAAAAAAAATTTACTCACCTCTAAATGCCTGTTGCTAGGGGGTCCCTCGTAGTCTCCACCTTCATTGCCGGGGCTAAACGTCACTTCCCATAGGCGCCGCACAGTCATCTGGGACCTGTCATGTGTCCCAGATGAGTGAGCGTCGAATCACTGCGCACGGCGCCACTCGCGCATGCGCAGCGGGTGCCCGGCTGTGAAGCCAGAGCCGGGTTCCCACATTAAGAATGCCGGCGCCGCGAGCGGAGCGGGGAACGAGGGGGGGGTCTCGTTCCCCTGCATCGCTGGACCCCGGGACAGGTAAGTGTCCGATTATTAAAAGTCAGCAGCTGCAGTATTTGTAGCTGCTGACTTTTAATTTTCTTTTTTTTGTGGGCACTCCACTTTAAGAACAACTGAACTTATATCAATAAAAGGATTTTGGAAGAATTTTAACCGCTTAAGCCCCCCGGAAAATCCCCCGCCCCTTTCCTGACCAGAACACCTTTTGCAATTCGGCACTGCGTCGCTTTAACCACTTTCAGACCGGATCATTTTGCTGGCTTAAGACCAGACCACTTTTTGCGATACAGCACTGCGTCGCTTTAAATGACAATTGCGCGGCCGTGCAACGTGGCACCCAAATAAAATTGACGTCCTTTTTCTCCCAGAAATAGAGCTTTTTTTGGTGATATTTGATCATCTCTGCGGTTTTTATTTTTTGCGCTGTAAACAAAAAAAGAGCGACAATTTTGAAAAATACAACGCATTATTTTTTATCCCCCAAAAATATATAAAACAACTATTTTTTTCCCTCAGTTTAGGCCGATATGTATTCTTCTACATATTTTTGGTAAAAAATTGCAATGAGCGTATATTGATTGGTTTGCGCAAAAGTTATAATGTCTACAAAATAGAGGATAGATTTATGGCATTTTTATTATAAATTTTTTTTATATTAGTAATGGCTGCGAGCTACGATTTTTAATCGTGACTGCGACATTATGGCGGACACATCGGACACTTTTGACACTATTTTGGGACCATTGTCATTTATACAGCGATCAGTGCTGATTGGTTTGCGCAAAAGTTATAACGTCTACAAAATAGGGGATAGTTTTATGGCATTTTTATTATATATTTTTTTTTTTAGTAGTAATGGCGGCGATTTTTATCGGGACTGCGACATTATGGCAGACACATCTTAAATTCTTGACACTAATATGGTACCATTGTCATTTATACAGCGATCGGTGCTATAAAAAGGCATTGATTACTGTGTAAATGACACTGGCAGTGAAGGGTTTGACCACTAGGGTGGCGATGAAGGGGTTAAGTGTGTCCTAGGAAATGATTCTAGCTGTGGGGGGATGGGCTTCAAGTCACAGGACAGCGATCACTGCTCCCGATGACAGGGAGCGGTGATCTTTGTCATGACACAAGCCAGAACAGGGAAGTGCCTTGTTTACATAGGCATTTCTCCGTTCCGAGGCTCCGTGACTCCATCGACAGGAGATCGGCGGACATCGAGTCCGCTGGTCCCGCGGGCACGGTCACGCTGTGCGCGCGCCTGATATCCCCGGCTCTTAAAGGGGATATACAGGTATGCCCATTTGCCCACCGCTGCCATTGTGCCGACGTATATCGACGTACCGATGTACCGACGTACCAACGTATATCGGCGTGCAGCGGTCGGCAAGTGGTTAAGCTCCAAACTGGGTATAAGAGACAAACAAGGAGATGGCTAGCGGTCCAGAAGTGCTACCTTAAAGCAGGGCTTGACAAATTTGCTAGGAGCAAGCTAAATAAGTTAGGAGACAGTTTTATTTTAACTAACAAATCTTACAGTGGGACATGTAATATTTTCCCCGAAAGTGGGCTTATCATTTAACCCTTTCACAGCCATAGAAGTTTTTGTCAAGAAAAAGTAATTGCAAGATGGGCTTTGCAATGGGGGACATGTGCCAATGGAAAACTTGATAACAAAAAGAAAAACTGATTTTTCCCTACATAGAATTGTGAGCTCTCCCTGACATTTCCAAAATATACTGGCAATGTTGCTGTTCTAAGCCCACATTTTTATACAACGTGAATGGGTCATATCAATTCCTTCTAGATATCGTCTTTTGCAATTCAGCTGATCCGGGAAAAGAATATGTACATAGGTTGTTTTTGGTGGCTAACCCATTAACTTTTCTTTTGTGATTTGTCAACGTAGCTAATCCCGAGATTCAATATGAACCCATGATAGTGTATTAAAACCACATTCCTTATTTTAACATTTAATACTACTGAGAGTATCGAATGTCTGGTCCCCCTCTGTACTCTGGTTTCTTCCATGTGTTCGGTAATGACGTGAGGGCCGGTGGAAGGAACAAAACAGTGCAGAGGGGGCCCAAGGCAGTGAACACTCTCTGGGAAGTGTTGAATGATAAAATTCTTCAGGCTGTAGTTCTTGAACCGAAGGTTTGAAGATTGAAGGTATGGATGGTGGGACAGGTGAGGATCTTCTTCTTCTGGTTTTGGCTTTTGCCAATTTTTTAACTAAGCAACATGGTTTACCTAGTAGTAGTTAGGCACGTTCAACCAGTTTGTAATGCTGAAGATGTTTACCAAGCCAATTAATCAGTTCCTAGAGGAAAGAAAATACCTCAGTATTTATATTCACACTTTAGAACATCCTAATCCAATCACCAAAGAATGTGTAAATGTTGAATGTCCAAGAGCAGGATGGGAAGTGTGAAAGTTGTGTTACAATCCTGTCCTAGTTACAGTATGTTACCCCATGGTTGCTTTTACACTTTCTTGCTATAAGAGTCTGGTCAATGTTAATGTAGCGCAGATCCCTGACAGGTCCCACCGATTTGACCCAGGTTCTCTTCCCACCTGGGTGTACAGGCAGCCAGGCACTTGACCACTTGGACAGTCTCACTATTCAATGACCAGGCAATGTTTATGCTTTAATGCTTGTAGAATTGGTTGGGGTGCAGGGAAGTTTTGGGATACTCCTAATTTAGAGCAAAAAAAAAAAAAACTACAGGACACTCTCTGCTCTGTCTACTCAACAGGGTATCTTCCTCTTAGCAGACACTAGTAACACAAGCAATCCTGGGACTCCAAACAAGGGCAAGTCCCAGTTCAGAAACAGTCAAAGCAGATCCTACTTCCAGACATCTACTCACGTTGTCCCCAGATACTTGGATACCTCCATTCAATATATTTATATATATTATTATATATTGGCCAGACACTTCCCCTATGAATCTCCAGGCCAGATCCTCAGTGAACCCTGTTGGTTTGGCTCTACCTGCTTCCAAAGAGTAGACCACCCAGCTCCCACAGAGCTGGGACCTTTGTGAATTCCAGAAAATAGGTCCCCCAGCTCCCTTTGAGCTGGGACCTTGATGAACTCTAGCAAAAAAAGGTCCCACAGCTCCCACTGAGCAGAGACCTCAATGTGCTTTAGCAAACTTCAACTATAAAGCCCAGAAGGGCAGCAGCCACTCAGGCTGGAATTGTCTCCTCCTGGACAAGAACCCTGCTGCTCCATGCCTATAACCATGTATGCCATTCTCAGCTATCTAATGGGCACTTCCCCCAGGGATTGGCTGAGCCCACATAAATATTTAGGCCAAGGGTCTCCCTCTTCCAGCCCACTACATTCTAGAATGCACTAAAAGGCAGGTAGAAGTAGTTGATCCTGCAGCCAGTGAGACCCAAAAAAGGCCAAAAATAATCACACACTGTTTCAATGTTTACAGAGGAGCCAAAAAGACAAAATTTGCCTGAGCTTCCCTAGCAACCTGGTCCAAGATGGTGCTACAATAATAAGGAATTTTTTTTTTTTTTTTTTCGTTTAGTACACTCTTGGGTCTCTTTCAGCCTATATAGTAGTACCCTAAACCTGTATTACAAGATTTCAGGATGTTCTTTGTTCCATTTTTTTTTGTATTCTACATATTATTATTCTTTTCTATCAGCTCACGACCTTCTCTTTCCCTCTGTCATTATTCTTGTGTCAGCAAAGCTGTAAGTTTGCAGTCTGACTGCGCCAACCCCTGTCGGGTCATGTCATTCCTTGGCAGGTCTCGTGCTAGACCTTTGCCAGAATCCCCTGGATACCTGCGGGCTAAAGAGCATGACTTGGAACTGCATGGACCACAGTGAACAACTTGCCAGACATGTGATTTTCTCATTAAAATGCAAGGCTGCTATTTTTCAATTTGCTTAAATTTGTCAAGTATTTTTTATCCAAAGGAGGGTCAATTCACTAAGCTGAACGAGTGATAATAGCCGCATTTTTGATTCTATCGCATGATCATTTTCTCATCAAAGCATTCAAATCACAGACATACATGCCGCCTAGTTGTGAATTTGTTATCTTGGTACTATGGAATTCTGTAGTATGAAGTGGTTATTTAAGCTTTGAAAGCATATATTTTACAATAAATTGTATGTTCATGGGAAATAGTTTATTTTCTTGCCCTCTTCCATTGACAATGTTTCCCAGAACCTTGCATTTTAGGGTGACTGCCTTACAAAGTGTATCCAAATTCATTTTTTTTTCTTTTGATTTTAGTTGGGAAGAGTTAGAATCCCTATTAGATTTTTTTTTTGCCAACTGTTTATTGAAAATATATGACATCAATACAAAGCCATCAAGACAGTGCAGGTATACAAAGGCACAATAATAGACTATGCAATCAACCATAAAATGGATTTTGTTTCAGAGTAACAAATAAGTACAATGAGACTCATGTAAAAAATTGTAAGTTCAGTGGGATTTTATAGACACAGAGTAGAACACATATTTAAAAGTCAAATAATGTTATTTGTACAAAAAGTTAAAAAGTAACACATCTGTAGTACAGCATAATTATAATAAAATGGACCACCTGTCAGAAATCATGAATCAGACTGAGACAGAAGTACAGTTAAATCACCCTTGTTTAATAATAATAATAAAAAGGTAAACAGAGTAAATGTAGTCAAAACATAGCCAGAGTTCAGGAACCTGAATGGATAGTCAGACAAGCTGAAACGTCAGGGAACCAGAGATGAATGTAGTAGAACAGCAAGCAGGATTTGGAGCCAGAAGGAATGTCAGCCAAGCAAGTCTTTTACAGGAAACAGAAGAGCGTCTCTAGAGATGTGACCAAGGCGAAGGCAGAGATCATCTGGGCTGGACGGCTTAAGTAGGCAGGACTGACAAGCAGGATATCATCAACAGGTGGGTCATTGTGGAGAGAAAGGAGCTGGCAATTAGCCGACAGCTGAGCGGCCAGCTTTGAGAAGGAAGGTCTGAGCCCAGCCCTGACACCACCACAACAAAGATCATCCTATTAACATAGAATAATGTCCTGACATTTTTATTTCTTGACTTAACCCAACTCTTTAGATAATCATGCCCCATACCCTGAAGAAGACTCTGTTTGAGTTGAAACACGTTGGGATTTATGTGCCTGTACAAGAACAGCAATACATATGAGATCCTTGGATGATCCTCGTTTTGGTGGTCCATTTCATTATAATCATGCTGTACTACAGATGTGTTACCTTTTAATTTTTTGTACAAATAATATGATTGAATTTTGAAAAATCTGTGTGTTCTATATGGTGCCTTCAAAATCCCATTCAACTTATGCCGCGTACACACGAGCGGAATTTCCGTTGGAAAAATCTTTGATGGGTGTTCCGACGGAATTCCGCTCAAGCTTGGCTTGCATACACACGGTCACACAAAAGTTCTCTGAACTTTCGACCGTCAAGAATGCGGTGACGTACAACACTACGACGAGCCAAGAAAATGAAGTTCAACGCTTCCGAGCATTCGTTGAATTGTTTCCGAGCATGCTTAGGAATTTTGCGTGTCAAAATTGCATACAGACGAACTGCATTTCCGACAGAAACTTTTTCTGTCGGAAAAATAGAGAACCTGCTCTCAATCTTTTGCTGGCGGAAATGCCACTAGCAAAAGTCCAATGGAGCATACACACGGTCGCATTTTCCGACCAAAAGCTCACATCAGACTTTTGCTGGCGCATTTTCCAATCGTGTGTACAGTTTTTTACTTGAGTATTATTAGGAATGTGGCACCCCCCTTTCCTTCCTTTTTAGATCCAAGCATGAACCCCCTTTCTTTATGAGCACAATGAGATCATCAGTATCCAAATGCAATAAAGAGTAATATCAGATGATCAACAGATACCATAGAAGGAATAACAAAGCTCTGTAACTAGCCATTACGGGTAAGGCACATGTGCATTAGTTAAACCTTTAAGAGGAGGTCCATCTGAAAATTTTTAAAAAGTCAGCAGCCACAAATACTGCAGCTGCTGACTTTTAATAAATAGACACTTGCCTGTTCCAGGTTCCAGCGATGTCGGCAGTAGATGACGAGCGATCGCTCATCTCTCGGCTGCCCCCGCCGCCATCCTCTGTCAGGGAATCAGGAAGTGAAGCTTGCGGCTTCACTGCCCGGTTCCCTACTGTGCATGCGCAAGTCGCGCTGCGCATCGTTATTGGTCCCCGTTGTGTCCTGGGAACTGTGTTTCCCAAGACACAACGGGGCATTTTCGGATATGGGCGGGGCAGCTCCGGCCATCTCGTCCCGGAAGTGGGTGCAGATACCTGTATTATACAGGTATCTGCACCCCCCTCCCCCTGATAGGTGCCAATAGTGGCACCGGAGGGGGGGGGGGGGGAATCTGATAAGCGGAAGTTCCACTTTAGGGTGGAGCTCCACTTTAAGTTATATTAAAAAAAAAGCCTGACGTTTAGAAATTCAGATATCCCATTTAGCAGAGAACCTTGACATTTCATCCTGTAATAAGTAGAGGTTCCTTTCCATTAAAATATTGTTATCAAACCTTCCCATATTCAAAGAAAATGGAACAACTAGAGATTTCTATTGTAAGTTAATAGCCTACAATGTTGCAACGCAAAAAGTATGGTTGAGTCTTTCCTCCCTGCATTAATAGGATAGGAGCACAAAGAAGGCACATGGACAGCGTTAAAGTAAATGGTCAGCCTGAGATTTCCAAGGCTATAGTCAAAATTTTACACCATACTGGGGTCAACTACTCACAATGTAATTAGCAATAAAGAGGAGGAATTAGCAAGGATGAAAAAAACAACCTTTAAGAGGTTTTTACATCCTCAATATGTTGTTTTTTTCTCCTCTTATTTCACCAGGGTTTGGCTCATCTTTCCTTTTCATTAGTCTATGTGGGTACTGAATTCCTGTATGTATTTCTGAACATCAGCTCTTACAAGTATAGCTCATTGCACCCATATGCATGCATGTTTTTTACTATGATTCAATGGTGGAGTGAATATCTTTGTTGTATTATGCTTGATATTATATGACATACTTAGTTATCTGTACATGTTATGCCCCATACACGCGGTCGGAAAATGCGACGGGAAAAGTCTGATCGGATTATGTTGTCGGAAAATCCGACCGTGTATGGGCTCTATTGGACTTTTTTCATCGGGGATTCCGACGGAAAAAATTTGAGAGCAGGATCTCAAATTTTCCAACAACAAAATTCAATTGGACTTTTTCCGATCGTGTGTCGAGAATTCCGACGGACAAAGTGCCACGCATGCTCAGATCAAATTACGAGACCAAAGCTATTGGCTACTAACGTGAACGTAGTCCCGTCGTAACGAACGAACGTCATCAAGTTAGGAATGATCGGATTTTCCGATAACTTTGTCCGACCGTGTGTATGCAACACCAGTTTCGGACAAAGTCCGTCGGAAAAAATCCGATGGATTTTGTGGTCGGATTTTCCGACCGTGTGTACGGGGGCTAACTCTATACATTCAAAAATGTCAACTTCTTACAATCCCAGAAAATATGTTTCAGTGAACCACTAACCGGGCCTCCACAGAAACACAACTCTGAGACCATAGGTATATAGCAAGACGTTTGGAGGGTGTACAGTACCATCTGGAAAGTAACTTAAAGATGGTCATTGATGACCAATAATGACTTATTGCATTTGCGTATATTATCTAACATGGTGTCCCAGTCTTCAGAGGAAAATTGCGTATCACAATTATTCTCCCATTTGAACATATGAGGACGAGAGTCAGAAAAAAAAAGAGTACTAATGACAGACTGGTAAAAGTCTAAGATCAAACCTTTCCCCCTGGGAGAGTTACGGCAACGTCTTTTTAAAACATTTTACCGGTGAGGAGGGGAATAGTCCATAATGTGAGGCGAAAAAATGTCTGATTTGTAAATAGTGGAATAACTCAAGGTGTGGGACATTTATTGGGTGTGGAGGTAGTCAAGAGATAAACGTTGTACCCACTTGGAAGGAAGGAAGGGCAATAAAGTTGTTAGCATGCCACCAGGAAAAGGCTTCTGGTGAAGAAAAAGCAGAAACAAAAGATGGGTTGCACAATAAGGAAGCTAGGGGAGATGGGAAATGCCTGGCCGAACTTAAACTTGAAGAGGGACCACAGTCGGTGTGATTGAGCAAAAAAGGTGCTAAAAGACATAAAATTATGGCTTGATATAGAAGAGGAACGCATAATGCCTGGGAGATAATATGGCCATACAGAACCTGCTTTGAATCCAGTCCAGGTCCCTATTAGCTTTTTATTGCTCTCCGTGGAAATTCAATCTCTATGTTTGTTCAGGTGACCATTGTTATTGGTACTGAAAATCAAAATGCTTAAGTTGGCACCAATACAGTAATTGAGGGAAAATCCTACAATGGAAACACTTGTTCCAGTGACAACTATATAAGAGGGGATTCCTCCACCTTTGGAGATATTTCCTCGATTATAGAGTTTTAACCATTCTCTACTCTATCCATGGGCGTCCGCAGAACTTTTTTCATGGGGGGGCATAATTTTAGGGTCACCCATGCACGGCCCCTTTTCGACAATGTCATTATCACATTATTATGGTCAGAGTCTGCAGACGTATTACAGTCCCTAGGATAAGTAATGGATAATGGCCAACCGGCTCTCTTACCAGACCCAGCAAAACTACAGCAGTGATCACTCCGGCTGGACGATCGTTCACTCTGGGTTCCCCGGGGGCGACACGGTTCAGTAGTGTAGCATGTCTGTACCCTGGTAGTGGCTCAGTCTTTCTCTCTCTGGTGGTGCTGGCCAGTGTGGCTCTCTCTCTGGTGGTGCTGGACAGCATGACTCTCTTTTGTGGCCCTGGCAGGCTCTCTCTCTGGCTTCCGCCCAGCACACTCCTCGTCCTGTAGCACTCTCTCCCTCATCTTCTTTCCAGGCTGCAGTCTCTCAATCTCTCTCTTGATCGAGCTGTAGCCTCCTCCCTGTGGAAAATGGAGCCGCCAATCTTTTGGGACTACCTGTCCCATGAAGCTTGCCTCTACTAGTCGCCTTTGATTGGCCCTCAGTTATGGCTAATAGGGAAGGAACGGAGCAGGGCAGGAAGCTGGGTGGGGAACCTGGTGAGAGCCGCCGTCTCTTCTCCCTGACAGAAGAATGGGTGGGGCGAGCGGGGGAAACCTCTGATAGCCCGCAGCTCGCCATTCTTCCGTCTCTGCTGGACTGAGCAGGGAAAAGAGCCCAAAGTCACACTACACTGATGGGGGGGCTTGACAGCACCTTAATGGTGTCACCCCACTGGTGGGTGGCACCCGGGTGCGGCACCTCGACAGAGACACAACTGTGCTGAATTTAAGATCCAATCCCTGATTCCAGGGGGGGGGGGGGGGCACTTGACCCCCCTTGCCCCTACCTGCGGACGCCCATGACTCTATCCAAAAAAAAAAATAAAAAAAGTATTGTCTTTAGATACACTTCAAGGAATGAAAGCCATGTGCTAATCTTTGTGAACTGACATACATATAAAATGGAGAAAAATCAATAACATAACATATAGGTGGTAAATTCAGCTGATCTGTGCAATACAACATTTATTGAACTGCAAACATGCTGTGATTTCTAAAATGTACAGTACTAGTAATTGCTAGTAATGAACAGCAATACAGATGCTAAAAGTTTGTGGAACCCCCTCCAAATTACTGAGTTCAGGTGCTACCAGTAAAGGGTACTGTTATTATTACTCGATATAAAGAAATTGTGACAACAATTTTGTGAAGATCATTTTCTAGTCCAGCATAACTGTGACCCTGTGAACAGTTAGATCTATAAAGACACAGTTTAATGAGTTTGGTGTGGAGGATCTTGAATGGCCTGCGCAGAGCTCTTACCTCAACCCTACTGAACACTCTTCTTTTTTTTTTAATAACTTTATTTATAACCACTTCAATACCAGGCACTTAGACACCTTCCTGCCCAGACCAATTTTCAGCTTTCAGCGCTGTCGCACTTTGAATGACAATTGCGCGGTCATACAACACTGTACCCAAATAGAATTTTTATCATTTTGTTCCCACAAATAGAGCTTTCTTTTGGTGGTATTTGATCACCTCTGCAATTTTTATTTTTTGCGCAACAAATAGAAAAAACGAAAATTTTGAAAAAAAAATAGTTTTTCTTTGTTTCTGTTAAAATTATTTGTAAATAAGTACGTTTTCTTCTTCAATGATGGGCACTGATATGGCTGCACTGTCGGGCACTGATAAGGTGGCACTGATGGGCATCGATGAGGTGGCACCAATGAGGTGGTACTGATGAGGTGGCACTGACATTCACTGATGATGGGCACTGATGGGCACTGATAGGCGGCACTGATGGGCACTGATAGGCAGCACTGATGGGCACTGATAGGTGGCACTGATGGGCACTGATAGGTGGCACTGGTATGCAGCACTGATGGGTACTCATAGGCGGCACTGATGGGCACTTATGGGTGTCACTGATGGGTACTTGTGGGTGGCACGGCTATGTGGTATGGATGGGCACTGATGGGCACTGATGGGCACTGATGGGCTCTGATAGGTGGCACTGCTGGACACTGATGGCTGGCACTGATGACACTGATGGGTGGCATTGCTGGGCATCACTTTTTTTTATTTGTACATAAAGGTGCCACTCAGTTCCCATTTGTGGGCACTGACTGGCACAGATTGGGCATAATTTGTACATGTGGATGGCCAGGGGGTACATACCTCTTTCCTGGTGGTCTTAGTGGAGTCCCTGGTGGTCCAGTGTGGGCATCTGAGGGGGGCTGCACTGATAAACAATCAGCGCAGACCCCACCTGTAAGGAGAGCCGCCAATCGGCTCTCCTCTACTCGCGTCTGTCAGACGCGAGTGAGGAAAAGCCGATCACCGGCTTTTCCTGTTGACATCGTGATCAGCCGTGATTGGACACGGCTGATCACGTGGCAAAGAGCCTCCGCCGGAGGCTCTTTACCGAGATCAGTGTAGCGGTGTGTCAGACTGTGTCAGACTGTGTAAACCGATCGCCGCGATGCGCGCCCCTACGGCATGCTATCCTGAAGGACGTCATATGACGTCCAGTCAGGATAACAGAACCACTTCCCGGACGTCAATATGCTATCCTTAAGGTTGCGGATTGTACAAAAAGGAAAAAATATGAAATCAAACAATTCAGTCAACCATTTCAAGTACTAGGTATTAACAACAAATCGTCAAACATATCTTGTATTCTATGTAGGTGAAATAACACTCCTGGTTCCATTATTCCGTTGCTTTAAGGCAGGGGACCCCGGTCTAGGGTCTCCCACACCACTCCTATCAGTCAGCCCGGGACAGCAGAGGAGGCCCCTCTCCCAGCCAAATACTTAGTTGTGGAACCAAGGGTAAGATCAACAAGGATAGGCCTACTCTGAGGAACACCTTGTAGTACATATGTGTTATGATTTTAGTGCTAGGATAGTAGGAATGGCACCCACGGGTTACCACGATCCGGGAGGGTTTTTTCATTTATATGCAAAAATTGTGTAAAGACACCGATGGTGTCAGAAAGAGAAGTAAGAGAAAGGAATAAAGAAGGGACAGTAGAGGGGGGGTAAAATGTAAGAGGGGGGGTATGAGATTCCGACAAGGCCAGCGACCTGCAACTTCAGCTAGTCTCACGATAGGGCATTCAGATTTAAGATTTATATTCATCCGAAAACCGGAACAGGTTCCAGTGTGTCCATCGGGTGTTGTGCTCCTCCTCTCTTTCCCCTTGGGCAGCCGTCATCTGTTCCATCTGCTGAATATCACAAACTCTGGCAAACCACTGTGACACTGTCGGTGGGGACTGCTGCTTCCACGCACTAGGGACACACGCCCTCGCCGCATTCAAGAGATGTTTTAACAGGGATTTACGATAGCGCCTGCAGGACATGGGAGTCAGGTTAAGGAGCACTGCTGCTGGGTTATCCTGCAGGGCAACATCCGTGAGCTTGTGAATGATCTGGAGTACTTGTCTCCAGAAGATGGTCAAGACTGGGCACTCCCAGAAGATGTGAAGTAATGTGCCAGTCTGTGTACCGCATCTCCAGCACAGTGGACTATGTACTGGAAATATAGACGCAAGCACAGAAGGGGTCCTGTACCAAGCGTCAAAATCTTGTAGTTGATTTCTGGGTACTTACTACACAAAGAGGACTTATGTGCAAAAAATGAGTATGCGATTCTTTTGATTTTCGTCAAACGTGGTGTTAAGGTCTATCACCCACTTCCTCAGGAATGGGGGGTCCTGTCGGGACGTGAGAGCAAGTAGAATGTTATAAGAAAGAGATAGGGATTTTCGTATAGGCTCATCTCCCAGGCATAGTTCTTCAAAGGAAGTCGGCTGTCTAAGAAAACCACTGACTTCCGGGAGGGACCTAAGAAAGTGAGTGAGTTGCAAACTCTTCCATCTGCCCAAGATGGAGGAGCTAAAGCCTGGGTATAACCCTGAGAGGTTGCGCCACTGTGAAGGTCCTAAAAAAGAGGAGGCTCTGACTAATCTCTGATCTGGAAGGAGCCTAAAGCATTTGTCTGAGTTGCCAGGTGGAAAATCTGGGTGACCAGTTATAGGTGTTAAGGGAGAAAGCTGGGCGTTTCAGCCATGTTGAAGTATCTGCCCAACTCCTGCAAAGTAGGCTCTATTAGTAGGAGTGGGGAGGATAATCTGGAGAAGCTGGTCCCACTCCAAGGCACCCCCTCAAGGGGAAATGGCACTGTCTCCCCCTCCAAGCAGACCCAAAGCTTGTGGGCTGAAATCTCTTCTTAACCAGTTTGGCCTGGGGGAACTTGAGTGACCTACACAGAGCCTTGATGTTAAAACTATAGAACACCTTTGACCAGTTTGGCATGAAGGTACTTGAATGCCCTGCACAGAGTCCTGATGTCAACCCTACTGAACGCTTTTGACCAGTTTGGTGTGGAGGAACCCTAATGTCCTGCACAGTGCCCTGACCTTAAACCTATAGAGCACCTTTGACCAGGTTGGCATGGAGGAACTCAAAATGGCCTGCACAGAGCCCTTGACCTCAACCCTACTGAACACCTTTGACCAGTTTGCCATGGAAGTTTTTTTGTGCCCTGCACAGAGCCCTGACCTTAAACTTACAGAACAACTGTGACCAGTTTGGTGGAAATTGAAATGGTACTAAACTCTGGTGGCTGCATTCGTTTTCTTTTTTACTTTTTTACCTCTATTTCCACCTAGTGATCTGGCCAGTAACACACCTCCAGAGTGCCTCCATTCTGGATTAAGGAACACAGGAAGCACCTTTAGACAGCGACATTGTCAGTCTGGGGGGGAGGGAAGTGTTAAATGCACTAGCAGATTTAGATACACTAACAAACTGCAGCTAATACTTTACTAGCAGTTACAGCAAACATATTTTTTTCCTTTTGGGATAAAGATTTTTACATGAATACATAAAAGCTGATTATTGTAAGCACCTCTGCCAGTGTTAAATGGTTTGGCTCGTCCCTGAAACTCATACAGAGTGTGTTCTTTTGAACAACAGACTTACTGGCTGGATCACCAGATGGACATAGAAGAACAAAAAAAGAAAATAAAATAAAACTAATACAGTCATCACATCTAATAAATGGTAAGCTGCAATATAGTAAATGTTTGCTTTGAGGTTTAATACTGCTTTAGGTGGTCTCAGAGTCCTGACCTCAACCCTATCGAACAACATGGACCAGTATGGTGTGGAGGAACTTTACTGTCCTGCACAGAGTCCTGACCTCAACCCTACTGAATATATTTGAGATGGACTGCAATGTCCTCTCATCCAACATCATTATCTGATCTTATAAATGCCCTATTGGCCTAATAAGCGCAAAGGCTCACAGATGCACAAAATCCCATGGAAAGTCTTCCCAGAAGAATAGAGGCTGTTATAGCCGCAAGCCATATTAATGGCCATGGTTTATAAATTCTGTATTTATTGGCGTATAACACTCACTTTTTCACCATGAAAATTGGGTGCAAATAGTGTATGCGTGTTATACACCAATACTTCAATTTTAGCTGCCTCGGAGGGGACAGGGAGGGGGGCGGGACGAGCGGCATCAGATTACATACAGTGATAATCTCCTGATTACTTGGTGGCCTCTGTAATAGGAAGTCCCGTCTCCTGGGCCGCCATTGGACCACTGTTCTGTCTATTATAGGAGATTCTCACTGTATGTAATCTGTCAGCAATCGTCCCGCCCCCTCCTGTCCCCTCTAGGCTGCAGATGGGTATCGATGAGGCTGTACTGATGGCAATGGTGAGGCTGCTGCATTGAAGGTAATGGTGAGGCTGCTGCATTAATGGCAATGGTGAGGCTGCTGCATTGATGGCAATGATGAGGCTGCTGCATTGATGGCAATGGTGAGGCCGCTGCATTGATGGCAATGGTGAGGCTGCTGCATTGATGGCAATGATGAGGCTGCTGCATTGATGGCAATGGTGAGGCTGCAGCATTGATGGCAATGGTGAGGCTGCATTCATGTGGACTGATGAGGCTGCATTGATGTGGACTGATGAGGCTGCATTGATGGCACTTGTGAGGCTGCAGATGGGCATTGATGGCAATGGTGAGGCTGCTGCATTGATGACAATGGTGAGGCGGCTGCATTTATGGCAATGGCGAGGCTGCTGCATTGATGACAATGGTGAGGCTGCTGCATTGATGGCAATGGTGAGGCTGCTGCATTGATGGCAATGGTGAGGCTGCTGCGTTGATGGCAATGGTGAGGCTGCTGCATTGATGGCAATGGCGAGGCTGCATTGATGTGGACTGATGAGGCTGCATTGATGTGAACTGATGAGGCTGCATTGATGGTACTTGTGAGGCTGCAGATGGACATTGATCAGGCTGCATTGATGGCAATGGTGAGGCTGCTGCATTGATGGCAATGGTGAGGCTGCTGCATTGATGGCAATGGCGAGGCTGCATTGATGTGGACTGATGAGGCTGCATTGATGTGAACTGATGAGGCTGCATTGATGGTACTTGTGAGGCTGCAGATGGGCATTGATCAGTCTGCATTGATGGCAATGGTGAGGCTGCAGATGGGAACTGACCCTTATTTTGCTTCAAAGTTCCTTATTTAAAATTACATTTTTTTTCCTGAAACTTCCCTCTTAAAATGAATGCGAGTGTAATGCCGATGTAATGACGATCGGACTACCCCACAACAAAATCCATGGGATTTTTTCCCAATGATGTTGGCTCAAACTTGTCTTGCATACACACGGTCACACAATGTTGTCGGAAATTCCGAACGTCAAGAACGCGGTGACGTACGACGAGCCAAGAAAATTGAAGTTCAATTCAGTTCCAGTGCGGCTCTTCTGCTTGATTCCGAGCATGCGTAAAACTTTGTGCTTCAGAATTGTGTACACACGATCGGAATATCCGACAACGGATTTTGTTGTCGGAAAATTTGAGATCCAGATCTCAAATTTTGTGTGTCGGAAATTCCAATGGAAAATGTCCGATGGAGCCTACACACGGTCAGAATTTTTTTTCCATTGGAAAATCCGACCGTGTGTACGCGACATTATATGCCTGTGCGTGTTATAGACATGTGCACAACAAAAAAATTTGTTTATTTTCATTTAGTTTTTTTCGTTTCCATAGATTCGTAACGATTCGTAAATTCGGAAGTCGTCGGTGTTCGTATTCGTAATGATTCGTACATTCGTAAGTCGTCGGTGTTCGTATTCGTGACGATTCGTAGTTTCGTAAGAGTTATTTTTTCGTTGGTTCGTTTATTCGAAATTCGGACGCATTGGTATTTATTCGTACATTCGTAACATTCGTAGATTCGTAATCGGAGCATAATTCATAATTTTATGTAATGTGTATGCTATTATTACATTTTAAGAGACACGGAAAATTACGAATCGAAAAAAAAAAGTTACAAATGTACGAATTTTTTCATTCAATCCATTCGAAACACGTTAAGCAGCGCCATTGTAAGTGACACGGAAAATTACGAATCGAAAGAAAAAAAAAGTTACGAATGTACAAATTTTTTCGTTCATTTTCATTTTCGTTGTTCCTGTTTTCGTTTTTCGGATTTTCTTCATTCATACATTCGTTGTTTCTAATTAGTTTTTTTCGGATATTCGTTATTTTCGGATTCGTTCGATGCGAACGATTCGTTAAAATTTTTAGCGAATCGTTAGTCCATTCGTACGATAAGGACTGAACGAAAATAACTAAAAAAAACAAAAAACTAAAAAAAAACGAAACGAATTGCATATGTCTAGCGTGTTATACGCAGATAAATACGGTAGGATATTCATCAAGCTCATATTGTAGTGATGGCCAGGTGACAATAAACTTTTGCCCATATAGTGTAATTCAGGAATTTCGCTCGTCTTTCTTATCACATACTGCTGTTCATGGCAAGAAGGATTTTTTTTTTCCCCGTTCAATACATTTTATTGAGCTTTAAAAAAAAAAAAAAAAAAGTGGAACATCACAAATAAAGTAACATGACCCAACAGTGAGTCTACATTAGTAAACAAGAGTGATAGTTAGCTAGGATACATCAAATTTTATTACATTTCAGGCATATATAGAATTTCCCAAGACAGCCGATAGTAGAATGGAAATGAATATGATTGGGTAGTATTATTAAGGCCAAGGCTTTCCAATGTCAAACTCTATGTGGTGTCCAAGCTATAATTTTCGGACAATGCTGACTCAAGTGTTGTGTCCAACGGTAACAAAGCTGACCCTTTAAATAGGGAATTTGTACCAAAAAAAAAAAAAAAAATGCGATTTGCTAATGCAAACATGTGTCCTGCTAATTCCTGCAAATTCAAAAAAAACAAGCCCCTGCCCATTGAAATAAATGGGCAGTGCTGTCGAACCGCCAACATAGTGCCGCTTCAGCAGCATTTTGCCGGCAGTTTTAACCCTTTTCCAGCAGCTAGCAGTGGTCAAAAGTGCTCCGCTAGCGGCTGAAAACCTCTGCAAAAACAACGGTAAAGCGCCGCTAAAAGTAGCGGCGCTTTACCGCCGACACCCCAACACCCCAGTGTGAAAGTAGTCTAATGCCCCGTACACCCGATCGGATTTTCCGACAACAAATGTTGGATGTGAGCTTGTTGTTGGAAAGTCCGACCGTGTGTATGCTCCATCGAACATTTTTTGTCGGAATTTCCGCCCACAAATGATTGAGAGCAGGTTCTCGAATTTTCCGCCAACAAAACTTTGTTGTCGGAATTTCCGATCGTGTGTACACAAGTCTGTCGCACAAATGCTCGGAATAAAGCAGAAGGAGCTGCACTGGCTACTGAACTTCCTTTTCACCGCGTTGCCACGTTCGGAATTTTGGGCCAACATTTGTGTGACCGTGTGTATGCAAGACAAGTTGGAGCCAACATCCTTCGGAAAAAAAAAAAATCCACGGGTTTGTTTTCGGAATGTCCGATCGTGTGTACGGGGCATAAGACTTGCATTGGGGTGTATTCATTTTTGTAACAAGGCCTTGAAGGAATTTGTGAGGAAAAATACTGTTTTGTGCGTGCAAATTAACAAACCTTGGTTGCAACCAATGGCCCCCATTTGTGGCAGTGTTTTGTTGTATAGTGTCCCATAGAAAATGTTGATTCAGATAGGAAAGTAAAGGTTTGCTGACAAAAACGAAAACAAGGTCCTCCTTTAACCGCTTAAGGACCGCCTCACGCCGATATACGTCGGCAGAATGGCACGGCTGGGCACAACCACGTACCTGTACGTGGCCCTTTAAGAGCCCAGCCGTGGGTCGTGTGCGTGCTCGCGACCCGGTCCTGAGCTCCGTGACTGCGGCCGCGGGACCAGCGGACCCGATCACCTCTGGAGTCCCGCGATCGGGTCACAGAGCTGAAGAACAGGGAGAGGTATGTGTAAACAAACCTCTCCCCGTGCTTCCTAGTGACGCTGTCACTGATCGGCTGTTCCCTGTCATCGGGAAAGCCGATCAGTGACGTCAGACGCAAAGCCACGCCCCCCTACAGTAAAAAAACACACACATACACACTTAACCCCTCCCCACCCCCTAGTGGTTAACTCCTTCACTGCCAGTGTCATTTACACAGGAATCAGTGCATTTAAATAGCACTGATTTCTGTATAAATGACAATGGTCCCAAAAATGTTTCAAAAATGTCCGATGTGTCCGCCATAATGTCGCATTTACAATAAAAATCGCTGATCGCCACCATTACTAGTAAAACAAAAATATTAATAAAAATGCTATGAAACTATCCCCAATTTTGTAAACGCTATAACTTTTGCGCAAACCAATAAATAATCACTAATTGTGATTTTTTTTTAACCAAAAATATGTAGAAGAATACGTATCGGCCTGAACTGAGGAAAAAAAATGTTTTTTTTATATATATTTGGGGGATATTTATTATAGCAAAAAGTAAAAAATATATAATTTTTTTCAAAATTGTCGCTCTATTTTTGTTTATAGCGCAAAAAATTAAAACCGCAGGGGCAATCACATACCACCAAAAGAAAGCTCTATTTGTGGGAAAAAAAGGACGTCAATTTTGTTTGGGAGCCACGTGGAACAACCGCGCAACTGTCCGTTAAAGCGAGGCAGTGCCGAATCGCAAAAAGGGGCCTGGTCCTTTGGCTGCAAATTGGTCCGGGGCTGAAGTGGTTAAGAGATTTTTTGGGTTTCATTGTGTTATATTTGTTTACGTAGCCAGCCTGGGAGATGCTTCGAGACCTTGTGTTTTATGTCTGTTCAACTACGTAGAAGCCTAAAACATTGTATTTGGGAGATTTTAATTTGTTTGGTTTTTTGGAGAAACACATTTCGAGCTGCAGCACCATTAAATGTAAACAGCTTTTGGGATCAGAGGAAGAGCATGTCATGGGTTTGGCTTAACACAGCGAGCAGATGCGTTTTCCATTTATCGACTGTCATTTCGCTGACAAGCGGACATTTATCTAAATAGCTCAATTTTAGGGATTTTGTAGAATGCTAAAGTGACCTTAAACTAACGTAGATAATAGACGTAACTTTACAGAGGCTGACTTAAAAAAAAAAAATGAAAAACTTTTGCGCTCGTGTGTTTAACCGCTTCACCCCCGGAGGATTTTACCCCCTTCCTGAGTAGAGCTTTTTTTGCGATTCGGCACTGTGTCGATTTAACTGACAATTGCGCGGTCGCGCAATGTTGTGCCCAAACAAGATTGACGTTCTTTTTCCCCACAAATAGAGCTTTCTTTTGGTGGTATTTGATCACCCCTGCGGTTTTTATTTTTTTGTGCTATAAACAAAAAAAAACAAATTTAAAAAAAATATATTTTTTACTTTTTGGTATAATAAATATCCCCCAAAAATATATAATTTTTTTTTTCCTGAGATTAGGCCGATACGTATTCTTCTACATATTTTTGGTAAATAAAAATCGCAATAAGCATATATTGATTGGTTTGCGCAAAGTTTATAGCATCTACAAAATAGGGGATAGTTTTATGGCATTTTTATTATTCTTTTTTTTTTTTACTAGTAATGGCGGCGGATTTTTATCGGTACTGCGACATTATGGTGGACACAGCGGACAATTTTGACACATTTTGGGACCGTTGTCATTTATACAGCGATCAGTGCTAAAAATACATTGATTACTGTAAAAATGTCACTGACAGGGAAGGGGTTAACACTAGGGGGCGATCAAGGGGTTAATTGTGTCCCCTAGTGTGTGTTCTAACTGAAGTGGGGAGGGGACTGTGTAGGGGAGATGACAGATCACTGTTCATACTCTGTATGAACAGGCGATCTGTCTCTTCTCCCCTCAGAGAACCGGACACTGGAAACTGTGTGTTTACACACACAGATCACGGTTCTCTGTGTGTCAAGTGTGAATGGAGATTATTACATCTATGAGAGAAATATCAGAACTGGCCCAGTAGGCAAGTGGTTAACCACTTCCCGCCCCAAGGCTGTCATATGACATCCTGGACTTTGAGTGGAGATATCTGAATGATGCCTGCATCTGCAGGCATCATTCAGATACAGTGGCGTCGCTAGGGGGTGGCTTTTGGGGCTATAGCCCCGAATCTGGGGACCATAGCCCAAGTCTCTGTAGGGGTCCCCAAGGGGAGGGGAGGTTCTCTGGGGATCCTGATGTAAGTAGGGGGCTCCCTGTGGACCCTGATGCAAGGGGGAGGGTCTCTGGGGACCCTTATTTTAAGGGGGAGGCTCTCTGGGGACCCTGATTTAAGGGAAGGCTCTCTGGGGACCCTAATGTAAGGGCGGCTCTCTGGGAACCTTGATGTAAGTGGGGGGCTCTCTGGGGATCCTGATGCAAGGGGGAGGCTCTCTGCGGACCCTGATGTAAGGGGGGCTCTATGGGTACCCTGATGTAAGGGGGGGGCTCTCTGGGGACCCTGATATAAAGGGGGCTCTCTGGGAACCCCAATGTAAGTGGGGGGCTCTCTGGGGATATATACATACACACACACACGTATATTACTGTATATACATGTGTATGCCCTCCCAAGCATAAGACTTTCTTTACTACGCTGCTATGGGCTCTAGCCCCAGATCTTTTGTAGACCTAGCAATGCCACTGTTCAGATATATATATATTTTTCTGCCAGCAAATCCCTGCAAAGTAAAAACAATCATATCAGCTGTTCAGCCACTTGATTGTTTTTACAGGCTTGAGAGGGGATGCCCCCCCCCCTCCCCTCGCCCTCCGGTGCTTCTTCCGGCTCACCCGTGCGATTGGCGAGCCGGAGAATGAATTGGCTGGTGGCGCCTGTTTACCAACGAGCTGACCGAGGACCAGATGGTCCCCGGCCATCTCTATGACCTTTGGAGGCAGGGCACGCTGTTATGATGTCCCTTCTGGCCTCGGCCGATGTAAACACTGCCGTGTGTTTAGCTGGTAAAGGCTGAGATTGCTTTTTCTTTTTTCATCTCAGGCTTTCCAGCATAGAGGAGAGATGTGGGGACTTATAGACCCCAGATCTCTCCGTAAAGAGGACCTGTCATGCACTATTCCAATTACAAAGGATGTTTACATTCCTTGTAATAGAAATAAAAGTGCTAAGAAAAAAAAATTATTAAAGGGAACGTGTAAAAATATATATTTTTTTAAATAAAAGAAACAATAACAAAAATAAAAAAATAAGGCTCCCCCATGCCCACGTACTCGCACGCAGAAGCAAACGCTATTTACATGGTATAACATCATCTTTTACATTATCCCAAAAATTCGGGCTAACTTTAGTGTTTTTTTTTTTTTTTAATTCATGAAACTTTTTTTTTTTTTTTAACGCATTTGAAAAATTGATGCGCAAATAAAGTGTGACATAAGAAGTTGCAACAGCCGCCATTCTATTCCTTAGGGTCTCTGCTAATATATATATATATATATATGTATATATGTATATATATATATATATATATATATATATATATATATATATATATATATATATATATATAAAATGTGTGGGGGTTCTGAGTAGTTTTCCAGCAAAATTATGATTTTTACCTGTAGGAGAGGAGTGCCAGAATAGGCCTGGGCTGGATCAAATGGAATTTCTAATTTGAGTTCAATTACAGTTTTATCTGGATATCTCTATCTGTTTACTAGTATTTATATTGTTTTTAAGAAAACCAACATCCTATAAATGACTCCATTCAGTTAGTGTTTGTGCAATAAAAAAAAAAAAAAAAAAGCCAAGGATGAATGGTTCCACCTAATTTCAGATCAAATTAAATTAGCAACATATACATGCATAATGTGTGTTTTCAATCTTTCAGCACCATGCAAAAATTATGGATTGTTTGCTTATTGTAATAATTGGGCCCAAGAAAGTATTTAATATATTTTGCCAGAATACGCCATCTGCCTTAGCAAGACAGCGAGATATTTTACAAGGCGTGTAAATCCTCTGTATAAACAATTCAATTCCCTCCGTGGGGCCTGCTGTACGTCTTAGTAAGTACTGATAATCTCAAACATCTAAATAAAACATCTTGCTCACTAACGCAGCATCGGAAGTGCGAGGTGCAAAGAAGTCAGGTAATTGGTTAATAGCTCGTGCCGAGGAGCACTGGGGAAGAGCTTACTGAAAATGCAAGAAATGTGAATCTTAAAACAAATGGAGGTTGGTTACGGCTCCCTTCTGTATAATACCCTGAAGCATGCCATCTGGACATGGTAGACCGAGAAAAATAAACACACCTGACAAATGTCTTGGTTAAAAAAAAAAAAAAAAACACAATATAGAAAAAGGAAATCCAATTTAAATTGGGCAAATTACTTCCGTAGTTAGGACCTTTTAAAGGTTCTTGTGTTTCCACTGGGGAGATTTCTCATATTACCTGTCCCGGTGACACAACAGGAAGAGAAAACAAATGTTTCTGTTTTAAATATAACTTTAAGCATTGATATACCTCCATAGACCCAGTCTGCCTGGACTGTATGGTCACCTGCTGAATTGGCACCATCCACAGACAGCTTAACTCATAACTCCATTGATAGGAGGTTGCTTGCTTTGAAAGGGAGAACCTGTGTGGAGCCCACCGAGAGGGGCACACTGTGTGGAGCACAATGAGAAAGGCATGCTGTGCTAGGAGTCATTTTGTAGTAACTTTGTAGTAATTGGGAGTAACTTGGAGTCATTTTTGTAGTTACTGGGAGCACTTTTTGTATTAACTTGGAGTACTGGGAGTAATTTTGTAGTGACTTGGAGTAACTTTGTAGTAACTTGAAGTACTGGGAGTAACTTGGAGTACTGAGGCTGACTTGGAGTACTTTTAGCACACTATTTTCAAGCGAGCCAACTGTCAGAAACCATGAATCAGACTGAGACAGAAGTACAGTTAAATCACACTTGTTTAATAATAATAAAAAAAGGTAAACAGAGTAAACGTAGTCAAAACATAGCCAGCGTTCGGGAACCGGAACGGATAGTCAGACAAGTCAAAACGTCAGGGAGCCAGAAAGGAGCGTAGTAGAACAGCAAGCAAGATCTGGAGCCAGAAGGAATGTCAGCCAAGCAAGTCTTTAACAGGAACACAGGAGAGCGTCTCTAGAGATGTGACCAAGGCGAAGGCAGGAATCATCTGGACTGGATGAGTTAAGTAGGCAGGACTATCGAGCAGGATATCATCAACAGGTGAGGCACTGTGGAGAGATAGGAGCTGGCAATTAGCCAAAAGCTAAGCTGAGCCCAGCCCTGACACCAACTTTTCTAAACTGTGCTCAATACTTCAAGATATTAAATAGGACCAAGTTCTTGAAAGATTTAACAATGAGGGAGGAAAAATTGGAGTGCTTTAGGAACATATTAAATAAAGGTATTATCCAATGTATTACAATGGGCAATAAATATAGAAGAATGAAGGTTAAACCCGAATGGCTAAGCCATAGCGTAAAAAGTCATATTAAAGATAAGAAAATGGCCTTTAAAAAGTATAAAAGTTGCGGGGTCATTGTCAACATTCCAACACTACAAGGAATGCAATAAGAAGTGTAAGAATGCAATCAGAGAAGCTAAAAAAGAGACACATAGCGGAGTAGAGTAAAAGAAAATCCCAAGAAATTTTTTAAATATATGAACAGTAAAAAAGCGAGGTCAGAGCACATTGGCTCCATAAAGGACGATGAAGGGAAGTTGGTTACAAATGACAAGGAGTAGATAACTGTACTAAATGCTTTCTTCTCCTCAGTTTTTACGCAGGAAAAGGAGGGGTATAACAACCATGACTGTACTGTTAGTAACACAAGCCAGAATGTACCCTCGTGGCTAACAGAAGCTGGTGTCCACCCAGCCAAGATGTCTGCCCCCTGCATTGGAGATACTCCATAGATGAACATTGCAAAGTGTTCTACTTAAAGATGGCTGCTGCACTTCTGCATTGATGAATATGCAGTTTAACCCTGTCCACACTGAAGAAGGATAATACAAAGCAAAAAGTTCCATAGAAATGATCAGCTACAGTCCAGGTTACACAGGTAAATAATGGATACCAAGCAGAAGCAACTGCCCGTCAATGAGTTTTTGATGAAGGAGGGGTGCATGCTGTCCAACATCCACAGAAGGCTACAGAATGTTTACAGAGATTACACCATTGACAAGAGTCGCCAATGACAAGACAATGCTCTTGCCAGTTCTTTCATCTTCGTAAACATTCTGAAGCCTTCTGTGGATATCGGACAGCCTGCACCCCTCCTTCATCAAGAACACAATGGCGGCATGTGCATGGATTCATTGGACTATTCTTTTTTGATGGTACTGTAAGGCCCCATGCACACGAGACGCAGATGCAAACTCTGCTGAACGCATGTTTTAAAAAGCAGAAACCTGTGTTTAAAAACATGCGTTTTGCCGTGTTTCCATGCCACGTTTAGCCGCGTTTAGCCGCGTTTTACTGCGTTTGCGCCTATAAGCATTTGTAAAGATAACATCATATAGACCCTCCCCAAGCTCAGAAAACATGAATTATTAACTATTTCTGCCATTTTGATCAGAGTGAGCAGCAGCAGCAGAGAGAGCAGTTGTACTTTTGCATTTGCCTCTCTTTCTGTGGGGTTTTTTTGGAAATGGATCCCATATTGAATATATGTCAGGAAATGCTCCTGATGTTGCTCTTGATGAGGCAGCAACGTCGTTGCAAATTGCGTGAGAGGTCCAGAGTCAGAGCTCGTCGATATTGGACCCATCCGTTGATGGCACAGCGAATGTCCGTTGGATATTTCACAAACATGGTGGGGGGTTGGAGCTGACTAGACATTGGTATGCAGGTTTTCTTTGTGAAAAAAAGACATTGCTATGCTTTGGTCAGGCTAGGTGGAGTCACTGATTAGATTAGAAATTGGATGAAGGGTTGGGGCAAAGAAGTGGAGGCCTTCCTCATTGTCTAAGCCACCTAAAAAAACAATTTTTTTATGGCATTGCATCAGTGAGTATATATGCTCTATGAACTATCTAAAGTAATTACTACATTTTAAAACATTTTTTTTTGTATTTTTTTATGGTTTACCATCATATTTCTGAGTTTTCTGGTCCAAAAAATTGGGCTCCTTTAAAAATGCTTATAAGCGCAAACGCGGCTAATCGTGGGTGAAACGTGGAAAAGCAAAGTGTCTGAACCCATTTTTTTGCTTCTGGAAAAAACGAGGTTAAACGTAACTGCATAAAAACGGGAAAAAAACGAGACTGTGTACATGGACACATAGGATAACATTGCATGCGTTCAGGGGCAGTTGAAAAAAGTGTCCAACTGCCTCTGAACACGCGTTTAACAGCGTCTCGTGTGCATGGGGCCTAACTAGTGCAGTTTACTTGCACTTGCTGCTGGAATCTGTCATGTCATGAATTCAAAAAGAGTTTGAAGATGAGCACTTTTATTTCCAAATAGATGGGGGGCTCCCACACTACTGTTGGGATTTAAGAGCCTATCTTGATGAGTTTAGTGTCACTTTATGCTCTTATTCTTTAACATTTTGTTTTTTGTTCCAGAAAACAATATAAATACTGGAAAAGAAATAAAAAAACTCTTACTTATTTTCTTTTTGCTGCAAACCAGCATTCCAGTTTTGCAGTCTGAGTCGGAATCAAGCAGAAGAGCCGCACTGGCTATTGAACTTAATTTTTCTTGGCTCATCGTACGTGTTGTACGTCACCGCGTTCTTGACGTTCAGAAATTCAGACAACTTTGTGGGACTGTGTGTATGTCAGACAAGTTTGAGCCAACATCCTTCAGAAAAAACATGGATTTTGTTGTCGGAATATCTGATCATGTGTACAGGGCATAAGAAGTATACATGTGTAACATGTTTATCTGATTAGATATTAAAAAGAAATAACTGTTTTCAAATTTCATTTAACATTGAACAAATTAAGAAAATGCATAAAAAAAATATTCTATGTGCCATTTTATATTGTCTTAATTAGGTTTCATGTTCCTCTTCATGTTCCTACACTCTTCCTCCAAATCCACTATTGCCGGGTAGATAAGACCGCTCATTGTGAAACCTAATTAAGACAATATAAAATGGCACATAGAATATTTTTTTTATGCATTTTCTTAATTTGTTCAATGTTAAATGAAATTTGAAAACAGTTATTTCTTTTTAATATCTAATCAGATAAACATGTTACACATGTATACTTCTTATGCCCTGTACACATGATCAGATATTCCGACAACAAAATCCATGTTTTTTCTGAAGGATGTTGGCTCAAACTTGTCTTGCATACACACAGTCCCACAAAGTTATCTGAATTTCTGAACGTCAAGAATGCGGTGACATACAACACGTACGATGAGCCAAGAAAAATTAAGTTCAATAGCCAGTGCGGCTCTTCCGCTTGTTTCCGAACACGCACGGAACTTTGTGCGTCGGAATTGTGTACACACGATCGGAATTTACGAGAACGAATTTTGTCGCCAGAAAATTTGAGATCCAGATCTCAAATTTTGTGCAACGGAAATTCCGATGGAAACTGTCCGATGGAGCCTACACACGGTCGGAATTTCCGACAAAAAGCTCCGATCGCACATTTGCCCTCGGAAAGTCCGACTGTGTGTACGAGGCATTATTTTCCACTTGCAGGTGCCAAGCTTAAAGCAAAATCGAAAGCTTCTTCCAGGTTAGGTAACAGGTGCATAGCAAAACAGGCCAGGAGAGATGAGATTACACAGATAGCTGAATGACTCTCTGAAAGTCTCATGAACGCACACTCTATTGCATGTATATATTTTTTTTAAAAGAAAAATGTTATTCAACTAGTAAGAAAATAACAGCTTTTTTAGACGCGCAATAATTTAACCACTTGCTTACAGGGCACTTAAGCCCCCTTCCTGCCCAGACCAATTTTCAGCTTTCAGCGCTGTCACACTTTGAATGACAATTGCGCGGTCATGCTACAGTTTACCCAAATGAAATTTTTATCATTTTTTCACACAGATAGCACTTTCATTTGGTGGTATTTAATTTCTGCTGGGTTTTTTTATTTATTTTTTTGCTAAATAAAACAAAAAATGACCAAAAAACTAAAAAAACTGTTTCATAGTTTGTTATAAAATTTTGAAAACAGGTAATTTTTCTCCTTCACTGATGTGCGCTGATGATGCTGCACTGATGGGCACTGATAGACACTGATAAGCCAGCACTAATGAGCACTGATAGGTGGCACTGATAAGCACTGATAAGGCTGCACTGATATGTGGCACTGAGATGTGGCATTGATGGGTGGCATTGATAGGTGTTACTGAAGGGCACTGATAGGTGGCATTGATAAGCGGCACTGACAGGTGGCACTGATGATCACTCATGGGTGGCACTGATAGTCACTGTTAGGTGACACTGATAGGCAGAACTGATCTGTGGCACTGTTAATGAGACACTGATGGGCATTGATTGGCAGCACTGGTGGGCATTGATGGGTGGCACTGTGGGCACTGGTAGGTGGCACTGGTGGGTACTGATAGGTGGCACAGTGGGGACTGGCAGCTGACACTGGTGAAAATGCAGCCACGGCTTTCGGTGTGAGGGACCGATGTCCCTTTGACAGAAGCCGGTAACAGGCTTTTTTGTCAGTGTGAGAAAACAAAATAAAACGATTACATCACGTGATCAGCCGTTATTGGCTGACAGCTGATCACGAGGTAAGGGGCCAGGATCGACCCCTTAGTAGAATCTGTCTCATAGACTTGGTGATCACAGAGCATGCCACGTGCGACCCGCAGGGTCACGCAGACAACACTTCCTTGGGAAAACGTCCATGGATGCCCTCCCGGCAATTAAGGCCCGTGCTGTGGCCGTCTTTCGGCTATAGCGCGGGTGGCAAGTAGTTAAAGAGTCTGCCAGCTCACAAGTGACTCCCAGAGTCTCCCAAGCAGATGAACAGACCACCAATCCCCCTTGGCGTACTCAGTTCAAAAATTTAAGAGAATGTCCAGGGCTTCAGGAACAATTATAAAAGGTGATTATGTTCCTGCAGTTGACTTTCCAAGCCTCTTACCAGATTTCCAATCCACTTATGCCAAATGGGTCGAATAATCTGTGACCAAAAATCACCAACTGCGTGTCTTCTTCTCTATCATTCACATTTGCTCCCCAATATTTTCAACTTATTATATGTGAAACCCAAAAGAATCTCATATCGTGTAGTTTTTTTTTTTTATAAATAAATGGAAACAAACATATCTACTGTATATTGTGCACATGTGAATATACCAAGATTGGTGCACCTCCAGTGATAAAGTGCTCCACCCGCCATTTGTGCATCCTTCACCAAATAATCTAATTAAAATCGCATATCATTCCATTCCAGGTAGGTCAGCAGATCAACAGCCCTTGGTGTTCCTCCTTTCAGTATAACTAAATTACTCAAAATAGTGTAATACAGTAAAGATTAACACTGTGAACCATATGAATAAATAAATCATGCCCACATTTCAATCAAAATTAAAGTTGGGCGTGTGTGAATCACGGATTTGCACTTAATGGCTGGTATTAATTTTGAGCGCTGAGAAGATTGGAAGACTACCAGATTGTGTGCCTTAAAGGACCTACCTCTGGTAAATGGTTAGTACACATTAGGCTGACATGTGGTGTGGGAATCACATGTCTGTCCTCCATTATTGATTGAAATGTGAACATAATTTATTTATTCATATGGTTTGCAGTGTTAATCCTCACAGTATTACACCAATTTGAGTAATTTTTTTTTGTATACTAAGAGGAGGAACACCAAGGGTTGTTTATCCACTGACCTACCTGGACTGGAATGATATGCGGTTGATTTTGGTTATTTAGTAAGAGGCTGCACAAGTGGCAGGTGGAGCACTTTATCACTGGTGGTGCACCAATGTTGGTATAGTCACGTGTGAGCAAAATAAGGATATGTTTGTTTCCATATACTTCTAAAATACTACACTATATGAGTTCCCTTTGGATTTCACATGTGATCAGTTGAATATATTGGGGAAGCAAATGTGAATAAAGGAGAAGGCACACAGTTGGTGATTTTGACAGTATATTGGACCCATGTGCAGTGGCGGCTGGTGGTATATTTTTTTTGGGGGGGCAAACAATGCACCCACAGCCACCCGAGCTCCCCCCCGGTCGGTCACCAGCCTCGCACTTACCCCATCTAGGTCGGGGGCAGTGCTTCCTCCGGGCAGCGTCTGCTCCTCCTTGGCAGCGTCTGCTCCTCCTTGGCATCACGCCGGCTTCCGCCGTGCATCTCCTCCCTCCTCCTCCTAGGCCAGAAGGATCGCTTCTCTTCTTGGCCAATCGGTGACGGGTCTCAGGACCTGCTTCCTGATTGGCCAGGAGGAGAACCAGGAAGACAATAGCGAATATTAATTTGCTATTGTCACACAAGCGGGTGGTCTCAGGGCGCAGTGCTCTGCTCCCCGAGCCCACCCTTTTTTAAAGCCAATTAGATCCTATGGCTCTAATAAAATAAAAAATAAAAACATTGGAATTCATGTGCCTGGTGCCCGGCATGTAGATTAGGGGCTGGGCGCATGGATTAGGCGGGCAACGCCCCCTAATGGACGGGCCGCCACTGCCCATTTGGCATCAGTGGATTGGAAATCTGATAAGAGGCTTGGAAAGTCATCTGCAGGATAATAAACTCTTTTTATAATTGCTCCTGAAGTGCTGGACATTCTCTGCCATTGCCATCTGAAGAGCAATCCATGGTGAATCACTTTTCAGAAGGCTTATGACAGGTGCTCAGGAGGTGGTATGTCGCCTCCCCACCACCACAGGTGATCACAAATCCATACATCATCAGTGTACACAACGCCTCCAGGTTGCCATATTGCATTGCATTCTACAGAAAATTACAGTAGCTGCAGAATGACGAGGAAAGGTAATTTTTAATAACATTCAATTACAATATAACTTGTTTAGAATAACAAGAGAAAATGGGACTTGGACTGTTTAGGCACAGTCAACGAGTATTTAATACAAGTATTTAATATAAACATAAAAAATACAAAATCTCTAAAAACCCACATTGGTATTACAATAATTACTATACAATACTGCTACTGTAAAGAGCCAATAGTAACTTCAGGGAGACAGAGAAATGAATCACAGTCATTCCACAATGTAGATAAGTCCAAGAGTATGGTTCAAAGACAGGTAGAAGGTGTATTGGTGTTCAATAAAGTATAATTTACTCTGCTATACATGTTGCGCGCTCACGTGCGCTTCTTCAGGAACATTTACATCAACTAACAAACAAATGGAAATTATAGAAATATAATACATAATACTACAAAACAAAACAATAAACAAATATATAAATAATGAGCTAAAATATCTGTGACCAAGGCGGCCATTAACCAAGCGTCTCAAAGGAGAGACAAACCACTATGGGGGCGTGTGTGACATAATATAACAATAGATAAATATCAATGACGATAAAGGTTAAGGTATATTAACTAAAATATAAAAAATTTAAAATATAAAAAAGGATGGTGCAGGTGGAATTGAATTTCGAGCTGGCTGCACACCCCATATATAGTTCTACGAAATATGAAATGGATTTCCCTTGGGATTTTTAAGCAGCAATAAGAAACAATGGTAAGTAAAATAAAAATTCTTTTATTTATCCAAAAGACATTGTAGCCACAGTAGATTAAAAATCAAGCTCTGGTATGCATTATACGAACAATAAGATAGATTGGAATACATGCATCACATAGTACGTAAATAACGTGAAAAAAGTTACAATTTCCAAAATGTTATTCCATAGAATTGAACCATTTGATAAAAATCGCCCTGCTACCCCAATGCATTTCGACCTTCTAGGGGTTGTGGTCTTCTTCAGGGGGGGACAGTGAAATAAAGGGACAACTTTGTCACATCTCTGCGAAATATCAAAAGGAAAAAGGTAAGTATTTAGACCCCTTTCACACCAAGGGCGTATTGCAGGCGCTATAGCGTTAGAAATAGCGCCTGCAATACGCCCTTAAACAGCTGCACCATTGTTTGCAGTGTGAAAGCCCGAGGGCTTTCACACTGCAGCGGTGCGCTAGCAGGACGTCAGGAAAAGTCCTGCCAGCAGCTTCTTTGGAGCGGTGAACTCACTGCTCCTCCACAGATCCTCCAGCGCTGCTCCCCATTGAAATCAATGGGGCAGCGCTGTAATACCGCCGGCAAAACGCCGCTATTGCAGCGTTTTGCCGGGGGGGTTTAACCCTTTCTTGTCCGCCAGCGGGCGCTAAAAGCACCCCGCTAGCGGCCGAAATGCGCCGCAAATCCGACGGTAAAAAGCTGCTAAAAATAGCGGCGTTTTACCGCCGACGCTATAGGCTTTGCGGTGTGAAAGGGGTCTTATAGAAAAATTATTTTATTATTTGTCTTTATTATTTTTGTTATGTTTTTCCAATGTGATATTTACCCTTTCCACCGAATTGTTACGCCTAAACCAGAGACTTTTGTTGTAGTATTAAGAAAAGGCCTACACTTTCTCCCTGACGGTAATCCTGGGCCTGCTGCCCTGATGTTCCTGCCCACTTCACCCGCCCAAAAGAAATAGGAGGGGAGGGGGGGTTAAAAGGGAAGAGGGAAGTCCCACAGAGGTATTGACAATCACAGATTTCAAGAGATGACAGTATTGTGGAGTTTCCACAAGGGGCAAAAAGGGGGAGGTTTATGTCAGTGACACAGGTTGAAGGTTCTTTACCGAATGTTTGATGGGGACAGGTCTGGTTCTTGATCAGAGTCAGCTGGCCAGTTCATCCATCAATTGAATTATCCATTAACCAATTAACCAATCAACTCTAAGTGTGTAACATCATGAAATGTATTTATTTGCCATATTTCTCCATGTGCATTAGCTATGAGTAAGCACTCTTGGTAGTGTGAAACGCGTTAGAAATTTTCTTGCTTTGCTGTGACCTATTTTTGTGTGATTCCATCATTTACCAATAAAGGCTTTAGAATTTTTCTTGGAGTGCGGCCGTTCAGAGTCCTTAATCTGCATCTTGTGTCACAATTGTATACGCTATATTATTATTATTATTTTTTTTTTTTTAAATCCTTATTATTTTTTTACTACAAAAGTGGAGTTACTCTTTAAAGCATAATCTTTTTCCATCCTAACCACCTTTCCATTGGTTTGATAAAAGATTTTTTAAAAAGGTGTAATAAATGCCTGTGTGAAAAAACACTGCAATTTTTTCTTTAAAGCAAAATATTATAAATATTTAAAAATATAATAAATATTTGTATTTATTTATTTATTTTGCCTAGGCATTTAGTCATGTGACCTTACCTGAAAGGGCATGGAGACAGTCCATCAGACAGTTATGGACAATCAGAATTCTGCTGTGATCCTGCCTTTTCAGCTGGGGAAATATATTCAAATATTCATATTAAGTGTATATTTTTGTGTGTGTGATCCTTACATACAGCGTTCGTATACTGTTTTTTCCCCAAGCAGTAAATCCTTGTAGATACATTCCGTCTCCGCCTAAATATATCTCAGACTGATAGCTGCTGTACAATCTCTCGGGAACTTTCTTTCTTTCTTTTTTTTTTCTTGTCGAGCTGTAAAATGTAGTAAATGTCTTTCAATGTGCATTAGGTTCTTCCTGTTAGGAGGAAATGTAAAATGTGTGTGCCACTGTACGTAGGCTGACGTTCGAACAAAGGTGAAAATTTGTCCTACAGATGCAGCTTAAATATAAATGTTCAAATGCATCATTTTTAGAAAAAAAATTAAAATTCAAGAAGAAAAGCAAGTGCTACATGCCAGCGATGATGTGATGCTTATAGGAAACAATGAATGACATTTGTTCAGAATCCATGGAACATTTCTAGTTGAGTTTTTATCCAATATCAATCCCTTAGACAGGGTAGAACTTTTAACGTGCTGTATATATATATATATATGTGTATATATATATATATATATATATATATATATATATATATATATATATACTGTATATATATTATATAAATATATAAAATAGTATATTATTTAAAATCATACAATTGTACTTTATTGCATTTACAATTTATTTTTTAATATTTAAAAAAAAAGATTTTTCACAATTTGCATTGTGTTGTGAATTTACAAAGACCCTCAATTTCCATAATGTTTCCCAATATTTTCTCTCAACAGTCATCTAAGGCCGCGTACACACGAGCGGACTTTCCCGCCAAAAGCATCCTCCGGGACCGTGACATCATAGGGGGGCGGGGTCCCCATGTGACATGAGCATGTGACCCCGCCCCTTGTCCCTATGTAAGTCACAACACCGCGTGTCTCTGCCATTCCGGCCAGAGAGAGCGATGAGTCAACATCGGAAGAAGAAGAAGAAGACGGCGCAGAAGGCGGCGACAGCGGTAAGAACCCCGAAGATCCCCGAAGGCGGAACGAGACCCCCAGACGACAGCGGCGACGAAGAAGAAAGCCGGGCTCCTCCGCTAGTAAAAGAGCAGAAGACAGCGGAGGAGTCCGACGAGAAGACCCCCCAAGACGAAAGAAGACCCCGGAGCTGTGCAATAAAATATTTAAAAAAAATTGTGCGTTTTTTTTATTTACACTTTTACACCTTAGGTGAATGAGTAGGGGTACATCGTACCCCATACTCATTCACATAGGGTGGGGGGGCCGGCATCTGGGGGCCCCCTTATTAAAGGGGGCTCCCGGATTCGGATAAGCCCCCCGCCCACAGACCCCGACAACCAATGGCCAGGGTTGTCGGGAAGAGGCCCTTGTCCTCATCAACATGGGGACAAGGTGCTTTGGGGTGGGGGGGCGCACAGCCCCCCTTTCCCAGGGCACCCCCCATGTTGAGGGCACGCGGCCTGGTACGGCTCAGGAGGGCAGGGGGCGCTCGCTCGTCCCCACCCCCTTTCCTGGCCGGCCGGGCTGCGTGCTCGGATAAGGGTCTGAGATGGATTTGGGGGGGACCCCAACGCCATTTTTTTGGCGTAGGGATTCCCCTTTAAATCCATACCAGGTGACGGGGCAAGCATGGCGGCATTCACTGCCTTCGCTAGTCTCGTCTACCTGCAGTCACGTTCTAAATAAACAGACTTTCCGATCGTGTATCGGCAAGTCCGTTCATTTCAAAAGTCCCGCAGACTTTTTCCCGCGGATTGTCCGCCGGAAAATTCCAAGCGTGTGTGGGCAAGTCCACACGTTCGGAAAGCCTGGCGGACCTCCGCTGGAAAGTCCGGCGGTTTGTCCGCTGGACTAGGTCGCATAATGCCGCGTACACAGGAGAGGACTTTTCGACAGCAAAGGTCCGACGGAACGAATCCGTCGGACAATTCGATCATGCGTGGGCTCCATCGGACTTTTGCTGTCGAAAAATCCGACAGACTTTAGAAATAGAACGTGTCTTAAATTTTCCCGCCGTAACTCTGCTGGACCCAGTTCCTATCGAAAAATCTGCTCGTCTGTGTTCTAGTCCGACGGACCAACAATGACGCTAGGGCAGCTATTGGTTACTTGCTACGAACTTCCTTATTTTAGTCCGGTCGTACGTCATCACATTCGAATCCGTCAGAATTTAGTGTGATTGTGTGTGGCCAAGTCTGTTCATTCGAAGAGTTTGCCGGAAAGACCGTCGGACCTAGTCGGTCAAAAAGTCAGCTCGTGAGTATGCGGCATTAAGGTTTAGATATTCATACATACTGTCACATACCTGTATGAGGAGCTTGAGATGATTGAGGGTGGCCTCTTGCACAATTCCCACCTGAGCACCCCTGGAAGTTGGTACAAGGGCTTCTAGGACAATTGAAGGGCGTAGGTACCAGGAAGCTGGAACTGAAGACTTGAACTTGGGAGCACCAGTGTCAGGCAAGCAGAATCACAGCAGTGAGGGCACCCAAAATTCACCAAGTCCAGTAGAGAGCTGAGCCGGGTCACTGGTTTGGTTACAGTCAAGCAGGAAGGCACCAAGTTACCATCAGGATGAAGGTCAGGGATGAGCAGAGGTTGTCAATGTGCAGGCAACGAGGTGGAGAGTCGAAAGTGGCGTTTTTTGAAACTCCCACCGAACGTGACTGTCGTGATGACGTCACGTTCGGTTTGAAGTCTCGCGCTATCTCGGGCCAGGCCGCCGCACTGACTCCTGGGAGCTATGACACAAGCTCCCAGTAGACAGTGCGGGCTAGGGGATATTACAAAATAGCCGTAATATCCCCGCCCATATCCGAGGGAAGGAGAACCAGGAAGCGAAGAAAACAACTAAAGGTAAGTAAAAAAAAAAAAAAAAACTACCGTTTCGGATCGAGGAAGGTGAGTATTATTTTTTTTTATAGGTTTAAAAAACGGGTGGCGCTCCGCTTTAAGTTCTATTCTTCACGGGTGCCAATTAATTGCGATTTATTAATCACCAATCAACTTTTGTGGACTTTCACTAGTATATAATAATTTTTCTTTCACTTATGAGGATTTATTAATTTTTACAAATATTTTCACATCTATATGAGTTTATTATATGATTATTGTGTTAAGTCACTGTTTTTATATTTCATAATCACTAACGTGGGTATTCATTTTATTTTTACCTTCAAGAATTTATGTGTATGGTTTGTGTATTTATGCACATATATGTTTGTATCACAATAATTAGATGCGGTCACTGCAGTTTGGGTCCTTTCAGATATACCCAGGTCCCCGGTTCAGTGCAGCTCTTTATATTTACTAAATTTTGTGGTGTTAAGTCACTTGTGGGTGATATTAATTTTATCATACACTTTATGTGCATGGTTTATGTATTTTTTCACATTTATGTCTGTATTAATTATCACAGCTTTAGAGATTGTTTAGCTATCTAGTTGCCCTTTGAATATGACCTCCCATTCTCCAGTTTATAATTCTCATGCTGTGAAGGAATACACTTGTTTCAAAAACCATATAATAATACCCACTTGCTCCCACAAGAGCACAGTCAGGGGCGGACTGACCATTCGGCCACTCGGGCACTGCCCGAGGGCCCCGGGCCACTAGGGAGCCCCATCAGGGTTGCCAGCCTCAGTAAAACCAGAGACAGTATGTAAAAATTTTTTTTTTTTACACCTGTCTCTGAAATGTCCCTTACCGACATCCTTTTGGTCTAAAAATCCAGAGATTATAGCTGCCCCGCCTCTTAAGTAACTTTTCAGCCAATAGAAACATGTCTATGTATACTGTGTGATTGTATGCTGTGTGTGTGTATACCGTGTGGCCCCATAATCTATGATTGCCTGGGGGCCCCATATTCTCTTATTGCCCGGGGGCCCCATGAGTTGTCAGTACGTCCCTGATCACAGTTGTAACCTCCAGCAGATGTCTCCTCTACCAGTTTAGAGGAAGAGAGGTTAATTTATTATGCCAGCAGATGTCTTCATACGATAGGGGACTTCCCTATATACTATATGTGTGTATGTGTGCGCCTCTCCCATGGTACCATCCACTAAATATTTGGCCCTGATTTGAGATTACTGTGGTGAGTTGTGGTGAGTTGTGTTCTGTTCTGTTCACTGACCAACAAAATAGAAGTTTGAATATCCTGCCTCTTGGACCTCATCCACATTTTCCGTATTCCGGTACATGCTCGATTGATTAACTGCCACCGGCCTGGGAGTCCACCATTTTGGGTAAGAGTACCCCATCCCCCCCTTATTCCCAGAAGGTGGAAGCACTATCCCAGGTGTTACTTCAATCACTGATCGTATGGGAATTTAACACAGAATTTTGGAAAACACATCACTGCTTGATATTAATTTGCATGAATATTACTGTATCATAATATTACGGACTCTTAAATGTGGTTCTATCCATATGTGGTATATTTTTATTATTGATCCAATTGTTTGCAATAGCATACCTTGGACCACATGTACTTTATGTAATTGGATTTTTATGTGATATCTAAGAACACATCCATGTGTCTTCTACCTATATAGAACCCCATTTTTTTCAATGTAGAATGTATACACCCTTTATGTGTTAATATCGGAACATCCATGTTTCTTTTTTCTTTCTTACATAGTTTATGTGATTTTTATTTAATAGACATGTGCACAATAGAAAAATGTGTTTATTTTCGTTTTGTTTCTTTCGTTTCCGTTGATTCGTAACGATTCGTAAATTCGTAAGTCGTCGGTGTTCGTATTCGTAACGATTCGTAAATTCGTAAGTCGTCGGTGTTCGTATTCGTAACGATTCGTATTTTCGTAAGAGTTCTTTTTTCGTTGATTCCTTTTTCCGTTTATTCGAAATTCGGACGCATTCGTATTTTCGTAGATTTAGTTACATTCGTACTTTCGTTAGATTGATTTATTCGTACTTTCGTAACATTGTTTTCGTAGATTCGGAAATTCATAATTTTATGTAATGTGTATGCTATGATTACATTTTAAGAGACACGAAAAATTATGAATCCAAAAAAAAAAGTTACCAATGTACGACTTTTTTCGTTCAATCCATTCGAAGCACGTTAAGCAGCGCCCTTGTAAGAGACACTGAAAATTACGAAACGAAAAAAAAAAAAAGTTACGAATGTACGAATTTTTTCGTTCAATCCATTCGAAGCACGTTAAGCAGCGCCATTGTAAGGGACACGGAAAATTACCAATTCAACAAAAAAAAAAAAGTTACGAATGTACAAATTTTTTTTCAATCCATTCGAAGCACGTTAAGCAGCGCCATTGTAAGGGACACGGAAAATTACCAATTCAACAAAAAAAAAAAAGTTACGAATGTACGAATTTTTACGTTCATTTTGATTTTCATTGTTCCTGTTTTTGTTTTTCGGATTTTCTTCTTTTGTAGTTTCGTTGTTTCTAATTTGGTTATTTCGGATTTTCGTTGTTTTTCGGATTCTTTCGTTTCGAACATTCGTTATTCGTTAAAAATTTTTAGCGAATCGTTCGTTCATTCGTACGATAACGAATGAACGAATATAACGAATTTTAACGAACAACGAAAAAAAACGAAACGAATTGCACATGTCTACACTTTATGTAATTGGATTTTTATGTGATATCTAAGAGCACATCCATGTGTCTTCTACCTATATAGAACCCCTTTTTTTCAATGTAGAATGTATACACCCTTTATGTGTTAATATCGGAACATCCATTTTTCTTTTTTCTTTCTTACATCGTTTATGTGATTTTGGGTGATTATTTAATTGCTTATGTTTGCACTTTAATCATACGCACCTTCCTCTTTGGAGTCTGAGGAAAGAGTAAATAACAATTTTTATATTTCTGTTATACATAACACTATATTTCTTCACATATGTTAAGTTTATGCGATTATGTGCAATTTCATTATCGCTTACATGGTCATTTTTAGATTTACACGTTCACTTGTTTTTGTCATATATACACGCTCTCTTTTGAGTGTTATATCATTGTATTTATAGCACTATTTGCCTCCAGATTTCCATTCTGGTCAGGCGTCTGTGTATAAACACATTACCAACGCTACACAATTATTTTATATATCACTTTACAACCAGTCTGTTTATTGTGTTGGCTGCTTACATCTGAGGTTGGTGCAGTTTTTCTACCACTTTACATTTTTATTATTATTATTTTTTTAATTAGTAATAACGGCGATCTGCGATTTTTATCGGTACTGCGACATTATGGTGGACACATCGGACACTTTTGACACTATTTTGGGACCATTGCCATTTATACAACGATCAGTACTATAAAAATGCACTGATTACTGTGAAAATTACGCTGGCAGTGAAGGGGTTAACCGCTAGGGGAAGAGGAAGGGGTTAAGTGTGTCCTAGGGAGTGATTCTAACTGTGGGGGGATGGGATTCAACACACATGACAGCGATCACTGCTCTCGATGACAGGAAGAGGTGATCTCTGCTATGCTATGTTTACAAAAGCATCTCCCCGTTCTACCTCTCCGTGACATGATCGCGGGCACCTGGCGCATATATCGAGTCTGCGGGACCCGCGGTCACGGTCACAGAGGACGCGGCGGGCGCGCGCGCATCCACAGCACCGCTTCTTAAAGGGGACATACCTGTACACCCTTTTGCCCACCCGTGCCATTGTGCCGACGTACATCGTCATGCGCTGGTCGGGAAGCAGTTGAAGAGGAACTGCGGTCTGCTCACATAATTTGTAATAAAAAGATCTTTGCCATTTTGAAGCGTCGCTCCAACCACTTTGCATATTATTTTATAAATACTGTGATTCTGTACTTGCCAAATATGCTGCATAAATCTCCCTCCACTAAGTCCTGCTGCATCCATTTTAACTGTGGGCAGCTGAAACGGCTGCCTGTTCACTTCCTGGATTTACACGGAGGCACACCTACAGCCCTGCAGCTCCCATTGGCCCTCTTATGACTCATCCCCCTCTCTCTTTCTTGCAAACTCTCCCAAGAGTGAGAGAGAGAGGGCTGTGCGTGATGTCATAAGCCTAGGCTAATGACCAGACAAGAAACAGGAAGTGGGCTTTATAAGGGATTTACTGGCAAAGTTTACTATCCAAAGTTAAAACAACAAGGGCAGAAGATTTAATGGATGGAAAGTTGAAAACATGAATGAAAGTCTACTTTAGGGTCACTGTCATTAAAATGTGATGCAAATTATAATAAATGTTTTTTTAAAGGGTAACTCCACTTTTGTGGGGAAAAAATAGCAAAATATTTATATATATATATATATATATATATATATATATATATATATATATAGTGTATACAATTGCTACACAAGTCATATTGTAAATGAATGTTATTAAAAAAGTACCTTCATTTTCAATCTGCAATAATGAATTTTTCTGTAAAATGCAATACGGCTAATAGGACGTCCTCCCCTGTGCTCCCTGCGCGCTGTGATCACTGAGTCACGGAGACTCGGCTCATTACCGATCCTAGTAAGGGGCCAGTCCCCACCCCTTACCATGTGATCAGCTGTCAGCCAATGACAGCTGATCACATGATGTAAACAAAAGCTCGGTGATCGTTTTTCTTTCTCCTTGCGCTGACAGCGTGAGGAGAAAAAAAAGACGATCACCAGCTTATGTTAAAGGGACATCTGCCTCCTCTGTGCAATTTAGTACCCCCTGCCAGTGCCATCTGTCATTGTGCCCATAGTTCCCACAGTGCCACCTATAAATGCCCATGAGTGCCACCTATCAATGCCCACAAGTGCCACCTATCAATGCCCACCAGTGGTGCCAATCAATGCCACCTAGCAGTGCTGCCTATCAGTGTAAGCAATCAGTGCCCATCACTGCCACCCATCAGTGCCCATCACTGCCACCTATCAGTGCCCATCGCTGCCACCTATCGTTGCCCATCACTGCCGCCTCATCAGCGTACATCAATGAAGGAGAAAAATTACCTATTTACAAAATTTTATAACAAAATATTAAAAATTTTTTTTAAAAATTCGGTCTTTTTCAATTTTTTTAACAAAAAATAAAAACCCCAGTGGTGATCAAATACCACCAAAAGAACGCTCTATTTGTGGGAGAAAAATTATAAAAATGTAATTTGGGTACAGTGTTGTATGACCGCGCAATTGTCATTCAAAGTGCGACAGTGCTGAAAGCTGAAAATTGGTCTGGACAGGAGGGGGGTTTAAGTGCCCAGTAAGCAAGTGGTTAAAGAACAACTGTGTAATTTTTAAGACATGGTCTCATACTCACATTTGGCATCTTTAACCGCTTCCTGACCGCCTCCTGCACATATACGTCGGCAGAATGGCACGGCTAGGCAAAAGCACGTAAAGGTGCGTCCCCTTTAATTGCCTAGCCATGGGGTCGCGGGCGCGCCGCAGGCAGCGCGCTCGCGACCCGGTCGGGAGCTCCGTGACCACAGCCGCGGGACCAGCGGACCCGATCCCGCTGGTGTCCCGCGATCGGGTCACAGAGCTGAAGAACGGGGAGAGGTCTGTGTAAACAAACCTCTCCCCGCGCTTCCTACTCTGCCTGTCATTGATCGGCTGTTCCCTGTCATCGTGAACGCCGATCAGTGACGTCAGACGTCAGCCACGCCCCCTAATGTAAAAAAAAAAACACACACGTCACAGACCATAACCCCTCCCCGCCCCCTAGTGGTTAACTCTTTCACTGCCAGTGTCATTTATACAGGAATCAATGCATTTAAATAGCATTGATTGCTGTATAAATGACAATGGTCCCAAAAATGTGTCAAAAATGTCCGATGTGTCCGCCATAATGTCGCAGTCACAATAAAAATCGATGATCGCCGCCATTACTAGTAAAATAAAAAAATAAAAATGCTATAAAACTATCCCCTATTTTGTAAACGCTATAACTTTTGCGAAAACCAATCAATAATCGCTAATTGCGATTTTTTTACCAAAAATATGTAGAATACGTATCGGCCTAAACTGAGGAAAAAAATGTTTTTTATATATTTTTTGGGGATCTTTATTATAGCAAAAAGTAAAAAATATAGCATTTTTTTCAAAATTGTCGCTCTATTTTTGTTTATAGCGCAAAAAATAAAAACCGCAGGGGCAATCAAATACCACCAAAAGAAAGCTCTATTAGTGGGAAAAAAGGACGCCAATTTTGTTTGGGAGCCACGTTGCACGACCGCGCAATTGTCAGTTAAAGCGACGCAGTGCTGAATCGCAAAAAGGGGCCTGGTCCTTTGGCTGCAAATTGGTCCGGGGCTGAAGTGGTTAAAGCCATGCCCCGCTTGGGGAATGATTTAGGATTTGGTAAAAAAAATGTGTTCAGCAAACCTTTGCAATGCATGCACATCTCCACAGGTTCATTTATTTAAAAATGTTGCAAAAATGTAAAATTGTACAAAAATGGCTTGTTGAAGCTGTAATTGAAGACCTACAATGCAAAGATCTCCCTGCTTCTGCATCATTCATTCTGTGGATCTGTGTGTCCTCCACCTTCTCTGCTAATTCTTGAATATTGCCCCACTAATCATCACACCAATAGTCATGGGGGTGGGGGAGGGACAGCTCTGACTTAAAGTGATTGTAAAGATTTGAGTTTTGTTTTTTAAATATCAAACTAACATATTATATTTACCTCCACTGTGCAGTTAGTTTTTCACAGAGTGGCCCCCGAACACCATCTTCTGGGGTCCCTCTGCCGCTCCCGTGGCTCCTCCCGGCATCATATAACCCCTAGGAGAGGCGCTCTCCCGGAGGTGGGGTTACCTTGCGCACGAGCCCATGAGCCCACCATTGGCGTCCATAGACACCAAATGTAGGACTCGGCCCTGCCCCCCAGCGCCCACGTCATTGGATTTGATTGACAGCAGCCGGAGCCAATGGCTGCGCTGCTATCAATCTATCCAATCAAGAGCCAAGAAACCCTTCAAGTCATCCAAAACACAGCAGCAAGACTAGTCACCGGAAAGAAACCTTGGGAATCCATCTCCCCATCCCTAAGGACCCTCCATTGGCTCACGGTAAAAGACAGGATCACATTCAAGACCCTCTGCCTCACCCACACATGTACACAAGGAAATGCTCCTCAATACCTTTGTGAGATAATAGAAAAATACATACCAAATCGCAGCCTTCGATCGACAAACCAAAACCGCCTTCTCATCCCCAAAGCCCGCTACAAATCGAAGGGAGAACGAAGATTCGCAGTACAGGGACCTCGGCTATGGAACGCTCTACCAAACAACATCCGCTTGGAAGAAAACCATCAGGCCTTCAGGAAAAAACTCAAGATCCACCTCTTCTAATATTGCAGGACAACAAGAGCAGACAAGCGCCTTGAGGCGATTCAGTTCGCATTTGCAGCGCTATACAAATCATTCATTCATTCATTCTTTCCTGGCTATGGCTAACTTTACATTTGACACTTCCAGGTGTGCCAGACGCCTCAGCCCCTTGTTGTCCTCTATGGTTCCTCCCTCTAGCCCCAATGTCGCAACAGGACACAGTAGTGATGTGGAGGTCAGTGTCCAATGTGGAGATTCTCCAGCTGGCTGAAGTTCTTGAACAGTGCGTAATTAGGATGAACAGGTGGTATCACAAGTGACAATTAAGTCTCTTCTTTTGCAGGTCATATGTTTTAACGTTTTTGTAATGCAGCAACAGAGTAACTTTAATGTGCTAAGATAACCCAGTAGACTCATAAGAACTTCATTTTTTGTTGTCACTATTGTACGGAATTCTCACTTGAGCAGTTTTACAAAAAAAGGAAAAAAAAAAAAAAATCTAATGATTCTCTGTGCAGTCCTACTTAATTATTTACCCAGTTTTCCTGACAAGAGAGAATGAGATCCCTGCATTGTTTGTATGAGATGAGACATAAAGTTCATTACAAATAAGATCTGCCAGATGTGCTTTTATACCAGGGAAATCGGATCTCGGTGAGGTGGGGGTGTTGAATAATGCATCCTATGAATTAACCATTAGGTACAGTAGACATTTTCTGCTAATAAGATGTTTGTTTACCTTCTCCCTGAGTTCTGGTTTGAATATATTTTAAGCTTTTTTTCAAAAATCAGCAAAATTATTATTTTTTTTGATGAAGTGAAGGAGATAGATCAATGTAAGATATGTAAAATATTAATGGAAATACAGCACAGAAAAAAAATATCATGTTGTTATAATTATGCCATATTTTCTGCTGTCATGAGTGTATGTGTGTAAGTGTGTTGCGTACTCGTGCATTTGTGGGCGTGTGGACTGATGAATGAGGCTGTGGTATGATAGACTATGTTCAACATCTCATATTCAACTTATGATCAGACATAATAACACAATAGAAAAGCTTCCAACGTTTTAAGAGCCTCAGATTTTTCCAGGAAAAAACATTTTTCAAGATATTGATTTTTTTTCTTAGAGATTTTCATCACCTGATTTACAGTTAAGGACTCAATTTGTTATAGGGATCGGGGGAAATCAGTCGTCAGAAATACGACTTTTGGGAAAACTAAAGTCTGTTTCATTTCTCCACAAAATAGACACAAATGATTTCAGAAAGGAGGAAAAGCATCAGGATTATCTTCAACACACAATACAGAAAAAGAAGAAAGTTCCAATAAAAAAAGTTGTGTACCGTATTTATAGGCATATAACACGGGCCGGCGTATAACACGCGCCGGCGTATAACACGCACCCCAAGTTTAGGAGGAAATTTTAACGGCTTCCCGACCGCCTCATGCAGATATACTGCGGTAGAATGGCACGGGCAGGGAAAATCAAGTACCTGTACGTGGCCCTTTAATTGCCTGCCCGTGGGATGCACACGCGCCGCCAGTGGCGCGCTCGTGACCCGGTCGGGAGCTCTGTGACCCCGGCCGCGGGACCAGTGGACCCGATCGCCGCTGGTGTCCTGCGATCGGGTCACAGAGCTGAAGAACGGGGAGAGGTCTGTGTAAACAAACCTCTCCCCGCGCTTCCTACTCTGCCTGTCATTGATCGGCTGTTCCCGGTCATCGGGAAAGCCGATCAATGACGTCAGACGTCAGCCCCTCCCCCTAATGTAAAAAAACACACACACGTTACAGCCCATAACCCCTCCCCTCCCCCTAGTGGTTATCTCTTTCACTACATGTGTCATTTATACAGGAATCAATGCATTTAAATAGCATTGATTGCTGTATAAATGACAATGGTCCCAAAAATGTGTCAAAAATGTCCGATGTGTCCGCCATAATGTCGCAGTCACAATAAAAATTGTTGATCGCCGCCATTACTAGTAAAAAAAAAAAATGTTAATAAAAATGCTATAAAACTATCCCCTATTTTGTAAACGGTATAACTTTTGGGCAAACCAATCAATAATCACTAATTGCGATTTTTTTTACCAAAAATATGTAGAAGAATACATATCGGCCTAAACTGAGGGAAAAAAATGTTTTTTTATATATTTTTTGGGGATATTTATTATAGCAAAAAGGAAAAAATATTGAATTGTTTTCAAAGTTGTCGCTCTATTTTTGTTTATAGCGCAAAAAATAAAAACCGCAGGGGCGATCAAATACCACCAAAAGAAAGCTCTATTTGTGGGAAAAAAAGGACGCCAATTTTTGTTTGGGAGCCACGTCGCACGACCGCGCAATTGTCAGTTAAAGTGGCTGCCAATTGGTCCGGGGCTGAAGTGGTTAAGGAATAAACTTTTTAAGGAAAAAAACTTACATTTAAATGCCCATCAATGCAGCCTTATCAGTCTCCATCTGCAGCCTTGCACAGCGTCCATCTGCATGCTTGTCAGTGTCATTTGCAGCCTTGCCAGTGTCATTTGCAGCCTTGCAGCGTCCATCTGCAGCCTCCTCAGTGTCATTTGCAGCCTTCCCCAGGCTGCAGTTAAACTGCAGTGACATGTCAGTGTCACTGCAGTTTGAAAATGGCGCCGCCGAGATACACAGAGCCTGTTCTGTCAAAAAATGTCCGCCTATCGAATAGTGTCCGGGCCATACTGCGCAGGCGCAGCGCTTGCGCAGTATGGAGGACAAGGAGATTCGGAAAATCTCTGAAGATGAACGGCGCCTGCGCCGTGAGTCCAGGCACAAGGCCCACCATCCAAGTGGACATAGGGCTGCACAAAGTTAGAGGGCCCCTCGCAGGCTCGCTTCGCTCACCACGCTTCGGTCACCTGCTAACTTCACTTGGCTCTTTTTTATTCTAACTCTATGTCCACTTGGATGGTGGAGCTTGAACCTGGACTCACGGCGCAGGCGCCGTTCATCTTCAGAGATCTGACTGTCATCTGTACAGCGGACAGTATCCGACAGAGGACACTATCCAATAGGACACCGGTCCTGTGTATCTCGGCTCTTCTCGGCTCTTCTCGGCTCCTCTCGTAGCGGAGCGGATGATAGCTATACATAGCTGAGTGTGCTCGGCTATCCACGGCTAGTTCCGCTCAGTCACGCCCAGTCCCGCCCTATGATGGACATAACACAGGGACTGGGCGTGACTGTGAGCGGAGCCGAGCGCCACCCATATACTTACATAGCCGAGTGTACTCGGCTAGGCTCGGTTAGCTCCGCTCACAGTCACGCCCAGTCCCTGTGTTATGTCCTACAAAAACATATTTGGGAAGCACTCACCAATGCGTTTAAATTCAAGATGGTGCTGCCATAAGACCAACAAGCAATAGCGAACATATTACAGCGCACACATTCACTTCATTACCTCTTATTTAGTGACCACCAGTGTATAGGAGGAATCCTTTCAGTTCTCCCACATAGAGGAGTTTGGCTCCCATGGTTGAGACGCAGGATCTTTCATCCTATTACTAGGGTAGGACCCACTAATTCGGGGTACTTTGTCGCAGTAGGTAGGCTTAGCACTATATAACCATATAGTGTGACAGAACCCCCGTATTTTTTGAATATGTTCAGGTGTTTTTAACTAGCCCTGCAGGAAACCTCATTCTTGAATGTGTGCGCTGTAATATGTTCGCTATTGCTTGTTGGTCTTATGGCAGCACCATCTTGAATTTAAACGCATTGGTGAGTGCTTCCCAAATATGTTTTTGTATGTTGTAATAAGCCCTGACCAGGTTTTTTTCGGTTAGAGCACCCCTCCCCCTCTTCATTACCTCTTATTTAGTGACCACCAGTGTATAGGAGGAATCCTTTCAGTTCTCCCACATAGAGGAGTTTGGCTCCCATGGTTGAGACGCAGGATCTTTCATTCTATTACTAGGATAGGACCCACTAATTCGGGGTACTTTGTCGCAGTAAGTGGGCTTAGCACTATATAACCATATAGTGTGACCAAACCCCCGTATTTTTTGAATATGTTCAGGTGTTTCTAACTAGCCCTACAGGAAACGTCATTCTTGAATGTGTGCGCTGTAATATGTTCGCTATTACCTGTGTTATGTCCATCGCGTGACTGAGCGGAAATAGCCGAGAATAGCCAAGTACACTCGGCTATGTATAGATAGCAGCGGCGCTCGCTCCTCCACTCACAATCAGCGGGGGATCGGCGTATAACATGCACCCACGATTTTCCCCCTGATTTTAAGGGGAAAAAAGTGCGTGTTAAACGCCGATAAATACGGTATATCTACTTGTTTCCATATGGTCATCATGCATCTTAGAAGCCATAAAGAGTCTTCCTCTTCTATGACTCCAATACTTCCACATAATTCTCTAAGCTCACACCTATACTTCATACGGGGGGGGGGCTGAAGGGGATGCTTCTGCTTTCTCAAAAACCCTGTTAGCCAAGCCCAAGGCTAACTTCTTCAGAGTCCCCCATTCCAAGCAAGGGGTCCAGACATTTTGAATGGCAATATACCCGGGAAGGAGTGTCCACATTCTGATGCATGCTCCCCGGTCTATGCATCACTGTAAAATTGAAATCCATGAGAGCGAGGAACCACCTGGTGATCCTTGAGTTCCAGTGTTTAGTGATGTTAATAAAACCCAGAAGAGTTTCAGTGAGAACCAGCAGATTTGTTTTTTAAATCAGTAATAGCAGCAGAGAAGGTGGATTTAATGTCCGCTGTGAAGCAGGACATGTCCGCGTATGTCAGGGGTTTTCTCGACTTTGATTTCCCACTACCTGGGGCCTCCGTGGCGTCAGCTTATAATGACTTGGTAGACTTCCGGTTCCGGCGCCGCATGAGGTAACTGCGCCTCCTTCTAGCTCCCGCTCCAGGCACCCGAAAATCGGCTTACAAACCCAGCCTGAGGGCACACACGGCTCACCAGCCACCACCGAAGGCCCCCCACCACCCATAAGGCCCGGATGGATCGATTTGTGGAACGATCCGGCACCCGATCGTACGCGGCCGTCACGGCCCCGCCGGACAGGCCGCAAATCGAGCCCCCGGCTCCGGCCTACTCCCCCGCAGCACAGGCCCTCTCATCCACTGCAGCGGACGCTCAGCCTGCAGACATGGAGGTTAGTGGATGCACAAGTCAGGCAATCCCAGCCTCATATCCCCCAGCACCCCAGGCCACAGCTTCACCACCATCAGAAATATCTCCTCCAGGGACCACCACCACAGATGTCCCCATCATGGAAGATGGCCAAACGCAGCGGATAGCACAGGCAGTGGCTGCTCTCCTGACCCCTATGATTGCAGCCTCTGTGGAAAAGGCAGTCAATGCAGGCATGACACAAATTAAAGCCCAGCTGTCTGAACACTCCGCCAGACTAAATGAAGTTGAACATCGCCTGTCTGAGGTAGAGGATGAGCTCTATCAGGCACAAGCCACCGAACATTCCCAAGACAAAACCAACCAATACATCATCCAGAAGCTGGAAGATTTGGAGAACAGATCCAGAAGGAGCAACTTGCGATTCGTAGGCGTCCCTGAGTCGCTACCCAATGCGGCCCTCACGGATTTCTGCTCCAAACGCATCCCTGAAGCTATGGGCCTCGTGGGTCCTTTCACTGTGGAGCGCGCACACCGGATGGGCTCCCTCAAACCCGATCGCAAATCCCCGCGACCCATCATTGCCAAATACCTAAATTACGCAGACAAATCAGCTCTTCTCCAGGCGTTCCTGCAATCTCCAGCTCTTCAAATTGATGGAGTGAAAATCCTTATTTTTGCTGATTACTCGATCGAAGTTTCAAAAAAAAGGAAGGCCTTCCAACCGGTTTGTTCCGAACTCTTCAAGCAACAAATAAAATTCACCTTGGCCTTCCCTGCGACCCTACGCCTCAAATCGCCAAACGGGGAACAACTCTCCTTTCAAGATCCTTCAGAAGCAGAATCCTTCATCCGATCTCTCCGTCCGGACTCCCTTCACCAGACGCCTTCCAAGTCCACCACAGGCCTCCGTTCTCTGGAACAAAGAAGCCCCCGCAAAGATTCACCCAAGCGCTTTAGATCTTCTGCTCCAGACCATCGCAACAGAAGCGCTCTCCGCTGAACTCCTGAACTCTTGGATCTGACTGTAATCCTGCCCTCCTCTACTCCAGGTCGTATATTCTATATCATATCACTTCCTTCCCTTTTATCGCTCTCTACACACAATCCTCTTGGTCACCCGCCCCCCCTCATCCTCCAGACGACCTGGCTTACTCTGCTGTAGGGTATACCCCTCAGCCGCCTAGAACTGGCCCATACTGTTCCCGGTGGACGCTATCCTGCTCCTACCCAGACTTTCCAATACAGCTCCCAATGCTCCTGCAATTTCACTGGGCACATGCATATATGATTATCATCTCTCATGTATTCTTTTGTTTCTAGTTTGGTCTCATCTTCCTCGTTTAGATGTCCGCAGCCCCCATGGCCCTGGGATCTTCTAATTGGGGTTTGACTTGAACCTACATTCAAATCCGTCTCGGGCTTGAATCTGGATTCGGGTTCACTCCAGTCGAGGCCACTGTTAGGTCCGCGATCCTAGGGTCATCGGCTATTGTTCATAACGATACATTTTTTTTTCTCTTTTCTGTTTGCTCGGATGTTGGGCTCAAAAGTCTTGGTTTTAAGGATCAGAAATGTACTGACGCTTTAATGGCTTTATATACTAACTATATTTCCCATTTGAATTTGCTGTGCTTCACTCACTCCCTTTTCCAGTATGACTCAGACCTCTCGAGCCCCATGTTCACTGGCTCCGGCGCTCTCAGGCACCCATGCTATATCCCTCCTTTATTTAGGGTCCTGTCAGGGGAGCCGCTTGCACAGTGAACTCATGCGGAAAAAAGTGAAGTCCATGACTATGTTTGCTCTACTCTTGTTATGGTTCCATGTTCGGTTCCCTCCACCCTCCCCCTCCTTCCCACTCCTCCTTTGTTGCACCTCCACATGCATCGTATTCACAATAGCTGACAGCTCTCACTCCGTATTTCATACGAGTCTTCTATACTCATTATTTAACACAATGATCTTGGATCCCCCTAAAAATCCTGTCTTTGACACTGCCTCTTAGGGTAATTTCTTGGAATGTGAAGGGTCTCCGTTCTCCTCACAAGAGAATGAAGAACCTTCGCCATCTTAAGCGGCTAAAAACCGACATAGCGCTACTCCAGGAAACTCACCTTCACGCATCTGACTTCCATCGAATGCAGAAACTGTGGGTGGGATCAGTCTTGGGATCAGAAGCAGTAGGGCGCAAAGCTGGTGTCCTCCTACTGATTCATAGAAACCTATCATGCTCCGTTCTCTCCACTGACACAGACGACCAGGGACGTTTTATCTCATCCCGAATTAGAATCGGCTCGAAGGAGCTGATAATTTAAAACGTCTATGCCCCTAATAATCCAACGAAGTCCTTTTATAGCCTATTGTCCTCACTACTCCTTACCCCCTCACATCTACCCCACCTGATTGGAGGAGACTTCAATGACATCATGCATCTAACAGATGACAGGTCAGCACTGAAGCCCTCAGTAGTAACTCCCTCTCCTTCCACACCTACCTTGTTCGCATCAACCATAGACTCCCTACGTCTCTCAGACTTGTGGCGACTATCTCATCCAACAGACAGGGCCTTTACCTTTTACTCCAACCCTCACAAGACCTTGACCAGAATCGATTACTTCTTCGGCTCCGACAACCTTATCCCCTATATTTCCGACGCCGGAATAGAAGACATTGCCATTTCCGACCATGCCCCGATATCACTCACCCTTGATCAACTAGATCTCCCACCCCATCCCAACCTCTGGCGCTTCCCCTCATTCCTACACAACAACTCTGACTTTCAAAACTACTTGATGCGCTCCTGGGAAGAATTCTCCTCAGCCAATGCCTTACACTCCAGCGACCCAAACCTCCTCTGGGATGCTGGTAAAGCTTTCCTGAGAGGCAGGATCATATCATATGCCACCACATTCAAAAAGACAGCGCTATCGAAATTCAAGTTGGCCAGCACTAGACTACACAGTGCGCAACTCAAACTTGCCACCTCCAACACCCCCACCGACAGGGACGAATGGGCGGCAGCTAAAGCTTCCTTTGACGCTTGGGCAACTACCCTTGAACTTACAAAAAAAGCCCAGCTAGACGCCACCTTTCACAAGTTTGGCAACAAGTCCGGGAAACTACTTTCCAGGCTCTGCAAGGGATCTTTCCGCCCGACTCACATCACCTCGCTCCGAGACCACCAGGGGAAAGTTCACTCTACCCCCCCTAACATTAACAAAACCATGCTGAAGTTTTACACGGCCTTATATGGCCCAGACCCTATTGACAAAGACGCTGCTCGCTCCTTCTTAGATAAAATACACCTCCCTACCATCTCTCCCGCCCAGCTAGAATCCCTTAATGCCCCCATTACAGTACACGAAATTACACTAGCCATTAGAAATCTGCGACCCTCGAAAGCCCCTGGCCCCGACGGCTTCACTAGCGAATTTTATAAAACACTCCCAGATATAACGATACCTATGCTTCATTCCGTATATTCCGGCATTTGGGCCGGTGGCCCCTATCTCCCCACGGGCAATCAAGCAATTATCAAGCTTCTTGCAAAAAAAGGCAAAGACCCCTTAGAACCAGGCTCTTACAGGCCCATTTCTCTACTTAATGTAGATGTAAAAATCCTATCCAAAATAGTGGCCTCCAGATTAGCTATAATCCTCCCCGACCTCATCCACCCTGCCCAATCTGGTTTCGTGAAAGGACGTACTGCCACCCTAAACATTCGTAAGGTGCTACTAGCCCTCGAACAAGCCAAACAGGATCCCAAAGGTGATTATGCTATAATCACCCTAGACGCAGAAAAAGCCTTCGACAATGTAAATTTCAATTGGCTAGAACTATCACTTTCCAAAATGGGCTTCAACGGCCCATTCTGTCACCTTATTAATTCAATGTATACGTCACCCTCAGCTAAGTTAGTTGCAGCAGGCATTCTCTCAGAAGAATTCCGCCTCCACAAAGGTACTCGACAGGGGTGCCCTCTATCCCCCTTGCTATTCAATATTGCTTTAGAACCCCTATCTAGATTCCTGACTGTTAATGCTCCTATCAACGGCATCACGGTAGGCTCCACGGAACTGCGCACATCACTCTTCGCAGATGATGTCCTCATTTTTACATCTAACCCCCCAGCCGACATGTTAACAATCAAAAGCATCTTTGATAACTTTAGAACTTGCTCGGGTCTCCGCATAAATTACTCTAAAAGTGAAATTCTCCCTATCGGTGATAAACCTATACCCCCTTGGTCAAATAACTCCCTCTTTCAAGTTGCCACGTCCCACATCACATACCTTGGGATCAAGATAGGGAAACTGCCCTCCTCTCTTTACCATCTAAATTACCCCCCTCTATTCAGCAAAATCTCACAGGAACTGTCGAACTGGATGGATCTCCCCCTATCGCTCTTGGGAAGGTGCCACCTTGTCAAAATGGTCAGCTTCGCCAGACTATTGTATCCCATGCAAACTATCCCGCTGCTGCTGAGACACAGTGACATCACAGCTCTCAATTCTAAAATTTCCAAATTTCTCTGGCATGGCAAAAGACCACGTATTGCCTTCAGAAAACTGCACCTACCCAGGAGCGAGGGGGGTATTAGCTTACCACATATAAGACTATATAATCTGGCTTGCTTAATAAGGACTAGCCTCGACTGGCTGGTTCAACAATCCCGGCACTCCAACTTTACACTGGAGACTGAAATGGCTCACCCTTTTTCCCTAGTGGCCCTCCTACACTGCAGGTGGAAAACTATTCCCCTCCCGCTTCAACATAACCTCCTACTACGCGACACAGCCCTGGCTTGGAGAGAGGTTAGGAAAATCCTTAAGCTCCCCTCCTACTTCTCCCTCTACCTACCCATCCAAGGTAACCCTGGTTTTATCCCTGGTACACACAGCAATCCCTTTGCCATATGGCAGGAGCATGGCCTGGTAAAATTTTCGGCGCTCTGTGACCCAACGACGGGAAAGATTCTTCCATTCACAGAGGTGGCCACCCAATTCTCCTTACCCCCTTCCCATAGGTTCCACTACAATCAGTGTGTCAGCTTCATATCTAATACCTGCAAAAAAGAATCTCTGAGGTTTAAACAAAGTTTCTTAGATCGGCTGTTGAAGAATGGTCATTTCACAATCTCAGACATCTACAAACCTCTTTTACTTGAAACCTCACCGCCACTTACCTCTACTTCCATAGCCAATTGGGACAAAGATTTCCCCGACCCCAATCTCATTGAAAAAATACTATCTGGCCTTCGCAAGGTTCTCCGTCTCACTCCCAATGAAACATGGAGGGAAACTCAGCTAAAAATAACACACCGAGCTTACATTCCCTTCCTCTCACCCAAATCCAAGAAAGACGGAGTCTCATGCCCCCTATGCTCAGCTTCCAAACCTTCAATCGCACATCGATTCTGGTCCTGCTCTTTCATCTCCTCTTTTTGGGATCAAGTCATCTCCTTCATATTCGAAGTCACGCTATTAAAACTCCCCAAAGACCCTCTCCTCTTGATTTTTGGCTTTTGGGACCCCTTACTGCTACCCTGGTCTCCTTCCTCCTCCAATGCCGCTTCCCTTCAGGGGACGGCCCCCAAACCACCCTCTAAAGACTGGATCTTGCTATGCCTACTCATCGCACGAAGACTCATCCTCAGACACTGGATTTCACCGCAAAGTCCACCCATTACTCAACTCAAAAAGGACTGTGTCAGTCTCCTCTACAAAGAACGACTCCTCACGGATTTCAAGAACCCCAATTCTAGATCCCGCTTCCTCAATAGATGGCAATTGTTCATCTCCTCAACTCTCTCCTCAAACGACCAGCTGGATCTTCACACACTTTCTTTCTCCTATGATGAGCCAATCCCGAAGGATCCGTAACCCATACAGCCTTCTTCATTAAAACCTTGACAAAAAATAAAAAATAAATAAATAAATAAAAACCTTTATGATGGGTGGACTTTCTCCGAAGCCCCCTCTCCTATGAGGCTGCTCCCTCTGAAGCCTACATCTCCCCCCCCCCCTCCCCCTATACCTTCTTGGTTACTCCCCCCCCCCCCCCCCAGTTTGTTACCTATTAGGGTTATTACGCAGTTCCTTCCGGTCTATTGTTCTGCATTGAATGTTTTACTTGACAGCATACATCGAACGGATATTTTCTATCTAATCTGCTTCACATTTCCTGCCATGTAGAGGTTCCACCCAAATGTTACTCACCAAACCCTTTAGCTTGCAGATGTTGTACCTCTAGATCTCCTATTTATTGGATCTTGTATAATTTCTGTAAAATTGACTTACGATTCTTTGTATGTATGCTTTTCTATTTTGTTCTCTTAATAAAAACATTTTGAAAAAAAAAAAAAAAAAAAAATAATGACTTGGTATTAGCCTCTTACAATCCTCCTTACTACAGAGCTCAGACTAGGAGAGAAAGAAGCAGCACAAGGAGCAAATCTGTCTGTTCATGTTGCGGCAAGGAGCATGCTGTTGGAAAGAGAAAGTTAGGTGACTGAGAGATGAACTCATTGCTGTCCAGTTATAGGATGGGGTGGGTCCATGTCAGCCTGGCCTCAAGGGGAGTCAGTTGAACTATGCTGGCTGTAAGACTGGGTAGACCCAGTAGGGCCATCTTTAAAGCAGGGCAAAAGGGGCAGCTGCCCCGGGCACAGTCATTGTTGTAAGGCCCAAAGCAGCTGCCACTGCCCAGGCCTAGGGCATCACTTTGCAGGGGGGCAAGAGTCCCCGCCTGCTTGCACTGTAGCATCTTCAGCTAACTTTTACCTACCTTTGGATTACAAATATCAGAGGAGCCACTTCTAGCTAGCGAAGAAAGAAGATACGGGAGAAAGTACTTTTAGTGAGGCCTCACGTGCAGCTTTAAAGTAGTGGGAGCTCCCAGGTTTAGATATATAGAATATATGTGTTATATATCTTTCATATTGTAATTGTCTGTTGATATATATATTGTACTGACATTATACGTTGGGGTGACAGTGCAATCTCTGTAACCACCTGCTTTGATATACCTTCAGTAAAAGTATTTCTGGTTAAGTTTACAGTTGTGTGGCGTACTGTTTTTCCCCACCAGGTGGAGCCAGAGGATCCTGAGGGATTTATACAGGTACTTTATACTGTCTTATTTTGTACTGTATTGCATTGCACCACAGCTGTGCCAAGGGGATAGAGTCAAGTCAGAGAGGTTTCTCAAAAGAGTTCAGGCCCAATTCAAGCTAGCAGCTCCTTTGGGGGTCAGTGCTACATATGGGTTGTTTTTTCTTCTTTTAATTGGCTAATAATTGTATCTAACTATTCTTGTTTGGAGCTCTGCTTTAAAATTTGCTGATTTTGGCATACAAGTAACAAATCTGGTGGAGTTTAGGGAATTATCCCAATCTATGAATATGTAAGAGACACATCAAATATAGCCCTGTATAGGAATGCCCATGCAGCTGTCAAATATTCATAGACCGTTAACTAACGTGTTATTGTTGTAGTTATAAAGAAAGCTACACTTGATGTACAAGCTCAGTTGACAGGAAAAACAAATATCAAAAGGACCGAGATGTCTCCATCTGTGAAACATATCTAACAGAAATAAACAAATCTCTTGAAATCTGATGAGCTGGCAATTCCCCCAATCCCTTTTAGCAGTTGGATTCATTGTGTTTGCATCCAACAGTCCAGTGCTTTTCCCTTTTTTTTTTTTTTTTTTACATTTTAAAGCCTTTCAAGCAAATAAAAAAAAAAAAAAAAAGTGTAGGACATTTTCAATAGACCAGAAGCACACCAGGAATATGGAATTGGATCCACAACATATGTTGCTATGTTGTCATTTTAGGTGTAGAGGTTATTTTTCTGTATGCATACAGTAGGTACCTGACATTAAAGCTGAATTCTACAAATTCAGCCATTTTGTAAAAAGTGCAGGCACGCCATGAGATACATCCAAGGAGGTGCATGACATCTCCTGGACTAATATCTATTATTTATATCTGACAGTTTTATGGCTCTGCCAGAGCATCAGGTGATGAGAGAAGAGAGAGAAGCACACAGAGCAGCTGTGCCGCCTGTCAGGAAAGGCTCCGCCATAGGGCAGATAAAGTTCCAAGGCACACATATGCGCATGTGCCAGCCAAGATATATTGGTCAATTTTTTTCTGGTACTGTCTATGCTATATGGATAGGCTACATGTAGGCTACAATGAAGTTGGCATTGAAATACACACTCAACCAGCCACTGCACCAGGTACACCTGTTCAATTGCTTGGTAACACAAATTGCAAATCACCCAATCACATGACAGCAACTCAATGGATTTAGGCATCTAGACGTTTCATAGTTTCATAGTTAGTTTCATAGTTAGTAAGGTTGAATAAAGACACCAGTCCATCCAGTTCAACCTGAGTAAGTGTCTACAATTGTACCTATCCCTGTACATTGCACACTCAAATTGGTCCCTACCCTCAAGGAGCCCACAATCCAAGGTCCCCATTCATATACTAGGACCAATTTTTGGACAGAAGCCAAATAACCTAGCTGCATGTCTTTGGATTGTGGGAGGAAACCAGAGTACCCGGAGGAAACCCACGCAGGCACAGGGAGAACATGCAAACTACAGGCAGGTAGTGTCGTGGTTGGGATTCGAACCAGCGACCCTTCTTACTGCTAGGTGAGAGTGCTAACCACTACACCACTGTGCCGTGGTGAAGATGACCTGCTGAAGTACAAACCGAGCATCAGAATGGGGAAGAAAGGGATTTAAGTGACTTTGAATGCGGCATGGTTGTTGGCCCAGACGAGCTGGTCTGAGTATTTTAACCTCTTGCCGACCAGCCGGCATCATAATACGACGGTAGGTCAACACGGCTGCGCAAACCACCATAGGTGTACGTTGGCCGCTTTAAGAGGTATAGGGGGCGTGGTGCGGCGTGACGCCGGAGCCGATGTGTGTGGCCGGATGCCACGATGTCCACCGGCGACCCACGTTCACTCCTCTTATTCATAGGGTTGCGCCGATTTTCGACTTCACCATGCTGGGTGTTTGCTCTTTCTCGGGTTGTTCCGACCATTTTCCAACAAGCACATCCGCACTTAGTTAAAAAGCTCAGACGGGCAGATTCAGGACACAACTCTGGTCAATCTTCCTGTTGTTTTTAATATTCTTGGCATGTTCATGCATATGACAGTTTCAGAAATATATGTAAGTACATATGTCGTCTGTACTCATTACCAACATTGTACTTTGTTATTTATTCATATGGCTATTAAGATTGTATGCCTAAACTGTTTGTTAATATATTATAGACATATGATTGACTCTCACGTACCCCTGAAGAAGGAGATTTTGAAAACTCCGAAACGCGTTGGCTGAACTATAAGAAAAAATATTGTCAATTGATATGATGACATATATGATTGATATGATGACTGTTAGAACGTATATGCATTGTTGTTAACATTCCGCTTTTTATTCTGTACCTCACATAGTAACTTTGATTTTTTTTTTATACCTTTCTACTTATTATGGAATCCTAGTGCCTTTAAAGTCCAGTTAGGGGATTACTCTTCTTTCGATTTAGATATTTGGATGTGGCACCTTTCAGAGACTTTCTCTGATAATAAAATTGGTCGCAATCACTCCTGAGATAGACAGAACAGGAACTGTCAATGTAAACAAACAGATCCCCACTTTGTCAGGAAAGTAGAGAGATATCTGCGGTTCCTAGTGATCAGGAACAGCAATCTCTCTCCTCCTCCAGTCAGTAGACTCCCCCACAGTTAGAAACACCTCCCTAGGGAACACTTAACCCCTTGATCGCCCCCTAGTGTTAACCTCTTCCCTGACAGTGACATTTATATAGTAATCAATGGCTATTTTTAGCTCTGATTGCTGTATAGGTGTCAATGGTCCCAAAAAAGTGTCAAAAGTGTCCAATCTGTCTGCTGCAATGTCGCAGTCCTGCTAAAAATCCCAGATCGCCGCCATTACCAGTAAAAGAAAAAAAAATAATGATAAAAATGCCATAAATCTATCCCCTATTTTGTAGACGCTATAACTTTTGAGAAAAGCAATCAATATACGCTTATTGCGATTTTTTTACCAAAAATGTGTAGAACAATACATACTGGCCTAAAGTGATAAAGAACATTTTTTTGGGATATTTATTATTAAATATTGTTTTTTTTTTCGCTCAGTTGTTGTTTATAGCGCAAAAAAAAAAAAAACCGCAGAGGTGATCAAATGCCACCAAAAGAAAGCTCTATTTGTGGGAATAAATGGACATAAATCTTGTTTGTGTACAACGTTCCATGACCACGCAATTGTCAGTTAAAGCGACTCAGTGCTGTATCACAAAAAATGGCCTGGTCAAATGGCCTGGTGGTTAAAAACTGCTGATCTACTGAGATTGTCACGCACAACCATCTCTCGGGTTTACAGAGAATGGTTCAAAATAGAGAAAATATCCAGTGAGCGGCAGTTGTGTGGACGTAAATGCCTTGTTAATGTCAGAGGCTAGAGGAGAATGGGCAGACTGGTTTGAGATAAAAGAAAGGCAACAGTAATTCAATTTTTCACTTGTTACAACCAAGGTATGCCAAATATGATCTCTGAATGCACAACACATCGAACCTTGAAGCAGATGGGCTAGAACAGCAGAAGACCACTCCTGTCTGCTATGAACAGGGAACGAAGGCTACAATTCGTGCAGGATCACCAAAATTGGATAATAGAAGTTTGGAAAAACATTGTCTGATCGGATGAGTCTTGATTTCAGCTGCAACATTCAGATGGTAGGGTCAGAATTTGCCATAAATAACATGAAAGCATGGACCCATCCTGTCTTATATCAACGGTTCAGGCTGGTGGTGGTGGTGTAAGGGTGTGGGGGATATTTTCTTGGCACACGTTGGGCCCCTTAGTATCAATTGAGCGTCATTTAAACGCCACGGCCTACCTGAGTATTGTTGCTGACCATGGTTATCCCTTTATGACTACATTGTACCCATCTTCTGATAACTCCTTCCAGCAGGATAATGCACCATGTCACAAAGCTCAAATCATCTCACCACTGGTTTCTTGAACATGACAGTGAGGTCACTGTACTCCGATGGCCTCCATAGTCACCAGATCTCATCCAATAGAGCACATTTGGGTTGTGGTGGAATGGGAGATTCACATCATGGATGTGCAGTCGACAAATCTGCGTGATACTATCATGTCACTATGGACCAAAATCTCTGAGGAATGTTTCCAACACCTTGTTGAATCTACAGTATGCCACAAAAAATGAAGGCAGTTCTGAAGGCAAAGGAGGGTCCAACCCGATACTAGCAATGTGCACCTAATAAAGTGTCCGGTGAGTGTATGAGAGTATGTTCTTCAAATAGTCTTTAATAAGAGCTGTTGTGAGCTTACTATTCTTCAAAGCAGGTTGAAATCTCCCTGATGGACAAAATCAAAAGAGACTATTTGCTCAACAAGCTATTTTATAATATAATGGCAGCAAATTTTATGTTTCCATTTCAATATGTAACAAACTTGGATATTCCTTGCAGCCCAGGATGTTTGCTGGGGACTCTTTGTTGGGTAATGCCTGGGCAATTTGGAGGCACAGTAATGTAGAGTTGGGATCTCTTGCATCTTGCACCTCAATAACTTTTGTATCCATTACACATAATCTGTATATGTTTTCTGGTTAACTCTGAGTGTCTCTTCTACATTGCGTGGCGATCCTTTAAGCTCCTGGGAAAAAGCTAATTGTAATGCTGCCTACAGCAGAGGTTTATGCAATTTCTCCCTGAGGAAGCAAGCTTTTGTCCTGCGAAACATGTTAGAGATGAAGAACTTTATGTGAGATTCCCTTTGTGATCAACTGGGATCATCAACAATATACTGGCATAATCTGCAAGTGTACAGTGTTTTTAAACATTACCATGATGTATGATATTCATATTTTAGTTCTTCACATTTAATGTCTTGAACAAAAACAATTTTTTTTTATCTTTATAATTTGGTGTGGTGCCTAAAAAGTCCTAGTAGCTCTTCTTGTTAGGGAGTTGATTAATTTTCTATGATATTCCTAAATTGACCTTAAAATCAAATTGGAGCTTTTTGGTAAACTTTGTAACTAGCTTGAGCTTAAAAGTCCCCTTTTACGCTAGGGAACCAGTCGGGTCCACCTGTCCATTTTTCAGGCGGAACTGATCGGACCCACGAGTCTCCTCTATGGAGTGGCGGGTGTCAACGAACATGTGTTCGCTTACAATCCAAAAGGAAGGGTTAATTGATACAAAAGGTAATAACTGTGTGGGATGAGTTGATGGAGAAAGTAGAACTTTGGTTTTTAGGTGGAGGTAGGAAAAGCATCCCTGGAATCATGGGTTTTTCAGAGATCGAGGGAAGACAGAGTAAGAGATAGCTGGAGAGATTAAGGTAAGGAGTTCCAGAGGATGGGAGAGGCTCTGAAGAAACCCTTGAGGTGAGCATGGGAATTGGTGATGAGGGAGCAAGAATGCAGGAGGTCTTTGGAGAAGCAGAGATTACAGCTTGGTTGATATTTTGAGACTAGGATGGTGATGAAGCTCAAGGTAAAAATGTGAATGGCTTCATGGGTTGTTGTTACCATTTTGAATTGTATTAGTTGGGTAAGCAAAAGCCAGTAGAGGGATTGGCAAAGAGGGGTGGTGGACACCGAGCAGTTGGTAAGGTGGATGTGTCTGGCAGCAGAAATCATGATGGACTGAAGGGGGGAAAACCTGTGTAAAGGTAGACCAATGAGGAAGGAGGTGCAGTAGTTGAGTCGAGAGATAACCAGGGAGTGAATTAGTAGTTTTGTGGTGTAGTTGATTAAGAAGGGCCATATTTTGGAGATGTTACATAGGTTAAGGCAGAAAGATGGACAGTATTTGGATGTGGGGCTGAAAGAAGAGGTCAGAGTCCAGAAATAAGGTGTCTACTTTCAGTCCCTTACTCAGGGCAAAATGAAAAAGTCATTTGATATCCCACTTCCTCCACAATTCCCACCACTACATTCCCCTGACAAAGACCTGTGAAGTTCCCAGTACTTTTGGTCATGGGGGTTCATGTGACTCTTATGCCGCGTACACACGACCGGACATTCCGGCAGACTAGGTCCGACGGTCTTACCGGCGGACTTTTGGCAGAAGTCTGACGGACTTTACGAACGAACGGACTTGCACACACAAGAACGGACTAAGTCCGTTCGAAAGTCCGTTAGTTTTGAACGTGATGACATAAACGTGACTAAATACCTTATATACTCGAGTATAAGCCGAGTTTTTCAGCACATTTTTTTGTGCTGAAAGTGCCCCCCTCGGCTTATACTCGAGTCAAGCACTTTTCTGTAGCAAAAAATGAAATTTTCCGACCCGACTTTGGGGCCTTGTATCTTTGGTGCTAGGAACCTCAAATTTGGCGTACAAACCCAGTGGAACCAACACTACAACATATCCAAATTTGGGGTTCCTAGTACCAAGTGGCCCCGAGATACAGGACCCTAAATTCGGTCAACTGTGTCCATCTGCAGCAATGTCATTTCGGGACCCTTTGGGTCCAGAGACCTTAAACTACCAAGTTTGAAGTTCAGGGGACCTATGGCTGCAAATGGGCACAGTGAGGCCGCAAATGGGCACAGTGAGGCTGCAAATGGGCATTGTTGACCCTCTTTTCCACTTACAGTAGCTGCGTATTTCTCACCCTAGGCTTATACTCGAGTCAATAAGTTTTCCCATTTTTTTGTGGTAAAATTAGGTGCCTCGGCTTATATTCGGTTCGGCTTATACTCAAGTATATATGGTAAGGAAGTTTAATAGCCAGTAGCCAATAGCTACCCTTGCGTCGTATTTGGTCCGTCGGACCAGCACACACACGAGCGGTTTTCCTGATTTAAGTCCGTCGGAAAGATTTGAAACATGTTCTATTTCTAGGTCTGCCCGACTTTTTTTCCCCGAAAACGAACGGACTAGCCCACACAGGATCAGATTGTCCAACGGACTAATCCCGTCGGACCTAGTCTGCCGGAAAGTCTGGTTGTGTGTACGCGGAATTACTGTATTTTATAGTGAAGTAGCAGCCAACTGGTATGTAGACTTGCATCAGAGGGGGACCAGGCATCCAACACCAAAAGTATGTTGATTTTCCTAAGTTGATCGAAAAATGGAATTGTAACTTTTTTGCAAACTTTGTAACTAGCTTGAGCTTAAGGCCCCTTTCACGCTAGGGGACCAGTCAGGTCCGCCTGTCAGTTTTCATAGCATACTTTTTTGTCTTATTATTTTTTTCTTTACAAAGGTTTTTTATTAAGTAGCATGGATATATATAAAAAGAATCAACTGACAGGCAATTGAAAAACAACAATACATGAGACATTACACAGGGTTCAAATCCAAAGTGAAGAGAAAAGCAATTACAGTGAGTAAAATAATACGCTAGATAAGCTAAACCACTGTAAGCAAGGTAATGTTCAAGTGTTCTTTGAAAAACAAGTATCAATGAGAGTTTTGGGATTTTAAATGAGGCACAAATAATGTACCTCTATCCCTGATTCAGGTAAATAAGAAAGGAGTGAGGGACTTTAAATGAGCCAATTGACTTGTGGAGGTAGGATGGTTGGTAAATATTATTTATTTGTAACAATAGTATGAAACAAGTAAAAAATGATTTATATATATATATATATACATATATATATATATATATATACATACACATGCACACATGGCGTGAACATAATGGATACATTGGATACATATGTTTCAGCTTGACAACACATGAGAAATATTAAATATCGATAAAAAGGTATAAATACAAATATGTAACATGTCATAGAGATGGCATTTGGCAATAAGGTAAAAAATATCAATCTTGAGCATGATTAATTGTGGATAAAATACAAGATATTTCCTAACAGGCATTGGTACACCATATGGAACAGAGCTGCTGTAGAAACAAGAAAAGATACACATACACATAAATAGTTACATAGTACTCAATGAATGTATAAAAGGTATATAAGGGCCAGTAACTAGATCATGAGCCAGACTTGACTGAGCACCCCATGGAAACTCAACGCGTTTCATGGCTATATGCCATTTATCAGGAGTTGGGTACAGAAATAAACTGTAAATACAAATAGATATGTGGTATTAGTTAATATATTCTACCCGTAGGGGGAGAAAGAACCTCATGGGGAGAAAGGGATCTATACTCACAGGTCAGCTAAAGCACTGTGCTGGGCTAGTATCGAGAAAGATGGGACCCCAAAATGGTTGTCTGTTCCGGAGATACCTCATATCCATTTGTATTTATAGTTTATTTCTGTACCCAACTGCTGATGAATGACATATAGCCATGAAACACGTTGAGTTTCCATGGGGTGCTCAGTCAAGTCTGGCTCATGATCTAGTTACTGGCCCTTATATACCTTTTATACATTCATAATTCATTGAGTACTATGTAACTATTTATGTGAATGTGTATCATTTAGTTAATTTAGTTGTGACAAAGAGGTGCGTTCTACTCGTAATAAGGATTCTATAGGTTTAAATAGAAGGGCTTCACAGGGGTTTCTCTTTACATTTGAGTGAAGTAATGTTCGTAAAAGTGCGTAAACCCGGATCCAAAGTCTAGTCGCCTTGGGGCAGAACCACCAGATATGAGACATCGTCCCTGGCTGGGAACATCTGCAAAAGCAGGTTGGCGGATATTGGGGAATTATTCGTGCCAGGCATGCAGGCGAATAGTACCATCGATAAATGACCTTATAGGCATTTTCTAGAGTGACTACATTTCTGGAGCTCTCAGAAGCAGCTTGGAGCATAATCTGCCAATCCGCTGGTTCCAGCTCCACTGATGGTTCATGTTCCCACTGTTGTTGGAAAGGGCGCATTGGAGGTTTCCTAGAGGATATATTTGAAGCATATATCAAGGAATTAATACCTGTGGAATGCGGGTGCAACCTACAAATGCTCTCGAAGAACGAAAGAAGGTAATGTGTCACGTAGGACCTAAGGAGGCCCTGATAAAAGTGATGGAGTTGAAGATATCGATGTTCCCACAGATGTTCCCACAATGGTAGTTTGTGTGAGGAGCCAAAGGTGCCAAAGATTATGATTGCAAGTGGGGTTAGTAAAGAGTGAAGGTCTAAAAACCCGTTGTCATTCTACCATCCAAACTGGTCAGGGTTGGCCATGCCAGGGAGAAATAAAGGGCAATTAAAGAAGCGTAAGAGATGTAGGTGTGGTGAGATCAGACCTGTCGGGTATTTAATTGAATCCCAAAGGCGGAGTGTGTGTGACAAAGGGCTTATATCTTTTGGGTGGGAGGAAGGAGGAAGCCAAGGTAAGGAGGACAACGGTATAGGGTGTGAATCTATCAAGTCTATGGTGGCCCATAAGGGAAGGTGGTGGGTCTCATGCATGTAGGAGATTTGCAAGTCTGAGGGTAATTGCTGCAAATTGTCATCCTGGTATGCTAGATCAGCAGAGGAGAAGAGCCGCAATGTCTCGTCAGGAGCTGGAGGCTCCACGCCATTTTGGTTGTCTTCACAGTGGGAGGAGACTTGTGCTGTGCCCGCAGTTAATTCTTTGTTTTGTGTCTCTTGTACATGCTCAGGTGTAGCGCAGGCGATTGGGGAGCTCCGGTTGTCAGAACGGGTGCAGTTGTGAGGAGAGGGAGCCCACTATGCTGCTGTTTGTGTCTGGGTGGCACAGAGCAGGGAGATCAAACAGCCATCTTCCGAGGCTCCGCACATGTGCCAGGTCCGCCTGTCAGTTTTTCAGGCGGGACTTTCATCGGACCCTCCAGTCTCCTCTATGGAGCTGTGGGTGTCAATGAACATGTGTCTGTTGACACCCACTGACATCCAATCCGATCCTATCCTCTAAAAACAGATGGACGGGGATCCTGTGTCTGTTTCTGATCTGCATTAGTGGAGTGGACACGGGCCAGCCATCCACCTTGTATATGCCCTTTTACTGGGTGAATTGCTACGCTTTTTTTTTTTATTCTATTTAAAGTGTAAGTAAACCCATTTATTTAACAGTTTAAAAAAATGGTTACATTCCTGGCATGCCGGGAATATGACTGTCACATTGTTTGTGCTCTCAACCAAACTGTCAAACCATCCAATGGCTGGTGTCATAACTGATCACATGTGCAGCATTATGGCAGTTGAAGATTAAACAGAGGCCAAGGTGGCAGCTTCCTTGGCTGAAAACGATAGGAGGGTTTACTTCCACTTTAATTACCTTCTCTCTTTCTTACATAGTCTTTCTCTTTTTTTTCCCTCTCCATCCTGTCTTATAAGAAACTTATATAAATAAGGAAGAAAGGGTCATTCCTGAGCATATATCCCAGGGCATTCAATTCTTAAATGTCTGAAACATAACCAGTCGATGTCCAGAATATCATTTGACATGACAAACTGCTGGAGAACCTATGTTTCAGCCGTGCCCGGGAAGCTATTAATAATAGCACAATAAGTATCAGGTCACATCACATTCCTCGTTTTTTTTAACTGTTCTTAACATATTTTTGGAGCACGGCTGAATTACACTTTCATTGATTTCTTCCCTTAAAAGTGATCTGATCAATTTTTATGACATTGAGCGTGGAAAAAAGTTATGAGCCTCATATTGCGCTTGCATTTCCTCTGTGGATTGTTTCAAAATGTGATCTGACAACTTGTTTTAGTGAATTCGATGTTTTACTACAAAACGGGAACACTTGAGAGTTGGATTCATTTTAACGGTTATTTATGGTTCTGTTTGTTGAGCGTTCTTTCAGGGCAGTTTGTTCCTGGCAGTCTAATCATGGTGGGTAATGGTTTGAATGGGTCAGAGATGCATTGGTCTGTAGCTGCACAGGTTTAGAATCGAGGGCCGATATTGATGTGTTGGCCGTTTTGCAGTTAGAAATCTGTATAAAGGTATGTAAACCCTAACAATGAACTTCAATTATTTGCTCCTATTTGGTCTGTTACTGTAAATACACCATTGAAAGTATTTTGTTATATCAGTTGCAAACAATTACCTGTTAATTCTTTAAGAAATCTTAACAGTTGATAGCTTCATGTGCTTTTTGTCTGTCCTGCACATCGGTTTAAAGTGGAACAGAAGCCTAATCGATCCGTGACTGCTACCCCCCCCCCCCGCCTTCCCCTACCCCACCGTGTAAAATCCAAAATGCTAACCACAACATACAAAGCCATCCACAACATCGCCCCCCCATCTACATCACCAACCTCATCTTCAGATATCACCCAAATCATACCCTCCGCTCCTCCCAGGACCTCCTGCTCTCTAGCTCCCTTGTTACCTCCTCCCATGCTCACCTTCAGGACTTCTCCAGAGCCTCTCCCATCCTCTGGAACTCCCTGCCCCATTATGTCTAATCAGCCCCTACCCTGTCCACCTTTAGGAGATCCCTGAAAACTCATTTATTCAGGGAAGCCTATCCCACACCCACCTAACAACACCTTTCACAGTAAGAGCTGTGAAAATGTGGAATAGACTCCCTCCAGAGGTGGTTCTGGCTAACTCAGTAGATTGCTTTAAGAAAGGCCTGGATACTTTCCTAAATGTACATAATATAACTGGGTACTAACATTTATAGGTAAAGTTGATCCAGGGAAAATCCGATTGCCTCTTGGGGGATCAGGAAGGGATTTTTTTCCCCTGCTGTGGCAGATTGGAGCATGCTCTGCTGGGTTTTTTTTTTGCCTTCCTCTGGATCAGCTGTGGGTGTGGAATTGGGTGTGTTGGATTATACGATGTTTTTTATTTTTATTTATTATTTCTTTTTTTTTGTGGTTGAACTGGATGGACTTGTGTCTTTTTTCGGCCTAGCTAACTATGTAACAACAACTGTCCCCGAGCCACCCCCATCAAATCATTCTCTGCAGCTATTGCCTTTTGTACCACCACCCCATCCCTTTAGAATGTAAGCTCTATGAGCCGGGCCCTCCTGTACCTCTTATATTGAACTATACTGTAATTGTGTTGTCCCCTCTATACATTGTAAAGCGCTGCATAAACTGTTGGCACTATATAAATTGTGTATAATAATATAACAAATAAGAATAATCGGGTGGCACAGTTGCTAAGTGGTTAGCACTTCCACCTAGCAGCACTAGGGTTGCTGGTTCAAATCCCAACCACAGCACTACCTGCCTGGTGTTTGCATGCCCCCCCCCCCCCGTGCCTGTGTGTGTTTCCTCCCATACTCCAGAGACATGCTGGTAGGTTAATTGGCCCCAGTATAAATATAAGTTAGGGACCTTAGATTGTAAGCTCCTTGAGGGCAGGGACTGATGTGAATGTATAATAAATATGTAAGGCACCGTGCAAATTGATGATGTTATATAAGTACAGTACCTGTAATAAATAATCATATCAAGTCCTAAAATAGTCTATCCTTCGACCCCACATCCAAAGCTTGCCGCTTCAACCTATGCGAAATCTGTAAAATATGCCCCTTCCTAACCAATAACACTACAAAGCTTCTAATTAACTCCCTGGTCATCTCTCGCCTTGACTACTGCAACTCCTGGCTTATCTTTACATAGGCTATCCCCCGCTCAGTCCACCATAAATGATGCTGGCAGACTCCATCCATCTTACCAACTGCTCAGTGTCTGCTACCCTTCTCTGCCAGTCTTCACAGGCTTTCGCTCACCCAACAAATGAAATTCAATATACTTACAAAGCCATCCACAACTTAGCCCCCAGCTACATCACTAACCTAGTCTCAAAATACTAACCAAATTGTTCTCTTAAGTAACGTGTAGTATGCTTAGAAAAATAGTTGCTCTCCCAGTTCAGTCTATGTTGTTAAAATGTGTGAGATGACCTCAGCCTTACACCATTCCACAAGCCATGCCCTCTGACATGTTTCGCCCCATCCACCCGAGCTTAGTCATAGACCTCTATGACTAAGCCCCGGTGGGAGGGGCAAAAGATGTCGGAGAGCTTGGCTTGTGGAGGGGTGTAAAGCTGAGGCCATCTCACATGTTAACAACATAGACTGGACAGAGAGAGCAGCTATTTTTAAAGCATACTATATACTACTGTATGGTGATATTTCATGCTGGCACCCCATTTCTGAGCACCAGTGGGCCAATATATATATATACCTTTTTTACCTATAGCGGAAATACAAGTATAAGCAAGTCAACAAATTATTTTCTTTATTCCTCCGAAGGCCGACTGCTCTCTAGCCCCCTTGCAACTTCCTCCCATGCTTGCTTCCAGAACTTTTCCCAAGGCTCTCCCATCCTCTGGAACTCCCTATCCCAATCTTTTCAGCCATCTCCTAATCTGTCAATTTTTAGGCAATCTCTGAAAACCTTTCTCATCAGAGACGCCTATCCTGCCCTCACCTGATAACTTTTATTTTATTTTCTTATATGCTCATCCCCTACAATTACTAATCTTTGTATCACTTGACCCTCCCTTTTAGATTGTAAGCTCTAATGAGCAGGGCCCGCTGGTTCCTCCTGTATTGAAGCATATTGAAATTGTACTGTCTGCCCTAATGTTGTAAAGTGCTGGACAAACTGTTGTCACTATATAAATCCTGTATAATAATATTTTTAATTTTTATAATAATATTCCCCTAACCTGTATAAAAATAATCTATATACTTATTTTTAACCTGCTTTGGTCAGGTCAAGTGATCATGCAGCTCCAACTCTCCTGTGTCCGTGAGCAGCTGCTGCAAGGGAGAGAATGGAGCTTCGGCAACAGTTGGGCTATGGAAACTTATGGGTTATGTCACTTCTCCTAGAATTCAAAGCCATTGTTGAGGACTCCTGTAGACAGAGCTGCACATCATGTGACAGTACTTGATCAGATTAAAATAGGTAATTATACAGATCTTGTTTGTACGGGTTAGACAGTATAGGCTTCTCTTACACTTTAATTCTTCCCAGCTATCTCTAGGGACTACAGAACACCTTCCCTCTATGTTACGGAGAAAGGGGAGGGGGTATCGTAATAGTTAGTGGTGGGACCAAGCCATCTATAGCCCAAAACTGCACCCAGCCTCCAACCCCAAGACGTATGAGCATTATGTGTCAGCAAAAATCCACCCCCCCCCCCCAACCCCCCCTCTTAGCACAAATCTCCTTCCCCCATCCCCCTTCCCGAGACAAATCTCCCTAAACCACCACTCCACTCCACTAGCACACCTCTCCAAAGTTTCCCTCCTAGAACAATATATACCTCCTGCTGCCCCCAAATTCCTCCTTCCAACACAAATCCCCTCCCCCCAATCTCCTTGCAGCGCCCCCTCTCCACCTTACATGATACCAAAATGCCCAGGGCAGCTTCCCCTCCTTCCCACCCCTTGTCCCGGTCCTGGTAATAGTTTCCTAGGTTGACAATGCTGCTCCTCCATAGATACAGTATGGTGAGTGAACGTTGTTACCCTAGGACAGGAAATGTGTTACTGGCCGGTGAAAAAAAGAAAAGGAAAAAACCTCCAAACTAAAATAAAAAAAATCAGCCACTACAGCTAAAGACATTGTTTATATATTTTGATATAGGATCAGTGAATACAACAAACACCAAAATAAATAAGAAAAGTTTGCGATAACTGACATGTTTTCTGGCAAATTTTTGGTTACAAATGTAAAGTTTGCAAAATAGGCAATTTTAATATTATTATTCAGGATTTATACGGTATGGTGCCAACAGTTTGCACAGCACTACAAAATGGAGGGAGACAGTACAGTTATAATACAATTTAATACAAGAAGGGTCAGAGGGCCCTGCTCGTAAGAGCTTACAATCTAAAAGGAAGGGCCAATTGATACAAAACGTAACAACTGTGAGGGATGAGTTGATGGAGAAAGTAGAAGTTGGGTTTTTAGGTGGAGGAAGGATAAGCCTCACTGGAAAGATTGAGCTTCAGAGACCCTGTAGGCAGTCAGAGTAGTAGATAGGTGGAAGAATTGGGGTAAGGACATGTAGAGGATGGGAGAGGATCTGAAGAAATCCTGGAGGCGAGCATGGGAGTTGATGACAAGGGAGCTAGAAAGCAGGAGGTCTTGGGAGGAGCAGAGATTACAATTTGGTTGATATTTTGAGACTAGGTTGGTGATGTAGCTCAAAGCAAGAATGTGGATAGCTCTATTGGTTGTTGTTACCATTTTAATTTTCTTAGTTGGGTAAGCAGAAGCCAGTAGAGGGATTGACAGAGAGGGGTGGTGGTCACTGAGCAGTTGGTAAGGTGGATGAATTTGGCAGCAGAATTCACGATGAACTGAAAGGGGGATAGCCTGTTTAAAGGTAGGCTGATGAGGAAGAAGGCACAGTAGTTGAGTCAAGAGATAACAAAGGAGTGAATTAGTTGTTTTGTGGTGTAGTTGGTTAAGAAGGGTCATATTTATGAGATGTTACATAGGTTAAGGCAGCAAGAATTAGACAGTGGTTGGATGTGGGGCTGAAAGAACAAGTCAGAGTCCAAAAATAAGGTATCTCCTTTCAGTCCCTAATTCAGAGCAAAATCTAAAAGTCATTTGATATCCCACCTCCTCCACCCTTCCAGGCACTACATTCCCCTGACAAAGCCCTCTGAAGCTCCCAGTACTTTTGGGCAGTGGCGGCCCGTCCAACAGGGGCGCACTGGCGCCACCAATCCTATCCATGTGTCTGGCCCCCTGATCTACATTCAGGGGCCCCGGATGAATGGATTACAATGGGGGGTGTTTTTTCTGAAGCACGTGATTAGAGCCAGAGGCTCTAATAGGCTTCAAAAAAGGGTGGTCTCAGGCGCAGAGCATTACGCTCCGAGCCCATCCAGTTCTGTTACAATAGCAAATTAATATTCGCTATGGTAACACTGAATCTCCTAATGGTCAATCAGGAAGCGGATCATGAGACCCGTCACCCAATTGGCCAAAAGGAGATCCGATTAGATTGGCCGGCAGGAGACGCGCGGCGCACGGAGGAGAGGAGAGAGAAGACGCATGCAAGGGAACCGAACAGCAAACAAGCAGCCCAGAGAAAAGCTGCCACCGCTGCCCACGAGATGAGGTAAGTGCGGGGCCCCAACTGACTCACCGACCAGTGAGGGGTTGCCACCCATGACCCGGCTAACCATGGGGGGGTCAGGGGGCTGCCATCTGTTACCTGGGGGGTGGCGGCAGGTGGATTGTTTGTTGCCCCCCCTAAAAAAAACACCAGCCGCCACTGTTTTTGGCCATGTGTCTTATAGTGAAGTAGCAGCCAACTGGTATGTAGAACTGTATCGCTCCGAGGGGGACCAGGCATCCAACACTCCCAGTATGTCTGTGCTTATCTTAATCATCAGCTTAAAAATCGTCTGTCTTTTTTCCATTTACCTGTCTAGAACTTGGACTCTACTTGCAAATTACCTGCCTACCAGTCTGCTGGCCATCTTTCTAAGGGCCTACACTGTTCTAGCATATGTCCTTCCTATTACTGGCCCTTGCTCCTGGCAACATTTAGGGTCTACTGTATGGGCGGCCTGTCAGGTTTAGTTTATATAGAAATATGTAAAAGGATAATTTCATTTCACAGCATTCCTGTGAGATAAAATAAGCTATTTAAAGGCCAAGCATTTCACACCAGGAAACACTGTGTCAAAAATTGAAGAGAAAAAAAAAAAGAGATATTAAAATGAATCTGATTTTACAGCTACATCTGTTCCTGTTTTTTTGGTGCTGCATCTGCTTAGCAAACTCTACACAAAGCCTGAACAATTTCTATAAAAATATAATTAGAAGAAAAAAAAAGATTTGAATGAATATGGATTGCTGTATGTGGCTTTGTAAAACTTTACTTGTTCGTACAGTAAATGCTTTAGGTATTACTATACAACTATAGATTAACCCCTTCTTGACTAGAGTTCAATGAAACCTATGTGTCCAGACCAAAGTTAGCAGTATGTGTCAGTTAACTTGGTAGCAGCAGCTATGAGCTTGTTGCCATTTTAATCAGCTGACTCCCCGTCGTCATGTAAAGTGGTTGGGGTGGCTATACAGACGGATAGTGTGGCACGCCCCTTCCTGCTGGACTCCAATCTGTGGTTCCCTGGTCCTCCCACTCCTCCTGGAACCACAATAAACTGTCTCAGGATGGTTGAGCGGGAAGAGATCAAGAAACATCCATTCTTTGATCTCGTCTTCAGTAATTGAAGCCAGAAGCACTCAGCTCTGAGCATTTCTGTATTAATAGCTCATACTCCCTGGCTGCTACAGCTGGGGAGGCAGCTAATCAAGCACAAGCTGTTGATTAGCTGCTGTGTAATGGCAAGGGAGACTCTGGGGGACTTAGGCTCAGTTCACACTGCTGCGACTTGGGATCCGACTTGTGGGGGATTTTAATTATCCAGACCTAGACAGGGTGGAAGGAACCACGCATTCATCTAAGGCTGACCAGTTCCTAAATGTCTTGCAGGACAATTTCATGGGTCAGATGGTAAATGCACCAACTATAAACAAAGCATTACTAGACCTACTGATTACCAACAATACAGACCTGATCACGGGCAATTTTGGAAACGGTGATCACAGGTCAATTAGTTTTAGTATAAATCACACAAATAGGAAACATAAGGGGAATACAAAGACACTGAATTTCAAAAGAGCCAACTTCCCTAAACGACGATCCTTGTTAGAAGATAATAATTAAGATAAAATCTTAGGAACAAAGAATACAGAGGAAAAATGTGTATGCTTTAACCGCTTCCCGACCGCCCACTGCATATATACGTCAGCAGAATGACACGGGCAGGCAGAATCACGTACCGGTACGTGGTGTTATGGATTGGATGAGAACCAGAACCAAGGTCTGGTATTTTTATATCTGCCCCTGATCAAATTATTGCATATAATGCGTGCACACGCTGAAGTAACCACTCTGACACACTAAGTCCAGTGTGAAATTACTTTCTGTTTTTATTTCCTCTTTTTGAAGTTTATATAAGAATGGGTGGACTTTCAAACAAACAAGGCGAGACATATGCAAAACATATTATTGTGGCATATTACTGTAACAAATGTATATATAGGATGATGCTGATGCAATAAGCAGTCATCTCTAAGTAAAGTTAAGGATGATTTAAGCAGCAGCAGTAACTTATCATATATTCGAAATAGGCATTTTAGCATTTTATCATAATCCTTCTCACACCAAAGTCACATCCATTACAGTGGCCCTTTAACCGCTTCCCGACCGGCCACTGCATATATACGTCAGCAGAATGGCACGGGCAGGCAAAATCACGTACCTGTACGTGATCGTGCATTTGCCTGCCCGTGGGTCGGGAGCGCGCCGCCAGCGGCGCGTTCGCGACCCGGTCGGGAGCTCCGTGACCACGGCCGCGGGACCAGCGGACCCGATCGCCGCTGGTATCCCGCGATCGGGTTACGGAGCTGAAGAACGGGGAGAGGTCTATGTAAACAAACCTCTCCCCGCGCTTCCTACACTGACTGTCAGTGATCGGCGGTTCCCTGTCATCGGGAACGCCGATCAATGACGTCAGACGTACAGCCACGCCCCCTACTGTAAAAAAAAACACAACACGTCACACTGACTCTTCCCCGCCCCCTAGTGGTTAACCCCTTCACTACAACTGTCATTTACATAGGAATCAGTGCTATTTAAATAGCAGTGATTGCTGTATAAATGACAAATGTCCCAAAAATGTGTCAAAAATGTCCGATGTGTCCGCCATAATGTCGCAGTCACAATAAAAATCGCTGATCGCCGCCATTACTAATAAAAAAAAAATATTAATAAAAATGCTATAAAACTATCCCCTATTTTGTAAACGCTATAACTTTTGCGCAAACTAATCAATAATCGCTTATTGCGATTTTTTTTACCAAAAATATGTAGAAGAATACGTATCGGCCTAAACTGAGGAAAAAATATGTTTTTTTATATATTTTTTGGGGATATTTATTATAGCAAAAAGTAAAAAATATTGAATTTTTTTCAAAATTGTCGCTCTATTTTTGTTTATAGCGCAAAAAATAAAAACCGCAGGGGCGATCAAATACCACCAAAAGACAGCTCTATTTGTGGGAAAAAAAGGACGCCAATTGTGTTTGGGAGCCATGTCGCACGACCGCGCAATTGTCAGTTAAAGCGACGCAGTGCCGAATCGCAAAAAGGGGCCTGGTCCTTTGGCTGCCAATTGGTCCGGGGCTGAAGTGGTTAAATGCCTGCCCGTGGGTCGCGCGCGCGCCGCCAGCGGCACGCTCGCGACCCGGTCGGGAGCTCCGTGACCCCGGCCGCGGGACCAGCGGACCCGATCGCCGCTGGTGTCCCGCGATCGGGTCACGGAGCTGAAGAACGGGGAGAGGTCTGTGTAAACAAACCTCTCCCCGTGCTTCCTACTCTGCCTGTCATTGATTGGCTGTTCCCGGTCATCGGGAAAGCCGATCAATGACGTCAGACGTCAGCACCGGCCCTAATGTAAAAAAAACTCAACACGTCACAGCCCATAACCCCTCCCCTCCCCCTAGTGGTTAACTCTTTCACTACAACTGTCATTTATACAGGAATCAATGCATTTAAATAGCATTGATTGCTGTATAAATGACAATGGTCCCAAAAATGTGTCAAAAATGTCCGATGTGTCCGCCATAATGTCACAGTCACAATAAAAATCACTGATCGCCGCCATTACTAGTAAAAAAAAAAAATATTAATAAAAATGCTATAAAACTATCCCCTATTTTGTAAACGCTATAACTTTTGCAAAAAATATGTAGAAGAATACGTATCGGCCTAAACTGAGGGAAACAAATGTTTTTTTATATATTTTTTGGGGATATTTATTATAGTAAAAAGTAAAAAATATTGCATTTTTTTCAAAATTGTCACTCTATTTTTGTTTATAGCGCAAAAAATAAAAACCGCAGGGGCGATCAAATACCACCAAAATAAAGCTCTATTTTTGGGAAAAAAAGAATGCCAATTTTGTTTGGGAGCCATGTCGCACGACCGCGCAATTGTCAGTTAAAGCGACGCAGTGCCGAATCGCAAAAAGGGGCCTGGTCCTTTGGCTGCCAATTGGTCCGGGGCTGAAGTGGTTAAGAGCATACTAAATAAGGGCATTATCCAGTGCATCCCAATGGGAAATCAATTTAAAAGTCCTGTGTGGCTTAACTCCAACGCAAAAATGCATATAAAAGCAAAGGAGAAGGCCTTCAAAAAATACAAGGCTGAGGGATCATCAACAACATTCCAACTTTACAAATAATGCAACAAGAAATGTAAGGGTGCGGCTAAGATAGAACACGAAAGGCACATAGCGGAGGAGAGTAGAAAAAAAAATCACAAGAAATGTTACATAAAGTACATAAATACTAAGAAAGGGAGGTCAGATCATATTGGTCCCATAAAGAATGATGAAGGGAATCTGGTTACTAAGGAAGGAGAGATGGCGAAGGTATTGAATTTATTCTTCTCCTCAGTCTTCACGAGGGAATCGGGGGGCTTCACTAACCAAAACGGCAATGTTCATCCTCATGACATGTCACAAGAAACACCCTCATGGCTAAACGAGGACAGAATTAGAATTAGACTTGAAAAACCTAACATTAATAAGTCACCAGAACCAGATAGCTTGCACCGAGGGTCCTTAAGGAACTCAGTTAAGTAATTGCCAGACCATTGTTCCTAATTTTTACAAACAGCCTACTGACTGGAATGGTACCAGCTGATTGGAGAAAAGCCAATGTAGCACCAATATTTAAAAAAGGGCCAAGTTACATCCCTGGGAATTACAGACCAGTTAGCCTAACATCAACAGTATGCAAGCTCTTGGAGGGGATGATAAGTATTTTTTCCTGAAAATGTACGATTGGTACACAGTTGCTCAAATATTGTGCGACATACAAAAATTCTACAGGGCTTCTGATTTCAGAAGATAAATAATGTTTGGAGGTTTTGAGTAATGGTATAGCAAAAAATGCAGGGGAACTGGTTAATATAGGACTTGTCAAATATGTGTGGTATCTTTACTTTCCAATTTTTTTGAGAATGATTACTCATTAACGTTGGGAGGATGATACCCTAGTCCCCCAACATTGGCAGCCCATTAAAAATTATTGGGCTCACCTCTCGAATGCAGACAATTTATGCATTCCCCGACAAAGGGAGACCCCCTCCCATGTCTTCACTATGGTTATGAAACGTCAACGAAATCCATTGTATAGAGGACCTTGACCCTTCCTCCCCAAATAAACAGGAGGTCTTCAAGAAGACATGGTTTTATTGGCTGGACATTACAGTTTTGGAGAAAAGTAAAGCCCTTATATTTGGTGACACATAATACTGTCACCCCCATCTGGCTTACCACCTGTGGTCCCCTCTCTTCTTATCACCACTCTATCCTCCTGGCATTTTTTTTCCTGGATAACACCTCATATTTTCCCCTTCTCTTGTCCAAGATAATTCTCCTCTCTCTGGTTCCTGACTCGCCCCTAAGGGTTACCTCCTCTACCTAATGTCAGACACATATGTCAAACAAGGCCTGAGAGTTCATTTCCAGCCAGCCAAGCCATTTTGTGTGGCCCTTGCCCCCAGGGGGAGGGGTGGAAGTGAGATGTGGACAGCATGTGAAAGAGAGCTGAACCCTGCATACTGTGCATAACACACCCCTAAACCCTGCACTCTGTATGTAGTGCACTCCGTAGCCTCCCTGGCAGTATGATTATGTCAGATTTTTTAATCTCAAACATTGTTTTGCATAGAAATTTGGCGTTTTATATTGTAGGCCTGTAATTCTTAGATCCCGGGTATGATAAAGTTTGAAACACGAAATCTTAAATTAAAATAAAAATTAAATAATATAATATAATAAATAATTATAAATAATTATAAAAAATAATAATAATAATAATAATAATAATAAAATGAATTTCCCCACGATTCACTATCGCTCAATTCTGCAAATGTTCTAATTTACTATAGCTGTTTTCTAGCTGGTCTAAAACCTTTTGAAGTTGTTGTGGGAATTTTTATTAATGTATGTTGTCAGATGTCCCCCAGACTCAGTTTTGCTGTAATGTGCAACCGATCATGTTCAGAGCCATGTAAGTAGTGTTCAAATTGTGAGACTCTTTGTGTCTCACAAAGAAGCTTGCTGCATGGCTCTGCACACGACCATCTGCACACGTCACTACTGGAATTCTATTTGAATATATACATGTGTGTGATTGGTTCTTTTGAAAGAATACACGTGTCTGATTGGCTGATTCTGAAGCCACCACCTTCTTTTGTTATTCATGTTTACAGTATAAATAAAAGCAGCATATCATGGTAGAGACTAGAGAGGATTTTGCTAAGCTCAACATGATACCAGCGTGTGTCTGTGTTACTTGGATACAAACAAGCGCGCTTTCCCGGAATTATACAAGAGAGCTATGATTGTGCTTGTTAGCGCATGAAATTATTCGCTTATTTGAGAAGCTTTAATTAATCCTCAACAACATAAAATAAAAATGTTTTGGTTGCCATGGACAATCTCAAGTTTCCAGGTAGAAAGAATAGTATATATAATATAAAACTGCATGCAGGGCACTGGACAAGGCACTGGGGACAAAAGGGAGGTGGAATGATTTGATACAGTAATGTAATCTGTGTACTGTATGTGTTATGTTTTTTTCACTTCTTGAATTTGCCACCGGGCTCCGCCCCATGCGTTGCGACAATCACAGGGGACGGAGCCCAGAACACAGAGCATCGTGCAGACGACACAACCCGCAGACACAGGGGGGAGACATTGCAGGATCCTGATGACAAGGTAAGTAACCTGGACCAGGATCCTGAGAAGCAATCCCGAGTGTGGCTCGGGGTTAGCGCTAATGGCACTGAAATTTAACCCTGAGCCACACTCGGGAATACCGTCAGGGAGGTTAACACTGCGGTCTTTACACAGTGCACCCTGGAACTCTGCACTCTGTACACAGCGCACCCTGAACTCTGTACATAGATCTCCACACATAATGCACTCCTGGTATTTATTGCCTCTTTAAGATCCTCCCACTGTTGGACACCGCCACCCTCCAATGCATTTCCAGGGGGGGGGGGGCGGGTTGAGTACCTGCACCTATTCTCTGAGAAAACAAAACCCTGGATAAATGTATATAGTCTTACAGTACAATCAGGCAACCGTGTGAAATTCCACAATGAAATTGATTTTGACACCCTTGCTATATTGTGTTCAGAACGATATAGCTCTCTCTGGCTGTCAACATGACTCATGTAAAACTTGACTGCCAGTCATTTTTTTTTTTTTTTTTTGCCTTGTATACCTTCTCATGTAGACATGTACTAGGGGTATTACTACTGGGGGAATCAATGGTGGAGAAGGATCTGGGAGTTTTGGTAGATCATAAGCTCAATAATAGCATGGAATGTCAAGCTGCCGTTTCCAAAGTGAGCAAAGTCCTTTCTTGTATTAGGAGAGGTATGGACTCCAGAGAGAGAGATATCATTTTGCCCCCCTGTACAAATCATTAGTAAGACCTCTTCTGGAATATGCAGTTTCGTTTTGGGCACCAGTTCACAAAAAAGGATATCGGGGAACTGGATTAAGTGCAGAGAAGGGCAGCCAAACTGATAAGAGGCATGGAGGAGCTCAGCTATGAGGAAAGATTAGAGGAACTGAATTCATTCTCTCTTGATAAGTGGAGATTAACCACTTTCAGCCCCGGACCAATTGGCAGCCAAAGGACCAGGCCCTTTTTTGCGATTCGGCACTGCGTCGCTTTAACTGACAATTGCGCGGTCGTGCGACGTGGCTCCAAAACAAAATTGGCGTCCTTTTTTTCCAACAAATAGAGCTTTCTTTTGGTGGTATTTGATCGCCCCTGCGGTTTTTATTTTTTGCGCTATAAACAAAAATAGAGCGACAATTTTGAAAAAAATGCTATATTTTTTGCTTTTTGCTATAATAAATATCCCCAAAAAATATATAAAAAAACATTTTTTTTCCTCAGTTTAGGCCGATACGTATTCTTCTACATATTTTTGGTAAAAAAATTGCAATTAGCGATTATTGATTGGTTTGCGCAAAAGTTATAGCGTTTACAAAATAGGGGATAGTTTTATAGCATTTTTATTAATATTTTTTTTTTTACTAGTAATGGCGGCGATCAGCGATTTTTATTGTGACTGCGACACATCGGACATTTTTGACACATTTTTGGGACCATTGTCATTTATACAGCAATCAATGCTATTTAAATCCATTGATTCCTGTATAAATGACAGTTGTAGTGAAAGAGTTAACCACTAGGGGGGGGAGGGGTTATGGGCTCTGACGTGTGTGTGTTTTTTTACATTAGGGGGCGGGGCTGACGTCTGACGTCATTGATCGGCTTTCCCGATGACCGGGAACAGCCAATCAATGACAGGCAGAGTAGGAAGCGCGGGGAGAGGTTTGTTTACACAGACCTCTCCCCGTTCTTCAGCTCTGTGACCCGATCACGGGACACCAGCGGCGATCGGGTCCGCTTGTCCTGCGGCCGGGGTCACGGAGCTCCCGACCGGGTCGCGCGCGCGCTGCTGGCGGCGCGCGCGCGACCCACGGGCAGGCATTTAAAGGGCCACGTACAGGTACGTGGTTTTGCCTGCCCGTGCCATTCTGCTGACGTATATATGCAGTGGGCGGTCGGGAAGCGGTTAAGGGGGGGATATGATCACCATGTATAAATATATAAAGGGTCCATATAGTGAACTTGGTGTTGAGTTATTCACTTTACGGTCCACACAGAGGACAAGGGGGCACTCTTTATGTCTAGAGGAAAAGAGATTTCATCTCCAAATACGGAAACAATTCTTCACAGTAAGAGCTGTGAAAATGTGGAATAGACTCCTTCCAGAGGTGGTCCTGGCCAGCTCAGTAGATTGCGTTAAGAAAGGCCTGGATTCATTCCTAAATGTTTGCTTCTCTGGGATCAGGAAGAATTTTTTCCCTTGTTGTAGCAAATTGGATCATGCCTTTCTGGGGTTTTTCGCCTCCTCTGGATCAACTCTGGGTATAGGATTGTGTATATGGAATTGTATGATATTTTTTATTTTATTTATTTATTTATGGTTGAACTTGATGGACTTGTGTCTTTTTTCAACCTGACTAACTATGTAACTATGTAACTATGTTGTACTACCATTTGTTATTTCTAAAATTTTCTTACTGAAAAAAAAAAAGGAAGAGTTAGCAAAAATTATTGGGCGACCGAAACTCAACACAAGTTAATTGCACCACACTAATATAAACCTGTCCTAACTCAGTAAATAGTAAATCTAACCCCTGATCCTAATATTATAAGGATAAAAGAATGTTACTCCACTGAAAAGAATTCTGTCACAACAATACCCCTCTTATCGAAGGACATTTTCTTACAACCAAATTGCCACAACTGAGACTTTTGCAGCACAAACTCCCCATCCTAATAACTGAGACAACAATTAATAGCTCAAGTCACTGCCTGAGACTTTTCATCATTTACTGATCCTCTCTAAGACACATTTTGTTAGCCTTCCGAAAATACTCTTCAAAACTATTTTGTTTCCCCGGCATCTAGAGTTATTTTTTTTAATTAAATGAGGAAATTGATCAATTTCTTCTCAGAATAGCTGCCTGGGTGTTTCTTTTCCATCCTCTGTCTCGCTGAATTCAGCAGTGATTACACTTCCTGTCAAAAAGATTAAAAAAGTAATAAGTACATCGTAAATCCAAAGGCTATGAAAGGACAGCTTGGCATAAAATGACAAAACTAATGTAAGTGATCTAGTGATGTCATGGCGGGAAGAAAAAAAACTGGATTGTTAGCCTGAGAAACATGCCGTGCACACACAATATAGATTTAATCATTCCCTGTTAGAGGGACAAGTTGTCAGGTTGTAATAAAACACGGGCTGTCTGTTGGCATATCTGGACATGATAAAATAAATACCTTTTTTATGCACATTTAACGTATTTATCGGCGTATAACACGCACTTTTCCCCCTTAAAATCAGGGGAAAATCGTGGGTGCGTGTTATACGCCAATCCCCGCCGATCCCCCGCTGATTGTGAGGAAACGAGCGAGCGGAGCCGAGATACACAAAGCCGAAGTACACTCAGCTTTATTCGGCTCCTCTCGCAGTCCCGTCCACCTCCACTGATTGAGAGGGGAGCGGGCGCCGCTGACATACAGAAAGCCGAGTGTACTTGGCTAGTCTCGGCTCCTCTCGCAGTCCCGCTCGCTCCTCTCCGCTCACAGTCAGCGGAAATCGGCGCCAATTTTAAATCAGGGCAATGCTGCAAAGAGACTGGCAATGCTGCAAAGAGACTGGCAAGGCTGCAAAGGCACTGGGCAAGGCTGCAGATGGACAATGGGCAAGGCTACAATTAAGGACAAGGCTGCAGATGGACACTGATAAGGCTGCATTGATGGGCATTTAAATGTAAGTTTTTTTCCTTAAACTTCCCTCCTAAAAGTTTTTTTCCTTAAAACTCCCTCCTAAACTTGGAGTGCGTGTTATACGCCAGCGCGTGTTATACGCCAATAAATACGGGTATGTTTTTTACGTAGGTTGAACAGCATTGTATTCAGATTCCCACTTTGATTTAAGTATTTCCTAAAAGGACCTTGCTATTGCTTTCTAAAACAGCCGCTAAAGCACCGGTCATTTTTGCGGTGCTTTAGCAGCGTTTTAGCAGCGCTTTTGCGGTCGGTTTTTGGGTGCTAGCGGCAGGGCCATCTTAATAGCATATACATACTCATTGGTCACTTTATTAGGTACACTTTGCTAGTACAGTCACCTGTAGACCCCCTTTTGCCTTCAGAACTGCCTTAATTCCTCATGGCATAGATTCAACAAGCTGTTGCAAACATTCCTCAGAGATTTTGATCCATAGTGACATGAGAGCATCACCCAGTTGCTGCAGAATTGTCGGCTGCACACCCATGATGCAAATCTGCCATTCCACCACATCCCAAAGGTGCTCTATTGGATTGAGATCTGGTGACTTTAGAGGCCATTGGAGTACAGTGATCTCATTGTCATGTTCAAGAAACCAGTGGTGAGATTATTTGAGCTTTGTGACATGGTGCATTATCCTGCTGGAAGGAGCCATCAGAAGATGGGGACACTGTAGTCATAAAGGGATGGACACGGTCAACCACAAAAGTAAATACAATTAAAGCAATCAGCGCAAAAAAATAATTCATAAATAACCTAAAAATTAATTCAGCTAGCACAAAAAGATTATCACATAATCCAAGTAAAATGCATAAGGTAAGGTGCAGCGCAAGAACAGGTAAATTAAAAATGCAATGATAAATGCAGTATTAAAAAAGCAATCACAAAAAAGTCCAACAAGAGAGGGGAATAGGACTAAAAGTCCCAGCAAGCACCAAGAGGTTTCCACGTGACAATCGAACAATTCAAGGAAGATAATGGTGATAGACCCTCCACCTTCAGAGCAATCGCTTCGCTCACCTCCAAGTCCTGGTACAAATCAAGGGGAGAACGAAGACCACGGCTATGGAACGCTCTACCCACGAACATCCACTTGGAAGGAAACCATCGGGCCTTCAGGTAAAAAAAAAGACCCGCCTCTTCTAAGAAGGAATCAACGCAGGTCGGATCAAGCGCCTCAAGGAGATTCAGTTCGCAGTTGCAGCGCTATACAAATCATTCATTCATTCATTCATTCACCTTAAGGACCAGACCACTGAATTAGCAGATAATGAAATAGGCAGGTCCCTTCATAGGGTAGATGACCCAGGCAAAGACAGGAACTCCAGTAGACTTCCCGGAATATACAAAAGGTGAAGTAAAAACAACTCTAATGACCTGTACACACGATCGCACATTCCGACAACAAAATCCATGTTTTTTTTCTGACGGATGTTGGCTCAAACTTGTCTTGCATATACACAGTCCCACAAATCTTAATCCATAAATCTATCCCCTATTTTGTAGACACTATAACTTTTGCCGCGTCAATTTTGTTTGGTTACAGCGTTGCACGACCGCGCAATTGTCAGTTAAAGCGACGCAGTGCCGAATCGCAAAAAATGTTCTGGTCATTGAGCAGCCAAATCTTCCGGGGCTGAAGTGGTTAAATTGGTTAAATGACCATGGATTAAACCAAAAACCAGGTTGTATCATCTACAAAGAAAAACTCCTACAAAAATTATGAACCGACAAATCTTTGGCTAGACTTTATCTGTCAATATGTGTAATGTACGGACTGCTATGAGACTCCTTTTTGTTGAATGTATTTATGTAAAGGTCAATGAGTGTACAGATTGCTGTTTGACCTTTCATTGTCAGTAATTCCGTTTAGCTGATAAGCAACCACAGAACCAAGCCATGCAAAATCTATAACAAAACAAAGAAAATGATGAAAAGCTCTATCTTTTTAACCACTTGCCGACCAGCGCACGACGATATACGTTGGCAGAATGGCACGTACAGGCAGGAGGGCGTATATATAAGTCCCTCCTTAATGCCTGTCCGTGCCATCAGGAGCGAGCCAGGAGCGGCGCGCTCCCGCGCTGGTCGGGACCCCCGTGAGTCCGGTCGGGGGCCCCCGCGGACTCGATCGCCGCAGGGACCCCCGCGATCGTCTCACGGGAAGGCTGAACGGGGAGATGCCGAGATAAACAGCATCTCTCCGTTCTGCCTAGCAACTAGTGACGCCGATCTCTGCTCCCTGTGATTGGAGCAAAGATCAGCATTCACTAGCTGACAGCCACGCCCCCCCCACAGTAAGAAACACACCCCTAGGCATACTTAACCCCTACACTGCCCCCTTGTGGTTAACCCCTTCACTGCCAGTGTCATTTAGACAGGAATCAATGCATTTAAATAGCATTGATTGCTGTATAAATGAAAATGGTCCTAAAAATGTGTCAAAAATGTCCGATGTGTCCGCCATAATGTCGCAGTCACAAAAAAAAAATCGCAGATTGCCGCCATTACTAATAAAAAAAAATTATTAATAAAAATGCTATAAAACTATCCCCTATCTTGTAAACGCTATAACTTCTGCGCAAACCGATCAATAATCGCTTATTGCGATTTTTTTTACCAAAAATATGTAGAAGAATACGTATCAGCCTAAACTGAGGAAAAAAAAATGTTTTTTTTATATATTTTTGGGGGATATTTATTATAGCAAAAAATAAAAAATAATGCTTTTTTTTTCAAAATTGTCACTCTTTTTTGTTTATAGCGCAAAAAATAAAAACCGCAGAGGCGATCAAATACCACCAAAAGAAAGCTCTATATGTGGGAAAAAAAGGACGTCAATTTTGTTTGGGAGCCACGTCGCACGACCGCGCAATTGTCAGTTAAAGCGACGCAGTGCCGAATCGCTAAAAAGGGGCCTGGTCCTTTGGCTGCCAATTGGTCCGGGGGTGAAAGTGGTTTTTAAAGCACCCATCCAGGTATTTTACAAGGGCAGAAGAATAGCGGGGCAGGGAATACAGCAAAGGCGAGTATAGGTGGGTTAATGGTGAGTTTGCAAGAGACACTAACACATTGCCCCAAATCAAACACGTTTAACCACTTGACCTCCCGAAGACTTACCCTCCTTCATGACCAGGCCAATTCTCTGTGGTTTTTATTTTTTCAAAATATAAACAAGAAAAGAGACACTAGACAAAATGTAATGGTGTTAGAATGCCCATCATTTTACATATTGACATGTCTATGCTACATAGACCATAAAGTTCCCTGTATTTACATCACATGCATGACCTGTTATCAATGCCCTTGAGCATTCTCTTGGTCTTACCAACATAAAACCTGCTACACGTACCCTCTTATCTCACAGTTAGCATGTGGGGGTTTTTGTCCTATTATTTATATAACATACCATGGTATGCACTGGACAAGGTTGTTAATGCGGGATTCATTTTTAGCCAACTTATACTCTTTAAATTGAAGCATATCTGTAATATGTGCACAAAACAAACTAACCCAGGTGCCAGCGGACAGGGATAATGAGTAATACTATGGCAACCAGGAGCAACCAGTTGACAATCTAGATGTGTTTTTTTTTCAACAAAGAGCTTTATCTGAAAAAAAAAAAATGACAGCAAATAATAAAAAAGGCCACGCTGCACACTTTCCAAAGTGAAAATGTAAAGTCTAATAATAAAAAATAAAAGTCAATGCTACGTCTGGGCAATACACCAGCCTCTTAGAACCTTCCTGTATCCTATCTTCTCTTTGTCTCCTTTTTTGTTCCTCTCTTTCAGGGATATCTCGATATCTTAGACTTTTATACCTCCTTCACTTCTCTTGATTTTCTTTTTTTTTTTCCTTATGTAGCGGTCACACTTTAGTTTTTCCTCAGAACTGTAATGGAGTTTTGAGGGTTAATTGTACAGGATTTACTTTGGCATCAGTCTGGCTGGGCTGTACTAAGGTTCCGCCTGGTCATAGGTGCAGTGAGGCACCCATGACAGGCTGAGAACCAGGCTTGGTTGGACGTGTTAGGTACCAATCTTTCCCGAAGCCAATCAGTGGGTGCGTCTGGCCCTGCTGCGTAGTGTGGGAAGGGGTATTTAAGGTGCTGAAGTCACGTGTTTGGGGTTCGGCCGCAGCTTTTGGTTCCTGGTTCTGGTCTGGGGTAGCCCCACGAGGGGTCCCGGCCCTAGGAGCGTTTTCTGTCCTGCAAGCATGGTCAATCCGACCAGCCCCAGAGGCTCTCATGGTCTGGGGTGAGGATTCGTCTGTTCCCGAGTCTCGGAACTGGCTAGTCCGAGGCCCAGTTACTGAAGGAGGATTCAAAGGCGTACCGGTGTGCTCTCGGTATTGGAGGGACACGGCAACTCGTACAAGTGACCAGGGGAGGACTCTTCGGAGGAGGGCCAACAAGCTGGCTGCTCAGTAAGAGCCTGGAAGCTGAGTTGTATGGACACTAAGGAATCCATACTTCCACAGTATCGCCAAGGAGACAGAGAAAGTTCCAAGTACTGTGAGAAAGGTTCCTATTCATCTTCAGTTACAATTTAGTCTGTGGCAGAGACTTTTGCAAAGTTTCTGGATCACATGATGGCTGCTAGATCTCTGGCTAGAGGTTTATCCGGCAGTGAAGCACCCAGCTGCGAGTGGCTACTCTCTGGGTTTATTAGAGGTATTCAGTAGATGTCAGCAGTTCAAGTGCCTGAGTTTTGTCACACGTGCCCTCTATTTCCACCTGAGACTGTGTTATGTTGGATGTTACCACTGCAAAATAAAAACCTTGAAAAGGACTTCAGCATCTGAAGTCGTTGGGTACTAACCCTGGGAACCCCTAGACAGTCACGACAAGCCACGAGGAGGTAACCACTGAGCCCAAAAAGTCAAGGCCGCCCCTCAAGGGGTAATGGTCGCTACACTTATATATACAGTGGTGTGAAAAAGTGTTTGCCCCCTTCCTCATTTCCTGTTCCTTTGCATGTTTGTCACACTTAAGTGTTTCGGAACATCAAACCAATTTAAACAATAGTCAAGGACAACACAAGTAAACACAAAATGCAATTTGTAAATGAAGGTGTTTATTATTAAAGGTGAAAAAAAAATCCAAACCATCATGGCCCTGTGTGAAAAAGTGATTGCCCCCTAAACCTAATAACTGGCTGGGCCACCCTTAGCAGCAACAACTGCAACCAAGCGTTTGCGATAACGTGCAATGAGGCTTTTACAGCGTCCTGGAGGAATTTTGGCCCACTCATCTTTGCAGAATTGTCCTAATTCAGTTACATTAGAGGGTTTTTGAGCATGAACGGCCTTTTTAAGGTCATACCACAACATCTCAATAGGATTCAGGTCAGGACTTTGGCTAGGCCACTCCAAAGTCTTCATTTTGTTTTTCTTCAGCAATTCGGTGGTGGACTTGCTGGTGTGTTTAGGATCATTGTCCTGCTGCAGAACCCAAGTTCGTTTCAGCTTGAGTACACGAACAGATGGTCGGACATTCTCCTTCAGGATCTCTTGGTAGACAGCAGAATTCATAGTTCCTTTTATCACGGCAAGTCTTCCAGGTCCTGAAGCAGCAAAACAGCCCCAGACCATCACACTACCACCACCATATTTTACTGTTGGTATAATGTTCTTTTTCTGAAATGCAGTGTTCCTTCTACGCCAGATATACTTGGACACACACCTTCCAAAGAGTTCCACTTTTGTCTCATCGGTCCACAGAATGTTGTCCCAAAAGTCTTGGGGATCATCAAGATGTGTTGTGGAGAAATTGAGACGAGCTTTGATGTTCTTTTTGCTCAGCAGTGGTTTTCTCCTTGGAACTCTGCCATGCAGGCCATTTTTGCCCAGTCTTTTCCTGATGGTGGAGGCATGAACGCTGACCTTAACTGAGGCAAGTGAGGCCTGCAGTTCCTTGGACGTTGTTGTGGGGTCTTTTGTGACCTCTTGGATGAGTCGTCGCTGCGCTCTTGGGGTCATTTTGGGCGGCCGGCCACTCCTGGGAAGGTTCACCACTGTTCCATGTCTTCGCCATTTGTGGATAATGGCTCTCACTGTGGTTCGCTGGATTCCCAAAGCTTTGGAAATGGCTTTATAACCCTTTCCAGACTGATAGATCTCAATTACTTTCTTTCTCAATTGTTCCTGAATTTCTTTGGGTCTCGGCATGATGTGTAGCTTTTAAGGATCTTCTGGTGGACCTTACTGTGTCAAGCAGCTCCTATTTAAGTGATGCCTTGATTGTGAACAGGTGTGGCAATAATCAGGCCTGGGTGTGGCTAGAGAAATTGAACTCAGGTGTGGACAACCACAGTTATAGTATGTTTTAACAAGGGGGGCAATCACTTTTTCACACAGGGCCATGATGGTTTGGATTTTTTTTCACCTTTAATAATACACACCTTCATTTACAAATTGCATTTTGTGTTTACTTGTGTTGTCCTTGACTATTGTTTAAATTGGTTTGATGTTCCGAAACACTTAAGTGTGACAAACATGCAAAGGAACAGGAAATGAGGAAGGGGGCAAACACTTTTTCACACCACTGTAACTAAGATGTTCATAACCTGGTATTCGAACCAAGATATAAACACATTGGCACTTGATGTATAAGATCCCGTTTATATATCATTGTAATTTTCTTCAAAAGCCTTGCAGCGCTATACAAATCATTTGTTCATTCATTGCAGAAAATAAAATAAATATGTATATAAAAAAATAAAAAAGTCAATGCTACAGTACATCACAATAAGCAAGAAATAAATATAACATCAGTGATAAACGAAGGATGGAATCACAGAAAGGGAGATGGTGGCAGATCTGAAAAGCTGGAAGGGTTAAAGTAAACATAAACTCAATTGGTAAAATTTCCCTTTAATCTGTTAATTTAAGACTATGGCCATACTGGTGATTAAATTCCCTTGCTACTAAGAGGTTTAAGTGTTTGTTGCCAGTTATCTCATTAACATCATATTGATTTTAGTGTGCTGCAAATGTCAAGCGATAGTCGTATCTCTGAGAGATATAAAACCCAACTCGGGGTGTTTTTTTAAAGTATCTTTCTGGACCCCTTAAAAAGAATCTCTGGCTGAAACCTTCAATCTAGAGCTGTCCTCGTAATTAATTTTATTTATTTTTTTTGACACAAGATGTCCTTATGCCGCGTACACACGAAGGGACTTTGTCCGCCAGACCTAGTCCAGCGGACAATCCGCCGGACTTTCCAGCTGGCTTCGGCGGACTTGAAAGCAAACGGACTTGACCACACACGATCACGCTAAAAGTCCGGCGGTCCACGCGATGACGTACAGCACGTACGACGGGACTAAAAAAAGAAAAATACTAGAAAAATACTTGCTACTGAGCATGCATCCTTTTTGGTCCGCCGGACCATACTACAGACGGCCGTATTGTCCGCCGGACTGCCAAGTCCAGCGGATAATTTTAAAACAAAACTTAAAACCTAGTCCGCCGGACTTTTTGGAAAAAAAGTCAGTCGAAGGCCCACACACGAGGGGATTGTCCGCTGGACTCGAGTCCAGCGGATAATCCCGCGGGATAGTCCCTTCGTGTGTACGCGGCATTAGTCTTACCGACTGAAGAATATCCAGGGTCACTCAACCCGGACGACTAAGGAAAGACTGTGAGTGTCATGGTAAAGAGGAAAAGAGGGGGCCTCCAACCCTCACCAGGCAGATGTGGGAGCAATGTCAGCACGATATAAGCTGTAAAGCAGAACCACTAAGCTGTAATATAGTAATAGTGAAGACCAAGTATCATACTTAGTCCACAGTTACAATATATACATCTCTCAAACTACCGTATATACTCGAGTATAAGCCGAGTTTTTCAGCAAATTTTTTTGTGCTGAAAATGCCCCCCTCGGCGTATACTTGAGTCAAGCACTTTTCTGCAGCAGAAAATTAAATTTTCCGACCCGATTTTGGGGCTCGGGGCCACTTAGTGCTAGGAACCCTAAATTTGGTATTCAAACAAAGTGGAGCTAACACTACAACATATCCAATGATGGGGTTCCTAGCACCAACTGACCCCGAGATACAGGGCCACATATTCGGTCAACTGTGTCCATCTGCATGTCATTTCGGGACCCTTTGGCTGCAGCTAGGGGGCACTAGGAACCCTTAACTACCAAGTTTGAAGTTCGGGGGACCTATGGCTGCAAATGGACACACTGAGGCATGCAAATGGGCACAGTGAGGCTGCAAATGGGCATTTTTGACCCTCTTTTCCACTTACAGTAGCTGTGCATTTCTCACCCTAGGCTTATACTCGAGTCAATACGTTTTCCCAGTTTTTTGTGGTAAAATTAGATGCCTCGTCTTATATTCGGGTCGGCTTATACTCGAGTACATACGGTACCTACCCTCAGATGGCTTCAAGGTAGGTAAAATAACACATGGACCAAACTGGGGGATCAGAAATCTAAGCCCAGTAGGGCATTTCACCAAAATGACAACAGTGAGCAGGACAAAAGTATAGCTAGGCCCCAGAAAGATAATCTGATGAAAGCACCAAATCACCAATCCTGGTGTATGCCAAACGTTGTACACTGATATTTGCATGTCCAGCTCATTGTACATTGTCAGAAAGATTACAAACGGGAAAGTAAGAATTCATTATTAGATTATAAAGAGACTCTCTTCTGTAACAAAAAAGCCTGCCTGTCTGCACCGTTTAAAATTGTATATAAAGTTCCACTTTAAGTACAGAGAATGTACCACTGGCTCCATACTGTCCCCTGCATTTTGACATTTGTGTGTATATGTGGAGTAGTACATTGGTCTGGAAAAGAGAGCAGATGCAGGGAAGTGCAGTCAGGGGAGGCAGAGTCATGAACATAAAAAAAAAAAAAAAAAAATGATCGAGTTTTGAGGGTCATAGCAGAGACCCCAAATTGGGGGGGGGGGGGGGGGGGGGGTATGTAGCCAAAGTCCTACCCCACCACTGGTCAAAATGTGGGGCTCCTCGCACCTATGGTTCCAGAGATTTGGGGCTCCTTGCGCTGCCTGTCAGAAGCTTCATACAGTGCAGCCAATTTAAATACAAGCTGGCACAGGCTGTTTGCAGCAGACTGAGAGGATGACTTATTGTCAGAGGCACTGAGCTCAATGAACAGCTTGGAGCCTTGGACCAATAGTAAAGCACCATTGGTCCAACTGTCCAATAAAAATGCTTCAGTGGAGGCCGTCCTCTTACTGCAGTGTCATAGAAGGGGGCGTGTGTCTAAAAGACAAATGTTCCCTTCCAGCCCAGCCCTCTTAACTACAAGGAAAAACATATGTTTATGGGTATAAGATTTACCCACAATCCCACGTTTTTCTCACACCATTAAGAGGGAGAATCTGCTGCTGCTGCTGCTGAAAATGTACTTTATAAATCAAGCTAAATAATATATTATTATGCTATATTTATAACATAATAATTTATTATTTATCTATTGAAATTTTGAAATTACTGGTTTGACGTTATAACTTCAAATTTCAGTAATTTGTCCGTTAACCCACCTGTTTGAGTACGGTTTTTGAAAATATAGTAAATTATAGTAAATATAGTAAATTACCTAAAAAACAATATATAAATAATTATTTGTATATTACTTATGGTAATTAACCACTTACCAACATTAAGTTGTGGGGGTTTATTCACTAAATGGTGATGTGGGTGTGTATCTGGCTCTGATACTAGCCAGTGCCTCACCAGCCACTGACCTCACCGTATCTCCCTGGCAGATAGCCAGTGAAGCCAAGGTGTCATAACTCCTGAACTCCAAACTTGCTCCAGGTCATTAACCCTAATGCCCCGTACACACGGTCGGAAATTCCGACCACAAAATCCGTCTGATTTTTTCCGACGGATTTAGTCCGACACTGGTGTTGCATACACACGGTCGGACAAAGTTGTCGGAAAATCCGTTCATCCTGAACGTGGTGACGTTTGTTGCGTACGACGGGACTAAGTAGAGGCTAGTAGCCAATAGCTTTGGTCTTGTAATGTGATCTGAGCATGCGTGGCACTTTGTCCGTCGGAATTCGCTACACACGATCGGAAAAAGTTCAATAGGACTTTGTTGTCGGAAAATTTGAGAGCAGGAGATAAAACTTTGTCCGTCGGAAAATCCAACGGAAAAAGTCTGATGGAGCCTACACGCGGTCGGAATTTCCGACAACATTGTCCGATAGGACATTTTCCGTCGGAAAATCCGACCGTGTGTATGGGGCATAAAAGTACATAAAGTGTTTGTAAACCCTAATAATACATTCCTCCTATTTGCTCCCTTTTGGTCTGTTAACCCCTTCACACTGACCGTACGCAAATTTGCGTTCATGGCTTGAAGGGGTTAAACCAGCCAGCAGCAGTTGGCTTTTTAGGGATAACAACCGATGCGGCTAAAAGACGCTCAGTTATCCTAAAGGGCCTTCCGCCGCTCTTCCCCGGCCTCCCAGCCCACCGGGAGACCCGAGCCACCAGCCTGCGTATCCGCTGCTTTGGCTGAGACCCGAACAAAGCTGGATTCGGCTTTGATCGGGTCTCCCATGTAAAATCCCGGAAGCAGCGTGACAACGTCACTTCCGGTTTGCTCGGCTGTCAATGGCGCCAATTTTTAAAAAAATGACAGTATTAAGAATCGCCAATTTTGGCGATCTGAATACTTTTAAGTGCAAAGGAGGGATTTGGGGTCTTTTAGACATAAAGAGTACCTGTCACCACCTATTTTTTAAAGAGACAATGTAAAAAAAAAAGAAAAAGAAAAGAAAATACTTTTTTTAATCGCCCCCATCCCCGCGCAACAAAGAAAAAGCTTACGCGACAAATGTAAAAGGTGTTCAAATCACACATGTGAGGTATCATTATGATCATCAGAGTGAGAGTAATAATTCTAGCAAAAGACCTCCTCTGAAACTCTAATCTGCTAACCGTTACATTTTTTTAACCACTTGAGCTCTGGATCATTTGGCTGGCCAAAGACCAGACCACTTTTTGTGATTCGGCACTGCGTTGCTTTAACTGACAATTGCGCGGTCATGCGACGTGGCTCCCAAACAAAATTGATGTCCCTTTTTCCCAACAAATAGAGCTTTCTTTTGTTTGTATTTGATCACCTCTGCGGGTTTTATTTTTTGCCCCATAAACAAAAAAAAAACTTAAATTTTGAAAAAAAACTAAATTATTTTAAACTTTTTGCTATAATTAATATCCCCCCAAAAAAATATAAAAAACGTTTTTTTCCTCAGTTTAGGCCGATACGTATTCTTCTACATATCGTTTATTGATTGGTTTGCGCAAAAGTTATAGCGTCTTCAAAATAAGGGATAGTTTTATAGCATTTTTATTAATCATTTTTTTTTACTAGTAATGGCGGCGAACATCGATTTTTATTGTGGCTGCGACATTATGGCGGACACATCAGATATTTTTGACACATTTTTGAGACCATTGTCATTTATACAGCAATCAGTGCTATTTAAATGCATTGATTCCTGTGTAAATGACACTGGCAGTGAAGGGGTTAACCACTAGTTGGTATTGTAGGGGTTACATGTTCCTAGAGGTGTGTTTCTAACTGTGGGGGGGCGTGGCTGTCAGCTAGTGAATACTGATCTCTGCTCCAATCACAGGGAGCAGAGATCGGCGTCACTAGTTGCTAGGCAGAACGGGGAGATGCTGTTTATTTTCGCATCTCCTTCCAGCCTTCCCGTGAGACGATCGCGGGTATCCCCGCGGCGATCGAGTCCGCGGGACCCGCGACCGGCCTCACGGGGGTCCCGACCGGCTCGATCGCGCGCCCGATGGCACGGCGGCATCTTAAAGGGGACATACCTGTACACCCTTATGCCTGTCCGTGCCATTCTGTCGACGTACATCGTCGTGTGCTGGTCGGCAAGCGGTTAAATCACACATGTGTGGTATCACCACGATCATCAGAGTGAGAGTAATAATTCTAGCAAAAGACCTCTTCTGTAACTCTAACCTGGTAACCTTTACATTTTTTTAAAGCATCGCCTATGGAGATTTTTAGGTACCCTAGTTTATCGCCATTCCACGAGTGTGCGCAATTTCAAAGCATGACATGTTAGGTATCTATTTACTCTGTGTAACATTATCTTTCACATTATACAAAAAAAAATGGTCTAACTTAACTGTTTCTTTTTTTTTTTGTTTATGAAAGTGTATTTTTTTTCAAAAAACTGCGTACGAAAGACTGCTGCGCAAATACCATGTGACATAAAATATTGCAATGAACGCCATTTTATTTTCTAGGGTCTCTGCTAAAAAAAAAATATGTAATGTTTGGGATTTTAACTTGTAAGCAACAAATATCAGAAATAGGCTGAGGCGTAAAAGGGTTAAACATACAATATAAAGTGTTTTGTTATATCTATTCGACAAGGGCAAAAAAATATAGCTGTTCATCCAACCAGAAATCTTGCAAGCTGATAACTTCTTGTATCTAGTATATGATAAATGCTTGCAAACTAATGTTATAAGTGAAAAAAGTGTTTCTCAGTGAAAACATAGGAGAGAAAGAACAGGAGAGCCCTTGTTATGTTGAACTAAATTAGAACCTAGGTGATAAACATAAAATATTGTAAAAATGGAAAAACCATTGTAAGTGGCTCACGCAACCTTTTAAAGTAGGCTTGTGAAGTATACATCAGTCTCCATGCAGTTCTCGGGAGGTGATAGTCACACTCGAATGCTCCGGGTTGGTCCAAATCCTATCCAGAAAAAACTTGGAAATAGTCAGTGGCAGCGTAACTTGGAAAAAGAGCCTGTCAATTGGCAGCAACTCTCTTGAACTAATGAGAAATAAAGTCACTCACATCTGGTGAGGTTGCAAAAAAAAACATTCTAAATAGTGGGCTTATGATAAAACACATCTGTCTCCATGAAATTCTTGGGAGGCGAAGGTCACACTCAGATTCTCTAGGCTGGTCCAAATCCTATCCAGAAGGAGCTTAGCAATAGTCAGCGGCAGCATATCATGAAAAAAAGAGCCCATCAATTGTCAGAGGTTCCCCCCGGAAGCAGTGAGAAATGAAATCAAAAAGTCATCAATGGAATAAAGAAAAGTTCAATGTTCTTTAATGAAGGTAAAGTAACGTGTTTCACAACTACAGTAGGTGCCAGCGATATTGTGTCAATCTCGCCGCTTTTATCGGCGAGATTGACACCCTGCGAGCCCCGTCGCGGGAGCCAGCGCCAAGCCGGCTCACATTGGGAAAGGAAAAATGTTTCTTTTCCTTTCCCGATAAGCGACAAGCATCGCTGACATTGAGAGAAGAAGAGAAGAAGAGAATAAGGCGCGGCGACACAAGACCGGGCCAATGCTAGTAAAAGATCTATAAGAAGATAGCGGAGGCCCGGCAAGAAGAACCGAAGAGCGAGACAAGACCCCGAAGTCGGAAGAAGATCCCCAGATGGCGGCGGCGGCAAAGAAGAAAGCCGGGCTCCTCCGCTAGTAAAAGAGCTAGCAGAAGATAGTGGAGGAGTCCGGCGAGAAGACCCCCCAAGACGAAAGAAGACCACCGGAGCTGTCTAATAAAGTATTTTAAAAATGTGTGTTGTGTTTTTTATTTGCACTTTTTTCACCAGGTGAATCGGTAGGGGTACATCGGCCAGGGTTGTCGGGAAGAGGCCCTTGTCCTCATCAACATGGGGACAAGGTGCTTTGGGGTGGGGGGGCCATAGGGCGCCCCCTTCCCCCAAAGCACCCACCCCCCATGTTGAGGGCACACGGCCTGGTACAGCTCAGGAGGGGGGGGGGCGCTCGCTCGTCCCCACCCCCTTTCCTGACTGGCCAGGCTGCGTGCTCGGGGGGTCTGGTATGGATTTTGGGGGGACTCCCACGCAGTTTTTTCGGCGTAGGGGTTCCCCTTAAAATCCCTACCAAACCTAAGGGCCTGGTATGCCCCTGAAGGCATGCAGGTCTCTTTAGTGAGGCGAGGTTGTCGCGGATCTCTCTCGCTCGCTACTATAGGAAAATATGACTATTTCCTATTGCAGCCAGTGCGAGAACCAGCGCGACGGGATCGCGCTGGTTAGAGAAGCCTGTCGCCGGGAACAAGCGTGACAGGATCGCAATGGAAACACATTATCGGCGGCACCTACTGTAGCTGCCCCTTCGTCAGACATCAAGTGTAGTGACAACAAGTTTGTCAAGGCTGAGGGCATACAGTTTCCAAGTTCAGCTTCTCAAGTGACTTGTCTGCCAATGAAGGGGCAGCTAACTGCAAAACACATTACTTGGTGCTCATTAGACACTTCACATCCTTAGGACGTGCAGAAGAAGGACAGGGTGCGCCAAACTAAGTGTAGCACGTAAAGAACAATTTATTGGAGAAATAAAAGAAGGCCAAATGGCTACTCACAGATTATAAGTGAGAATCATGCATATAAACAAATAACGGAGAAGTCCATGTTCACTGTGCGGTCCAAGCTTACATCGATGGAGGCGTCCCAGCAGTGTCTTGGTGAACTGCCAAGGTGGAATTGCAGAATGACCTGGATGTGTAGCTTGGTTGGGCGCCATATGTCCTCGGGGAAGCCAGGTGGAAGTGCAGGGAAGGCCTGGATGTTAAACTTGGCTGTGCGCCATACGTCCGTACTAGGCACACAGCCAAGTTTAACATCCAGGCCTCCTGCACTTCCACCTGGCTTCCCCGAGGACATACGGCACCCAGATGTATATAAATGTATCTCGCTGTGCCCTGCAAAGTGTCTGAAATTGCGATGCAGACTGTTAATAATATAAAACTATTAATAATATAAAACTATTCCTGTCCCAATGAGTGCTAATCCAATGCAAGTAAATAAGTGCTGATCAAATGCAAAACAAATAAATATATAAAAATATTGATATAAAATATATATAGAAAATCTAGTGTGAAAAAATATGAAAAAATATATACGTGGGTTCCAAACAATGTAGCATGAATAAATCAATATGATACAATCAAGTCCATTGAATAGTAGAAAAAATTATAAAATTAAAAATAAATAAAATAAAAAAATTATAAAATTAAAATAAAAACAAAAATAAAAAGTCTATAGTAATAAATAAAGTGCCAAGTGACTTCATGCAGATTGTGCTCTCCTCCCCCGTCAGGTGTGCCCTCACCTTAAGGGCTTACATTTTAAGCCTGAAATAATTTATAATAGCCGGTGTGAGCAGGAGGCTAATGCCTCGTACACACAGTCGGAATTTCGGACAGAAAATGTCCTATCGGACCATGTTGTCAGAAAATCCGACCGTGTGTGGGCTCCATCGGACTTTTTCAGTCAGAGTTTCCGACGGAAAAAATTTGAGATCCTGCTCTCAAATTTTCCGACAACAAAGTCTGATTGGACTTTTTCCGATCGTGTGTAGCGAATTCCGACGGACAAAGTGCCACGCATGCTCAGATCACATTACAAGACCAAAGCTATTGGCTACTAGTCTCTACATAGTCCCGTCGTAGGCAACAAACGTCACCACGTTCAGAATGATCGGATTTTCCGACAACTTTGTCCGACCGTGTGTATGCAACACCAGTGTTGGACAAAATCCGTCGGAAAAAATCCAACGGATTTTGTGGTCGGAATTTCCGACCGTGTGTACGGGGCATAACAGTGAGAGGTATCCAAAGCAGCAAGCACAGGAGTAAAAGAAAGAATCAAGATCCCCGGCTATTATAAAGTATTTCTGGCTTAAAATTTAAGCCCTTAAGGTGAGGGCACACCTGACGGGGGAGGAGAGCACAATCTGCATGAAGTCACTTGGCACTTTATTTATTACTATGGACTTTTTATTTTAGTTTTTATTTTAATTGTATTATTTTTTATTTTTTTATAATTTTTTCTAATATTCAATGAACTTGATTGTATCATATTGATTTATTCACGCTACATTGTTTGGAACCCACGGAGCATGGGCACTTTTTGTCTTATACAGCAGACACTATATATATATATTTTTTTTTTTTTTTTTCATATTTTTTCACACTAGATTTTATATATATATTTTATATCAATATTTTTTATATATTTATTTGTTTTGCATTTGATCAGCACCTATTAATTTGCATTGGATTAGCACTCATTGGGACAGGAATAGTTTTATATTATTAATAGTTTTATATTATTAGCAGTCTGCATCGCAATTTCAGACACTTTGCAGGGCACAGCGCAACACATTTAAATAAATCTGTGCATCTGCAAAGACATATATAATAAGGAACACAGGTTTTTCAATTATTCAAATTGTGGGAAGGTGTGGGGAGTGTTAGCAGCTGTCGCCGTTTATAGTGGTTTGTTTTCAGCTTTTAGCAGCGCACAAGGTTCCACCCGTTCTTTCTGACATACGGCGCCCAGCCAAGCTAGACATCCAGGCCGTTCTGCACTTCCACCTTGGACGTTCACCAAGACACCGATGGGACTCCTCCATCGATGTAAGCTTGGACCACACAGTGAACATGGACTTCTCCGTTATTTGTTTATATGCCTGATTCTCACTTATAATCTGTGAGTAGCCATTTGGCCTTTTATTTCTCCAATAAATTGTTCTATACGTGCTGCACTTAGTTTGGCGCACCTTGTCCTTCTTCTGCTTGTCTTCCAGAGTTTTTGCTTCAACTCCCAAGGGAGCTGCCACTGGTGCAATGAACTTTAAAATCCCTCCCCATTTCTTTTTATTGCCAGGACTATTAATTAATTTTTAATATACACACGCATATATACAATATATATACAGTGGTGTGAAAAAGTGTTTGCCCCCTTCCTCATTTCCTGTTCCTTTGCATGTTTGTCACACTTAAGTGTTTCGGAACATCAAACCAATTTAAACAATAGTCAAGGACAACACAAGTAAACACAAAATGCAATTTGTAAATGAAGGTGTTTATTATTAAAGGTGAAAAAAAATCCAAACCATCATGGCCCTGTGTGAAAAAGTGATTGCCCCCCTTGTTAAAACATACTATAACTGTGGTTGTCCACACCTGAGTTCAATTTCTCTAGCCACACCCAGGCCTGATTATTGCCACACCTGTTCACAATCAAGGCATCACTTAAATAGGAGCTGCTTGACACAGTAAGGTCCACCAGAAGATCCTTAAAAGCTACACATCATGCCGAGACCCAAAGAAATTCAGGAACAATTGAGAAAGAAAGTAATTGAGATCTATCAGTCTGGAAAGGGTTATAAAGCCATTTCCAAAGCTTTGGGAATCCAGCGAACCACAGTGAGAGCCATTATCCACAAATGGCGAAGACATGGAACAGTGGTGAACCTTCCCAGGAGTGGCCGGCCGCCCAAAATTACCCCAAGAGCGCAGCGACGACTCATCCAAGAGGTCACAAAAGACCCCACAACAACGTCCAAGGAACTGCAGGCCTCACTTGCCTCAGTTAAGGTCAGCGTTCATGCCTCCTCCATCAGGAAAAGACTGGGCAAAAATGGCCTGCATGGCAGAGTTCCAAGGAGAAAACCACTGCTGAGCAAAAAGAACATCAAAGCTCGTCTCAATTTCTCCACAACACATCTTGATGATCCCCAAGACTTTTGGGACAACATTCTGTGGACCGATGAGACAAAAGTGGAACTCTTTGGAAGGTGTGTGTCCAAGTATATCTGGCGTAGAAGGAACACTGCATTTCAGAAAAAGAACATTATACCAACAGTAAAATATGGTGGTGGTAGTGTGATGGTCTGGGGCTGTTTTGCTGCTTCAGGACCTGGAAGACTTGCCGTGATAAAAGGAACTATGAATTCTGCTGTCTACCAAGAGATCCTGAAGGAGAATGTCCGACCATCTGTTCGTGTACTCAAGCTGAAACGAACTTGGGTTCTGCAGCAGGACAATGATCCTAAACACACCAGCAAGTCCACCACCGAATGGCTGAAGAAAAACAAAATGAAGACTTTGGAGTGGCCTAGCCAAAGTCCTGACCTGAATCCTATTGAGATGTTGTGGTATGACCTTAAAAAGGCCGTTCATGCTCGAAAACCCTCTAATATAACTGAATTAGGACAATTCTGCAAAGATGAGTGGGCCAAAATTCCTCCAGGACGCTATAAAAGCCTCATTGCACGTTATCGCAAACGCTTGGTTGCAGTTGTTGCTGCTAAGGGTGGCCCAACCAGTTATTAGGTTTAGGGGGCAATCGCTTTTTCACACAGGGCCATGATGGTTTGGATTTTTTTTCACCTTTAATAATAAACACCTTCATTTACAAATTGCATTTTGTGTTTACTTGTGTTGTCCTTGACTATTGTTTAAATTGGTTTGATGTTCCGAAACACTTAAGTGTGACAAACATGCAAAGGAACAGGAAATGAGGAAGGGGGCAAACACTTTTTCACACCACTGTATATATGATCATCAATTAACTCTGATTGCTGCCATAATGTTTGGTTAGTCTTTGCGCCATCTCTTCCTTTTCTGCCATCCTTAGGACGTACTAGACATGTGCACAATAGAAAAATTTGTTTATTTTCGTTTCGTTTCTGTTCGTTTCTGTTGATTCGTATTTATTTGTACATTCGCAACATTCGTAGATTCGTAATCGGAGCATAATTCATAATTTTATGTAATGTGTATGCTATTATTACATTTTAAGAGACACGGAAAATTACGAATCGAAAAAAAAAGTTACGAATGTACGAATTTTTTCGTTCAATCCATTCGAAGCACGTTAAGCAGTGCCATTGTAAGAGACACGGAAAATTACAAATCGCAACAAAAAAAAAAAGTTACGAATGTACCAATTTTTTCGTTCAATCCATTCGAAGCACGTTAAACAGCGCCATTGTAAGAGACACGGAAAATTACGAATTGAAAAAAAACAAAGTTACGAATGTACGAATTTTTTTGTTCAATCCATTTGAGGCACGTTAAGCAGCGCCATTGTAAGGGACACGGAAAATTACCAATTCAACAAAAAAATAAAGTTATGAATGTACGAATTTTTTTCGTTCATTTTGATTTTCGTTGTTCCTGTTTTCGTTTTTCGGATTTTCTTCTTTCGTAGTTTCGTTGTTTCTAATTTGGTTATTTCGGATTTTCGTTGTTTTTCATATTCGTTCGATTCGATAATTCGTTATTCGTTAAAATTTTTAGCGAATCATTCGTTCATTCGTACGATAACGAATGAACGAATATAACGAATTTTAACGGAAAACGAATTAAAACAAAACAAATTTTACATGTCTAGGACGTACCTGTACATCCTTGGATGGGAAGAGTAATATCACGTACGCATATGTAAATGACAATTGCACCACACATGTAAGGTATTACCACGAACATCAGTGCAAGAGCAATAATTCTAGCACCAGACCTCCTGCATAAACTGGTAACCTGGGAAAGGCCTTTAAAGCATTTTTAGGTAACAAAGTTTGGTGTCGCTCCATGGGTGTACACAATTTTAAAAGCATGACATGTTTGGTATCTATTTGCTTGGCACAACATCATCTTTTATATTTTACCCAACAATTGGATATTATATTGTGTTTTTGTGCATTAAAATTCATTGAAATGTTTTATTTTTTCAAAAAAGTTGAGTTTGGAAAACCGGTGTGCAAATATCGTGTGACATAAAAATATGCAAAACCCACCATTTTGTTCTCTAGGACCTCATTTTAAAAATATATATAATGTATGGTGGTTCTAAGTGGTTTTCTAGCAAAAATAAATAAATCTTTTTTTACAGGTAGTAGAGGAATGTCAGAATTGGCCCAGACTGGAAGTGGTCAGCTTCCAACTGTTACTAATCCATTGATGACTTTGTGATCCCTTGTTTCTCATTACTTTCAGGGTGCCTCTGTTAATTAATGGGCTCCTTTTCTCCATGATAAACTTCCTGTGCTCCCTTCCTCCCTCTATGTTATGCTATGGCAGGGGCGTTGCTAGGTCTACAAATGATCTGAGGCCAGAGCCCATAGCGGCGAAGTAAAGAAAGACATACGCTTGGGCGGGCATACACATGTATATAATATACGTGTCTGTGTGTATATATATATATATATATATATATATATATAAAAATGTATTATACATATTATCATTACATAATGGTCCTCAGAAAGCCCCCCTTACATCAGGGTCCACAGAGAGCCTCCCCCACTTACATCAGTGTCCCCAGAGAGCCCTCCCCCTTACATCAAGGTCCCCAGAGAGCCCTTCCTTACCTCAGAGTCCCCAGAGAGCCACTCCTTACATCAAGGTCACCAGAGAGAGGGTGGGCAGTGAGAGATGTCATCTCTCTGCTGCCCATGGCTGCACAGTGAGAGTTACAGAGATGATGTAATTTCTCTGCTCTCTCGCCTGCCCGGCTCTCCCGTGGCTGCCTGCCCACTCTCCAGTGCTGCCCCAGCACTTACAGCCTGGCTGCAGAGAGGCCACCTCTGAGAGACTCGAGGCTATGGGCCCCAGATTCAGGGCTATATCCCCAAAAGACACCCCCTAGCGATGCCACTGTGCTCTGGGCTGGTCCAAACCTTATCCAGAAGGAACTTGGTCAGTAGCAGCATATCATGGGAATAAGACATAATGATACATAGTCCTTACACACCTAGGGTGACAAGGCTGCTCCTCCTAAATACAGTAAAGCCTTGTACACACGGGCCGCATGTCGGCCTGCATCAGCCGGTTCAATAGAAACCATCCGACATGTGGCCCGTGTGTACAGCAGCTGGTCCAACAAAAGCCAGCCGTTTGGTCGGCTTCTGTCGAAGGCTCATTAAAAAAAGGTGACAGGGGGATGGCTCCTCGCCAGAACACTACGGTCAGCACCAAGCGCTCTCAGCTATTGACGCTGACCCGAGTGTTCTGGCGAGGAGCCATCCCCCTGTCATAACACAAAAGCTTAGAAGGGATGTTCGCTGTACTAACATTGGATTGTTGACCTGAACTCTCACCTTTTTTTGTTCAACCCGCTGGGTTGATCACAAAAAAAATAGTAGTGTGTACGAGGCTTAAGGTTGTCACCTTGGGCAGGAAGTAAAAATGTAGCGCTAATGAATAAACAGTGCTATTATACTGTGTAAATAGATAAATAACCATGTGCCCATAAATGGTGCTTAACCACTTGCCGACCGGCGCACGACGATATACGTCGGCAGAATGGCACGTACAGGCAGGAGGGCGTATATATAAGTCCCTCCTTTAAGCCTGTCTGTGCCATCGGGAGCGCGCCGGGAGCGGCGCGCTCCCGCGCCGGTCGGGACCCCCGTGAGTCTGGTCGCGGTCCCCGCGGACTCGATCGTCTCACAGGAAGGCTGAACGGGGAGATGCCGAGATAAACAGCATCTCCCCGTTCTGCCTAGCAACTAGTGACGCCGATCTCTGCTCCCTGTGATTGGAGCAGAGATCAGCATTCACTAGCTGACAGCCACGCCCCCCCACAGTAAGAAACACACCCCTAGGCATACTTAACCCTTACACTGCCCCCTTGTGGTTAACCCCTTCACTGCCAGTGTCATTTATACAGGAATCAATGCATTTGAATAGCATTGATTGCTGTATAGATGACAATGGTCCCAAAAATGTGTCAAAAATGTCCGATGTGTCTGCCATAATGTCGCAGTCACAAAAAAAATTGCAGATCGCCACCATTACTAATAAAAAAAAATATATTAATAAAAATGCTATAAAACTATCCCCTATCTTGTAAACGCTATAACTTCTGCGCAAATCGATCAATAATCGCTTATTTCCAAAAATATGTAGAAGAATACGTATCGGCCTAAACTGAGGAAAAATAATGTTTTTTTATATATTTTTTGGGGATATTTATTATAGCAAAAAGTAAAAAATATTGAATTTTTTTCAAAATTGTCGCTCTATTTTTGTTTATAGCGCAAAAAAATAAAAACCGCAGGGGCGATCATATACCACCAAAAGAAAGCTCTATTTGTGGGGAAAAAAGGACGGCAATTTTGTTTGGGAGCCACGTTTCACGACCGCGCAATTGTCAGTTAAAGCGACGCAGTGCCGAATCGCAAAAAGGGGCCTGGTCCTTTGGCTGCAAATTGGTCCGGTCTGAAAGTGGTTAAAAAATTATAAAAATAGATGCATAAATAACCATCAACATAAATAAATGGATTAAGTGCAAACGTAAGTCAATCAGTAGCCTTTGGGAGGGAGGGACCCATGTATGAGGATCCTTTAACCATCTGAAAAATCTGCAGGTAAAAAGCACAGAAAAATCAGATTGCCTGCTCTATGAGCTTGCTTGACTCTCCCACCTGGTGATTCATTACTTGGTGGTTGCCTTTCCACTATCTGGATTCCATCAAGAGAGGACCGGATCTCTGAGGATATCGCTGATTGTTCTATATCCATTTAAGGGTTCTTCCAGGACCTTCCGGACCGTTCCTTTTGTATCGTGGTTCCATCTTTCCATGCTCGTTTGACCTGGTGTCATTGACATCCAGGTCCATTGGCTCTCGTAAGAGTATCCATCTTTATCAAACCATTGATGTCATTGTTTTCAGATACCAATCCAACTGCTTTTGGTTTCTTTTCATGAACCATTGTGTCTGCAGTAGACCGGCTGTTTGTTGGGACTGATTTCCTTTAGGACTTATGCCCCGTACACACGGTCGGAAATTCCGACCACAAAATCCGTCAGATTTTTTCGGACGGATTTTGTCCGACACTGGTGTTGCATACACACGGTCGGACAAAGTTGTCGGAAAATCCGCTCATTCTGAACGTGGTGACGTTTGTTGCATATGACGGAACTACGTAGAGGCTAGTAGCCAATAGCTTTGGTCTCGTAATTTGATCTGAGCATGCGTGGCACTTTGTCCGTCGGAATTCTCTACACACGTTCGGAAAAAGTCCGATCGGACTTTGTTGTCGGAAAATTTGAGAGCAGGATCTCAAATTTTTTCCGCCGTAAATTCCGACGGAAAAAGTCCGATGGAGCCCACACACGGTTGGATTTTCCGACAACATGGTCCGATAGGACATTTTCCATCAGAAATTCCGACCGTGTGTACGGGGCATTACCCAAAGTCCTTTCATTTCCATCCAATGGACTTATGTTTGCACTTAAAGCGGAAGTAAACCCATCGATTTAACAGTCTAAAAAAAAAGGCATGCCGTGAATGCTAACTGCACATTGGCTGTGCTCTCAACCAAACAGTCAAACCATCCAATGGCTGGTGTCATAACGGATCACATGTGCAGCACTGTGGCAGTTGAAGATTAAACAGAGGCAAAGATGGCAGCTTCCTTGGCTGAAAACGATAGGGGGGTTTACTTCCACTTTAATTTATTTATTTATGTTGATCGTTATTTATGCATCTATTTTTATAATTTATTAAGCACCATTTATGGCCACACGTGTATATTTAATGGCCTAAATATATATACACTACTCAGCGCCGGGTGCGTCCCCACAATGTCACAAACTGACTGATTCCATCAAAATATAAATATATATAAATATATATGATGTATAAGATATTTATATAAATAAATTAAATTAATATAAATTATAATTATAAATTAATTAATAATTAATAAATTAATTATAAATTAAATTGGTTATTTATCTATTTACACAGTATAATAGCACTGTTTATTCATTAGCGCTACATTTTTACTTCCTTCCACTTATGAATTTTCATCACATGTAGCAGCTTTTTTTTCTCTTCTTTTCACAGGTTAGCGCAATAATTATTTGCACCTGTCACCTTGGGCAAAAAGTAAGTTCCTGCCAGGATCACCATGTGAAAATAAAGGGTAAAAAAAAGTGCGAATAAAGAAAAAAGAAAAAAAGGTAAGCTGCAATACATTCAATTTTTGTTCTTGGGTTTAGACATGCTTTAAGGCATTGCATCAGCATGGCGGCTGGGAAGCCAGCATCTTCAGAGAGTCCAAAGCTGTAAATCACATAAAGCTTTGAGTAGATTGTTCTTTGGAGAACTTCTTTAAAATTTGTGTCAATGTCGTTATTTTCTACCATGCCTTTTTCTATTTTTAATGTAGCTCTATTGGATTGTCTCCCAGATGATTAGTAAAATCAGTCTAACACGCCGAAAAAGTCAAAGGTAGAGAGACATATGGAAGTATAACTGCTACTTAGTTACTATGGCTACAGTGTTTTTCAGTAGTGCAAGTCTCGCCATGCAATCAGCTTTTGCAAACAGGCTTGTTTTTGAGTGGGAATGTGTTGCAAATGATGATTGAAGCTAATAATGTTCACACACATATGCCAATCGTGGCAGCCAGGATCCTGTGATAATGTAGGCTATATAATAATATTCTATTTTCTTAAGTCTTAGTAATTATTGCAGAAACAGCAGTCACCGGCTAGATGAACAGTCATATTATGAAATGTGCGCTTTTCTTAAAATCCCATATAAATCCCCGGATTACGGTTTCCTCTTATTCTCATCACATACTTATTAGGACTCTAATGTCTGTATACGACATTTGGAACTTGACATTTTGCAAAGGAGGAATTTATAGTACATGTGTTATGTGATTGAAAAGGAACTCTTTTAAGCATTATTGACGTATAAACCTAACAATAGGACAACTCTAATGAAACTGTAGAAAGGCAACAACCATTTCTGCAAGGGCTTCAGGGTTAGACATGTGCACAACAAAAAAATGTGTTTATTTTCTTTTCGTTTTTTTCGTTTCCGTTGATTCGTAACGATTCGTAAATTCGTAAGTCGTCGGTGTTCGTATTCGTAACGATTCGTAAATTCGCAAGTCGTCGGTGTTCCTATTCGTAACGATTCGTATTTTCGTAAGAGTTATTTTTTCGTTGATTCGTTTTTCCGTTAGTTTAATTTTCGTTTATTTCGAAATTCGGACGCATTCGTATTTATTCGTACTTTCGTAACATTCGTAACATTCGTAAATTCATAATCGGAGCATAATTCAGAATTTTATGTAATGTGTATGCTATTATTACATTTTAAGAGACACGGAAAATTACGAATCGAAAAAAAAAGTTACGAATGTACGAATTTTTTCGTTCAATCCATTTGAAGCACGCTAAGCAGCGCCATTGTAAGAGACACGGAAAATTACGAATCGAAAGAAAAATAAAAAGTTACGAATGTACAAATTTTTTCGTTCAATCCATTTGAGGCACGTTAAGCAGCGCCATTGTAAGAGACACGGAAAATTACGAATCGAAAAAAAAAAAAATAGTTACGAATGTACGAATTTTTTCGTTCAATCCATTCGAAGCACGTTAAGCAACGCCATTGTAAGAGACACGGAAAATTACGAATCGAAAAAAAAAAAAAAGTTACGAATGTACAAATTTTTTCGTTCAATCCATTCGAAGCACGTTAAGCAGCGCCATTGTAAGAGACACGGAAAATTACGAATCAAAAAAAAAAAAAAAAGTTACGAATGTACAAATTTTTTCGTTCAATCCTTTCGAGGCACGTTAAGCAGCACCATTGTGTACCAATTCAACAAAAAAAAAGTTACGAATGTACGAATTTTTTTGTTCATTTTTTTTTTTGGTTGTTCCTGTCTTCGTTTTTCAGATTTTCTTCTTTTGTAGATTCGTTGTTTCTAATTTGTTTTTTTTGGATTTTCGTTGTTTTCGGATTCGTTCGATTCGAACAATTCGTTATTCGTTACAAATTTTAGCGAATCGTTCGTTCATTCGTACGATAACGAATGAACGAAAATAACGAAAAAAAACTAAACAAATTGCACATGTCTATTCAGGGTTGAGGACTGACATGTTCGAACTAGACATGTGCGATTAGTTTCGTTATGAATCGAAATTCTAATACATCCTAATCTCCAAATTATGAAAATTGTATCAACAAATCCGAAATAAATTATAATGAAACAACAAATTTATTTATATTCATTAATTACATTCTGACCTTTTGTTAATGTTTGAAGCATCCAAAATAACATAACGACGCAACAAATGATGCGAATTGATTTGGATCTGTTTTTTTTTTCTTTTTTTTGCAATAACATTTATCTTTATTATAAATAATAAACTACATATGATATGGAAACATATTACAATAAATTCAGTGAGGTATAAAAGTGAAATAAGATGATGATTCCTGCTTTTTCAGTTTGGGTTAGATGGAGGTGGAACTCTAATGCCGCATACACACGATTGGATTTTTCGATGGAAAATGTTGGATGTGAGCTTGTTGACGGTAAGTCCGACCGTGTGTACGCACCATCAGACAATTGTTGTAGGCCTTTCCGCCAACACATGTTGGCTAGCATGTTCTCAAATTTTCCACCAACAATTGTGTGTTTTCGGACTTACAAAAGTCCAAAGTACAAACACGCATGCTCGGAATCAAGGACGAGCCGGAAGCACTCGGTCTTGTAAAACTAGTGTTCGTAACGGAGATATCACGTGACTATTGACCTTCCTTATTATCGGCTCGCCGTATGTCTTGTACGTCACTACGTTCGTAATTGTTGGCCAACATTTGTGTGACCGTGTGTATGCAAGACAAGGTGGAGCCAACAACCTTCGAACAAAATTACACGGTTTTGTTGACGGAAAGTCTGATCGTGTGTACGCGGCATTAGAATCTCGGAATCCTAACATAACAAATGAAACCAAAATGTATTTTGTTCCATTTTTTATGTTATGATTCGGAGATTCTGATGGATCCACCTCCATCCAACCCAAACAGAGTACATAAACCAAAATAAGCAATCTTCCGAAATACAAATCGATTTGGAACAACAAGTATATAAAACAAGTCTGAATATACGAAATGAATCCAAATATACGAAATGAAACTGAATATACGAAATAAATCCAAATATACGAAATTAATCCAAATATACGAAATAGATCAGAATATACAAAATCAGTCCGAATACACAAAATGTATTCTTAAAACAAATCATTCTAACATAACGAATATGATGAAACAAAATGATTAACTTAATGAATGAATCCGAAACTAAACAACTTTTGTGAACAGCTCTATTGAAAACAACTTTTTTATTTTCTCAGATATTAATAAGTTCTGTTCTGAGTCCTGGTGCTTGGAGGCTTAGTAAAGCTTTAGGTGTGATAAAACTCAATTTCTAGGTCCAAATCTTATGTGCTAGCCAGACCTCATTATTAATCCCAGCTCTCCATGGGTCTTTATATATACAGATGCATCTAAATAAAATAGAATATCAAAAAGGTAATTAATTTCAGTAATTCAATTCAAAAAGTGAAACTCATATATTATATAGATTCTTTTTTTGTGTAAATAGTTTTTATTGAAAAAGAAAGAAAGAGAAACATTGTACAAACATGGTACGGTACTGCACAGTGTAAGTATACATGGAGGACATTAGCTTTGACGGTTTTGCATGAAGACATACACATATCATAAAAATTGACAGCTGAACAGACAGCACTCATTACCAGCAAGTACCCCTAGTGGGGTGGAATAAGAATTTTTAGATTACATAACAAGGGGTAGGTGGGGAGGGAGGTAGGGGGAGGTTAAAGGGGGGGAGGGGGGGGGTATTGGTCCGAACGGCATCCAGCGCAACCATCCATAAAGAGTTACAGTAGAGAAGATTATATCATTAATTTTGTTTCGACCAGGAGGTCCAACATTCCCAGTGCCTATTAAATACATTAGAGTTACCTGACTTCCCAGCTAGCAAGGCTTCATAAGCGTAATGTGTTTTGGTGTTGGCTATAACTTCTGACACATTTGGTGCCTTGTTGTCTTTCCAAAGCTTTGCGATTAGGGTTCTAGCCACCAAAAGGATATGTGTGATTACAGTTCTGAATTCTATAGGGAAGTTATCTATTCCCAGGTTTAGCACCGCCAGACCTGGGTTAGGTTTGGTTAGGACACCGGTGATGTTTGATATGGTACGGAAGATAGAGTTCCAGTAGCTGTATAGGTGTTTACATGTCCAGAACATGTGGAGTAGGTTACCGACCGTTCCACATCCTCTCCAACATAACTGGGAAGTCAGTGCTCCAAATTTACATAGCCTGTATGGTGTGAGGTACCATCTGAGAGCTATCTTCTGAGACAACTCCCAGTGGTTGACGCATTTGGAGGCCTTGTACACTGAGCTTAAGGAACATTGCCACTGCTTGACTGAGAAAGAGGCACCTAAATCAGCCTCCCATTTCAAAAAGGCTTGTGATTTTGTGAAAGTCATTTTATTCTGAAATAGGTTATAAAACAGGGAAATACCCTTGGCTGGCGTAGGGTTGTCAGTGAAGAAACGCCACACAACCCTAGGTAGGGCGATGTGGCGTGTCCCGACCGCTCGGAAAAAGTGTGCTATTTGGATATATTTATAGTGGTCAGAGCTTGGTAGGGCAAACTTTTGTTTTAGAAGGGCAAAAGGGATTAAGTTCTCGTTGTCGAATAGGTCATCTAAGGTTAAGATCCCCCTGTCAGACCAGCTCGAGACGTTCAGGTTCGGGACCGCGTGGGACAGTGTATTGATTGGGAACGGGATGGTCACCAGGTCATCGGTGTTTGCTGAGACTTTCCCCAGTTCCCTCCAGGCCCATAAAGTCGCCTGAATGGAAAGGGGAAGGGTCTTGAGTGGGAACTTTTTTCAAGTGTCTACCATGAGTAGTTCTTTTAAGTTGTTTATGGGATGTAGGGCCTGTTCAATTCCGCACCAGAGATGGTCCGGAGAAGGGTTGAACCATTTGGATATCTGTGTAAGTGAGGCGGCTCTGAAGTAGTCTTCTATGTCAACTAGCCCCATCCCTCCCGCTGATCTGTGTTTTATTAGCTGGGCTTTTGAGCATCTAGGTTTCTTGGATTTCCAGATGTAGGAGGTCATTAATGAGTTAAGAGCTTTGAAATGAGTCTTATGGACTGGGACTGCTAAGGTTCTAAAAAAAGTACAGGATCTGAGGCAGCAATAGCATCTTGAACGATGCTAGGCGTCCGGTCCAAGTTAAGTCTGTGTTAGACAGCCTTTTGGTCTCTTTAGATAGTTTGTCTATTAATGGTAGGTAGTTGGCTGCTGCCAGGTCTTGGAGGTTTCTGGTTAGTTTAATTCCGAGGTATGTGATGCTATCGCTGCTCCAGACATAAGGAAAGGACCGTTGCAGGTAAGATTTGACCGGGGGTGGGATCCCTAGTTCTAGAATAGTAGATTTTGTGCAGTTGACTTTATAGAAGGAAATATTACTAAAGTCAATAAGGGTGTCATGGGCATATTGAAGAGAATGTTCTGGAGATGTTAAAAAAAGAATTATGTCATCAGCAAAAAGGTTTATATTATGGGACTGTCCTTGGATATTAAAGCCTGAGATGTTGGGATGTGTTCTAATTTTTTCTGCTAGTGGTTCAATCATTAGATTGAATATGAAAGGGGAAAGTGGGCATCCTTGCCTCGTACCATTGGTAATGGTAAAGGTTTCTGAGAGCATGTTTGAGGTATAGACCTGGGCACAGGGGGATGAGTATAGGGCGAGAATGGCGGACAGTATTGGGCCTGTGAAGCCAAATTTTAGAAGTGTGTGTTTCATGTAGCCCCAATGCACCCTGTCGAACGCCTTCTCCGCATCCAACAAGAGGAGCAGGGAAGGCGCTCGACAGGCTTGTGCGTATTGCATAACGTCAAGAACTCTCCTGGTGGCATCAGAGGCCTGCCTGCCCGGAGTAAAGCCGGACTGGTCAGGCCCAATGAGGGTAGGGAGTACCTGAAGCAGTCTATGGGCTATTATTTTCGCATACAACTTGACATCCGTATTAAGCAAAGATATTGGTCTAAAATTTGCGGGGGTTGTAGGGTCCTTGCCTGGTTTGGGGATGGTTACTACAAATGCTTTCAACATTTCCTGGGGGATAGAGGCAGAGGACACAGCAGCATTAAATATCTGTTGGAGGGGTTGAGTCAGGGATGATTGTAATGACTTGTAGTAGTCATTGGGTAGTCCGTCAGGCCCTGGGGATTTGCCTGATGGGAGTTCCTTGATAGCCTTCCTGATCTCAGTTTCGGAGATTGGAGCGTTCAGGTTCTCAAGTTGCAGCAGGGTAAGAGCGGGGAGATTTATACTATCTAGAAAGGATTGGATGTTCTGGTCTGTTGGTTGGGTAGTGGTATCATCCTTGGCTAGGTTGTACAGGGATGAGTAATATGTAGCAAAGGAGTTGGCGATGTCCTTGGGGTTAAACAACTTAGCCTTACTTGTGGGATGCAGGAGGTAAGCAATTTTAGCTTTGGACCTGGCTGCCTTAAGTCTCTGTGCAAGATATTTACCTGCCCTGTTACCCGATGAGTAATGGGATAATTTCAGGTAATGCACATGTTTGTCAAATTGTTGAACAAGGAGAAGCCTGAGCTCAGAACGGAGTTGGGACAATTTTTGGGCTGATTGGGGATCTGAATTTTTCTTGTTAATCACATCTAATGTGTTAATTTCTTTAATAAGAAGATCTAGTTTTTGTGTCCTCTGCCTCTTTTCTCTTGCACATATCTGTAAGATTAAACCTCTAACAAATGCCTTATGGGCACACCAAACTGTATTAGTATCTGAAGCAGAAGCATTGTTGATATCAAAAAAGTGATAGATACCGGAGAATGGTCTGACCAAGTGATGTCATGGATGGTGGAGGAAGACACAGCCTGCAAAAGAGCTTTATCCACCAAGATTAGGTCAATCCTGGAGTATGAATTGTGCCTGGGCGAGTGATAGGAGTAGTCTCGTTCGTCGGCATGCTGGCACCTCCAGACGTCGTAAATGTCCTCAGTATTGAGTAGGGGTTGAAGTGGAGGAGGTGGCCGTTTGGCCGATGATGTTGTGTCCATGGTATGGTCGGGCGAAAGGTTATGGTCCCCACAGACAATCAGGGAGCCTTTTCTGACTTGAGATATTTTGGAATATAGTCTGCGTAGGAACCGTAGTTGGTGAGAGTTGGGGGCGTAGAGGTTCACAATTGTGAATGGTTTGCTGTTTATCTCTCCAATAATGATTATAAACCTGCCCTCAGGATCAGCTATTGAGGACGTAAAATTGAATGCAACAGAGTCACGTATGGCGATGAGAACCCCTTTTTGTTTAGATGAAGCTGATGCCGTAAAGATGTGGGGAAAGTTTTTATGGCAGAACCTCGGGGGGTCGCTGTGCAAGAAGTGTGTCTCTTGAAGGCACAGGACGTCAGCCTGCAGTTTAAGAGCTTCTTTCCACACCGCAGATCTTTTAGCTGGGTGGTTAAGGCCGTTCACATTGAACGAAATTATGTTAACTGCCATTGGTGTGTGGTGAGAGAAGATAGTATTCATACCTTTGCGATGATGATGGCATCCGAGACGTCCCTAGACGTGGGTTGAGGGTATCTCTGCGGAGACTTTCTGCTTCCATAGGGATGACGATGGTGTAGGCAGGATGTCGACCGGACCGGGGAAAAAAAGGGAAATTTAGGATGGAAAGATGGGTTAGGATAAGTCTGTAAAAAAGCAAACAACGTAATATGAAAACATATACGCATTTGAACTTGAGGGCACAGCAATTGCCCATAACTTGAAGGGGTGAAAGAGAGGGTCACAACTGAGAACTCCAGAGTACAAGAACTTCTATTATATAAATTTGGTTCACGACTTGGTCATGGAAGCTTTAGCATCTTGTTGTTTCTTGGTCTTCTTTTTTGTTACCGTCTGCCACTCAGACTGTGCACCTGAGTGCTGTGGACGAGAGGATGTTTCCGGCGGGTGTTCAGGTATAATGTCCCATGACTTGAGCAGGGAGAACCCTTTATCTACATCTGAGATAGTGGTGGTGGTGCCTTCGTGTGTGATTGTCAATTTGACAGGGTAGCCCCATCTGTAGGGAATGTTGTGGTTGCGAAGCGCCTTCGTCACCGGCAGGAGAGATTTGCGCTTTTGCATAGTATGCTGCGATAGGTCAGCGAATAGCTGAATGTGCGCAAACTTGTCCGGCGGTTGCTGGTTTTTGCGAAAGGCCGCCATCAACTGTTCCTTGGTTTGAAAAAAGTGGACCCGCATCAAGATGTCCCGTGGGATGTTATCAGGCAGATGCGAGGGTTTGGGCAGTCTGTGAATGCGGTCCACATGTAGGTCCGTATCAGGCACTGCAGGTAGAAACGTTTTGATTAAGTCAAGTGCATATTGGTGCAGTTGTGTCGGGAGGACTGTCTCAGGGACCCCCCTAATTTTCACATTATTGCGTCTCGACCTGTCCTCGAGGTCGGCGACCTTTGACCTCAACCACTCCAGTTCACCATCATGGTCATTGTGGGCATCAATGAGTTTATTATGGGATTGAGCAAGCTCCCCCATTTTTTTTTCTATATGGGCAACTCTGCCCCCCACCGCTCCTAGCTCTGCTTTGAAACTGGTGACACATTGCATAATGTCTGCGTGCATGGAGCTGCGGAGGGAGACTAACATGTCTTTTAAGGTTGTATCAGAAACAGGCTTACCCGTGGTGGGGAAGGCTGTGAAAGGATCCACCAGCTCCCTTGTTTCTTCCATGCTGTCCTGCATTGTGCGACTGAGCTGTAAGTCCTGCTCTAAGCGGGGCTTCGATTTTGCAGGGCTGCGGGATACTGGAGTGGATGCTCCTGGTGTGTTGTGGTCCGGGCTCTGCTGCGATCCTGGGCTGTAGGCCGCGGAGCGCGGGCTGTTCACTGAGGAGGGAGAGCAGCTCCCGGAGCCGGCGCCATCTTGGATTAGGCCTCGGCCTTTCGGCTGAAAGAAATCTTGCACTTTGTTCAATTGCGCCGTTCCTTTCCTCTTGCGGGCCATCCCTGGTCCTCACCCACGCCACCGGATCAGTTTAAAGTAATTTTCGAGCGGCGGTATGCTCGCTAAAGCCTCCGGTTCTTGTCTCTGGAGCGGAGCTACACAATCATGCGTCCATTCAGTTGCGCGGTAGCCACGCCCCCCTATTATATAGATTCTTTACACACAGAGTGATATATTTCAAGCATTTCTTTCTTTTAATTTTGATGATTATGGCTTACAGCTAGTGAAAACCCAACATTCAGTATCTGAATCCAATTCAGAAAATGTTAATATTGTGAAAAAGTTCAATATTGTAGACTCATGGTGTCACACTCTAATCCGCTAATTAACTTAAAACTTCTGTCATGGTTTCCTGAGCCTTTAAATGGTCTCTCAATCTGGTTCAGTAGGTTACACAATCATGGGGGAAGACTACCGACTTGACAGTTGTCCAGAAGACAGTCATAGACACCCTCCACAAGGAGGGTAGGTCACAAAAGGTCATTGCTAAAGAAGCTGGCTGTTCACAGAGTGCTGTATCCAAGCATATTAATGGTAAGTTATGTGGAAGGAAAAACTGTGGTAGAAAAAGGGGCACAAGCAACAGGAATAACTGCAGCCTTGAGAGGATTGTGAAGCAAAGGCCATTAAAGAATTTTTGGGGAGATTTACAAGGAGTGGACTATGGCTGGTGTCAGTGCTTCAAGAGCCACCACATACAGACATATCCAGGACATGGGCTACAACTGTCGAATTCCTTGTGTCAAGCCATTCCTGAACCAGAGACAACGCCATCTGGACTAAGGAGAAAAGGGACAGGACTGTTGCTCAGTAGGGATGAGCCGAACACCCCGGTTTGGTTCACAGCAGAACGTGCAAACAGGCAAAAAATGTCTATGGGACATGAACGTGAAATATCAAAAGGGCTAATTTTAAATGATTATATGCAAGTTATTGCCATAAAAAGTGTTTGGGGACCCGGGTCCTGCCCAGGGTACATGTTTCAATGCAAAAAAAAGTTTTAAAAACTGACGTTTTTTCAGGAGCAGTGATTTTAATAATCAGACGTTGTAAGGCGCCCACATTAGCCACGGCGCGCTATGCAAGGTTACAGTACTTCCTTCCTCAAGTGTCCCTCATTCTGAAGTTCAAAAGTTTGGAGGTATGGTTTAAGTTCCCCACATTCAGGTCTCAGATTACACTCAGTTCCCTGTGTTTGTGTGTTGTGCAGTGTGTGACATCAGATCCCGCCCCCCGCCTTGTGAAATAAATGATGCATAAATTCTGGACTTTGAATGGGGGGGTTTACTTCATCTCTGTGTATGACCTGAGCTTAGTCACTTCAGTGGGTATATGTAAGGGGTACAACCATTTTAAATCCATTATCACATGACATTACAGTCCAGAGTCTTCTCTCTTCTACAGTGTACAGGAAAATTGGTCCTTCTTTAGGTGTCCACTTTACCACCTGCATGATGTGGGTACCTCCTATTGTCAGCTTTGGGGTTCTCTAAGGATGGAGAGATCTATAAAAGGCTCCAACATGTATTGTGGCTGCTGCATGCCAGTTCTTTGTGGAGGCTTTTATGGAGCCTCTCTTATCTAAGCAGCCTTGACCATCTTGGGATGGGTGCCCTGGGAGTTACACATTAGGTAATTTCTTACACACTAATGGCTCTTGTCATGGTTACTCTCACTAATTATTTGCAGTATTCAAGTTTTAATAATTGAAGTCACGAGTAGGTTGTCATTCACTTATCCATTTATTCATTGCGCATTTATGTGCTTTTGTTTATGAATGATATTCAAGAATTTTGTATTTATTTTCTTTTGCACTGATTATGGTATTGATTTGATTGTAATGTTGGATTTAGGTCCCCCTCCCTATCTGAAAATTCTGAAAAGTTTTTTAAACATAGATATGTTTAACCAATTGCCTACTGGGCACTTTTATCCCCTTCCTGCCCAGACCAATTTTCAGCTTTTAGTGCTGTCACATTTTGAATGACAATTGCGTGGTCATGCAACACTGTACCCAAACACAATTGTTATAATTCTTTTAAGACACATAGAGCTTTCTTATGGTGGTATTTATTCAGCACTTTTATTTTTTGCTAAACAAACTAAAAAATACCAAAAAAAAAAAAAGAAAAAGTTTTTCTTAGTTTCTATTATACAATGTTGTAAATATGGTAGGTAATTTTTCTCCTTCACTGATGTGCGCTGAACTGACGGGCACTGATGAGGTGGCACTGACTGGCACTGATAGGCACTGATTGGTGGCAATGATAGGAGACGATGCTAGGCAGCACTGATGGGCACTGACAGACAGCACAGATGAGCATGGCTAGATGACACTGACTGGCACTGATAGGTACTGATTGGTGGCAATGATAGGAGGCGATGATAGGCAACACTGATGGGCACTGACACACAGCAATGATGGGCACTGATTGGCAGCTCTGATGGGCACTGTTGGGGCTGCCCTGATTATCAGTGTAGATGTCCCCTGTGTGGTTTTGCTGGTTATTGGCTCTCCTCGCGTGCTGTCAGTGAGGAAAGGATTGCCGATAACCAGCAAACTCTGTTTACACTGTGATCAGCTGTGATTGGATACAGCTGATCAAGTGGTAAAGAGCAGCTGTGATTGGCTCTTCATCACGATCTGTGATCAGCTGTGTCTCAAGGATCAAGGATCACAAATGCCTGAAGATATACATTGCAGGGGGCACAATCACGGGAGAACATCATATGACACCCTCCCAGCAATGTGCGACCACGCTGTAGCTGTCAATCGGCTATAACGTGGTCATGAAGAGGTTAGATGTACAGATTCTCATATTACATTGTATATTTCCCTATTTATTTTCTTTTGTTGTTCTTAGGCTGCATTTATAGATCGTAAATCCATGTGCTATTATTTCTTGATATTTTCTTAAAATTTTTTGAAGGATTTTTGAAAATGATATAGGTTAAAGTAATGTTTTTCTTGCTTGCATATTGGGTTTTCTTGGAGGGGACTTGGGTATGTATTGGAGTTCAGTGGACCCACTGGGGTTGATTAACTAAAGGCAAATAGGCAATTCACTTTGCAAGGAAATTGTCACTTTCCAAGGGAATTTTCCCTTAGCTTAGTGAATGTGAGAAAATGTCAATTTGTACAAATTGCCCAATTGTGTGCAAGGAAAATGAAAAAAAATGAAAATAAAAATCAACAAAGCTTTACCTTATTCACTAAGCTAAGGCAAAAAAAGTTAAAATTTCCTTTGCAAAGTGTCTTTGAGTGGTGTAGGTCCTCAGATGTAGGTCCTCAGATGGAGGTCCTCAGATGGAGGTCCTCAGATGGAGGTCCTCAGATGGAGGTCCTCACATGTTGGTCCTCACATGTAGGTCCTCACATGTAGGTCCTCAGATGGAGGTCCTCACATGGAGGTCCTCACATGGAGGTCCTCACATGTAGGTCCTCACATGTAGGTCCTCACATGTAGGTCCTCAGATGGTCAAAGCAAACAGTGGAAGAGTCAGCAGGCTAATGGTCATATCAGGCATCCGAATGTCCAAAAAAATAAAACGAATTTCAACTAATACAAAAGAAATTATAGCGAAAATAACGAACAAATTTGACATGATTCGTTCATTCGTTAAAGGTCTAATGAAACAAAAGATCAACTAAGCGTAAATCTTAGTGCTGGTTCACACAGGGGCAACCTGTCAGGCGACTTAGCCGCCTTACAAGTCGCGATCCATGCATTGCAATGGAGCCGTTCTAATAGGAGCGACTCCTCTGCTACTTTGGGTGACTTCAGAGTGGCTAGCATTGACTTCTATACAGAAGTCGTTTTGCAAGCCACGCTGAAGTCGCACTATATGGGGCGGCTTCAGAGTCGGACGACTTCAGCTGATTAATTTTGTGCTGGTGGTTGGATTACTGACAAAGTGCATTTCTGAGAACTGAGTGAGAAGGGTGTTGTATTGTATTTGAGCCGAGGAGAAGAGATATTATCATTGTGTGTGTTAATGGATTCAATAAACAAACGACTTTCCAAACTACGAATCGTTATCACGAATATATATACATACATAAAATCTAATCAATACACACACAAAACAAATCGATTTAGTATAACGAATATCGACACTCTACAGAAATAACAAATTATCCGAAAACGAATTAACATAACATATTGAATATAACAGAACAAAATTATGTATTTTACGAATGAAAAAGAAACAAAACTAAATTTTCCGTTGTGCACAAGTAAATAGTATTTTAAAACTGATCTTCAGAAATAGAACTCCACACTACACTTTAACCCCAATACTCTTTTATCGCATCACCAACTTAAAATAAACAACCTAAAAAACCCTTTTACTTGTCTAAATCTATGGTCATGTGACATGATGAATTCCAAATCTTCTATGTTCCCCACCGCAGAGTGGGCTAGTGCTTTCTTGGATGTCCTCATTGCTGCCCTGGTCCAAAGACACTTCCCATTAGCTGTCCGGCAGCAGGGTCCTCTTGGGCTCCAGAAGAATGCAGTGGTTGGATGATGTCACCATGAGGGGACCAGTAGGCATGCAGACTGTGGCACTGGATCAGTAGGCTTTCCTGCTGAATAAGGTGCAGAAGCAATGGCGGCTGGTACTCAAAATTTTTTGGGGGGGTGCAAACAAACTGAAAAATTCAGGAAAAAAAAAAACATCAATTGCAGCCTCACTGCACTGTGCCCATCAATTGGCACCACTGTGCCATCAATTGGCGCCACTGTGCCATCAAACGCAGCCACTGTGCCCATCAATTGCTGCCACTGTGCTATCAAACGCAGCCAATGTGCCATCAAATGCAGCCACTGTGCCATCAAATGCAGCCACTGTGCCCCAAAAAATGCAGCCACTGTGCCCATCAATTGCCACCACTGTGCCATCAAATGCAGCCACTGTGCCCCATAAAATGTAGCCCCTGTGCCCATCAAATGCCGCCACTGTGCCATCAAACACAGCCACTGTGCCATCAAATGCAGCCACTGTGCCCCATAAAATGCAGCCATTGTGCCCATCAACTGCCACCACTGTACCATCAAATGCATCCACTGTGCCCCATAAAATGCAGCCACTGTGCCCATCAATTGCCACCACTGTGCAATCAAACGCAGCAACTGTGCCATCAAATGCAGCCATTGTGCCCACCAATTGCTCCGACTGTGGCCCATCAAACGCAGCCACTGTGCCATATCAAACGCTGCCAGTCTGCCCTCCGCCGGTCCGCCGCCTGCACTTACCTGTCTCGGTGGGACAGCTCCTCGATGTCTTCTTCTCCCATCCTATCTTTCCATCCTCTGCTATGATTGGACACCTGGCGTTTCAGCCAATCAGGTGACGGGTAACAGATTCGAGCACCGGATTGGCGGAGAGACGGTTTAGTGTTAGGAAAGCGAAGATTAATTTTCTTTTCTAACACAGCTGAGTGACCTGCGAGCACCCATGCAGTGCATGAATCTACCTTTTGGTGCTAGAGGGGTGGCTGGAGAGAGGGGGCGGCGCCCGTGCGCCCTTAATGCACAAGCCGCCTTTGTGTTGGAGAGATACATATTTTGGTGGATATGCAAAAAAAGATGTTAGAATGGGTTTTAAAAAATAGAAAGGTGGGTGGGAGAGGCTGCGGGCACAATTTTTTTTTTTTTTTCACCCTAGTGATGAGCTTTAACAGTGATTTTACCTTCAAGAGAAATCTACTCCAATCTAAAGGCAATAGCGGGAATGTCTAGACAATAAAACAATTTTTTTGAGATTTTCTTCCATAATTTTCTTTCACTTAGGCTACAATTGGCTTAATGTTTCCTTTATATGTATTACATTTAATATGACTTAACTTACCTCCAATCTTTCTTCCCTTTCATCTTATTGAATGATCCTGCTACTGGAAATATGTGCAAATGTATTCCTGTGCGATTTAAAATCTGGTTAACATTTGCTTCTAGTTACGTGCATTAATCATAAGCCTTGACGCACACTTAGAAAAAAAGCAAAAAAATAAAAAAAAAACAAGCCTTTGCTGCAAGGTCTTGGCTCTCTTGGACAGCAATAGACATCTTGAGTGAGTGTAATCAAACACAATTTGGGAACATTTGATCATGAGGATCACTTGACCTCCTACAGTCAGTCATCTTGGTTTAAAAAAAGCAACCCTTTAAAAATAACTAACCAAGAGGCAGCAATCATATCTTCCCATGAGGATCAAATCTAGTTCTCATTATCTTAAAAAAAAAAAAAAAAAAAATCAAACCCTGAAATAATATTGTTTTTACTTTTGTAACTGGTATACATTATACATGGTAGGACAAAGTTTTAAAATTCCTACTGTTCCAATGGCTGTGGCGATATTAGACCCCTATATCATCCTTTTTTTAAGTTTTTCAACACAGAGGAAATTTTCCAGTCCCAGGGAACCCCTGCTGAAAATTATTATATCTACAACTCATGATACATTAGTGTGATGGTCATTGGGAAGAATTACCCCCTTATAGATAGATACAAAGATCAGTGGTGTCAGTGGGAACTTATCTGAGAGGCAGAAATAGCTCATTGCTCAAGGAACCCCTAACATTCTTTGGAGGAACCATAGGGTTCCATGGAACAATGGCCCTGGTACACAAACCCTGCCCTATATGGTCACATACATACAGTATATATATATATATATATATATGAACAAGAAAGGTGTATATGAATGGCCTATCATACACCACTCAGCGCCGGGTGCGTCCAAACAGTTCTAGACCAAATCAGATGTATCGTAAAATAAATAGATATAAATAGATATAAATATATATAGATAAATAATGGACTAAGCAGCTGTTTAAAAAATTAAAAAGATTGCAAATAAATAGTATAAAATATGACAGTCCGATTCCTGTAAAATAAGATACTAAAAACAGCGCTAAAAATATACAACACATAAAATCCCTTGTGTTATATCCAAATACGGTGAATATTATCACTTATTATCATTATTCACCGTATTTGGATATAACACAAGGGATTTTATGTGTTGTATATTTTCAGCGCTGTTTTAGTATCTTATTTTACAGGAATCGGACTGTCATATTTTATACTATTTATTTGCAATATATATATATATATATATATATATATATATATATATATATATATATATATATATATATATATATATATATATATATACACATATACACCATATTGTCAAACGTATTGGGACACCTGCCTTTATACGCTCATGAATTTTAATGGCATCCCAGTCTTATGCCCCGAGAATCCGACCACAAAATCCATCGGATTTTTTCCGACGGATTTAGTCCGACACTGGTGTTGCATACACACGGTCGGACAAAGTTGTCGGAAAATCCGATCATTCTGAACGTGGTGACGTTTGTTGCCTACGACGGGACTACGTAGAGGCTAGTAGCCAATAGCTTTGGTCTTGTAATGTGATCTGAGCATGCGTGGCACATTGTCCGTCGGAATTCGCTACACACGATCGGAAAAAGTCCGATAAGACTTTGTTGTCGGAAAATTTGAGAGCAGGATCTCAAACTTTTTCCGTCGGAAATTCCGACGGAAAAAGTCAGATGGAGCCCACACACAGTCGGAATTTCCGACAACATGGTCCGATAGGACATTTTCCGTCGGAAAATCCGACCGTGTGTACGGGGCATTAGTCTGGAGGGTTCAATTTTGAGTTGGCCCACCATTTACAGCTATAACTCAGGTCACTCAACTCTTCTGGGAAGGCTGTCCTCAAGGTTTAGAAGTGTGTCTACCGTATATACTCAAGTATAAGCCGACCCGAATATAAGCCGAGGCACCTAATTTTACCACAAAAAACTGGGAAAACGTATTGACTTGAGTATAAGCCTAGGGTGAGAAATGCGCAGCTACTGTAAGTGGAAAAGATGGTCAACAATGCCCATTTGCAGCCTCACTGTGCCCATTTGCAGCCATAGGTCCCCCAAACTTCAAACTTGGTAGTTAAGGGTTCCTAAATGCCCCCTAGCTGCAGCCAAAATTTGGGGTTTCTGGACCCAAAAGGTCCCAAAATGACATTGCTGCAGATGGACACAGTTGACCGACTTTGGGGCCCCGTATCTCGGGCCACTTAGTGCTAGGAACCCTAAGTGGAACTAGCACTAAAACATATCCAAAGCTGGAGTTCCTAGCACTAAGTGGCCCCGAGATACGGGGCCCCAAAGTCGGTTCGGAAAATGTAATTTTCTGCAGCAGAAAAATGCTTGACTCGAGTATAAGCCGAGGGGGGCATTTTCAGCACAAAAAAATGTGCTGAAAAACTCGGCTTATACTCGAGTATATACGGTATGTGAATGTTGACCATTCTTCCAGAAGTGCATTTGTGAGGTCAGGCACTGATGTTGGGTGAGAAGGCCTGTCTCGCAGTCTCCGCTCTAATTTATCCCAAAGGTGTTCTATCGGGTTGCGGTCAGAACTCTGTGCAGTCCAGTTAAGCTCCTCCACCCCAAACTCGCTCATCCATATCTTTATGGACCTTGCTTTGTGCATTGGTGCGCAGTCATGTTGAAAAAGGAAGGGGCTACCCCCAAACTGTTCCCACAAAATTGGGAGAATTAAATTGTCCAAAATGTCTTGATATGCTGACAGAACCAAGCCCAATACCTGAAAAACAAAGTCCAACCATAATCCCCCACTAAATGATTTGGACCAGTGCACAAAGCAAGGTCCATACAGACACGGATGAGCGAGTTTGGGGTGGAGGAGCTTAACTGAACTGCAACTGACCTCAACCCGAAGAATACCTTTGGCATGAATTAGAGTGGAGACTGCGAGCCAGACCTTTTCGTCCAACATCAGTGCCTGACTTCACAAATGCTCTTCTGGTAGAATGGTCAAACATTCCCATAGACACACTCCTAAACCTTGTGGACAGTCTTCCCAGAAGAGTTGAAGCTGTTATAGCTGTAAAAGTTGGACCAACTCGATATTGAACCCTATGGACTAAGACTGGAATGCCATTAAAGTTCATGTGCGTGTAAAGGCAGGTGTCCCAATATTTTTGACAATATAGTATACAGTGCTTGAAAAAGTATTCATACCCCTTGAAATTTTCCACATTTTGTCATGTTACAACCAAAAATGTAAATCTATTTTATTGGGATTTTATGTGATAGACCAAAACAAAGTGGCACATAATTGTGAAGTGGAAGGAAAATGATAAATGGTTTTCAGAATTTTTTACAAATAAATATGTGAAAAGTGTGGGGTACATTTGTATAGCGCCCCCCTGAGTCAATACTTTGTAGAACCTCCTTTCGCTGCAATTACAGCTGCAAGTCTTTTTGGGGATGTCTCTACCAGCTTTGCACATCTAGAGAGGGACAGTTTTGCCCATTCTTCTTTGCAAAATATCTCAAGCTCTGTCAGATTGGAAGGAGAGCGTCTGTGAACAGCAATTTTCAAGTCTTGCCACAGATTCTCAATTGGATTTAGGTCTGGACTTTGACTAGACCATTCTAACACATGCATATGCTTTGATCTGAACCATTCCATTGTAGCTCTGGCTGTATGTTTGGGGTCGTTGTCCTGCTGGAAGATGAACCTCCACCCCAGTCTCAAGTCTTTTGCAGACTCAAACAGGTTTTCTTCTAAGATTGCTAACCAGCTTCCCTGTTGAAGAAAAGCATTCCCACAACATGATGCTGCCACCACCATGTTTCACGGTGGGGATGGTGTGTTCAGGGTGATGTACAGTGTTAGTTTTCTGCCACACATAGCATTTTGCATTTAGGCTAAAAAGTTAAATGTTGGTCTCATCTGACCAGAGCCCCTTCTTCCACATGTTTGCTGTGTCCCCCACATGGCTTCTTGCAAACTGCAAACATGACTTCTTATGTCTTTCTTTCAACAATTCTTGCCACTCTTCTATAAAGGCCAGATTTGTGGAGTGCACGACTAATGCCGCATACACACGAGCAGACTTTTCGACGGACTAGGTCCGACGGAACGAATCCGCCGGACAATTCGATCGTGTAGGCGCTTCATCTGACCTTTGCTGTCTAAAAATCAGACAGACTTTACATTTACAACATGTTTCAAATCTTTCCGATGGACTCGAGTTCGGTCGTAAAATCAGTTTGTCTGTGTGCTAGTCCGACGGACAAACAACAACGCTAGGGCAGCTATTGGCTACTGGCTCTGAAATTCCTTATTCTAGTCCGGTCGTACGTCATCACGTTCAAATCCGTTGGACTTTGGTGTGATTGTGTGTGGCCAAGTCCATTCGTTCGGAAAGTCCATCGGAACTCCACCGAAAGTCCGACGGGAAGACCGTCGGACCTAGTCCGTCAAAAAGTCTGGTCGTGTGTATGCGGCATAATAGTTGTCCTGTGGACAGATTCTCCCACCTGAGCTGTGGATCTCTGCAGCTTCTCCAGAGTTCCCATGGGCCTCTTGGCTTCTTCTCTGATGAATGCTCTCCTTTCCCGGCCTGTCAGTTTAGGTGGACGGCCATGTCTTGGTAGGTTTGCAGTTGTGCCATCCTCTTCCATTTTCAGATGATGAATTGAACAGAGCTCTGTGAGATGGTCAAAGCTTGGGATTTTTTTTATAACCTAACCCTGCTTTAAAATTCTCCACAACTCTATCCCTGGCCTGTCTGGTGTGTAACTTGGCCTTCATGATGCTGTTTGTTCACTAAGGCTCTCTATGATGCTGTTTGTTCACTAAGGTTCTCTAAAAAACCTCTGAGGGCTTCACAGAACAGCTGTATTTATACTGAGATTAAATCACACACAGGTGGACTCTATTTACTAATTAGGTGACCTCTGAAGGCAATTGGTTCCACTAGATTTTAGTTAGGGGTATCAGAGTAAAGGGGGCTGAATGCAAATGCACGCCACGCTTTTCAGTTATTTATTTGTAAAAAAAAACATTTATCATTTTCCTTCCACTTCACAATTATGTGCCACTTTGTGTTGGACTATCACATAAAATCCTAATAAAATGCATTTATGTTTTTGGTTGTAACTTGAAAAAATTTGAAAAATTTCAAGGGGTATGAATACTTTTTCAAGGCACTGTGTATGTATGTATGTATGCATATATATATATATATATATATATATATATATATATATATATATATGCATACATACATACATACACAGTGCCTTGAAAAAGTATTCATACCCCTTGAAATTTTTCAAATTTTTTCAAGTTACAACCAAAAACATAAATGCATTTTATTAGGATTTTATGTGATAGTCCAACACAAAGTGGCACATAATATATATATAATATTATCACTAAGGTTTTTTTTTTTTTTTTTTTTGATTGCTGTATTTTTTTCTTATAGATTTATATCCATTTTGGCATTGATATAGCATCTAGGGTGTATCTATTTGTTTAGTTTTTATTTTAAAGCAGACTAATTTGCACTTTTTTAAAACAGTAAAAAGGTCAGTGACAGTTAGTGAATTCCTAAATTCTGGGGTGATAGGCTAGAATCCCCAAGCATTGGTGTTCAGTGGTTACTTATCTGAGACGACACTCCATGCCCCACACATCTGCTTCTCACTCAGATGACAGAATCTGTTTGGTCAGAATTATGTACAAAATCAGTCCCGTACCACAGGATGTATAAAAAAAGCACGCTGTAAATGAAATGAATTAACCACTTGCCGACCGCTGCACGCCGATATACCTCGGCACAATGGAAGCGGTGGGCAAATGGGCGTACCTGTATGTCCCCTTTAATTGGCGGGGCTAGCGGGCGCACGTGCCCGCCGTGTACAGCTTGACCGTGTCCGCGGTACCCGCGGACTCGATGTCTCCAGTCGATCGTGTCACAGAGCTGTAGAATGGGGAGATGCCTATGTAAACAAGGCATTTCCCCGTTCTGCCTTGTGACATGACAGAGATCACTGTTCCCTGTCATCGGGAGCAGTGATCGCTGTCATGTGTGTTGAAGCCCCCCCCACAGTTAGAATCACTCCCTAGGACACACTTAACCCCTTGATCGCCCCCTAGTGTTTAACCATCTTTGTCACCAGTGTCATTTACACTGTAATTAGTGCATTTTTATAGCACTGATCTCTGCATAAATGACAATGGTCCCAAAAAAGTGTCAAAAGTGTCCGATGTGTCCGCCATAAAATCGCAGATCGCCGCCATTACTAATAAAAAAAATAATAATAATAAAAATGCCATAAAACTATCCCCTATTTTGTAGACACCATAACTTATGGGCAAACCAATCAATATACGCTTTCTTGCATTTTCTTTTAACCAAAAATATGTAGAAGAATACATATCAGCTAGGGAAAAAATATATATATTATAAAATATATTATATATATTATATATTATATTATATTATATTATAATTATATTATATTATATATATATATTATATATATATATTATTATAAAAATATATAAAAAAACTGGGGAAAAATATATATATATTTTTATATATTTTTGGGGGATATTTATTATAGCAAAAAGTAAAAAATATTGTGTTTTTTTTTTTCTAAATTGTCGCACTTTTTTTGTTTATAGTGCAAAAAATAAAAACCACAACGGTGATCAAATACCACCACCCCACCTATTTGTGGGGAAAAAAGGACGTCAATTTTGTTTGGGTGCCAGGTCGCACGACCGCACAATTGTCAGTTAAATCGAGCAAAAAGTGCTCTGGTCAGGAAGGGGGTAAAATCTTCCAGCGCTGAAGCGGTTAAACCATTGCAATGCATCTCATTTTTTAATTATTTATTTTTTGCTTTTAAAGTGAATTCCCAGAACTTGTAAAATATTCAATGTATCTGTAAAAATTTACAAGTGAAATTAAAATGAAAAGAAAAAATAAAAATCTACAGGAATTCAAAAACATAAAACACAAGGTCCTGGGTGCCAATTTTTTTATTTTTTTTTCGCATCGTGGCCCGACTCATCTCGCTGCTCCAGTATGATAAAACAGCAAACCTTTGCCAACTCAAAGCACGTTCTCTTCTGTATGACTGTGAAAAACACAAGGTTTGTTTGACAAGTCAACTGAGCAGAGGTAATATGAAAGCGATGTGGAAGTGTTCATTCAGTCCTCGGGTTTCTTTGGCTGGACAGGCATAGCCAAAGATTCTGTTTGAAATAATATTTCTTAAGAAGCTTCCCACTTCCGCTGAGCTCTGATGTGTTTGATCAAATCACGGTAAAAAGTTATGTTTGTACTCAGGTGTACAGAGCTTCAACTGATGTGATAAAGTCAACTCAATGTGGAGAGAGAATGAAAAGGGTGACATTAAAGAGGCAGATCGTGACTCTGAGCCTCGTGTTTGCTTCAGGAATATATAAGTCAGCCATCGCGATGTCTTTTAAGTGACAGACTCTCCGTACTTACTGTAGATGCGGCGTCATGTGGCAGTTGGGAGCAACACGTGTTACGTCAATTGATCAATTTTTCAACAAGAAAATCAGTTTTATAGTCTTCTGTGGATTAGAAACAATGGAACATAATGAGCAATTCATATTCACCCAACTAACAATGTGCCAAATTCAAGCCATTTGCTCCATTTTTCAGAGATAGTTATTTGATGGAACAACTGAAGTGTACCAATAATGGGTCTTTTCCAGCACTGGAAGGGCTCTTTCACACTTGCAGTGTAATGCATGTCAGCATTCAGACCGCTTTTCAGATGGCATTTGACAGCCAGTGAGGAGGCATTTTATCATCTAATTTAACCACATATTGCCACACTACCGTGCCGCAATTGTCATTGAACTCAATGGGCGATTTTGGGTTTGAGTTGTGCCACTTGTCAAACTCTGCATCTCAAGGTAAAAATACCGCAGATGTGAAGCAAACCATCTGCCACGACATGCGGGTGTTATTTTTCAGTACGGGTGGGTAATTGGGGGAAGGTGGCAAAACCAAGGCTCAGTTGGCCATTTTTTTCTGCACCCTGACCTCCCATCTGAAAGAGACTGAATAGTTTTCTCTGATTGCACTGCACACTGTGAGTGTACCTTCTCTTCTTTTCTTGATGGGGCAGTGTGGCTTCCACATATACTGTATTTACAAATGTCGTGCATCTAAAAACTGTTATTAATGCGAATAGGTGACAGTATATATATATATATATATATATATATATATATATATATATATATATGTGACAGACCCCTGTACTCAAGATGAGTCTGTCCGCCGTATCGCTCCTCTGTCCAGGACCACACAACCCAAGACCCCTTAGCTTTCCCATTCACTAGTCATAGCTCAGTGTAGGGTAAAACATCAGACAGTTTATTAGAACAAGAATACAAGTCTTATATACAGTTTAAGAGGAGGTTCCTACCTCCTGCTCATATTACTCTAACAATACACCTGTAACCAGAAACATAAATTAACATGAGCTAATTAACTAATCCCTTAAAGCAGCCGATGTGACTCCCTAACTACAATACACATTATTATACACCTCAACACAGAACTCGTTCATACAATTGCAGGGTTAATTAGCACAAACAACAATGGGTAAAAGACTCTTAGAAGCTGTGACAAGTCATACTAGACTAATTTACATTATAGCAGACAACAGACAGACAGGTGGCTGGAGTTGACATCAGCATCTCCTAACAGTATTTGTCCCAGCATTATGAATCAGCCACTATTTCTAATATGGGATATACAAGGTCCCCAGAGTCTGTGTGTCTTGGGGGGACATGGACCTGAATCCAAAGTAACACCACCTCAAGGGTCCCCAGGCATACAGCTCACAAAGAGCACTGTTCCCCCAAATGCCAGTGCCCATAATCGCAAGGCAAGAGGCTATCATTCAGTCCTCTCCAAAAGTCTCTGTCACGGATAGATCTGGCCAGCTGCTGTGTGCTGTGAAAAACAATTGGTAGGGTTTTCTGTGTGCATAACCCTTCCAAGTGGAACTCACTCTAAAAGCTAATTATAATACAGGGTGGTTGCCATTTTGGTTTAGCTGTATACTTGTAAATGGGCCCCTAAGATACTTAATGTTTGTTGTACTTTTGGAATAAACATGCAGAACGTGAAGTGTTGGGACACCAGATATGCAATAGTTTGTTCCAGAGTAGTGACTCACCAAGGAGTAAAAGAATAATATGAATTACATCTAAGGAAATGGCCCCTACAAGAAAATTTGGGCAGTAGTAGAGCCCTTTGGTTGATTTACTAAAGTTCTGTTTACAAGGGAAGCTGCGCTTTGCAAAAGGGACTTTTCCCCAGAGAGGTAAAGCTCTGCGGACTTCTATCATCCAATCATGCACAAGCAAAAATGATTGACTTATGTGTGTGTTATATCGTTGGACCGATAAAAATAAAAGTTGGTTTTGATGGATCTACTGTAAAGTCAATTTTCCTTCAAAGTGGTTGAAACATAGTATAGGTGGACCCTGTTCTGGTCTTAGGCTCCTACCTCTCTGATAGCGACAAAGGAAGTGCTTTCCAGATGCTAAATTGTTGGATGTGAACTGAGGAGCACCTGGTACTAAAGTCCATCTCACTTGAAGAACTTTTTGAAACATTTTATGGCTAAGAGCATCAAATACAGTCAACATGTTTCAGAGGGAAAAGCCTCCTGCTTCTTCATGGCTTGAGGCTCAGCTGGCTGCTTATGTTGCTTTCAGGAGATGTTGGTCTACACAGGTCCCCTAGTGCATTCTGTAGTGATTTTATTAATATCTCTAGCCCTGAAGAAAGTGAAGTATTTTTTTTTACCTGAAATGCATTGTATGTATTTGATGCTCTTAACCAATAAATGTTTCAAAAAGTCCATCAAGTGAGATGAACTTTTGCTCCAGACGCTTGTAGGCAGGTGGCCTACTGTATTACATGTCAGTTATTTGGCTTCCCATTTCAGGGGAAAGGGGTAATGTTTTTGCCACCTTCCCTGAGCATGTTTGCAGGTTTTTTCTGAGGTCCAGCCTCCCTCCCTTTAATTTATAAAAGAGAAGAGTTTCGAGTCTCAAGGAGGATTGAGGGCTTTATAAAGAACGGGAGTTTTGCTGAAGTTTGTGGGGACCTGTGGTCCACCATCAGAACGCCAATCACTGGGACACCTATAGCCATGGACATCTCCATTCTACCATTTATGGACTAATCTTCTGCAGGTACACTGGGGCAGCCACAGTTAGGAATAGTCAGGAAAAGGCCCTTTTTACATGTTGTGCATGTTGTGCCAAGTCTACAGTAAAGTTGTTCAACTGCCATAAGCTTGGTCTGATGTTATTCAAAGGGGTGCATGTTGGGTCTTAGCATATTCCTAAAGAACCTGGGTCTGTTAAAGCACTACAAGGTATGTGTAACACCAGTACAAAATGTTAAATTGCAAGGCAAGGACCAGGAGGAAGTTGCTATGAGTAACCGTAAGGAAGAACAGCTATAGCAACCAGTCATTGGCATGGTACCTGGTTAGGTAACAGGTCCTCTGGTAGCGAGGGGGTCAATGCTCTGACTCCCTAGCTGTCCGTCTCCTCTGGTCACCAGGAACAAACCAGCATTATGGAGATCTAAGGCCTGATCACTAGGTATGGGAACTAAAGAGTTAATGAATATGCATGGGACCCACTATGTACTCAGAGGGACTCCATTCTGTTACTGGAAGCGAGGTCCCGTTGGTACACTGGACTGGTGGAGTGGGCATTGGCTCTGCATGTCTAGAATGCATCATATGCATCAGGTACAAGTGTGCAGTCTCATGGGACAGAACATCTCAAAGAGGAACTCCGTATATTATTACTGCACACAAGTGTCTCATCTCTGAGCCGGGGACTGCCTTAATGTATGATTCTTCACATGACCACAGCCTCCGCCTGGCCCTGGGCATTGGCGAGCGTGCCTTCAGGCGAGGTGTTACCCCATGTGCATGGGCGCAGATAGACCCCACCCACACACTCCTCAGTACACATTCAAGAATTTAGGAAGTCTTTGTAGAGTGAACCACATTTCCTAAGCCCTGGCGCAAATTTCCCTGCAAAGTGTAGCTTCCCTTGCAAAGTGAACAGCTTATTTGCCTTTAGTAACTCAACCCCCATATCTTCATACTGAATGGTTCCATTTAGCCGGGACAAACCAAAAAAGAAAAGAAAACACTAGCCCTCTCTACGCTAAGGCCCCTTTCACACTGAATCGTTTTTCAGGCGCCTGTACAGCGCCTGAAAAAAGCAGGTCGTTTCACTCCAGTGTGAAAGCCGGAGGGCTTTCACACTGGAGCTGTGTGCTAGCAGAACGGTAAAAGTCCTGCTAGCAGCATCCTTGGAGCGGTGAAGCGGTATTCACCGCTCCTTCACCGCTCCTACCCATTGAAATCAAGCGGCGCTTTGCGGGTGGTTTTAACCCTTTTTCGGATGCTAGCGAGGGTTAAAACCGCACCGCTAGCGGTCGAATACCGCTGCTAAAATGACAGTAAAGCTGCGCTAAATATAGCGCTGCTTTACCGCTAGACATGTGCAATTCGTTTCGTTTTTCGTTAAAATTCATTATATTCGTTCATTCGTTATCGTACGAATGAACGAACGATTTGCTAAAAATTTTAACGAATAACGAATGTTCGAATCGATCGAATACGAAAAACAACGAAAATCCGAAATAACCAAATTAGAAACAACGAAACTACGAAAGATGAAAATCCGAAAAACGAAAACAGGAACAACGAAAATCAAAATGAACGAAAAAATTTGTACATTCGTAACTTTTTTTTTTGTTAAATTGGTAATTTTCCGTGTCCCTTACAATGGCGCTGCTTAACGCGCTTCAAATGGATTGAACGAAAAAATTCGTACATTCGTAACTTTTTTTTTTTTCGATTCGTAATTTTCCGTGTCTCTTACAATAGCGCTGCTTAATGTGCTTCGAATGGATTGAACGAAAAAATTCATACATTCGTAACTTTTTTTAAAAAATGTTTTCGATTCGTCATTTTCCGTGTCTCTTACAATAGCGCTGCTTAACGTGCTTCGAATGGATTGAACAAAAAAATTTGTACATTCGTAACTCTTTTTAATTTTTTTTTTCGATTCGTCATTTTCCGTGTCTCTTACAATAGCGCTGCTTAACGTGCTTTGAATGGATTGAACGAAAAAATTCATACATTCGTAACTTTTTTTTTTTGCGATTCGTAATTTTCCGTGTCTCTTACAATGGCGCTGCTTAACGTGCTTCGAATGGATTGAACGAAAAAATTCGTACATTCGTAACTTGTGTCTCTTAAAATGTAGCATACACATTACATAAAATTATGAATTATGCTCCGATTACGAATCTACAAAAACAATGTTACGAAAGTACGAATAAATACGAATGCGTACAAATTTCGAATAAACTAAAATTAAACTAACGGAAAAACGAATCAACGAAAAAGTAACTCTTACGGAAATACGAATCGTACGAATACGAACACCGACGACTTACGAATTTACGAATCGCTACGAATCAACGGAAACAAAGAAACGAAACGAAAATAAACACATTTTTCTATTGTGCACATGTCTATTTACCGCCGACGCCCGCACCGCCCCAGTTTGAAAGGGGCCTAAAAGAAGAAAAAAAAACACTAGTGCTCTGCTTTTCTCACCACTGGCCCTTTGCACTGGTTCTCTCTGTTTGTATTTTTACATTTAAACGGTAGTGCGCCTTTAACCTTTTTTTTTTTTTTTAGCCAATACACACTGCCCTAAAATCCTTTTGCAATTGGTATTGGAGAGTTGGCTAAAAGAACACTCCAAATGGTAATTAGAAGTAAATGATGGCCTTTCGATGTCAAGTTCAGATAGAACATAGCTAAGGGCCTGGGTAATCAGACATATGTCACTTATTGTCATCCATAATCAAACACGATGCCATTTGCACATAATGAGCCTAATCAGGCAATAGTATTGTCAGCGAAATGCATAATATGATAACATCTCAATCATCTCTCGGGGATATTTCACGAGGTGTGATTAAGAGCAGCCAGTTAGCTCACTCTTTCGTAGGCTTACTGATGCTGCACACTTCGATATTATATTTAAACAAAGAGGAGCAACACTAGACATTTCCCACTTACATTATTACAGGAAAGAAACTTTGCATTAATATTTCATGTCATCTTAGCAGCACCTTCTCTTCTTTTAATGTATATACATAATGATATGCATTCAACCACCCAAGAGCAATTTTCAAATGGAAATAAAGCCTGCCCCCTAAAATAAGAATTAATAATGTACTATGTTAAAGTGTACACACTCAGTTATAGGAATGAGAGCAGTGGTTCTGGATGTATATTACAAGAAAGTGATCCAGCATTAGAAGTGATGACTAATGCCGCGTACACGCGGTCGAACTTTCCGACGGCAAATGTGCGATCGGAGCTCGTTGTCGGAAATTCCGACCGCGTGTAGGCTCCATCGAACAGTTTCAATCGGAATTTCCGTCGCACAAAATTTGAGATCTGGTTCTCAAATTTTCCGACAACAAAATCTGTTATCGGAAATTCCGATCGTGTGTAGAAAATTGACGTTCGGAATTTCCGACCAACTTTGTGTGACCGTGAGTATGCAAGACAAGTTTGAGCCAACATCCGTCGGAAAAAATCTCATTGATTTTGTTGTCGGAATGTGCGATCGTGTGTACGCGGCATAGGAATTGGCAGACAAACGTATAATTATTGTAAGTTGAAAAAAGACACAGGTCCGTCGAGTTCAATCTATGTGTGTGTACAGGGCTGCTGATAAGGGGGTACCCCCATACCTCCTGTAGGGGGCTCAGGACCCATCAGTTTAACAGGAGGGCCTGGCCTGCAGCTTTACATTTCATGTACACTCACTGGCCACTTTATTAGCTACACCTTGCTAGTACCGGGTTGGACCCCCTTTTGCCTTCAGAACTGCCTTAATTCTTCATGGCATAGATTCAACAAGGTGTTGGAAGCATTTCTCAGAGATTTGACATGATAGCATCATGCAGTTGCTGCAGATTTGTCGGCTGCACATCCATGATTGTTTTTCTTTTACTTCAATAAACATGGGCCAAAAAAGCCCTTAAACTGCATATCTGGCGTAGACTCAGCTCACTGTTAAACGTTACATACTCACCGGTCACTTTATTAGGTAGACTTTGCTAGTACAGTAACCTGTGGACTGCCCTTTGCCTTCAGAACTGCCTAATTCCTCATGGCATAGATTCAACAAGGTGTTGTAAACATTCCTGAGATTTTGGTCCATAGTGACATGATGGCATCACGCAGTTGCTGCAAATTTGTCGCCTGCACATCCATAATGCAAATCTTTCGCTCCAACCTCCCAAAGGTTCTCTGTTGGATGAGATCTGGTGAGTGTGGAGACCATTGGAGTACAGTGACCTCATTGTCCAGTGGTGAGATGATTTGAGCTTTGTGACATGGTGCATTATCCTGCTGGAAGGAGCCATCAGAAGATGGGTACACTGTAGTCATAAAGGGATGGACATGGTCAGCAACAATACTCAGGTAGGCCATGGTGTTTGAACAATGCTTAATTGGTACTAAGGGGCCCAAAGTGTGCCAAGAAAATATCCCCCACAATATTACACCACCACCACCAGCCTGAACCTTTGATACAAGGCAGGATGGATCCATGCTTTCATGTTGTCTACACCAAATTATGATCCTACCATCTGAATGTCGCAGCTGAAATCGAGACTCATCAGACCAGGCAACGTTTTTTCAATCTTCTATTGTTGAATTTTGGTAATCCTGTACAAATTGGAGCCTCAGTTTCCTGTTCTTAGCTGACAGAATTGGCACCGGGGGTCATCGCCCATCTGCTTCAAGGTTCGATGTGTTGTGCTTTCAGAGATGGTGTTCTGCATACCTTGGTTATAACGACTGGTTGTTTGAATTACTGTTGCATTTCTATCATCTTGAATCAGTCTGCCTATTTTCTCTTTTTCGGACCATTCTGTGTAAACCCTAGAATTGGTTGTGTGTGAAAATCTCAGTAGATCAGCAGTTTTTGAAAAGCTCAGACCAGCCCGTCTGGCACCAACAACCATGCCACGTTCAAAGTCACTTAAATCCCCTTTCTTCCCCACTCTGATGCTCAGTTTGAACTTCAGCATGTCGTCTTCACCATGTCTAGTTGCCTAAATGAAGAGTTGCCGCCATGTGATTGGCTGATTAGCAATTCGTGTTACCAAGCAATTGAACATGTGTACCTAATTTAGTGGCTGGTGAGTGTGACATATATATATATATATATATATATATATATATATATATATATATATATAATATATATTTTGGTACTGTCACCGAAGAGTGGCACTGTTGACAGTACATTTATACAACATTTATACAACATCATGTATTGAACTTGGAATGTTGCTGCTTTCATCACACAGCCCCCTGTGATATCCAAGAATGCTCTAATGCCTATACCTATCATAGCTCTTTTGACACCTATGGGTTTTGAGTGCCTTTGCAGATAGTACCTACCCAACATATATGCATATATATATAGTGACACTTTTCTGGGAGAATCAAAAATCCCTCAGAGCATCTATTTACTTCAAACACTATGTGATAGGGCCATTAATTTCCCTATATCACATGCCTAATATACATATATGTATTCCTTAGAGCTTGATGAGCCATTCTAGGTACCACACCCCCATAATTGCCATTAGGATCCAGAGCCCTCTGTGGAGATCCTGTTCACCTGCCTGCTTCACCTTAGTGACAAACTATGTTATATTTTATACCCTATATATATATATATATATATATATATATATATATATATATATATATATACATAGCTCCAGAAGAAGCATGTTCAGAGCGCCAAACTAGTCGAGTCACTGAGACATGTTCTAAACCACCTTCACTTTGTATGTTTTTTATCTTTGTCTTATGCCCCGTACACACGGTCGGAAATTCCGACGGAAAATGTCCGATCGGACCATGTTGTCGGAAAATCCGCCCGTGTGTGGGCTCCATCGGACTTCCGACGGAAAAAATTTGAGATCCTGCTCTCAAATTTTCCGACAACAAAATCCGATCGGACTTTTTTCGATTGTGTGTAGAGAATTCCGACGGACAAAGAGCCACGCATGCTCAGATCAAATTATGAGACCAAAGCTATTGGCTAATAGCCTCTATGTAGTTCTGTCGTACGCAACGAACATCACCACGTTCAGAATGATCGGATTTTCCGACAACTTTGTCCGACCGTGTGTATGCAACACCAGTGTCGGACAAAATCCGTCGGAAAAATTCCGACGGATTTTGTGGTCGGAATTTCGGACTGTGTGTACAGGGGCTTAGTGTTTTTTCATCAATGTTTTGTTAACCAATAACATTTTTATATATAAAAAAAAATATGCCTGCAAAGTCGCTTTTTTTCTACCCTTTACAGGTGCACTAGATAGGCAACAATGAAATGACCTCCAAAACAGGAATGGTTTTACAGGTGGAGGCAACTGCCATTTTTTTCCCCACTCATATTTCCTGACTGTTTTTGACTAGTTTTGCATTTGGCTAGGGTCATTGTCACTACTGGCAGCATGAGATGATACCTGAACGCTATAGAGGTTGCACAGGCAGTCCAACTCCTCCAGGATGGCACTTCAGTGCCATTGCCAAAAGGTTTGCTGTGTCTCCCAGCACAGTCTCAAAAGCATGAAGGAGATTCCAGGAGACAGGCAATTTCTCTAGGAGAGCTGAACAGGGCTGTAGGAGGTCCTTAACCCATCAGCAGGACTGATATCTACTCTTTTGTGCAAGGAGGAACAGGATGAGCACTGCCAGAGCCCTACAAAATGACCTCCAGCAGGCCACTGGTGTGAATGTCTCTGACCAAACAATCAGAAACACACTTTGTTAGCGTCGCCTGAGGGCCCGACATCCTCTAGTGGGCCCTGTATTCAATGTCCAGCACCATGGAGCCCAATTGGCATTTGCCATTAAACACCAGAATTGGCAGGTCCACCACAAATGAGAGCAGGTTCACCCTGAGTACATGTGACAGACATAAAAGGGTCGGGAAAAGTCACAGAGAATGTTATGCTGCCTGTAACATCGTTCAGCATGAGCGGTTTGGTGGTGGGTCAGTGGTGGGTCAGTGATGGTCTGGGGAGGCATATCCATGGAGGAACACACAGACCTCTACAGGCTAGACAATGGCACCCTGACCACCATTGGGTATTGGGATGAAATCCTTGAACCCATTGTCAGACCCTACGCTGGTGCAGTGGGTCCTGGGTTCCACCTGGTGCGCGACAATGCCCGGCCTCATGTGGCGAGAGTATTCAGCCAGTTCCTGGAGTTCCCTGACTAGAACACCTCTGGGATATTCAGTCCATTCGACGCCGCCAGGTTGCGCCTCAGTCTTTTCAAGAGCTCAGTGATGCCCTGGTCCAGATCTGGGAGGAAATACCCTAGGACACCATTCGTCGTCTCATTAGGAGCATGCCCGATGTTCTCAGGCATGCATATAAGCACGTGGGGGCCATACAAACTGCTGAGTACCATTTTGAGATGCTGCAATCAAATTGCAGAAAAATGGACTAGGCTGCTGCATCATTTTTTCACTTTGATTTTTGGGGTGTCTTTGAATTCATCCCTCTGTAGGTTGATAATTTTCATTTCCATTAAACAATGTGGCATCCTTCCGTTCCTAAAACATTACCCAGTCCATATCAGTATAGATATCCAGCATGATATTTTTACCCAATTCAGATCTGAAGTGTTCCCTTAATCTTTTTGAGCAGTGTATATATGGCCTAAGGATGGGAAGCAATTAATAAGCTTTTGGACGCTATTCTGAAGATCCATGGTATGCTGGCAGTATATGCTTTGACTTACAGGTATGATACAGGTTCCTGGTTGCTTCAGGCCATCTCCAGAAACCCGTGCAATGGTAATATTCCACTTGGTTTACATGGGTAAGAAGTAGTGCACTGGACATGGAGTTTCACAGGTTATCACAAAGACAAGGACGCTTAGCTTGCCACTGTGAACACCGACACTGGCTGTTGTGTATAACATTCTCTGCCTGCAGATCAGTCTGCTTAGGAGTACATTGAGTCCATTTCAAATTCTGCCATTTCACCCAACCCTAATGAAGGGAGATTGTGTAGACTCCCTGAAATGCATTGGCTGTCCTTTGCCCTGCTTGTTGAATCCATTTGAACGATAAAGATGTTGAACTGCTAAGGTTTTTAATTTTGTGCTTTCTAAAGCCCCATACACACGGTCGGATTTTCCAATGGATTCTGTCCTATCGGACAATGTTGTCGAAAAATCCGACCGTGTGTAGGCACCATCGGACAGTGTACGTCGGATTGTCCGACGGACAAAGTCCTATCTCCTGCTGGATAGATTTTCCGACAACACGGTCCGATCACACCAAATCCGATCGTGTGTAGCGTAGTCCGACGGACAAAGTGCTACGCATGCTCAGAAGAAATTCTGTGACGGAAGCGCTCGGTCAGGTAAAACTACCTTTCCTAATCGACACAGCACATTCGTCACGCTGCAATGTTAAAATGTCTTTAATGCAGCGCATTCTCTTTTTCTTTACAATGCAAGAAGAATGACGTGTTTTAGCTGCTCCTATTCACCTGCACTTCTCACAAACTTACTTCTTTATTACTTTTCACGATTTCTAGACTACATGTTTATTTTTACTCAGATCGTAAAAGAATCTTTGTTATATTTTTGGGATGATTTCTCTTTTTTTTTTTTTGAAAACATATTTTAAGGAGATGTTTTTTTTTTTTTTTGAGGGGGGTTGTGTGTCTCAACTTAGCAAAACAACATTATTAACATTTGTATTTGTTGCTAAAATTTACTAGGAGTTTGTTTGTTGTTGGTGCCCCTTGTTAATTATACTTTATGATTAGTGAAATGTACCTGCCTACTCACAAATAAACTGTCATTGTAGAAAAGTAAAACACAATCGGCAATGTTTTTTTCAAATCAAAAATACCTTTATTTAGGTCTCAGCAACAAACCAAAGAGGAACGCAGCGATGGAGAAACTTGGGGAATTTGCAAAGCCTTGGATCCCCACGGCAACCATCATTTTAAAAGTCTCTAAAATTGGGGGCCTGAGGAGTACGTATCTTAAGGGGAGTGCTATCTGGTCCTGAAGTCCAAAACATCCGGAACTGCAGCAGATGCCATCTAGGTCCCCAGGCTCTGGTACTACGAGAGGCTCCATCTTCTCTCAGACCAGACTGAATCCAGGTCGTCACTCTCTGGTCTTCCTTCCACGCTTCCTTGCACGCTGTGGCTGTGGTGCTGGTGGGGTGGCAGAAGGAGGAGGAGGAGGCGGAGCATGGTCACTATGGCAAACATGTGTGAGTGGGGTCACCCCCCCAGCCATCCCCTTATTTAGGACTTTGAGGATGACATCCTCACACATGTTGCGTTGCCCCACCTCCATACCCATCATTTTCGTGACAACCACCGAGCCAAAGGTCTCCTCGTCGGTGGGTGTGGCATGTAGGGAGGCTGAAGCCTCTCTGATCATCCGGAGCGCTGACTCTCCCGCCTCACCCCCCCCCCCCCTTCTCGCCCTTTTGTAGGGAAGGCGGAGGGGAGGGATTAGGGAGTCAGTCAGGCTCCGAGGCCTACCCCCCTCTTGGCTGCCACTACCCACCTCTTGGCTGCCACTAACCCCTTCCTCCTCCTGACTGCCACATTCCACAGCCTCCTCCTGGCTGAGGTCTTCCTGTGTATGAAAAAGGGACATAGTTTCAGTTATTTGTTCATCAAATACACACAATTTTCATCTAGTGACTGTTGCAAAATGTTTACAAATCTAAAACCATACAATTCTCAGCCCAGCAGTTTAGATTCTGGCCCCAAATGTCTCCAACACTACTGTCAGTTGATATGTCAAACACATTAGGAACTAAGCAATTGGGGATCCTGAATTCAGTGAACATCATTCCTTTTTCACAAAAATGGTTCCTAAACTACTAGACCTGGCTCAAGCTGGGCTCCTGCACATCTTCCAGACTGGAAGGCCCAGGTTGCTCCTCGGAAGCCTCATCAGGGGTGGCCTGCGCGCAAGGAAGCGTGGAAGGAGGAGGCGAGAGTGGCTCTGTGACATCAGTCTGGTCTTTGAGAAAATGGAGACTGTCATAGTACCAGAGCTTGGGGACATAGACCTCATCTGCTGCAGCTCCAGATTCTTGGGACTTCAGGACCTTCTTGCGCTCCCTGATATACGCACTCCTCAGGCTGCCAATTTTCTTTCTTAAATCACCAACAGTTGCCGTGGGGAACCTTGGCTTTACAAATTCCACAAGTTCCAGCAGGGCTGCGTACCTCTTTTCTTTGTGGCCGTAATGGGGGTATTTGGCCTGCCATAAAAGGGGAATTTCCCTGTATTTCTCAATGAAGAGGGGGAGAAAACTCATGTCGTTGAATCCCTGCATAATCTCTGCAAGACACAACACCACACAAAACACTATAAATAGTGTCCGGCAAAACTCTCCTAATCTTCTCCAGAAAGAAGCCTCAAGGTCTAATCAGTCTAGGCTAGTTATGTACCAACGTCAAATTGTACCTTCGTTATAGCGATCGCCTCGTGCGTGAGCTTTCTCTCCCCTCGTCTCACAGATCGTGGCTACGACACAGGCGTGTGACGTTTTATATACAGTGCGCATGCGTGAAACTCCGCCCGCCCCTGACGATCTTTCTCGTCTATTCCCCACCCCTTCTCTTTACGGCGCAGTGGGGAGAGCACATGGCGGGGACACAGCAGGTGCGCACCAAATATCCCACCAACGAGGAGGAGGACGAGGAAAGGCCGGAGGCAGAAACGTCCCGATCCCGGAGCCTGAAATTCAAGGCCTCCAATATGTAATTTGGAGAAATGTTGGAGATGGTGGACATATTAAAGAGGAGCGACTATGATGGGAAGTATGGGCCTTACCTCAACCCCAATGTCCGCAAGGCCAAGATCATGTCTAAAGTTGTGAGGAGGCTGTACAATCATTTTGGGGTACAACGATCCAAGGAGCAACTGAGGAAACGCTGGTCAGACCTGAAACTGAGGGAGGCCGATCAGTACAGAAAGATCAAGCGAGTTCTTCAAAAAAGTAAGTAGTTGTGTTTTGTGTTTGTATCTCTTGCTTGCATACTGCTCCATGTGTTTGTCTTTTTACAAAGTTGTACATTATAAAATAGCCACTTTCATGTTCGTCTGTGCATTCGATCGTACTCAACCTCGATCTTTCTGCCACTGTCATGTTCGTGTGTGTGTCAATTCGATCGTACTCAACCTCGATCGTTCGGCCATTTATAATACGAGGTTTGTTTTTTTTGGGGGGGAAATGAAGTTTGTTCTCACTAGAAATGTCATCAAGAATGTAAAGCCAATTTATTCTATGTAAAGGAGAGGTCACCCAGTAGCTCATTACCCATCTGGACTCTATAGCACTAGTGCTGGGACACCCAAACCCACTTTTTATTATGCTTTTATACACATGTGCTACAGTGGATACTAGAGGGGGGTCTCCATCAGACAAACTTCTACCAAAAAGCTACTAAGTTAAGCACCTTTAAAAAGTGACTACATTCATGTTGTTGTCATTTGTAACTGGCCCAACAAAAATATTGTCCCTCACTTTCAAGCTATGTTTGACATTTCCTATTTCTGCCCTCAATAGATTGTGTTGCTAAATCTTTCTTTTGTACCTTCTCATAGGGGAGCGAAAACTCGTGACGTCTGAGGAAACCACCAAACCAACACCTCCCAAAGAAGGGGAAAGACCAGAAGCAGAGGAGGAGGAGAGATCATAGAAATTGGAGAACTTGTCACCACAACAGGTGAGTGTGGGAGAACACAGCTACTGGTAAGCTAATCAATGTATGCCTGCCTCATTTCCCAGACATTTTTTTTTTTTGGTTGTTTTTAGGTGACGTGGATGTTGTGGAAGAAGAATCGCACTTTACCACAGAGTGTGCCCACGTACTCATCGGGGAGATGATGGTCTGCAATAGAGATCTAGATGACCTAAAGCAAAACATCAATGATGTTCAACAAAAATTGAAGAACATCATTGATGTTTTAGGAAAAATATGAAAATGCACCAAGTAATTAACACACATTTGTGGCTGCTTCTGAACACATTTTCAACTTAAGAACTGTGTGAAATTTTTAACATGCACACATTGTGTCCACATGTGCTAGCTCCCATCATGGTGGATGAATGACAACATTTTTTTGGGGGTGCAACCACTTTACGAACTACTAAAGTGGTTGTGGTGAAGGGGTTGCACCCCCAAAAAACGTCCATTCATCCCCATGATGGAAAATGGCACTTTTGAAGATTCTAGGCATGTGTTTTACCATCAAATGACCATTTTCATACCCAAATTGTGTGCATGTTCTAAATTTCCAGTTTCCAGGGGTGACCCCCCCATGTGATGAAGGCAAGATCAAACACACTTTGAACATATAGTCATGTCTGATCTTGTCTTCATTTTAGAAAGTTGATCTTTCTGAGTTCCTAGGTTCTGTTTTGCTCCATGCCTGGTTTTACCAAATGCGGAATGTTTGTAAACAATGTTGTAAATAAACCAGATCTTGTCAGTTTTGGCAAGAAGTTTGTAAACGCACTTGTGAATGTGTTGCAAGTAAACTTTTTTAATTTTCTAAATGTGTGGCTTCCTTATTTAAAAACAAAAAAACATTATGTATGTCAAATGTAAAGGATTTGGGGGGCAATGGGTGTTATTTACTAAAGGCAAGTCCAGTTTGCACTGCAAGTTTCTTTTCCAGGGCACTTTTGCACTGCACTTGTAGAGCATAGTGGATTTGACTTATGTAAATGACACCCACAGTGATTTGTTTGAAAACACGTAGCACACCATTTTTGAGAATACACACATTTCTGTCATGGTGAGGAAATGGAGTATTTTGGCTGTCAGTTATGCACTACAAACCTTCTCTAGACCAAAGATTAGGTATCAAACACACAACATGAGAAGAATCTTTTTGGGGAAGAAGAGACTGTTACATCCTTTTGCCCAGAAAGTGCATTCCCACTGTCGAAGCTAAAGGGAAAAAATTTCAAGGTCAAATAAGTAATAATACGGAAATGACAAGAAATCCTTGGTTGGTTTAAAAAAGAGATTTATTAAAAAATGCCTCTCACACATCGTCAGGCAGAGCAATGGCCCCCCTACCCACAAAGTAGTCCATATATTGCTCGCGGACCGCGCGGGCATTTAGAGGGGGCAAGCCTGGACGTGCCACTTGAAGGGCTGTGAGGTCAGCATTTGGAGGGCCCTCCACATCTGGGCCAACGGGCACCACGTAGTTGCTGTTGTGTCGTTTTAAAAAGTTGTGCAATATGCAACAGGCAAGAACTATGTGGTTCAGTTTGTATTCCGCCAAGTTAATAGCCGTCAAGAACAGGCGGAAGCGGCTGGCCAGGATGCCAAAGGTGTTCTCCACCACTCTTCGGGCTCTGGACAGCCTGTAGTTGAAGACCCTCTGGTCTGGGGTTAGGGTCCTCATCGGGAAAGGCCTCATCAGATGGGGAGTCAACGCAAACGCTTCATCTGCGACAAAGATGAAGGGGAGTCCTTCAGCATTCTCCTCTGGAGGCGGCAAGCACAGACTGCCACTTTGGAGACGCCAGAAGAACTCCGTGTGCGCAATGGCACCACCATCCGAGATCCGGCCGTTCATCCCCACGTCCACATACATAAACTCGTATGTCGCCGACACCACCGCCAACATCACTACACTATTAAACCCCTTATAATTATAATAGTAGGACCCCGAGTTGGGCGGAGGGACGATGCGGACGTGTTTCCCATCAATTGCCCCTCCGCAGTTAGGAAAGTCCCAACGGCTGGCAAAGTGGGAGGCCACAGTCTGCCATTCCTGTGGCGTGGAAGGGAACTGTGGAGTGAAACAAAAAAAATAATTAGTCACTTTGCACATAAACATTGCAAGCAGATTACACAATCAACATCTTGGAACAAGAGCATACTTTAACATTTTAGGCTGGAAAGTATTTGCATAGAAAAGTAGAGGGTCCCCTTCGCAGATTACTCACCCCCCATCAATCCCCCCACTTCTGATGGGCCATTGGCAATAACTAGGGTTTGGGGGGGGTTGGACAGGTAACCCTCTGCACTTCATTGATTGCCAAATAGCTGAAGAATGTGTGCTAGTTTGGCCAGACCCTCTGTACTTAACACTATTGGCAGCCCACGGGAAAGATAAAATAACATTTCAAACCCCCCCCCCCCAAAAAAAAGGAAAGCACATTGTACCATTCTGAAATTACCAAGCAAGCTAATAGGAGGGAAAGAACACAAAAAAAGAGGAAATGGAAAGTATGGAGGCAGCCCCTTGCACTACATGCTTTGCTGAATTCATCACTAAAGATGCCCACTATAAAGAGGTAGGTATATAGTGTGTATTGACCTTGGGAAAGCCAGCAGATAGAGGATTGGTACCATCTGACAGAGCAGTTGGGGGAGGGGGTTCCTAATGAGTTTGCCCCCCCCCCCCCCACAAAAAATAAAAAAATAAAAGGGGCTCTACATGAAGTAAACCACACAGCAAACATTTGTGCATATTTTAGGGGGTGTTTGGGGGAAAACAATACTATGCAGCAGACAAAAGACATTGCTTAAGTGACTAGGCCATAGGTGTCTATTGGGCCAGAAGAGCATGCTGGGGAGGTAAGTGAAGGGAAAAATGCATGAAGGAGAAAAGGGGCACAGCATATTAGAGCATATTGCAATCATGGTAATTAGGGAAGGAGGTCAAAAATAGAAGACATTAGCAAACAGAGCATACATAGAAGGGAATAGTAAAGGAGAAATATTACCTTAATATAGTCCTCCTGCAGGACCTGGATGATGGCAGAACAGGTCTCTGGAATAATGATTCCCAGGGCCTGGGGAGAGATACCTGAAGAGAACTTCAAATCCTGAAGGCTTCTCCCTGTCGCAAAGTACCTCAACGTAGCAACAAGCCTCTGCTCCGGAGTGATGGCTTGTCTCATGCAGGTATCCTGCCGGCTGATAAAAGGGGTCAGCAAAGCCAAAAGACGGTGAAACACGGGGTCCGTCATCCGGAGAAAGTTCCTGAAATCATCAGGATTATTCTCCGGATCTCACGAAGCAAAGGCATGTGCGAGAACTGATCACGCTGAAGCAACCAATTCTTGGTCCACATACTCCTCGTCACTCTGTTCATGGACGGGTCTTGGCTCAAAGCTAAAAGCCCGACACCAATTCCGCGTACAGCACGAACTCGGCGACGAGTACGTACGGGAAACATCGCTCACAAACGGTCGGCTGGTCAGAACGGACAAACAGAAAGCACCGATAAACAGCAAGGCCTGAAAGAACGAAATGAATACCAGAAACGAGCAGACAATAAGCAGTGCAAATCAAAGCGTCCTATATCAAGATATAGGCCGCAATGACCAACAAATGCGAACTGACTATACGCACTAATAAACAGATACGCATGACAAGCACAAACTGAAGAGCAGTAACGATCTGAGTCAGAAAACTGAGAAGCGCGAATCGTAAGTCCCCAAACTTCGACTAACTCGCGATAAACACGGGATCAGCAGAAGGAGCCCAACGGGTGCCTGACGTGGTGCTGAACTTCCCATTTCTAGTCTCGTGGAAGACGACTTACGTCACAACGTTCTTGAAGACCGGAAATTCCGACAACGTTGTCCGACTGTGTGTACGCAACACCAACATCGGACAAAGTACGACGGACAGGATCCGGCCGACCTGGTCCTCGGATAATCCGCGCGTGTGTATGGGGGCTTAGAGCTATTACATTACAATACATGGGTTAGGCCCCATGCACACGAGACGCTGTTAAACGCGCGTTCAGAGGCAGTTGGACACTTTTTTCAACTGCCCCTGAACGCATGCAATGGTATCCTATGTGTCCATGTACACAGTCTCCTTTTTTTCCAGGTTTATGCAGTTGCATTTAACCTTGTTTTTCCAGAAGCAAGAAAATGGGTTCAGACACTTTGCTTAACCACGTTTCAGACGCAAAACGCAGCTAAATAGAAACCAAAACCATAAAAAATACTAAAAAAATTGGTTTAAAATGTCGTAATTACTTTAGATAGTTCATACAGCATATATACTCACTGATGCAATGCCATAAAAAACGTTTTTTTTTTAGGTGGCTTAGACAATGAGGAATGCCTCCACTTCTTTGGCCCAACCCTTCATCCAATTTCTAATCTAATCAGTGACTCCACCTAGTCTGACCAAAGCATAGCAATGTCTTTTTTTCACAAAGAAAAACCTGCATACCAATGTCTAGTCAGCCCCAACCCCCCACCATGTTTGTGAAATATCCAACGGACATTCGCTGTGCCATCAACGGATGGGTCCAATATCGACGAGCTCTGACTCTGGACCTCTCACACAATTTGCAACAACGACGTTGCTGCCTCATCAAGAGCAACATCAGGAGCATTTCCTGACATATATTCAATATGGGATCCATTTCCAAAAAAAACACAGAAAGAGAGGCAAATTCAAGTGTACAACTGCTCTCTCTGCTGCTCAGTCTGATCAAAATGGCAGAAATAGTTAATAATACATGCTTTCTGAGCCTGGCGGAGGGTCTATATGATGTTATCTTTACAAGCGCTTATAGACGCAAATGCGATAAAATGCGGCTAAACGCGGCAAAATGTGCATTTTTAAAGGCAGGTTTCTGCTTTTTAAAACATGCGTTCAGCAGAGTTTGCATCTGTGTTTCGTGTGCATGGGGCCTTAGTCACACATGCCCAGATTGATAGGTCCTATATGATTGTTTATAAATACAGGACAGGAGATGAAAAGGGAATCAGAAGTAGCAAAGAGCTGACTGATTTGGAAAGTCAAAATATAACCAAAAAATATAACCATATTTTCCTTCACTTCCTGTCCCTCAGCCAAAGCAAGAAGTGAAAAGAGAGCCTTACAAAATGAAGGTTTTCTCCAGAACGAGGGTCCCAGTTAGAAGATGTCCCTTCTATTCCTGTTCTGGTGACCACCCAAAATGTGGGATTCTCTTTCACTGTCAGTGATAAAGATAAACTGGACAATTTAAATGATGAGTTTCCTTAATGGGGGGATACAAACAGCTATACAAACCTGACAGGTGTTCCAATCCATCTCCACTTTACCCAAAACTAAAACAAGTTGTGCCTTTAGTTGTACTTCAAACCGATGGCTCAGTGAACTGCATTTTTTAAGTTTCCTAAATTTTTTTTAAATTTGCTTATCCGTACGATGAAATTGAATCTTAAATGGCTTAATTGTCTAATGCCGCGTACACACGGTCAGACTTTCCAGCAGAAAAAGTCAGACAGAATCTTTTCATCGGATATTCCGATCGTGTGTGGACCTCATTTTCGAAAATTCTGACGGACCTAGAAATAGAACATGTTTTAAATATTTCCAATGGAATCAATTCCTATCTGGAAAACAGCTCGTCTGCATGCTGTTCCGACGGACTAAAAACGATGCATGCTCTGAAGCTATTGGCTACTGGCTATTGAACTTTCTTTTTCTAGTCCCGTCATACGTATTGTACGTCACCACGTTCTAGACGGTCGGACTTTGGTGTGATCGTGTGTAGGCAAGACCGCTTAGGCGGAATTCCGTCGGAACTCCATCAGAACTCCGTCGGGAAGTTTATTCGGAAGGAAAAAATGGTCGTGTGTGCGTGGCATTAGGATCCGAAATTGATGAATGCGCCGTTCTGTGAAAATATCGGAATTAGGATCACATGATACAAAAATACGGGGGGCTGGGATACAGATCAGGAAACACAACCAATCAGGCCCTAGCAATCCCAGATCAACAATAACACTATAAATATTCGGAGGGTTTGTAAAAATCTGGCACATAGATATTAGACATGTGCAATTTGTTTTGTCCCGAATTCGTTATTTAACGAATTTGGACAAATTCATTAATTCGGAAATATCCAAATGAATGAAAACCCGTTTAACAATTTTTTTCGGAATATTCGTAAATACGAATATTCAAAAATTCGTAAATTCGAAAATTTGTAAATTTGAAATTTAAAAATCCGAAATTCGAAAACCCGAAAATTTGAAAATCTGAAATAATAACTAACTAATAATAACTTTTACTAACTAATTACTAACTATTAAATTGGAATTTCCTTTCAAATTTGGCTGTTAGTGAACATAATAAATACAAAGTTCAAACTTATGAATTTTCAAATTTTACGAATTTTCTAATTTTACGAATTTTCTAATTTACGAATTGCGATCACAGCGAATGATCCAAAAAATGAAAAAATGAAAAAAACAAATGAAATGAAAACGAACAAATAGATATAGACAGAATGAGCTAACAGAGCAAATCAGAACAGACAGTGACTAACCAGAGAGAAAAATAATTTCGACCAATTAGTCTTTGTGTATATTTTCTAGTTGTTTGAACTTCTTGGTTTTTCATTGCTAATTGCCACCATTGCACTTAAGCAGGATGTTGTCTGTATCTATAAGCTTGTCTAAATGATTTTTCTTAATGCCCTATTATAGTGAAAACATTTTCTTGTAATTGCATTTGGTAACTGGCTGTAATGATAGGCAGTAGGAATTATGAATAGAATCCTTTTTCACCAATACTGGGGAAGATTTACAAAAATTAGTACACTCAGAATCTTGTGCAGCTTTGCATGGTAGCCAATCAGTTTCTAACTTGAGCTTGTTCAATTTACCACTTGCTTACTGGGCACTTAAACCCAGACCAATTTTCAGCTTTCAGCGCTGTCACTCTTTGAATGACAATTGCACAGGAGAAGGAGAGCGGGTGCCCTCTGGTGGTTGGAGGGTAGCAATGCAGGTTGTGCTGGCTCGCTCGCATGCTGACCACCCACTAGTCCACGGACTGGGGATTGGGGACCTCTGCTTTAGAATTACACTGAGGTGGACATTTGCAACTCAATGCACAGTCTGAATGAATATATCCCCATGTGCTTGTATGGAAGTGACTTCATTCAAGCCCGGCCAATAAAGATGGTAGATCCGAAACCTAGAAGAAGACTGGATGAAGATGTTTTTGCAGGCGTGGAAACAAGTAGAGTTGAGTTTAATTCTACTGTAAGGTAAATATTACTCTGTGGTTAGCCCACACCCCGAGATGGGCAAAATATTCTTTATCAGCAGGGGGACAATTATTTAATTATTTGAACAATAATCCAAGTTATAAATTATGGTTCATTTACAAAAAAAAAATACATTTTTGTTGCAGGGAATGCCAAAAGCAAGATCCATAAAGACATGGGTGACCTCAACCCAATAGAACATCTTTGGGATGAATTAGAGCGGAGACTGAGAGCCAGACCTTCTTGTCCAATATCAGTGCCTGACCTCACAAACGCACTTCTGGAAGAATGGTCAAACATTCCCATAGACATACTCCTAAACCTTGTGAACGGCCTTCCCAGAAGAGTTGAAGCTGTTATAGCTGAAAAGGGTGGGCCAACTCTCTATTGAACCCTATGGACTAAAAGGTTTTTCTGACGGAGTTCCGCTGAAACTGACTTGCCTACACACGATCGCACCAAAGTCTGACCGTCTAGAACACTGTGACCTACAACATGTACGACGTGACTAGAAAAAGGAAGTTCAATAGCCAGTAGCCAATAGCTGCTGTCTCGTACTTGCTTCAGAGCATGCGTCGTTTTTGGTCTGTCGGAACAGCATACAGACAAGCGGTTTTCCCGATAGGAATTGGTTCCGTCGGAAGTATTTAAAACATGTTCTATTTCTAGGTCCATCAGAATTTTCGGAAAAAAAAGTCAGATGAGGCACACACACGATCGGAATATCTGATGAAAATACCCCATCTGACTTTTTCTGCCGGAAAGTCCGACCGCGTGTACGTGGCATTAGACTGGGATGCCATTAAAATTCATGTGCGTGTAAAGGCAGGTGTCCCAAAACTTTTGGTAATATAAATGTTTCTTTTATGGTTTAGGTACGTTTTAACGCCTATACTTTTGGAATGGGATGTTCAACAAGCTCACGTAGATGTGGACACCTGTCCTCAAATGTTTGGCCCCATATTGTATTTATCACTTTGGTATCAAAAGTAATGAAAACGTTCTTGCTGAATGAATTTGCTGATATACATAATTAGCTCTCATCAGTAAATGGCAAAGAAATGTGAGTGATGAAATGGCGAAGGCGCCTTTATCTGGAACTCCATAACTACCAGTATGGGGTGTGAATATAATGCAGAATTAAAGGAGTCTATTCATCAAAGATGCAAAGCAGAATAGGGACTTCCATTAGTCAAAAGCTGACTGCATGGTAATTTCACATCTCTTACATGAGATTTCCCATGTGATAAAATACTCTACGCCTCTACTCATGTTTTCATATGCATTAAACTGCCTTGAGCACACTGATGAGTACAGAATTATTTATCACCTTTCATCATGCAAAGTGAAGCGTAAATTCATGCCTTTAATTTGCGGCACCCCTTAGTGGCTTCCCTTCTGTTTATGGATAGAAAATAAAAATATGTTTTCTAACACAGAGAATACGTTTTGGTTTGATCAAAACAACTATATAAAATAAGAATAAAGGTCCAAAACATCAAGTTTGAATAAACAGCGTGATCTGCATCAAGAAAATAGGAAAGAAGGAAAGAGGGAAAAAAAAGATGTTCACAGTAGGAAGGTGGGAAAGAGAGGTGGGTTGAGGGAGAGGGGAGTGAGCTTCAGGAATGCCCAAAACCAGCAACCCAAAGCTGGACTATTATAAGGAGTGACGGATGGCCATATTGTATCCACGGGGTCCAAATCTGGGGTTATTTATTTTGCGTGTCCAGTTCGTTTTCGTCTGAATGCATTTTCGTCTGAATTTCGTGTTTTTTCGTTATCGTCTTAACAAACGATAACGAACTTGCAGAATCCAAAAACCGAAAGATCCGACATAAACAAATGCTTTTTTTTCGTTTTCGTTGCGACAACAGTTCGACATAGATAGGAGATTCGACATGACGCTGACAATAGTGATCTGTGTCCATCGAACCTGTGGTCAAATGTGCCTAACCTTAGCTCTATTAGTCCAAGATTATTCTACATATAGAGAAAAGATTCAACATTATAGAGACAATAGCAAAAAAAGGTTGAATGTGCCTAACCTAATGCCGCGTACACACGACCGGACTTTTCGACGGACTAGGTCCGCTGGTCTTTTGGCGGAGTTCCGATGGACTTTCTGAATGAACGGACTTGGCCACACACAATCACACCAAAGTCCGATGAATTCAAACATGATGATGTACAACCAGACTAGAATAAGGAAGTTCATAGCCAGTAACCAATAGCTGCCCTAGCATCAGTTTTTGTCCATCGGACTAGCATACACACAAACTGATTTTTCGTCCGGACTCGAGTCCGTTCGAAAAAATTTGAAACATGTTCTATTTCTAAAGTCTGTCAGATTTTTGGACAGCAAAGGTCAGATGGAGCCCACACACGATCAAATTGTCTGACGGATTCGTTCTGTCGGACCTAGTCCGTCAAAAAGTCGTGTGTACGTGGCATTTCTCTATTAGTCCAAGATTATCCACTTCAGCCCCGGACCAATTGGCAGCCAAAGGACCAGGCCCATTTTTGCGATTCGGCACTGCGTCGCTTTAACTGACAATTGCGCGGTCGTGCGACGTGGCTCCAAAACAAAATTGGCGTCCTTTTTTTCCCACAAATAGAGCTTTCTTTTGGTGGTATTTGATCGCCCCTGCGGTTTTTATTTTTTGCGCTATAAACAAAAATACAGCGACAATTTTGAAAAAAAATGCAATATTTTTTGCTTTTTGCTATAATAAATATCCCCAAAAAATATATAAAAAACATTTTTTTTCCTCAGTTTAGGCCGATACGTATTCTTCTACATATTTTTGGTAAAAAAAATTGCAATTAGCGATTATTGATTGGTTTGCGCAAAAGTTATAGTGTTTACAAAATAGGGGATAGTTTTATAGCATTTTTATTAATATTTTTTTTTTTTTTTTTACTAGTAATGGCGGCGATCAGCGATTTTTATTGTGACTGCGACATTATGGCGGACACATCGGACATTTTTGACACATTTTTGGGACCATTGTCATTTATACAGAAATCAATGCTATTTAAATGCATTGATTTCTGTATAAATGACAGTTGCAGTGAAAGAGTTAACCACTAGGGGGAGGGGAGGGGTTATGGGCTCTGACGTGTGTTATGTTTTTTACATTAGGGGGCGGGGCTGACGTCTGACGTCATTGATTGGCTTTCCCGATGACCGGGAACAGCCAATCAATGACAGGCAGAGTAGGAAGCGCAGGGAGAGGTTTGTTTACACATACCTCTCCCCGTTCTTCAGCTCTGTGACCCGATCGCGGGACACCAGCGGCGATCGGGTCCGCTGGTCCCGCGGCTGGGGTCATGGAGCTCCCGCCCGTGCCATTCTGCTGACGTATATATGCAGTGGGCGGTCGGGAAGCGGTTATTCGACATGGAGAGAAAAGATTCAACATGAAGATTCGACGAAGCAGTCGCCCCGAGCGGACATTTATGGTCAAATGCTCCACCCATAGGCTATAGAAGAATTCTAATGTTGGTTGACTAGTAATAATAATTAATACATATAATTATTACTAGTGTCATACAACATTAGAATTCTACTATAGCTTGTAGGTGGAACATTCGACCGGAAATGTACGATTGCGGTGTCGTACAGTTTAGCTGCTCCGTCAAATCTTCTTAAAACATTCAAAAGACACCATAAGCCTTCAATGACAGATCCAACCTTAATTATTTCGGATGCATTTTTTAACGAAACAAAATAAAAACTAATTTCGGGAGTAACTAAATGAATGTATTTTCCGGACGAAAACGAAATTCCCAAACAAAATATTTCAGTGTGCACATGTCTAGTGTCCAGCAGGATGCTGCCCAGTTTCTCCTTAACAAAGAACCCATCAATCTAGTGACAAACTTCCTCAAAGGGGATTCATTTTTTCTATCTTTTGTAAACAATTTAAGGACGTCTCTTTCAATTTTCTTTCAAGATCAAATCAATATTATTTTGATAATTTTCAGGGGTGCCTTAAACAGTGTGGGGCCCATAGGCGTTATTTTCATTCTGTGGCCAATATTTAAAAGAGAAGTGCGGTAATACAGAAAAATAAAACATCATATTTACCTAGATGGCCCCAGCACCAATACCAGCTGCAGCTGCCCCCCCCCCCCCCCACCAACTCTACCACCAGAACTGAACGATTAAACACCACTAATCATTTAGTTCTCCCCCTCCGCTCTGAGCAGAGCAGTGTCAGTCACTGGCTCTCTGCTCTGCCCCTACAGCACTCATTGGAGTGCTGGGATGTGGATGCTGAGCCAACTGCTGGTTCAGGCATCTGGGTGGACCCTGACTGTAAAATCAGGATCTTTCCCGATCCTGGACCGGCTGAGTGACCTGAAGTCCTGTGATCCATAGGAGAAGTATAGCTAAATGAGCTTTGGTTATACTCCTTCTTTAACATTGGAATGTACTTGTTATTTTTTTGGAATCTCACATAAGCTATCTCTTGTGCTGTGTTAATGCACAGGCATAGGTGTGCGCAGCCTTTTGCATTAGGGTGTGCACCCCAAAGCTCAAACACACAAGCATGTGTGTGTGTGTATCTATCTATCTATCTATGTAGCACTGACCCCCGAAGGAGCTGCTGGTTTTATAGGGCTTACCGTTACCTTCTTGACCTCGTCTCCGTCTAGGGTTTCCCGTGGTAGATGGCCCAAAGAAATGTAGAAACTGACACTTGATCTTCCTTTTGGGTTATTTATTCAAAGGATAAAACAGTCTCTTAAATGTAGGGTAGAGGGTTAGGAGGGAAATTCAGGTACTTTTGGAACTGCAAGAATAGAAAGTCTCTTATTGTAGGAATCCAGAGAATTACCGTTTCACAACTGGATTTTCACAACCCCCGGATAGACCTCCTCCGACTAGGCCTAGCAGCCGGCAGGGTGTTAGATAAAGCAAAGTCTGTGTCACAGACTAAATGTAGAACACTTGAACAACGTCTCTGCCACAGACTTGAATGTTACTGAGGGACTTAGACAAATTTAGAGAGCTATCAAACGGTACCAGTATCTCGCAGCCGGCCCGGCAATACCGTATGAGTGTAGATCCATTTAGTGTCCTTTAAACTTAGCCTCCAGGCTCCTTCAGAGAAGCTAGCATTGTGCATGGCCTTCTCCCGAAGAGTCCTCTCCCGAACTTCTCCAGTTGCTGGGCCTCTCCTTAGACGAGACGGCATCGGACCCCTTTCTGATGATTAGGCCCGATATCCATTCAGGCCTGTCCCTGCAGTTGCTTCGCCTCGGGCTACCCAGCCCAGAGACTCGGAATGGCATGGATCCGCACCCCAGGCCAGGAGGGCCATGGGGGCTGGTCATGAGGACCAGGACCAAACAGACAGAAAATATCTTCTTGACTGGACCGGAACCCAGAAGCATGTGATCTCAGTACCTTAAATACCCTCTCCCAGAAATCACAGCAGGATGACACTCCCACTGGGCTGGATCTGAGAGAAAGAGGGGCATCCAACACACCCAGCCAAACTGTGTTCCCATACTTGTCGGCGGTGACAGCGACACCTGCGGCCAAGTAGGACTCAGTGCAGTCCAGCCAGACTGGTACTGAAACCATAATTTGGCATAATTAGCCCTAAAACCCAACTGTGGTTTCAGGAATTTTAACTTTTAAAAATACATAGCGCATGCTCGTCAGGAGCCAGCGCTATATATATATATATATAGATATAGATATATAGATATAGAGAGAGAGAGAGCGCAGTTTGGCAAGCATCAGTAGAGCAGTTAACGTCAGTAGGGCAGAGATTGGTGTCATTTTATTTATTAATTTATTTTTTATTATTACTTACCATTGGGGGCATTTCCCAGGGGGAGGTGCCAGGAGCTCCAGCGGGAGACCCAAGAAGAGGAGGATCCAGGCTGCTCTGTGCAAAACAATTGCACAGAGCAGGTAAGTATAACATGTTTGTTATTTAAAAAAAACACATCTTTAATATTACTTTAACTAGTTACCACCCAGGCCAATTCTGACACTTCGCACCTAAATGTTAAAAAAAATAAAAACAGTAAAGTTAGCCCAATTTTTTTGCATAATGTGAAAGATGATGTTACGCTGAGTAAATAGACACCTAACATGTCACGCTTTGAAATTGCAACTAGGAGATGAAGCTCTATGGGTCAGCATGAAAAAACATAAATTGAATGGATAAAAAGTTTTTTGCACTTGAGGTAATCAAGCAGGAACTAAAAAAATATATATACAGTACAACTTGAAGAAACTGTATTGGTCAAAGTGTATGACACAACGCTTGAAATTGCACACACTCGTGGAATGTTGAGGAGCTCTAGTGATAGAATTATTGCTCTCGCTATAATGTTCGCATCGATACCTCACATGTGTGGTTTGAACATTGTTTACATATGTGGGCGCAACCTACATATGCGTTTGCTTCTCCTCCTGATCACATGAAGGCTGTGACCAATCACAGCCATCATGTGATGTAAATAGAGAGCCGGTCGATAGGTGATTGGCTCTCCTTCTCCTCAGTGAAGAGAAGGAGACCGGATCTCTGCAGCCGGCCAGTGATCAGTGTGTATGAGATGTATTTACAGCTTTTTACACACTGATCACCAGTCTAGTGTCCCCACACAGTGTCCCCGCACAGTGTCCCCGCACAGTGTCCCCACACAGTATCCCCAAAACAGTGTCACCACACAGTGTCCCCACAAAGTATCCCCACACAGTGTCCCCAAAACAGTGTCCCCAAAACAGTGTCCCCACAAAGTGTCCGCACACAGTGTCCCCAAAACAGTGTCCCCACACAGTGTCCCAAAAACAGTGTCACCACACAAAGTGTCCCCACACAGTGTCACCACAGTGTCCCCACAAAGTGTCAAAGTGTCCCCACACAGTGTCCTCACACAGTGTCCCCATAACAGTGTCCCCACACAGTGTCCCCAAACAGTGTCACCACACAGTGTCCCCACAAAGTGTCCCCACACTGTCCCCAAAACAGTGTCACCACACAATGTTCCCACACAGTGTCCCCAAAACAGTGTCACCACACAGTGTCCCCACACAGTGTGCCCACACTGTCCCCAAAACAGTGTCCCCACACTGTCCCCAAAACAGTGTCACCACACAGTGTTCCCACACAGTATCCCCAAAACAGTGTCACCACAAAGTATCCCCAAAACAGTGTCACCACACAGTATCCCCAAAACAGTGTTCCTACACAGTATCCCCAAAACAGTGTCACCACACAGTATCCCCAAAACAGTGTCACCACACAGTATCCCCAAAACAGTATCACCACACAGTATCCCCAAAACAGTGTCACCACACAGTAAAAACACATGTCCCACAAATGTCCCAGTAAAATCATCTGTCTGTGATCATCTGCGCACATCTGTCTGTGATCACACAAACCAATTATTATACACTTATCATGATTTATTTATTTTTTTACCAAAGACATGTAGCAGAATACATTTTGGACATAAATGTATGACGAAATTAGATTTTATGGATTTCTCTTTTTAGCTTATATCGCAAAAAAAACCCCCAAAAAAAACAAAAAACAAGTGGTGAATGAATACAACCAAAAGAAAGCTCTATTTGTGTGAACAAAATGATAAAAATTTAATTTGAGTACAGTGTAGCATGACCACGCAATTGTCATTCAAATTGCGAGAGCGCTGAAAGATGGAAATTGGTCTGGGAAGGAAGGGGGTGAAAGTGCCCAGTATTGAAGTGGTTAAACCAGGTCTGATTACAGGATCAGTACATCCAAAAATTATATTTTAGTTCCAGGTAGATCCCGGTGAACCCTTGGCATCTTATATGTCTTGCGGAATAACAGGTGTATATTGGCTGACTTTTTAACCTTAATATCAGATCAGCTTTATTCTGCTTCTGCACTCACCACCGTTAAACTAACCTCACCTAAGGCTAGAAATCTCATAACCCACATTCTCTCCACATCCATCTGGTCTACAGCTCGTGGCTCACTCAAACCTTCTCCTTCCATGGAGCACACAATATCCAGAATCCATCTTATTATGACATATGAAAACACTGGACACATTGTAGATGGGGCTCTTGAGAAATTCCTCCTCTCAGGAGACACATCAATAACCAATTTCACACCTTCTCCATTTCCACCGCTTTACAATCATGATTACTGCAATCACAAATAAGTGCCTTGTCTTGATACTGATATATATTCCGTGACCTTTTTATTGTTTTTATTTACGGTGAAAATCGAAACAAAGAGTTAAATATTATATTCCATTGGCTAACCAAATAAATTACTTTTTTTACGCTTTCCAGACAGTCTGGGTTTCGGCTTCGCTTTAACAAGAGACTTTGGCTGTCATGAAGGTTTTCAAATGTAATCGAGATATTAAACCAATAATAAGTGGTATTTTCATTTTGTGGCCAATATTTAATAGGGGAATATAATTTTTATATATATTTTTTTGAGGGGCCAGTCAGACTTAAGTGATCTGTTGTGGGGTGTTAACACACATTATGGCATGTATTAATGGGCATTACCTTAAAATGCATATCACCTTTTTACCTTTGTACCTGTTTTTTTTTCTTTTTTTAAGGGGCTAGTCACACTTAAGCAATTTGTTGTGGTGCGTTGAAGCACATTATGGCATGCATTAACCACTTTCTGCCAGGCCAATGTTTATAAACGGCCAGGCAGATGCCCTCTAGTTCTGGGGGGACGTATCCATACGTCCTCCCAGAAGCGCGCAAACCCTCTGGGGCACACAGTTATGCAAGTTACTGCTGTGGGCAGCCCTGGGCTGGTACCGTGTGATCTCTGTGAACAATCACAGCAATCACAGTTACAGTAGTAAACAGGGCTGTCATTCATGATGCCTTGCTTAGTTCTGTGTGATCTCTGTAATTGGTCACAGTGATCACATGGTACCAGGGCGAATCACAGCAGCCCCGAACTATGCGATAGCTGTGACCAATTACAGCATCACAATAGCAAATAAAGGTTTCACAAATGAAACATTTGAACAGTGTTACTGATTGCTTATACAGTTATCATTAAAAAAACAAATCCCTGATCACACTCTAATCACCGCAGTCCACTCACAGTGTCCCTAATCACTACCACCCACTCACAGTCTCCCTAAGAACTGCAGTACACTCGCAGTGTCCCTAATCACCCCAGTCAACTCATAGCTTCCCTAATCACCATTGCACTGTTCATATTGTCTCAGGTTACCGCCACACCAGATACAGTGTCCCTGATCACCACCACACTGGTCATATTGTCCCTGATCACCGCCACACCAGATACAGTGTCCCTGATCACCGCCACACCAGATAGAGTGTCCCTGATCACCGCCACACCAGATAGAGTGTCCCTGATCACCACCACACCATTCATATTGTCCCTGATCACCGCCAAACCAAGTATTGTGTCCCTGATCACTGCCACATCAGCCATTTTATCCCTGATCACCACCAAAACAGTTACAGTGCACATGTTTACCACCACACCAGTTACAGTGTCCCTGAACATTGCCACACCAGTACTGCATTTCCTCTGTCTGATGCCTGTACTAACCCTGGCCTGTTTATTGACCATGTTTCTGCCTGTTGCCTGGACCGATCCTTTGCATGTTTGCTGACAATGTCTATGCCTGTGGCCTGAACTGATCCATCAACACATCTCATTGACTACATTCCTGCTAAGCACCATGCCAGTGAACATGGCATTCCAGGGGGCAGTCTTTAACCACATCTCACCCTGCCTATAGCAAAATGACGACCAGGCGTGGCTCTCCCATTCTGACTGAGCGTCATATGGTGTTCAGCAGAACAAGCTGCTCGCGTGCACCTCCGACAGACTGCATCTCTGATCATGGTAAAGAGCCTATAAAGTAGGATCTTTACCATGTGATCAGCTGTGTCCAATGACAGCTAATCACAGCCTTACCAGGAAGTGCCGGTTATCAGAATTCCTCTATTCACTGCTGACAGCGCCCATAAGTACTGCATATTAGTGCCTTCTCATAAGTGCCCATCAGTGCCACCTCATCAGTGTCCAGCAGTGCAGCCTTATCAGTGTCCATCAGCAAAGGAGAAAACTTACTTAGTTACACAATTTTATAACAGACTCATTTTTTTTTTTTTTATTATTATTAAAAACCCAGCGGTGATCACCGCCAAAAGAATGTTCTATCTGTGGGAAAAAAAATAGTAAAAATTCTAATTTCATTCCATGACTGCGCAAGTGTCATTCAAAGTGCGACAGTGCTGAAAGCTGAAAATTGGCCTGGGCAGGAAGGGGCTGAATGTGCCCAGTATTGAAGTGGTTAATCAATAGGCTAGGCTTGCTTGGCTTAGAGGAAATTAGACTGCTATAGGTGATGCTACAATAAGCTACAGTATACTCCTGACCACTCAAAAAGAGTTGACCATTACAGTACATTGGTTTTCACACAATTGGTTGATTTGTATTGTTTGATGCACACAATACAATGTCCGCTACACTATTAAGTCCACACAGTGAAAAAGTCTCACACATGTGGTATCGCCACATTTGTAAGAAGAAGCAAAATTTGTTTTGGGGTGGAATAGTAAGTATGCCTATGCTGCGTGTGGGCCTCCAAAAATGTGATAGGTAGTCAGGAAATTAGATTCATAATTTATGCCCCTAGAGTGCTCCTTGTATTTTGGCCGTCTCTTTGTGGCATGGGGATGGGAGGAGTAATAAAATGTGTTTTGGGGTGTAAATTTAAGTTTATTTATGATGTGTGTTATCTTATTAATTGAAAACTTTGTGTACATTTTCATTTTGTTTCCTGAATTGTTGCGTAAAATGACATTTTCAAAAGACTCAGTATGCTTTTCAGGAAATACCTTGGGGTGTTTACTTTCCAAAATAGGGGCATTTTTTCCACTGTCCTGGTGCTTCAAGGCCTCCAGAATTGAGTTAGATAGTCAGGAAATGAGATGTGTAATTTATGCGCGTTGAAAGACCAAAGTGCTCCTTGGATCTTGGTCCTCTCTATGCATCTAGGCTGTGAAAAATTCTCACACATGTCATATCCCCATACTCAAGAGGCATAGAGGAATTTGTTTTGTGGCGTAATTCTAAGTAAGCCTTTTCTGTGTGTGGGAAATAACTTAAAATGGCAACTTTGTGGGGAAAAAACATATTTTTTATTTTCATTTTCCGAAAAAGTTGGACAAAAAAATTTGAGCTTCAATAAATTTACCATGCCTCTTACTAAATGAAGGGTCTGCTTTCCAAAAAGGTTTCATTTGTGGGTTTTTTGTAGTGTCCTGGTATTTTAGGGCCTTTTAGAATTGAGATAGGTCGTCAGTACATCAGGATCGATTAGTTTTTAAAAAATGTATACAGGCAGTCCCCGGGTTATAAATGAGAGAGGGTCTGTAGGTTTGTTCTTAAGTTGAATTTGTATGTAAGATGGAACAGTGTAACTCAAGCCAAAATATTTTTTTAATGTTTTTAGGATAGCATAGGGAAGGGATAAAACCCCTGTAATGTTTGTTTTCACCTCACTTACTGTCCCTGTGACAGTTGGATTTTGAAAAATTTGGGTTGTTGTGAAAACAAGGATTGGTGATAAAGCTTCAGTGGAGACACCATTTTTCCATTGTAACTCTTATGCCGCCTACACACAATCGGAATTCTCATCGGAAAAAGCAAAACTGTAATAGGAGATGCATCCAAAAATATAGAAAATACAGTGGAACCTCGGTTTGCGAGTAATGCGGTTAAAGAGCGTTTTGCAAAACGAGCACTGTATTTCTAAAAATCCTAACTCGGTTTGCGAGTGTTGTCTCGCCAAACGAGCAGGATTCAGGCCAAAAGTGCACTACCGCTTTTGGCCTGAGGTGGGGGGCTCCGGAGCCGAACATCGTTGATCGTTGGCGTTCGTAAATGCACGAAAAGGCCCGAGCACACTTCAGCTGACCTCGGCAAACCTCGGAAAGGCTTGTGAACGGAGTCTTTCCGAGGTTTGCTGAGGTCAGTTGAAGTGTGCTCGGGCCTTTTCGGCCGTTTCCAAGGCTGTCCGGTGCCCCCCGCCTGGCCACATGCGGTATTCCCACTGAAGTCAATGCGGAACAAATTATTTTCGTTTCCATTGACTTCAATGGGAAAACTCGCATTGATATGCGAGTACTTTGGATTACGAGCATAATCCGTTCCAGGAGTATCCGAGGTTCCAACCAGAAAAATAATGTCAAAGCAATAACTCCAAGGCCAATAATAAATAACACGTTATCTCCTCCGATTCCGCAACATATCTGGTTGACAAACGGCCGTTCAGAAACGAACTGAAAATCGCTAAATGAAAAACGCAAAAAAAAAAGCGCGAATCAACACTCACTAAACTTCTACTAACACAAAATTAGCAGAAGGAGCCCAAAGGGTGGCGGTAAAGAGCTTAAAAACCACGTAGTACGTCAGTACGTTCGTAATTGTAATTCAACATTTGTGTGGCCATGTGTATGCAAGACAAGTTTGAGCCAACGCCCTTTGGACAAAATTCCACGGTTTTGTTGTCGGAAAGTCCGATCGTCTTTACGAGGCATAAGTCTTGCACCAGCATTTATAAACAAATAAAAATAATTACCTAGTTGGTGGAAGATCAGTTCTTGCCACAATAAGAGTAGGAAATAAGGGTAAAGACTATTTGGAGGTCTTCAATGTTTGGAAGGGACATACAGCTGTACAGCCACAAAAGGCCGGACTCAGAGATGCTTGGGCACGGGTATGACCAATGACCCAGCAAGAGCAAGCCCACCTCCGTATGGACATCATCACAGCACACTATCCATTATCATCGTATCCAGCCAAAGAAATAGTAATCATTATAACTCTATGAGTCATTCTGAGCAATTAAACCTCCTTTTAGTGGTAATAGTGAAGTATGGCGCAGAGAGCGCTAGGGGAATTCCATGAACTCTACATTTATTTATTTATGATTTATGGTCCCATAAACCTTTCGCCTGTTCCTCTCCCCTCCATGTGCCCTCTTTCTCCGAGCATAAATCTTTCTACAAGTTTATCATTTACAAACAATTCTGTCAACAAGAAGGGCTGAGACTGAAAAAAGAATCCTCAGATATGGACATGCAAGCTAATGTTGTGAATAGAATGGACCGGATTCTCATAAATCCGCATGACATCTAGTAGATTCCTAGGAAAAATGTACATACATAAAACATGCAAGGCATCAGAGCAACAGTTTTAAGGGGTTATGTTATCCTAAAGGAATAAACCATTTAAAGTTGAACTCCAGAAAAACAGATGAGGGAGCTGTTTGAGCTGACAAAGCGCTTGTATTTCAGTCCATCCAGTTTTGAGATTCACAAAGCTCTGCCACATAGCATAGTCCTGCCCAGCAGGGCAGTAAATCATTTTTTTTTTTCTCTCTGCTGCAATTCATTAAAACTTACACGCCTTGTCCCTTCTTAGCCCGTAATTGGAAAATGAAGGAGTAGCAGCAGACTGATGAGGTCATCTGCCTGTCACTCTGCTCTCTCCTCCTATCAGTATGTTGCTCTTTTGCCACAGCACACTTGATTAGCTCCTTTTGCAGCTTCTCATGAGTCTGAGCTTTGCTGTACAGTAGACTGCACAAGGATGAAACTACATAAAATTCAGGAACTTACACTGCTTGTATCTGTTTCTAGTGCAAGGATCTCAAACAGGCGGCCCTCCAGCTGTTGCAGAACTACAAGTCCCAGCATGCCCTATGGGAGTCATGCTTGTAGCGGTCAGCCTTGCAATGCCTCATGGGAATTGTAGTTCTGCAACAGCTGGAGGGCCACCAGTTTGATACCCCTGTTCTAGTGGTATATTTTTTTTTTAAATATATAAAAATTAGTTTGTATAATCCATAAAAGATTTTATTTGGCGTGTACAGTTCATGCAAGCTACCATGGTATTCCTCACCCTGTGGTTACAAGCCTTGATGAAGGAAAGTTGAACCCCCGAAACACATTGACTTTTGTTGCAGAACAAAACCTTTGGACTGTACAAACTAAAGTGGCACTCCCATTTATTCAATTGCATAGCTCCCAACTGTCCCTGATTTCGAGGGAATGTCCCTGATTTGGAGCAATGTCCCGCTGCCCCTCATTCCCCCTCATCTGTCCCTCGTTTTGCTCTGATCTATAGAGTTGAATATAAAATGCACTTTTTACCTATCAAAACGTGTTTTCCAGCCCTAAATCTTTCATCTGATTTCTAAATTGTTGCATTTGTAAATTCCAAAAGCCAATATAAAGGAATAGTATTGGTAAAAAAAGCACTTGTGGGTTTAACCAATCTTGTTTTTTTGTACTGTAGCGGCCATAACCCTCGATGGGGCGGCCTTAACTTGTGGGCTTACTGGTTACCTCCGCTTGGCTTGTTCTTCCAGGTCTAGGGGTTCCCAGGGTTAGTACCCAACGACTTTGGACGCTGACACCATAAAAAGTCCTTTAGAAAGGTTTTTATTTGAAGGGGTAACATCCAACCAACACAGTCTTGTATGGGAACAGAGGGCAGGGTGAAGAAACTCAGGCACCTTGAACTGCTGACTAGTAGGAAGTCTCTAATGCAAACGCAGAGAGTAGCCACTCGCAGCTGGGCGCTTCAAAGCTGAACAAATCTCTAGCCATAGATTATGGCAGTCAGCACTTGAATTCGGGAACTTGCAAAGTCTCTGACCTTGAAGAAAGTTGCAATCAAAAGTTAACAGGAACCTTTCCTCAGTACCTGGAACGTTCTCTGTCTCCTTGGCAGTACTGGAAAACTGTGGATTCGTCAGTGTCCTTGACAACCCAGCAACCAGGCACTTCTTGGGATGCCAGCTTGTTGGCCCTCCTCCCCCAGTCGCTTACACGAGCTGCGGTGCCCCTCCAAGTTGAGAGCGCACCCGGACACCTTGAATCCTCCCTAAGTTACTGCACCTCGGACCAGCCGGTTCCGAGACTCGGGAACAGATGGATCCTTGCCCCAGACCAAGCGGGTCTGTGAGGCTAGTCAAACTGACCATGTTGCGGGGCGGCACACGCTCCCGTGACCGAGACCCCTTGTCCAGACTCAGGAACAGGCAGCTCTGGCCGAACGAACACGTGACTCCATCATCTTAAGTACCCCTCCCCAGATACCTCAGTGGGGTCCAAGCACCCACTGATGGGCTCCGGGGAATGCCGATACCCAAAACGTCCAACCAGGCCTGGTTCTGGGCCTGTCATGTGCACCTAACTGTACACACGACTAGGCAGAACCCTAACACAGCCCAGCCAAACTGATGTCAAAGTTAAACCTACACAATTAACCCTCAGAACCCCTTTACTGTTCTGAGAGAAAAATAACTAAATTTACACATAGCGGACACCTTGCAAAAGTGTCGCCGCTACAGTACTATTCTTCCTTAAGGGGGCGTGGCAAGGGGTGTGCCCTATGCCTGCATATTTTTGCTGATAGGTGTCCCTCATTCCCATCTCAAAAAGTTGGGAGGTATGCAATTGTTTTCATTATTTCCTCCTAGGGTCCAGCAGTTGTTGTTGATGAACCTCCAGGACCGCACACTACATATAACATTAAAACCAATCACACCAGGATCAGTTCTCCTATATCACAAAAAGACTAATGCTTTATAGTATACATAATTATGGATCTGTACTATGATCAGAACAGTGATAACATGGAACGAGGATTCTAGATAACTTTACAACTAAAGCCTGCACTGAGAAAGCATGTAGACAATGTCAGGCCAATTCACAGGCTGCATAGGCAACCATCTTGGGTGCAACTGGGAAGGGATCCTCTCCTGCCTTCTGCATGGCCCAATAGGATAGTTTAGTCTGAAATAGTGCAGGGCATGGCACTGTCCTGGACTTAACTTTCCTATTGACAGCTCAGTTGTGCAGATTACACTCGGAGATCGCACCTCTCCCCGTAGAACCAGCAGCACTCCTGCTCTGCTGTCAGTGCGGCCGCCATTCACTTTGGGAACACAGCTGGTCCTGCGCTCTGATAATTACCCCAGGAAAGCAATACATTACAGCCGCGAGCAAGTTTAAGTTCAATTGTTTCCTTTAGAAATGTCCTTTTGCTGCGGGACTGTAAAACACATCATACAGATGCTCTATTCTACAGGCAGACCAAGGGGACCCCCAAGGCACAATACTACATTTTTATTGTTTCACTTTAACCATTCTTAAAATCACTGCTCCTGAAAAAAACTGTAGTTTTAAAAACATTTTTTTACATTGATACATGTCCCATGGGGCAGTACCCGGGTCCCCATACACTTTTTATGGCAATAACTTGCATACAAACCTTTAAAGTTAGTACGTTTTTCATGTGTTCTCACAGATTTTTTGCCTCTTTGCATGTTCTAGTGCGAACCAAACTGGGGGGGGGGGTGTTCGGCTCATTCCTACAAAAGAGTGGCTATGGGACTACTCTGTGAATAGCCTTAAGTGGCCCAGCCAGAGCCCAGACTTGAACCCGATTAAACATCTATGGAGAGGCCACCAGTTTGAGACCCCTGTTCTAGTGGTATTTTTTGCCTTTCTCTGGATCAACTTTGGGTATAGAATGGGGTATATTGGATTGTACGATATTTTTTATTTTTATTTATTATTTCTTTTTTTTATGGTTGAACTGGATGGACTTGTGTCTTTTTTTCGGCCTAGCTAACTATGTAACTATGTAACTATCAGACAATGGCTGTGCACCGACGCCCGCCCATCCAAGCTGACAGAGCTTGAGAGGTCCTGCAAAGAAGAATGGAAGAAACTGCCCAAAATAAGGTGTGCCAAGCTTGTAGCATCATACTCAAAAAAGACTTGAGGCTGTAATTGGTGCCAAAGGAATAAGGCTGTAACATAACAAAATGTGGAAAAAGTGAAGTGCTGTGAATACTTTCCGGATGCACTGTACTTGGGGTAAGGTAAGGATACTGTGGATGGAGGACTGGAATTTGTACAGGAAAATGTCATAGGAACTTGCGGATGCAAGATCCTGAAGGGAAGCTCAAGCAGGCAGAATTCAGCAACAGCCAAGCAGTGATAGTTCACATTTAGGAAACAGAAGCAGGATCAGAAATCAGGCAAAGATCAGTATCAGACAAGCAGAACTTGTACCAAATCTCAAAAAAAGGTGTCCTAGCTCTTTAGATAGCAATCCACATATAGACAGATAAGTAAAAAATCCAATAAGATCCACCAAAGTCAAATAACGTCTCTAAAGGCCCGTACACACGATCAGACTTTTTGACAACCAACATGCAAATTAGCTGTTTTGGACCAACATCCAACCGTGTGTATGCTCCATCGGACCAACTTTTTCCAGGTTTCATCTGACTTTTGTTGGCTGTGCGAACGGACCAACTTTCTGCCAACAAAAGTCCGATGGACCAAAGTCCGACCGTGTGTACACAAAACCAACGGACTTTTGTACAAACCAATGCAGAACCAAAGCAAAAGATCAGACAACAATACAGAAGTTGACCAAAGGTGGCGGTAAAGAGCAGAAAAACCAAGTGATTTGGTGAAAGTTGGCTGAAAAAGTCCTGCCGTGTGTATGCAATACCAACTTGGGGCCAACGCCCTTTGGACAAAAATCCACAGGAAAGTTGGTCCACGGTCCGATCGTGTGTATGAGGCTTTAAAGTGACATTCAAATCAATTGTAAATAATCATAATCCCCTGCAAAAAAATCCATACCACCAGAATGCACACACTTCTTACCAGAAGGATTGGATCTCAGGCAAATGAGATCAAATGAGCTCAGCTGACACACAGCCATACACCATGAGATACCGCTTCAATCCGTGAGGCTATTATGCTTCCATCAGATTTGTTCTATGGCTCCTCCAAACTGGTACCCTTTCCATGCCACATCAGCATTACAAATGGTAAGTATTTATATAAAATATTGACAGAAACAAAGATGGCGCCATTGGAAATTTGCTGGAGTGCACGATAAAGTCACTGCCCACAAGCTCCACCCAACGCATTTCCACACAACTGTTATTCTCAGAAATAAAATGTACCGGCGACATTTAAAGCAATACATATAGAGGATCAAGGGAAAGATCACAATTTCTCGTTCAATCTGTTTATTGAATTTTGAAGAGATAACAAATCATAACATGCATCATAACATGGGCATCAGAAATAAGCAACATAGTTATTATCAACTATTGAACACACAAAATAGGTATATTATAAGTTGAATGTAAGAAACATAGAGATTGTATAGTATAATAATATAAGTATGGAACAAAAAATAATATCAAACTATATGTGAAAAATTAGTAAATTATGCCTCTGGGCCACCCGTCCACCCCTAATGGGCTCAAGCTGTGGACAGGCAGGGGCATGTATAGTCAAACCGGAGATGTAATTATAACAGGTAAATATATCATGTATCATGAGACAGATAACGTAAAGGTATAGCCCTTTCCCTGATAATCATTAGCTTAGCATAACCAGTACTTAAGGAAGGTTATGGAAATCGAAACCTCAAAGTAAGAGCAAATCTCTATGCTAATGAAAAATAAATCTATATGTGGAATAATAACGTGACCCATGTTTGTCATTAACATAGTAAACAAGAAGGGAAAATAGAGAAAAAGAGAAAAATAAATAAATAAATAAAAATGGGTAATATCTTATTTGCGTATATTATCAAATAAAGAGTATATTATAGTACCCTACCTATAAAGGATGTCATGGATAGACAAAGAGTAAAACATAAAAAAGAGAAGAGGAGGAATAAGAAGAGAGAAAAGAGAAAGGGAAAGAAGTGGAATCTCTCGAGGTGGTGACCCGGCTCGTAACATAAACAAAAAATACAAAAATGATATACAAGGATTTTAGTATGGTAACAACAATGACTGGTCAAAATCAGAAGGAAAGAAGTGTTTAACCCAAAAGATCACAATTTCTAATTGCACTGCAGGAAAAACTATAAGCCACACCAGAACCGGTACCAAATCAGTAGACAGACAATGAAGCCAGGTCACAAGGAAGGGGCAATAATTAAAGATCAGGTGGAATCAGAGAGTAAACCAGGTGTAAGGGTCCAGGGCTTACTACGCATACATCAATGGCGTGTTGCCGCAAGGGGAAGTCCGTGCCAACTGAGCATGCGCCAAAGACGCTTTAGTGCGATAACCCGAACATGTGCAGAAGACTTGATGGAAAAAGGCAGGTAAATGCCCAGGACGCGCAGAGGAAGTGACATCAACCTGATGGAAAAAGGTGGGAAAATGCCCAGGAGGCGCACAGGAAGCCCAGCCCAGACACTGCCAAATTGCTGGATTATCTTCAGTCCCACCTTGTTTCTGTGTTAGTGTGTGATCTGTCTGAACTTGTTTTGACCTGGAAACCTATTTGAATACTCTTGATTGCTGCTTGCCTTTTACCTCAGATTTGTACCTTGACCATTCTACTTCTTTGCCTCTTTTTGTACTGAGCTGCCAGATTGGAACCGACCCCTTCTTGGATCTTGACCATTCTTCTTCGGATTAACCCTTTTATACTTCATTGCCCAGCTGGACTTGACCTCTGCTCGGATCTCGGATTAAGGCTTGCACAGTGCTCCGCACCCCTGGCACCCGTGCCACTCAGTGTCCCCCAAGTCTTTGTCTCCATCTCCAGAGGCTTCAAGGAGCCAAGGTGCAAGGGAGGTCTCCCCACTACTTCGGTCTCACATCAGGTACGTGGCTCTTGTGACACCAAGTCAAGGTACAGATGAAGAAGCAGGACTGGTCACAGATAACAGAAGCTGATGACCACTCAGTTATTTTGCTAACTTCTGCAAAGTCTTAAATAGGTTACTGGTCACCAAAACACCAGTGACCAGACGTGCATGTTTGTAGGCTAAGGGGCAGGGTAGGACTTAGGCGGTAGGCACCCTAAGGGCACCCAAAGGGAAAACTTGCCACACAGTTGAGAATGGGGAATATATTGTTAACAGTTGCAGCGTTGAGTCTCTTCAACAGTAATAACTGAGCAGCAACATTCATACAGGAGACAGAACTCCAGCAGGAGAGCGGAAGATCGAAGCTGACAGCACACGGGACAGGGGCAAAAGACAGATAGATGCATTAAGCTCAATATCAGAGAAATCTCCAACATAGTCTGCGCCAATCCCTATACTGTCCTTCTCTGGAACCTGTACCTGCACTAGGTTCTCTCTCCCTGACCAGCGAAATCCTCTCCTTAACCTCACCACATGCAGAATGTGCACCAACTGCAGTGAGCCAAGACTTTTTTTTTGTTATCTCTGCCCTCAAAAAAGATGGCCGCATGGGGTCACCTGGGTGGCAGTGTCCAATTGGACAGAAGCCCACCCGATGACAAGTACAGAAGCCAAAAAGAAATGGTTCTTCCCCCTGTCATCCATTCTTAGTGCAAGGTGGATGCAAAAGTGCCACCTGTATAAGGAGGTCAACCTGCACCTGCCTACATGTTCCTTCACACTAATGCAAATGCAAATTAGCAAACGTGTTGGCACAAGCACAGCTCTTATTCTGTTTATGTGTGCATCAACTGTGTTACATCACTCGCATATCTTTGGGCACAGCCACATACGCTTCCTAAGAGGCCCATATAACTATGCATATACCATACCTGTGGGATCCGTCTAGAAGCTGGAAATTCCTGTAATAGGTACCACTAATAAAGTGATCTCCACTAGCTTCCAGGTCCCATGCCCAGCATCTGCCCTGTGGCATTCTGAACACAGGAGGTCAGCCGCAGGACATGGCACCATTTAGAGAATTCTTTGCTTTTTCTCAATTAAAGCAAATAATTCTCTGATTGGACAAGGTGTATAGTGTGTTGTCACTGCCCTGTCCCTCCTCCTCGACCAATCATAGAATGCTTGGTAATCATTGAGAAAATGCCAAGTGATCTGTGATTAGCACCCATGCCAAGAGGTCAACCTCCTGGGTTCACAATGCAGGAGGGCAGCTACTCAACACAGGACCCAAAAGCTAGTGGAGGTCTCTGGAACAGCTGCGCCTACTACAATTATTTCCAGATTCTAGCGGTATCCCACAGGTATGGTATATTAGCCACTTGCTGTCCACCCCATAGCAGACAGGGCGGCAGCTGTGCACCAGATCACGTATCCGACTGTAGGTAAATCACAGCAAAAGCTGATCTGATCCCTCAATGTCCTCTGGCACCTGCTGATCATTGGCAATACACAGTAAACAAAGAATACAGTATCTCATTTCTGACAGGGGGGAAGGAATGGATTCTGTGTTCCTGCAAAGCAGGGACTAGAATCCATTACTTCCCCTAGTAAAAGCAGCACGTAGTTAACACACAAACACTGGCTAGGCACACAGTTAACCCTTTGATCTCCCCTGATGTTAACCCCTTCCCAGCCAGTGTCATTAGTACAGTGACAGTGCATATTTTTAGCACTGATCACTGTATTAGTGTCACTGGTTCCAGGCAAAGTGTCAAAAGTGTAATTTTATTGACATAATGTCCACTGCAATATCGCAGTCCCAATATAAGTCACTGATCGTCCCCTATACAAGTATAAAAAAAAATTCCATATCCCATAGTTTGTAGACGCTATAACGTTCACGTAAACTAATTAATATACGCTTATTGGGATTTTTTTATTTTTTATCAAAAGCCATATACATATTGGCCTAAGTTTATGAATAAATTAGATTTTTTTTTATTACTTGAAGTTTTATAGCAGAAAGTAAAAATGATTGTTTTATTTTAATTTTTTTTAATTGTCGGTCTTTTTTTGTTAGCATAACATAGCATAAAAAATAAAAAAAATGCAAAGGTGATCAAATACCACCAAAAGAAAGCTCTATATGGGGAGAAAAAAAATGACATACATTTTATTTTTGCTACAGCAATGCACGACCTTAAAGGGACAGGTTAATCTGGCGTTTATCTTTGTCCAGTTAACCACTTGCCGATCGCCTACCGCATATTTACTGTGGCAGGTCCGCTCTATTGCTCAAAATCACTTACCTGTATGTCATTTTGTGCAATAGCCACTGCCAGGAGCACGATCACATGCTGATTGGACACAGGGGATGCCAATCAGCGCGTCCGGCGGACCCGATGTCCACCGGTCACCCACGATCGTTCCCCAGAGAGGCAGGACATCGATCTGCCCATGTAAACAAAGCAGATTGCCATTCTGACAGGGATGAAGAGGGAGATCTTATGTTCCTGCTAAGTACAGTAACAATTTGGTGTTATCGCTCTCACTCTCTCATACTGGTCACTGGAAGTTCAACATGGCACCTCATGGCAAAGAACTCTCTGAGGCTCTGAAAGAAAATAATTGTTGCTCTGCATAAAGATGGCCTAGGCTATAAGAAGATTGCCAAGACCCTGAAACTGAGCCGCAGCACGGTGGCCAAGACCATACAGCGGTATAACAGGACAGGTTCCACTCAGAACAGGCCTCGCCATGGTCGACCAAAGAAGTTGAGTGCACGTGCTCAGCGTCATATACAGAGGTTGTCTTTGGGAAATAGACATATGAGTGTTGCCAGCATTGCTGCAGAGGCTGAAGGGTGGGGGGTCAGCCTGTCAGTGCTCAGACCATACGCCGCACACTGCATCAAATTGCATGGCAGAAGAAAGCTTCTTCTAAAAATGATGCACAAGAAAGCCCACAAACAGTTTGCTGAAGACAAGCAGACTAAGGACATGGATTACTGGAACCATGTCCTGTGGTCTAATAAGACCAAGATAAACTTATTTGGTTCAGATGGTGTCAAGCGTGACAAGTGTGTCTTGCCTACAGTCAAGCATGGTGGTGGGAGTGTCATGGTCTGGGGCTGCTGGCACTGGGGAGCTACAGTTCATTCAGGGAACCATGAATGCCAACATGTACTGTGACATACTGAAGCAGAGCATGATCCCCCTCCTTTCAGAGACTGGGCCGCAGGGCAGAATTCCAACATGATAATGACCCTAAACACACCTCCAAGAAGACCACTGCCTCGCTAAAGAAGCTGAGGGTAAAGGTGATGGACTGGCCAAGCATGTCTCCAGACCTAAACCCTATTGAGCATCTGTGGGGGTATCCTCAAAAGGAAGGTGGAGGAGCGCAAGGTCTCTAACATCCACCAGCTCCGTGATGTCGTCATGGAGGAGTGGAAGAGGACTCCAGTGGCAACCTGTGAAGCTCTGGTGAACTCCATGCCCAAGAGGGTTAAGGCAGTGCTGGAAAATAATGGTGGCCACACAAAATATTGACACTTTGGGCCCAACACTCACTACTTTACATTGTAGCAAAGTGCAATTTCTTCGGTGTTTTCACATGAAAAGATATAATAAAATATTTACAAAAATGTGAGGGGTGTACTCACTTTTGTAAGATACTTTAGTTACAGTACATAGTTAGTCAGGTTGAAAAAAGACAAGTCCATTTTGTTCAACCAAAAAAATAATAATAATGTCACTGGTCCCCAAAAAAGTGTCAAAAGTGTCAGTTAGGTGTCTGATTTGTCCGCCACAATGTCGCAGTCCTGCTAAAAATCGCTGATCGCCGCCATTACTAGTAAAAAAAATGTCATAAAAATTTCCCATAGTTTGTAGACACAATAACTTTTGTACAAACCAATCAATAATCGCTAGACATGTGCAATTCGTTTCGTTTTTTTTTTCGTTTTTTTTTCCGTTAAAATTCGTTATATTCGTTCATTCATTACCGTACGAATGAACGAATGATTCGCTAAAAATTTTAATGAATAACAAATGTTCGAATCGAACGAATATGAAAAACAACGAAAATCAGAAATAACCAAATTAGAAACAATGAAACTACGAAAGAAGAAAATCCGAAAAACGAAAACAGGAACAACGAAAATCAAAATGAACGAAAAAATTCGTACATTCGTAACTTTTTTTTTTTGTTGAATTGGTAATTATCCGTGTCCCTTACAATGGCGCTGCTTAACGTGCTTCGAATGGATTGAACGAAAAAATTTGTACATTCTTAACTTTTTTCTTTTTTTTCGATTCGTAATTTTCCGTGTCTCTTACAATGGCGCTGCTTAACGTGCTTCGAATGGATTGAACGAAAAAATTCGTACATTTGTAACTTTTTTTTTCGATTCGTAATTTTCCGTGTCTCTTAAAATGTAATAATAGCATACACATTACATAAAATTATGAATTATGCTCCGATTACGAATCTACGAAAACAATGTTACGAAAGTACGAATAAATCAATCTAACGAAAGTACGAATGTAGCTAAATCGACGCAAATACAAATGCGTCCGAATTTCGAATAAACGAAAATTAAACTAACGGAAAAACGAATCAACGAATAAATAACTCTTACAAAAATACGAATCGTTACGAATAAGAACACCGACGACTTACGAATTTACGAATCGTTACGAATGCGAACACCGACGACTTACGAAATTACGAATCGTTACGATTCAACGGAAACGAACAGAAACGAAACGAAAATAAACAAATTTTTCTATTGTGCACATGTCTAATAATCGCTTATTGGGATTTTTTTTTACCAAAAATATGTACAAGAATACATATTGGCCTAAATTGACGAAGAAATTAAATTTTTTTACATTTTTTTTATTGGATGTGTTTTATAGCAGAAAGTAAAAATATTGTTGTTTTTTTTTGGTTTATAGCGCAAAAAATAAAAACCGCAGAGGTGATCAAAATAGAAAGTTCTATTTGTGGGGAAAAAAAAGGATCAATTGTATTTGGGTACAGCGCCGCATGACCGCACAATTGTCAGTTAAAGTAACGCAGTGCAGCATCGCAAAAAATGGTCATAAGAAAGTACTTACATTGGTTCAAGCTAAATCAACGTAACTATGTAAAAATAGGGATACCTGGAATTCAGCTTAAAGCATTTTTGCACATGAACATTTCTGTGTAAACCTGAAAGCATGTAAAACGCCTGATTCAAATGTCACACATGGCAACATAAAGAACAGCAAGAAACAATATGTAAACAAATATAAGGTCAAGACCCTTTCCATTAGAATGGAGAGTTATTGACGAAATGCTACTCACTCGGAAAGTTATGGAAGCGTATTTCCCTCTGTTATTGTTTGATCACTTGACATTTTGAGCTGCCTTTCCATTTGGCAAAAACACCATGTATTTCCTTTATTTCACAATGTTTATCTAAACATTTATAAAACAGAGGACCACAGGGAGGCAGTATATCACTTTATTGGCTCTGTGCGCCCCACGCTGAAGCCTCTGAGTGTCCATCTTTGCTGCAGAGGTAAAGGAAAGGACATGTGAAGCTGATAACAAAGAAAATCCTACGTGTGATATTAAACCGATGAAGCAGCACATCTCTATTACCAAGAAATAAATTATTTGAAGAGACCCCGTTGCCAGACCATCCTTTTTACCAAATATTTCTCATAAGATTAAATGTGCTTTTAAAGTGATTGTAAACCCTTACAGACCACTTTGACCTACAGGTAAACCTACATTAAGGCTTACCTGTAGGTCCAAGAAATATCTCCTAAACCTACATGGTTAAGGAGCTTTTTTACAAAAAAAGGGAACCGCTGTCTACGGCGCATGCGCATCGTAGACAACGGCGCAGGTGCACTGAGCGTGCCGCAAGTGAAGGCAAACATGCCGTCGCTTCCATGCGCATGAGCCGGAGTGACGTCATCGCTGCTCCGTAAGTGACACATAATGGGCTACTACCTTGTTTCTCCGAAAATAAGACCTAGTGTGATTGTCGGTGATGGTTGCAATATAAGCCCTACCCCCCAATTAAGCCCTAGTTAAAGTCCTTGTAGGTCTTCAGGGTAGGGCTTATTTTCGGGGACATCAGGGTAGGGCTTATTTGGGGGGTAGGACTTATATTGCAGCCAGCACCCACAATCACGCTAGGTCTTATTTTCGGGGAAACAGGGTATGCGATACCTAGTATTCCATTATGCTTTACCTTTGCAGGGAAACAAAGAGCAGGTAAACCCATCAGGGTTTACTTCCTCTTTAACATACACAATATTGTCAAAAGTATTGGGGCACCTGCCTTTACACGAACAAGAGCTTTAATGGCATCCCAGTCTTAGTCCGTAGGGTTCAATATTGAGTTGGCCCACCCTTTGCAGCTACAACAGCTTCAACTCTTCTGGGAAGGCTGTCCACAAGGTTTAGGAGTGTGTCTATGGGAATGTTTGACCATTCTTCCAGAAGCACATTTGTGAGGTCAGGCACTGATGTTGGACGTAAAGGCCTGACTCGCAGTCTCCACTCTAATGCCCCGTACACACGGTCGGAAAATCGGACTACAAAATCCATCTGATTTTGTCCAATGGATTTTGTCCGACACTGGTGTTGCATACACACGGTCGGACAAAGTTGTCGGAAAATCCGATCATTCTGAACGTGGTGACGTTTGTTGCCTACGACGGGACTACGTAGAGGCTAGTAGCCAATAGCTTTGGTCTTATAATCTGATCTGAGCATGCGTGGCACTTTGTCCGTCGGAATTCGATACACACGATCGGAATTGGTGTGATCGGACTTTGTTGTCGGAAAATCTATCCAGCAGGAGATAGAACTTTGTTCGTAGGACAATCCGATGGAAACTGTCCGATGGTGCCAACACACGGTCGGAATTTCCAACAACATTGTCTAATAGGACAGAATCCATCGGAAAATCCGACCGTGTGTATGGGGCTTTATTCATCCCAAAGGTGTTCTGTTGGGTTGAGGTCAGGACAGTGCAGGCCAGTCAAGTTCCTCCACCCCAAACTCTCACTCATCCTTCATGTCTTTATGGACCTTACTGTGTGGTGCATGGTCATGTTGGAACAGGAAGGGGCCACCCCCAAACTGTTCCACAAAGTTGGGAGGATGAAATTGTCCAAAATGTCTTGGTATGCTGGCGCCTTAAGAGTTCCCTTCACTGGAACTAGGGGGCCAAACCCAACCCCTGAAAAAAAAAAACACACCATAATCCCCCCTCCACCAAATGATTTGGACCAGAGCACAAAGCAACTACTGTAGGGGTTGCTAAATTATGTGGTTCACCTGTCACCCTGCCCAGCCTGACATCCATTTCTCAGTCACTCAGAGACACAGACCAGTCTATAGCTTTGTTTTTTGTTTTGTTTTTATTTGAGGTTATTAAACTTAGATGGGGATTTGGGAGTTATGGGATGCCCAGGAATTTCCAGTGCAAACTTGCTTGGGACTCCTATATACACTCTAGTATATACACCTCTATCTTCTCTCCAACACAAACACTTGCTGTACACCATTCCTCCTCCAGCATTTCACTTGTTACAGACTGTTCCTCCTCCCCCACTTCTCTTGCTGCAGACTGTTCCTCCTCCCCCACTTCTCTTGCTGCAGACTGTTCCTCCTCCCCCACTTCTCTTGCTGCAGACTGTTACTCCTCCCCCACTTCTCTTGCTGCAGACTGTTACTCCTCCCCCACTTCTCTTGCTGCAGACTGTTACTCCTCCCCCACTTCTCTTGCTGCAGACTGTAAGGCCCCTTTCACATGGATGGACCGTTCAGATCCGCCTGTCATTTTTGACGGCGGATCTGAACGGGCGCTCCATGTTAGTCTATGGAGCGTCGGATGTCAGCGGAGACATCTCCGCTGACATCCGACCCGGTCCGATCCGCCAAAAGCAGACGTATGGCCCCACGTTCAGATCCGTCGCTGGCGGATTGGATCGGGTGAGATCTGATGAAAACGGACACACTGTCCGTTTTCATCCGAACTCTCCATAGAGACCAGCGGCGCTCGCAAGCCCCTCCCCGCTCAGTGAGCAGAGAGGGACTTGTCATCCGCCGGTTCAGCGGAGATCAACGGAGAGATCTCCCGCTGAGCCGGCGGACCGAGGCGGGCTCCGTAGAAGCGGAGTCCGCCTCGTGTGAAAGGGGCCTTACTCCTCCAGGCTAGCTAGCACCGCATGGGTAGGCCTGACACTGCTTCAGTCAGGCCTCAATAAACTGCCTTTTGGGAGCAGGGACCCCCAGGCCCCTGTGGTGTAGAAAAAGTCCAGGTGCTAGCTATCCTCTAATAAGCTACCAATCACAGATAGCTCTCTTCAGGCCCTGCTAGCCAGCCCGGCTGCAGCAACCTCTTTCCACTGCCTTTCTCCATAGTCCTCTCCAGTGTTGGTCATCTTACTTTAAAAAAGTAATTAGTTAAGTTACAAATTACTTCTCCCAAAAAGTAATTGCATTAGTAACTCAGTTACTACATTGGAAAAGTAATTAGTTACGCAGCAAAGTAACTGTGACTTTTTTTTATAAATATATTTTTTTGTTATATATCTTGTAACCAAGGGGCTGCTCTATTATTACTCTAACCAAGGGGCAGATCTGTTATAGCGTGTAAGCAAGGGGCGGGTCTATTATTATTATATCGTGTAAGGGGTGGATGGCTACAGAAGAGGGCGAATGTTAAATTAATGGGCAGAGCTCGATATATAACAATAATAATAAATGCGCCCATTGGTTACAGTAATACTAGATCCGCCCCTTAGTTACACGATAGACGCCCCTTGCAGAGAAGCACGAGCATCGGGAGCGTGCAGCATCGCCTCGTACAATTACATGTTAACTGCGCCTGCGCGGTGTATAGTTCACTCAGAGCTGTTTAGGTTCGGCAATTTTTGTAAGCACCGTAGTTCTTTCTTACTGCGCAAGCCCTGCGCCTGCGCAGTACAGGGGGGTCCTTATCCGGCGGGGGAACTTTTTCGTCAGGACACCGGAATTACACTACTGCCATCAGTTCATCATTATTGTGTATAAAAGGTAATCAATATAATATATGATTGTTTCGTTATTATAATATATACAGGTATGTCTTATTGACATGCCATGCAATTTTATTCATGGCAATTTTTAAGCATAATCATTCACAATTGTTCTTTCTCTTATAGTATATATTACTTCATGTGACACTTCCAAAAAACTCGTGAGGAAGCTCTTCTGAGCGAAACACGTAGAGTAAGAAGCGGTTGTATATGTCAAAATAAATTATACAAAATTCTTGTAAATGTTTATTGCGATTTTAAAGAATTGTTTAAATAAAATGTATATTTTTCTAAATTGATTGTTTATTCTGCTTCCTGGTACCTTAAAAGTCCCGCCTCCCCCTTCCTCCCCTCTTTTTTTTGCGACGCGGTATTTGATCACCTCTGCGGTTTTAATTTTTTGCGCTACAAAAAAAAATAGAGCGACAATTTTGAAAAAACACATTATTTTTTTTGCTTTTTGCTATAATAAATATCCCCCAAAAATATAAGTTTAAGTTTAGGCCAATATGCTTAGGCCGATATGAATTCTTCTACATATTTTTGGTAAAAAAAAAAAAAATCGCAATAAGCCTATATTGATTGGTTTGCGCAAAAGTTATAGCGTCTACAAAATAGGGGTTCGTTTTATGGTATTCTTATTAATAATTTTTTTTTTTACTAGTAATGGCGGCAATCTGCGATTTTTATCGTGACTGCGACATTATGGCGCACACAAAGAATTAAGTGTGACCTCTTTACTGTACCGCAATAGTCCAAACTGCCCCCACTTCTCCTGGTAGCCTAGTTGGGGATTAGGCTCCCAATCTCTATATCATTATGGCGCACACATTGGACAATTTTGACACATTTTTGGGACCATTGTCATTTTTACAGCGACCAGTGCTATAAAATTGCACTGTTTACTGTAAAAACAACGCTGGCAGTAAAGGGGTTAACCGCTAGCTGGTTAGGAAGGGGTTAAGTGTGTCCTAGGGAGTGATTCTAACTGTTAGGAGGCGTGGCTACGTGTGACACATCACTGATCATATCCCGATCACAGGGAGCTGTGATCAGTGACAGTTTTACTAGGCAGAACGGGGAGATGCTTGTTTACATTAGCATCTCCCCGTTCTTCAGCTCAGTGAGACGATCGCGGGTATCCCCGCGGACATCGAGTCTGCAGGACCCGCGATCCTACTCACGGAGCTCGTGGCAGGGTCGCGGAGCGCACGCGACCACACAGTGGCAAATTCAAAGGGACGTACCTGTATGCCCATTTGCCCAGCCGTGCCATTCTGCCGACGTAAATGTACATGCGGCGGTCGGCAAGTGGTTAAATATATATGTAGATAGATAGATCTGGGAAATGATACTAGACATAGTAATAACAAGACTTAGACTGCATTGAATTATGTTCTTTTTAAATCAGCTTGGAGCTCATCTTTAACTAACAATACCAGAGCAGGCAGTTCCATAACCCAGAAATATCACCTCTACAGGAATATGTATAGATTTTTTTCTTTATATAATGACCTTTTCTGTCCTACATGCACGGTCTAATATGATTTATTAAGCAGCTAGTTACCTGCAATTGCTTCCCCTACTACAGATATCACGTAGCAGATGCTGACAGATTACGCTCTATGAGAAACATGCGGCCACATAAGCAAAGTGTCATTGAACAATAGGTGTGAAAGCGCTAAAGGAGGCAGTTGAACGCCTTTCCTTCTGCCATCTGGCCTTTTCTAGAAGGATTTTTTTTTTCACAACATGGAAAAGGCACCACAGATGTGTCCTTGTTGGAGGCCACACATGTCAGATGTAGAATAACTGCAGACAGATACACACATAAATTCGTATTAACCGCTTGCCGACCGCCGCACACACATATACGTCGACAGAATGGCACAGGCAGGCAAATGGGCGTACAGGTACGTCCCTTTAAATTTGCCGCCTTTAGGGCGCGCGCCGCTCGACGCGGGAGCGTGCCCCCGTGGGTCCCAGGAACTCGATGTTCGCCAGCGGCCCGCAATTGCGGTGTGGAGAAGTAGAACGGGGAGATGCCTATGTACACAAGGCATTTCCCCATTCTGCCTTGTGGCATGACAGATCTACTGCTCCCTGTCATCGGGAGCATTGATTGATGTCATGTCCTATGTAGCCCCTCCCCCCACAGTTAGAATCACTCCCTAGGACACACTTAACCCCTTGATCGCCCACCTAGTGTTTAACCCCTTCCCTGCCAGTGTTATTTACATAGTAATCAGTGCATTTTTATAGCACTGGTCGCTGTATAAATGACAATGGTCCCAAAATAGTGTCAAAAGTGTCCAATTAGTCTGCCAGGGAACACATTTAACCCCTTGATCTCCACTAGTGTTAACCCCTTCCCTGCCAGTGTAATTTATACAGTAATTAGTGTATATTTTTTAGCACTGATCACTGTATAAATGTGAGTGATCCCAAAAAAGTGTCAAAAGTGTCCGATGTGTCCACCACAATGTCGCAGTCACGATAAAAATCGCAGATCGCCGCTATTACTAATAAAGAAAATGCTATAATAAAAATGCAATAAAACTATCCCCTATTTTTGTAGACACTATAACTTTTGCGCAAACCAATCACTATACGCTTATTGTGATTTATTTTTATATATTTTTGGGGGGTATTTATTATAGCAAAAAGTAAAAAATATTGTTTTTTTTTTCAAAATTGTCGCTCTTTTTCTGTTTATAGCGCAAAAAATCAAAAACACAGCGGTGATCAAATACCACCAAAAGAAAGCTCTATTTGTGCGAAAAAAAAACAGGGGAGTAGAGATTGTCTGTTCCTAGTAATCAAGAACAGCAATCTCTCTCCTCCTCCAGTCAGTCCCCTCCCCCCACAGTTAGAATCACCTCCCTAGGAAACACATTTAAGCCCTTGATCGCCACTAGTGTTAACCCCTTCCCTGCCAGTGTCATTTATACAGTTATCAGTGTGAGTGGTCCCAAACAAGTGTCACTATCGGCTGCTAGGCTTAGTGAGAGGAGGCTTATCCGATAGTCGTAAGAGTCCAGCTGTATGTGGCTATTCTCTGGACTTATAAGTTGAAAGACTTTCAGCTTTATGCAGTTCCAAGAGTACCTGAATTTTCCTCCTAAACCCTCCATTTCCATGTAGAGACTGTATTTTGTTTATCCCTTTTTTGCAAATAAAAATCCCGGATCCAGTGTCAGTCTCTACAGTTCTTTGGGCCATCTATCTTTGGGAAACCCCTAGACGCATACAAGGTCAAGAAGGTAACGGTAAGCCCAAATTAAACCAGCAGATCCTTCGGGGGTCAGTGCTAGACGCGCATGCATGCGGGAGCTGCTATTTACGGCACAGGACTCTGAAGGAACGGCACGTGTATCGTTACTTCAGAGCGCATGCGCCAGTGACATCACCTGCTCCATCTACAGTACATATCTCCTAAATGGCGCATGTGTAAGAGATATTTGCAGTATCTATAATTAAGCCTTATTATTGGCTTACCTATAGGTAGAATTCACTTTCAAACCTCAGAATTTTTTTGGCTTAAAGCAGAGCTCCGTCCTGGGGAAATTTTTTTTTTTTTTTAAAAGTCAGCAGCTACAAATACTGCAGCTGCTGACTTTTAAAAATCGGACACTTACCTGTCCCAGGGTCCAGCGATGCAGGGGAACGAGGCCCCCCCTCGTTCCCCGAGCCGCTCGCGGCGCCGGCATTCCTAATGTGGGAACCCGGCTGTGGCTTCACAGCCGGGCACCCACTGCGCATGCGCGAGCGGCGCCGTGCGCCGTGATTTGACGCTCAGTCATCTGGGACACGTGACAGGTCCCAGATAACTGTGCAGCGCCGAGGGGGAAGTGACATTTAGCCCGGGCACTGAAGGTGGCAGACTACGAGAGACCCCCTAGCAACAGGCATTTAGAGGTGAGTAAAAAAAAAAAATTTTTTCCAATTATTTTTTTTCAATTTTTTTGATGATTTTTAAGCCCCTTTTTTTTTTTTGACCGCAACCCCACTTTAACTAATAGAGCACGATAAGATCAACATTCTTCAGTAAACTATTCATGAAAGTGATTGTTAAGGGAAATGTTTAAAAAAAATACTAACAAACAGCTTTGATCGTCGTCCTCCACCGCTCCTGGCTCCTTCCCCCTGTTGAGTGCCTCCATATCAAGCAGCTTGCTATGGGTGCACTCGAGCTCTCTGTGTGTCCATTGACACACACAATGTACCTGCTCTCTGCCCACTAGCTGTGATTGACAGCAATGGCTCCCGCTGCTGTGTCTGAGCCAGTGAGGAGAGAGAAAGCGAGCGGTGATCCTGCTCTTGTGCACAGTGCTGGATCGAAATCGGGCTCAGGTAAGTATAAGGGAGCAGCACACAGAAGTTTTTTTTTTTACCTTAAAGTGGATGTAAACCCCAATTTTTTTTTTTTGATGTCATAATGTAGAGAATACGATTTATTTTCATTTGAGCCCAGTCTTGCCACACAGATTTACTCGAGGCCTGAGCAATCCTCTTTTATTGTTCAGTTAGAGAAATATTGACAAAGTCTTAAAAACTTTGTCAAAAACGCCCCCTTGCTGTGAGTGACAGGTGATTTACATATCATGCACTAGCCTGAGTCAGGCTCATCCTGTGTAAAAAGTTCACAATTCACATCCCCCTCCCATCCCCTCCCCTCCCCTCCTGCTCTCCCAGGATTGCTGTGTTTTGACTGGATGTTTCTCATCATGGGATGCAGTGAACAGTCAGCAGACTATAGACAGACAAGTGATTTAGGGGACATGTATGTAGTCAGAGCTGGGCAGAGTAGAACATCCAGTGATCTGATGATAACCTGTCTCAGGCTAGTGCATGAGATATGTAAATCACCTGTCACTCACAGCAAGGGGGCATTTTTGACAAAGTTTTCTAGACTTTGTCAAGATTTCTCTAACTGAACAATAAAAGAGGATTGCTCAGGCCTCAAGTAAATCTGTGTGGCAAGACTGGGCTCAAATGAAAGGAAATCGTATTCTCTACATTATGACATAAACATTTTTTTGGGGGGTTTACATCCACTTTAATGTATACAACGCATTAAGGTTAAAAAACCTTCTGACTTTAGAACCATGTTAGTTTTCTTATCCCAGCAGTTTCTGCTCTCTTTGTGCTGCTTCCCTGAACTTCCGGTCTGCACAGGGAAGAGTTAACAGCAGACAGTGCAGTCTCTAGCCAGTCTGTTAACTTGGAGAAGGGAGGTGGGAGGAGCAGGGAGGTGTCTTGTTATCTCAGGGCATGGGGCTGTGTGTTTCCTTTTGTCCACACAGTGTGGGGATACACAACTCTAGCTCCAGAATGCAAGGGTAGCTCCATAGGATGCCACAAGAGAAAGGAGCCACCCTGACACAGGAAACCTGGGGCAGCAGTCATGGCGTCAGTTTAACATGGAACATAGTCAAGCATTATAAAATTATAGGATACAGAAGCTACATACTCAGCAAGTGATTAAATCAACTGCCGGAAAAGCTTAGAACTGAGATTTTAATATCACTTTAAGTACATTTTATCTATTTATTCCTTTGCAAATTGGTAGAATGTATTATTCATCAATTAACCAATGAATGAATGGATGAGATCTTTTCAGAATAATTGCATTGAATATATATATATATATATATTTATATCTCTTTTATGTATGGAAAAAGTGAAATTATATATATAGACTTTTATGTTTGTGAAAATATATATTGTTTTAAAGCTCATAAGCATTTATTGGGAGAGCTCACATATGACAATAATTAAGAGTGGGCTGAGTTCTCACCTCCCCCATCACAGATGAGAAGGAGATCATAATTTCTTTATATTACAATATTTCTTGATTAGGATAATAATAAGAACATTGCGTTTTAAATTAATATAATATACCTACTGATATATGTAGTATTTGATTTAGAAGTTAAAGGAAACTTATATTGTATATGTTTAAAACTTTACACATAGCAGTCTTCCCATGGAATGACTTGCATAGAGATGGTGTTGTATTTCAACATTTGGCATTAGACTGAAAGTTAACAAACCATTTGCCACCAAGTATGTGGAACTTTAAGACAACCAAACCTTTTTAGGAAGGAAGGGTCAGATTTTAGGAGAAGGTGGGGGCTGATTTTAGGAGTAAAAAGCTAGTAACAGCGGTCAAAAAGGCAGATTCTGTAGCAGACACACAACATGAGGGCAGCTACTGTCATGTATCAGGTGTGACCAGGACTTTGTGGACAGCAACAGTGGAAACCAGACATATATAAGTGAGAATATTGTGATGTATTAAGATAAGTGAATCATATAAACACAACCACCTCCAATATAATACAGTGCACAACCAACCAAATCACGAACAGATACCCACAAATAATAATAATCAGACAGATATATATATAATGGGGAATATCGGAAATATAAACGTAGCCAGGCCAGGGTCATCAACGGGAGGTCAGCAGATGGGGACAGGGAACAAACAGGGCAGGGAGAGGATGGATGGATAAGGCTGCAGGGCAAGGGTAAGGGTAACAGGAACACAGGAGGGACAGGGTTCAGGATCAGGTTTCAGGGTTCAGGAATCAGGTACAGAGTCAAGATCAGGTTAAGGTACAAAGCTCTCAGGTTTAGGTCAGGGCGCAAGGAATATACCAAGGCACATGTGTGTGTGGCCAGGTATTTATACAAATCTCTTGCAATCAGGCTCAGGTGACACCTGATCTCAGGAGATGATTTCGGCTCCACACTGCCAGGAACCACCCGCTGGTGGATGCCAGTACTGCAGACCAGAGATCAAATAGTACCACCAGCAGGAGACAGCTCCCCTGACAGTTCCAGACTGCCAGGAGACAAAAAATTCTGACAAAAAAATTTCAAATTCAAAAAACTTGCTGTGCAGATTACTAAATACTCACTGTCTACTTTCCAAAAAATGGGTCATTTGGGGGCTATTTGTACTATCCTGGTGTTTTTGGGCCTCAAGAAATGAGATAGATAGATCAAATTTCATTATATATATATATATATATATATATATATATATATATATATATATATATATATATATATATATGTATATACCATAGTTTGCGGACTTTATAACTTTCCTAAGATTAAATAATAAACACTGATTTGGGTTATTGTAGCAGAATACACTGATCTGAATTTATGAAGAACAATTATTTATTTGCAAAATTTTATAATAGAAACAAAGAAAAACATGTTTTTTTTTTTTTTTCAAAATTTTTAATTTTTTTTTGTTCATTTAGCAAAAAGTAAAAAAAAAATATTGGTGATTAAATTCCAACATAATAAAGATCTAGTTATGTGAGCAAAATGATAAAAATTGAATATGGGTACAGTGTTGTATGACCACGCAACTCTCATTCAAAGTGTGACAGCGCTGAAAGCTAAAAATTGGCTTGGGCAGGAAGAGGGTAAAAGTGCCCGGTATTGAAGTGGTTAATTAGGTTTATACAGTGTTTATTTATTTTAACTTTGAACTTTTTTACTTACACTTTACAATAAACGTCTTCCTCTACCCAACCTCAATCCCCCTGGGAAAAAAAATAAGTAGAGGGGTTATATTAACGCCTTATCAGTTTACTTAGATGTTTCTGGACCAGTCCAGGACATGGAAGCTCAATCATCTTTCCTTCTCACTCTTTTACCTCTAGTGAGCAAGAAAGGAAACCAATAAAGGTTGTTGTATATTTAATCAATATCTATGAAGGGATTTATGGAGCATGTTTGTCGTACTACTGTGTTTTATAAAGTGAAACGTCACTCTCTCAATCAACAATACCGATACTTACTCAAAATAAAGGAGAAGAACAAATAGTGGTGAGACTTTTCAGGTGGATGATCTGTCAAAAAAAAGTAATTATACATACTGTACATCTGTTAAAATCCAATATTTTATTTACACTTAGCAAAAAAGCAAATAGTAGTTATTTAAATGGCATTGTTAGCCTCATCATTATTACAAAATAAAACAAAAAAATATACATCACGTACAAAACATATAATCCCTTAAAAACCCATCCAAATCATCATAGTGTACCAAAATCCACTTGGGGGTTGACAACGATCCTGGTACCCTTCAAGATTAAGATTTGACATGCAAAGATACGATGAGCACAGAAATACGCTGTGGGTGAGTTCTTTACTCAATGCATTTTGCCTAATGCTTTATCAGGAAAGTTCACAAATATACCATATCCAGATAGAAGCAAATGTGGATATGGGAAGCATAAAGCCCAAACAGATTTATGAACTCTAGTTGCTCCAATGGGGGGAGAGGGAAAATTGGGTCAATATGTATAATGCAACCTTATGAAAAAATTCTACATAAAACACCTGAATCCAATAGAAAGATTTGGGTGTCATGCAATGCATTGGGAATGGGAACAGTACTCATGTGAGTATTTAGGAGGGATAAACTACCCATAAAAGGTTTTTTACCCCCTAACCTTGAGTCCTTGCACTGGATACCTGTCAGGTTTTGCATAGACTTTAACCACTTAAAGGGGTTGTAAACCCTCGTGTTTTTTCACCTGCATCCTATGCATTAAGGTGAAAAAACTTCTTACAGTGGCCGGCTCCCCAGCCCCCCCCCCCCCCCATTTTACTCACCTGAGCCCTTGGTTCCCTCATCGGAGACACACTGGACCTCTCTACCCGGGGTTCTCGGCTCTTGATAGATTGATAGCAGTGCAGCCATTGGCTCCCGCTGCTGTTAATCAAATCTAATGACGCAGGCACTGGGGGGGCGGGGCCGAGTCAACCATTCTGTGTCTATGCACGCAAATGCTGGACTCAGGAGTGCACTTGCAAGGTAACCCCCCGGGAGAGCGCTTCTCCCAGGGGGTTTACCGATGTTTGGAGGAGCCACGAGCGCTGCCGTGGGACCCCAGAAGATGAAGATATATATATATACATATATTTTTTAGCAAAGACTCTGGAGAATAAAATGGCGGCCATTGCAATATTTTATGTCACACGGTATTTGCACAGCGGTCTTTCAAACACAATTTTTGGGGAAAAAATAAACTTTTTAAAATTAAATAATAAGAAAACAGTAAAGTTAGCCCAATTTTGTTGTATATTGTAAAAGAGGATGTTACACCAAGTAAATAGCTACCAAACATGCACTTGCGTTGGTCCTACCACAGCAGCCTCCATTCTTTGGAGTGTCTCTGTAGGAATGTTTGCCTATTAAGCCAAAAGAACATTTGTGAGGTCAGGTTGGACAAGATGGCTTGCAACTGGTGTTCTCATTCATACCAATGGTGTTCATTTTGTTAGAGGTCAGATCTCTGTGCAGACCACTTGAGCTCCTCCACAACAAATTCATCAGATCATGTCTTTATATAGATGGTTTTCTACATAGGTGCATGGTCATATTGGAACAAAAACCATCAAAAACTGTTGCCACAGGTGTACATGTGTCGGAAATGCCTTTGTATGCTGTGGCATTAACAGTACCCTTAATTTACAACCAAACTCAATTAAAGAGGAAGTAAACCCTGATGGGTTTTACTTCCTCTTCTTCTCCCTGTATAGCCTGCAAATGAAAAGCATAATGGGCTAGTATGCATCGCATACTAGCCCATTATGTACCACTTACCTGCAAAAGAATCCAGTGATTCTTCGGGGCCGCGGACTCCGGCTCGGTGATTTGCGGAGCCGCGTGACGTCACTCTCGCGCATGCGCACGGGAGCCGCGACCTACGGCATATGCTAGGGAAGAAACGGCCTTTAGGTTTGTTTCTTCCCTGCGCATGCGCAGTGAACATTTCCGGCGGACTACAAGTGAAATGTCTCCTAAACAGCGCACATTTAGGAGATATTTCCACTACCTATAGGTAAGCCTTATTCTAGGCTTATCTATAGGTAAAAGTCAATAAAGTGGGTTTACAACCACTTTAATATTGTAGGGTGTCCACAAATTGTTGGGCATGTAGTGCATGCATTCAGCTGTTGCCTGATGCACAAACCAAAGATATTGGAAACAACAAAAATTAAGATGTTTAAGTGAAGGAAAAATGAATGGCACAAGCATTGCAGCAGCGCCAACTGTAAGAAATAAATCATGCATGCTAGGAAAAAAAACAAATCAACTCTAAGTAATGAGTGTAGAATAATGAAGGTAATGAGGCTGACATTGCTGCAGGAGAGGAACTTGAATATATGTAGAGTAATCCAAAGTCCGTGCAATGCTTGGTTGAAGCAAGACAATCCATCACATGCATTGAGAATGCTATAAAGCAATGCTAATGACATATAATCAATGAGAATGGCTAAACATGTGCTTGTACAGTACTGCAGGAACAGATACAAGGTACAGGTGCTGTGATATGTAGAAACTATTATGATGTTTGCTATTTTTACAAACGCCACAATCAGTAAGGAACATTGTAATATGAAGTTCTGGCAACCTATCGCAACCAAACAGCATGCAATTTTTACTGATCTAATTTTTTTGATTATGAGTTATAGCTGAAGGTTTCACTGAACAAATATTTTTCTCTTCTGTTCCTGACTTGTCACTCACCTGTCAACAAATCCTTTATTAAGATGTTTTTTTATGGACCATTCTCTTTGCATGGCATTCGCCACTCATTAAGGCTTTCTACTGAGAGATTTAAAGAGGCGCCTTTCAGCAGAACGTACTTACATGGACTGGGAAGGCTTAGGAGCCACTTGCATAGATCTAATACAGTGGTGTGAAAAAGTGTTTGCCCCCTTCCTCATTTCCTGTTCCTTTGCATGTTTGTCACACTTAAGTGTTTCGGAACATCAAACCAATTTAAACAATAGTCAAGGACAACACAAGTAAACACAAAATGCAATTTGTAAATGAAGGTGTTTATTATTAAAGGTGAAAAAAAATCCAAACCATCATGGCCCTGTGTGAAAAAGTGATTGCCCCCTAAACCTAATAACTGGTTGGGCCACCCTTAGCAGCAACAACTGCAACCAAGCGTTTGCGATAACGTGCAATGAGGCTTTTACAGCGTCCTGGAGGAATTTTGGCCCACTCATCTTTGCAGAATTGTCCTAATTCAGTTACATTAGAGGGTTTTCGAGCATGAACGGCCTTTTTAAGGTCATACCACAACATCTCAATAGGATTCAGGTCAGGACTTTGGCTAGGCCACTCCAAAGTCTTCATTTTGTTTTTCTTCAGCCATTCGGTGGTGGACTTGCTGGTGTGTTTAGGATCATTGTCCTGCTGCAGAACCCAAGTTCGTTTCAGCTTGAGTACACAAACAGATGGTCGGACATTCTCCTTCAGGATCTCTTGGTAGACAGCAGAATTCATAGTTCCTTTTATCACGGCAAGTCTTCCAGGTCCTGAAGCAGCAAAACAGCCCCAGACCATCACACTACCACCACCATATTTTACTGTTGGTATAATGTTCTTTTTCTGAAATGTAGTGTTCCTTCTACGCCAGATATACTTGGACACACACCTTCCAAAGTGTTCCACTTTTGTCTCATCGGTCCACAGAATGTTGTCCCAAAAGTCTTGGGGATCATCAAGATGTGTTGTGGAGAAATTGAGACGAGCTTTGATGTTCTTTTTGCTCAGCAGTGGTTTTCTCCTTGGAAGTCTGCCATGCAGGCCATTTTTGCCCAGTCTTTTCCTGATGGTGGAGGCATGAACGCTGACCTTAACTGAGTGAGGCCTGCAGTTCCTTGGACGTTGTTGTGGGGTCTTTTGTGACCTCTTGGATGAGTCGTCGCTGCGCTCTTGGGGTAATTTTGGGCGGCCGGGCCACTCCTGGGAAGGTTCACCACTGTTCCATGTCTTCGCCATTTGTGGATAATGGCTCTCACTGTGGTTCGCTGGATTCCCAAAGCTTTGGAAATGGCTTTATAACCCTTTCCAGACTGATAGATCACAATTACTTTCTTTCTCAATTGTTCCTGAATTTCTTTGGGTCTCGGCATGATGTGTAGCTTTTAAGGATCTTCTGGTGGACCTTACTGTGTCAAGCAGCTCCTATTTAAGTGATGCCTTGATTGTGAACAGGTGTGGCAATAATCAGGCCTGGGTGTGGCTAGAGAAATTGAACTCAGGTGTGGACAACCACAGTTATAGTATGTTTTAACAAGGGGGGCAATCACTTTTTCACACAGGGCCATGATGGTTTGGATTTTTTTTCACCTTTAATAATAAACACCTTCATTTACAAATTGCATTTTGTGTTTACTTGTGTTGTCCTTGACTATTGTTTAAATTGGTTTGATGTTCCGAAACACTTAAGTGTGACAAACATGCAAAGGAACAGGAAATGAGGAAGGGGGCAAACACTTTTTCACACCACTGTACACCATAATTGGTTAAGCACATAAGTGCTTTATTCACCACTAATTTTAATTTGTTTGTGTAAGCAGGTGGTAGTATCCCTTTTTGAGTGACCACGCCCTGATGACTTTAGTAGGTGGATTTCTGAATAACGCCCATGCCAAACTGCGGACCTCCTGTGTTTACGAATGCAGCAGGGCAGCCAATCAGCATGGGACCAAGAAGCTAATGGAGATCAGTGTAGTAGTGGTGCTTACTACAATCATGTCATGTACCTGGACTGAGGCCGAGTCGCTGAGAGGGATTCCCTTGTGGTTAAGTGCAGAGCACCCCTGAAGGTGATGACAGGGGGGTGACAGGGGGGTGCTGCGCCCAAAGAAGCATGGGTTGCCAGCTCTGGTAGCCTGGAGATCTGAGATGAAGATCACCCAATGTGGGCAGAGGCAGGTTGCAGGATCAGGAACCAGCCGGGGTCATACACAGGTAATCAGGCAGCAGCAGAGTCAGTAGAACAAGCCAGGGGACTCAGAGCCAAGAGTGGAGACAAGACAGGCCAAAGGCAAGCCGGGTTGGTAACAGGAAAACCAAACACAGCATTCACAGGAGCACAGGAACAAAGGGGGGCTGGTGATCATCCAGCAACCAGTGAGCAGGGCTGCTGTCCTTTTAAAGGCCAATAGGCATCAGAACATATTGCGCCCTGTGTGCGCCACGCTTATGCCAGTGCAGCCATGCTGGGAATTGGCGAAAGTGCCAGTTCTTCTCTGGTTAGCCCCCTGACAAATCATGTCCAGCTTCCACTGGGATCCCACATGTATGGCACATACATACTTTGGTCCCAGCTGCATCAATGTAACTATGTAAAACTTGCCATACCTGGAAGTCTTCTTTAAACATCCATTGGCTGGGACATTTGCTTACATCTAAAAATTACCCAGAAGCCATTTCTTCTTTTGGAAAGAGTTTGCATACGTACCTCAATAAATAGCATGTCCCTTTAACACAAACTGATGCAACTTACCATAAACTAAGGCAATCATTATTCAGGAATCAGGATAACTCTTCCGACCCCTTTAGAAAAGCTGACAACTAATTAAAATGGACACAATTCACATGCTAATATCTTTTGACATTTCAGGCGATGTCCTAATCACACATGGCTCTGGAGACTTTCTCCTCCTCTCTTCTGTATTGCACACAGTATTCTGACTTCGTTATAAATAAAACATTCATTACTGTGGCCAATTGGTGCTCTAATTTTACTCATTTGCTTGTTGTCTGAGACATCTGGTTAGTGGCCTTTTCTTCACCTTTGGCACGCTTGTTTCCTCTTATAATATTTCGATTAATTACAGCACTTTCACTGTTAGAGAGGAAAAGTTAAAACAACAGGAGAAATAGTTTTATTAATTTTAAGGCATCATGCGTATGGGAGCATAAAGTTGTGCTGACAGAAGTTGGCACTAAAAATTTCTCTAACCTTGCATTTTTTTCACTTGCATTGAGGAAAGCTTACATGCAGTTACATGCGTAGGGCATTTATAAGAATACATTTAAGCGCATAAGCGTGCATATATGCGTGTGTATACGGTATACTCTAACTCAGGGTCTTGCTGAATAACTGCTGAGAGTACAGCCTGGACTCTGGCTCCTTTACCTTACCCTGCATGACCTACCTCCACTGCTTATCAATCTGTCTTCCCGATTAGATGATTGTGCTTGAAAGGAAAAAGTGGTCCCTAGGGCAGGAGTTGCAGTGGAAATCTAGTTGCAGATTGAGTGGCAGTACATTATAGATAATGCTAAACTTGAAGGTGTCTTGAACACACGGAATGGCCATTTTGGAGAGGACCAGAAATGTACTGGGAAGGGTGGTGATTGGCTACAGGAGTAGGTAGACTGTTACGACCCTCCTGTTGGGGCAGAGAAGCGAGGACTGCAGGGAAATGGGCCAATGAAGGATTATTTTCCTGCCTTCCTGCTTGTGAGGAAACTCAGTTGCTGTCATGTGTGGGAGCTCTACTGCCAGGGGCGGCATACAGACTGGGGAAGAGACTGCCCATTGCAAAATCCTAGCACGTATTACTTCTGCCCCAGGGTCATTGTTACTGCACTTAGGACTGCTGCTAGAGACTGTGAGAGCCAGCCAGCAGTTGCATTCAGAGACATGGTACTGGACTAGGAAGAAAAGAGAATGCCACACAAGACTGCCAGAGTGGTGAAAGGCTTCTTGGCCACTAATTCTATCTTCTACCTTTTTAAATGTCACCATTACCACATGCCATGCTGTATGAGAGAACCTCTTTCTACAAGCTCGTCTGTTGTAGCTCCAATTTTCTGGAAATTTACCTACTTAGATATAACACGCACCACCCATTTGACCTAGGCTCACACGCTTTATATGAAATGCATTTGTAATATACAACATCTATCTGGCTCTTGCATCTTAAGTTTGGATTTTTATACCTGCCAACCTTTACAGATGGGAGTGGGCATTGGATTGTGTTCCCCACAGACCTGGCGGACTCGTTGTTATCAGTGTTACATACATCCACCATACAGTACCATTTAGGGATCCAAGGCCCTGATGAAGTGGGGCAACCCCTGAAATGTGTTGGCCCACATACTGGACACATGCTTCGTTGGGTCTCACTACAAGCCACTTTTATGTATTCTATTTAAATCAGATTTTTATATTCCACATGATTTAAGTTTATTTCATGAATGTTTGTATTATATAAAATAAACTTTATCCTTTTTTGATACTCTGTTGTTTTCAGTCTGTTTTAAAATGCCATTCCTTAGGGGGACTGTTTTCTCTTTTTTTCATTTAGAGATCCAAGGGCCCGATAAAGTGGGGCAGCCCCTGAAACGTGTTGGCCCACATACTGGATCCCAAGTCCAAGTTGTACTTTTTATACATTTTATGAGTCGGTGTCTAATGTACCTTAGAATGTACATCTAAAGTCCTCAATAAATAATTAAACTAGAAAATCTCCAATAATGAGTGATTGCCTAATGGGTAACCTTATGGTATTGTACATATAACTTAACATAAGATGTAATATTCATAAAAACATATAAGATAACAATAATAATGAGTGAAATAATGTGACCAATAAATAAGTGATAAAAACGTGCTGGGATAAAATGATGATAAAAAGCAGTCCAATAAAAATATCTAATGAAAATATCCAGTAAAAATAATAGGTATAAACCAATACCATGAATCAATAGTAACGTATAAAATCAAATGAGAAGAAAATGTCTTCTGTGAACTAATACAATCTAAAGTGCACAGTGCAAAGTGCCAGCAATGTGAAAGAATAGACCAAAATGAGGTCTGTATGTGCCAAGAAATAAATATAAAGTGCATCAAGATTAAATATACAGTGCATCGAGATAAATAATGCCAGGAAATAAATAGCAATCAAAAGAATGCAGCAATGTGGTCGAATCACTGAAGAAAGATGAATCAGAATATTCTAGATAAAGAAAGACCAAAACTGTGGCCTTTGTGAAAAATAGGGATAAATATGTGCATTCAAAGTAAGCAAATGACTGACATGAACCAAATCACTAAAGATAGAAATGTGAGAAATGAATTCCCAAAGGGAAAACTAAGACAAATAATGTGGTGCACTACAAGTCCCAGCTTGCAGTAACGGTTGCACAGAAGCGGCACAAGGGGTAAAAGTCCCCACACAGTTTGTATTAGTGATGGGCTTCTTAATAAGTGCAAAGAGAAAAAGTTCCAGGTAATTTAAATAATATAAAGTTCAGTGTAGTTTTCATGCAGATGCAAAGACGTGTTCCGTGGTGTTTTTGGGGGTGCACCCCACTATTTCCTCCAGCCTCTCACCTCTAGGAATGGCCCCAATAGGCCTAGTAAAGCAAAGGACCTCTGGATGGTAATCCTGGTGTGTACCCTGGTGTGCTTCGCCTTCCTATGGATCCAAACGACACTTCCAGAGGATAGAAATCACTCCCAATTCAGATCAGCATGTGGGGTAGGGGATAAGAAAGAAAGCGCTCCAATGTGTAGTACAATAATATATAAATTTAATAAAATATATCCACTTACATATGATACCCTTTGAGGAAGTCACGTGATCTGTGACGATACGCGTGAGGGAGGAAGTCAGGTACCTATTGTTGACTTCCGGTTTTCGGCCGAGCCCAGAAGTACCTCCATCTTGAGCGGTTTCTCTTTAACTGAGATGTAAGTGGATATATTTTATATGGGCTAGAGCCCATAGCAGCGTAGTAAAGAAAGTCATATGCTTGGGCGGGCATACACATGTATATAATATATGTGTGAGTGTGTGTGTGTATATATATATATCCCCAGAGAGCCCCCCCCTTACTTTATGGTCCCCAGAGAGCCCCCCACTTACATCAGGGTTCCCAGATAGCCCCCCTTACATTAGGGTCCCCAGAGAGCATCCCCCTTAAATCAGGGTCCCCAGAGAGCCTACCCCTTAAATCAGGGTCCCCAGAGAGCCTACCCCTTAAATCAGGGTCCCCAGAGAGCCCCCCCTTAAATCAGGGTCCCCAGAGAGCCTCCCTCTTAAATCACGGTCCCCAGAGAGCCTCCCCTCCCCTTGGGGACCCCTGCAGAGACTCAGGGCTATGGACCCTGGATTCGGGACTATAGCCTCAAAATCCACCCCCTAGCGACCAGTGAGAATAGAAAATAAACAATGTCTTGGACTTGGTGGTCAGTGGGAGTAAAAAAAAAAAGTGTGATCAGTAGGACCCAGGATAGTGCCTCATCATTGGTATTAGCTGGAGGAATAGTGCCTCATTGTTGATGTCAGTGGGAGGAATAGTGCCCAATAGTTTATATCAGTGGAAGGAAAAATGCCCCGTCGTTGGTGTTAGTTAGAGGAATAGTTCCCCACGGTTGGTGTTAGAGGAACAAATGATGCCTCGTTGTTGGAGTCAGTGTGAGGAGTAGTGTCTTTTATCAATAGGAGTGATAGTAGCTCATATCAGTGGTAGGAACAGTGCCCCAAGGGCCCAAGGGCCAGAAAAAGACAAACCCTTGTGGCTTAACTTTGGAGGCCACTTCTCTATAGTATTCCCCTTCAGTCCTCTGCTGGCAGCTACATAAAAAGTTATATATGGATTTAAAGAGAAGGCTAGAGGAACTGGACCAGCATAGATAGTAATGTAGAAGAGAACTATAACATGCAGGAGGGTAGGGGAGCTGTGACTGTGCTAGAGAAGAGGATGGAATTCCCAGCACGTTCAGAAGTAAATTGCAAGTGAATAACAAATAGTTCATGGAGAGTTTAAATGCTGCCAGTGAGCATTTAAAATACTTGATTTTCTGTGATTTTCCTGCAACAATTTAGTCGCAATTGGTGTCAGGGTTTCGTTATCGTGACTATGAGCTGCTAGCACTGCAGAGGTTAATGGTATAGTTACATAGTTACATAGTAGGTGAGGTTGAAAAAAGACACAAGTCCATCAAGTTCAACTTATTTGTGTGATTATATGTCAGTATTACATTGTATATCCCTGTATTTTGTGGTCGTTCAGGTGCTTATGTAATAAGACCACCGCCTGTGGAAGGGAATTCCACATCCTTGCCACTCCTTCAGTAAAGAACCCTCTACAAAGTTTAAGGTAAAACCTCTTTTCTTCTCATTTTAATGAGTGGCCACGAGTCTTGTTAAACCCTCTTCAGCGAAAAAGTTTTATTCCTATTGTGGGGTCACCAGTACGGTATTTGTATATTGAAATCATATCCCCTCTCAAGCGTCTCTTCTTCAGAGAGAATAAGTTCAGTGCTCGCAACCTTTCCTCATAACTAAAGTCCTCCAGACCCGTTATTAGCTTTGTTGCCCTTCTTTGTACTCGCTCCATTTCCAGTACATCCTTCCTGAGGACCGTGCCCAGAACTGGACAGCATACTCTAGGTGCGGCCGGACCAGAGTCTTGTAGAGTGGAAGAATTATCATTTTATCTCTGGAGTTGATCCCCTTTTTAATACATGTCAATATTCTGTTTGCTTTGTTAGCAGCAGCTTGGCATTGCTGAACCTATCATCTACTAGGACCCCCAGGTCCTTTTCCATCTTAGGTTCTCCCCCCAGTGTATAGATTGCATTCAGATTTTTGCCACCCAAATGCATTATTTTACATTTTTCTACATTAAATACATTATTTTACATTTACATGTCCTGGATGAGTGAGAAACTTCTGTCTAATGCCCCGTACACACGGTCATAAAATCTGACCACAAAATCCATCAGATTTGTTCCAACGGATTTTGTCCTACACTGGTGTTGCATAAACACGGTCGGACAAAGTTGTCGGAAAATCCGATCATTCTGAACGTGGTGACGTTTGTTGCCTACGACGGGACTACGTAGAGGCTGGTAGCCAATAGCTTTGGTCTTGTAATGTGATCTGAGCATCCGTGGCACTTTGTCCGTCGGAATTCGCTACACACGATCGGAAAAAGTCCGATAGGACTTTGTTGTCGGAAAATTTGAGAGCAGGAGATAAAACTTTGTTCGTCGGAAAATCCGACGGAAAAAGTCCGATGGAGCCTACACACGGTCGGAATTTCCGACAACATTGTCCGATAGGACATTTTCCGTCGGAAAATCCGACCGTGTGTACGGGGCATTAGACTTTCAGGGGTTGTCACAGCTGTTCTCTGAGCTGCAGACACATAAGGCCGTAATGTTGTTATAAACCGCTGTGCCACATATGTGTTATAGGTTATCTGAGGGAACTTCTGTCATTTCTTCATTGTATTTGCCCAGTGTGGTGCAATGACCTGCTTCATCTGTTCACAGTCTTGATCCTCAGACAAGACACTTTCTGGATAAATCATTTTGCTTTTCTTGGCAGTTGTGGGATAATACCTTTACAGGCCCGTTATAGAAATAAACTTTACAAAACAAAAAATAATCTATGAATTACATTGCATAGCAGATACCTATGGATGCCTTGACTTTAGGAGTGACGTCCTGTAGAGCAATGATCTATGACCAGTACGCTTGGTCACTAGCTCTGGTTTACCCCGTGCTGCCTTTTGTCCGTCACTATTTTCTCATCAATGTGATTGGTAACCATCTGAATCACAGAGCATCCTGGTTTTTGGAATGCTCTGTGCTAGACCAATTACATATACAGACATCTGAAGCTGTCTGCCAATCTTGTCTTTTTGCCAATGGTATACTGTTTTTGTAAACTTACAACCATACTTTAAAGTAAACCTGTACTCAGGGGCGGACTGACAACTCATGGGGCCCCCGGGCAATAGGAGTTTATGGGGCCCCCAGGCAATAGGAGATTATGGGGCCCCCAGGCAATAGGAGATTATGGGGCCCCCAGGCAATCAGAGATTATGGGGCCACACAGTATACACACACACACAGTATACAATCACACAGTATACACATACATGTACACACAGTATACACAGACATGTTTCTATTGGCTGAGAAGGTACTGGAGAGGTGGGGCAGCTATAATCTCTGGATTTTTAGACCAAAAGGATGTCGGTAAGGGACATTTCAGAAACAGATGTAAAAAAAACACAGATTTTTAAATACTGTCTCTGGTTTTACTAAGGCTGGCAAGCCTGATGGGGCCCCCTAGTGGCCCGGGGCCCTCGGGCAGTGCCCGAGTAGTCGAATGGTCAGTCCGCCCCCGCCTGTACTTTGTCCATTCTGGAAATGGTATCAGGTTTGCTTAAAGTGTGCAATGTGTTTAACGTATAGCTAAGTGGGGTAGAACGAATGCCCTATCACATACATTTTGAATGGGGTGGCCATTTGTGTCACCTGTGTACCCACTGGGTAGATTCATCCTCTCTATTTGTCCTGATGACCATTTTCACTAAGGCAGAAAGCGATGAGAAATGCTAAATATTACATTTAGCACCATAGCATGAAGTGAGGACATATATTCCCAGCTAAAGTTGGTCACTCATATTAACCACTTCAGCACCGGGCAATTTTACCCCCTTCCTTACCAGAGCACTTTTTGCGATTTGGCACTGCGTCGTTTTAACTGACAATTGCGCAGTCGTGCGACGTTGCACCCAAACAAAATTGACGTCCTTTTTTTCCCACAAATAGAGCTTTCTTTTGGTGGTATTTGATTACCTCTGCGATTTTTATTTTTTGCGCTATAAACAAAAGAAGAGCGACAATTTTGAAAAAAAAACACAATATTTTTTACTTTTTGCTATAATAAATATCCGATTTTTTTTTAAAAAAACATTTTTTTTCCTCAGTTTAGGCCGATACGTATTCTTCTACATATTTTTGGTAAAATAAATCTCAATAAGCGTATATAGATCGGTTTGCGCAAAAGTTATAGCGTTTACAAAATAGGGGATAGATTTATTGCATTTTTTTTTTTTTTACTAGTAATGGCGGTGATCTGCGATTTTTTTTTTCGTGACTGCAACATTGCGGCGGACACTTCGGACACTTTTGACACATTTTTGTGACCATTCACATTTACACAGCGATCGTTGCTATAAAATTGCAGTGATTACTGTGTAAATTAACAAATACATTTCCAAGTGTATTAAAACAAAATGTGTGTAAAATCCTACAGTTTTCTTTAAAACAACAGCAATATCCTAAATGAAAAATGCAGCAAGCTGCGGAGTAGGACCCTTGCTTTCTGTTTGGAAGCACTGGTCTCTTTGCAGTGGTCTGACATACTATCAGCTGAATGAGAGACACAACTCTTCAATCAGTGGGTAGCATGAGCTTTGCTGACGGCAGAGCATAGCGGAACCTCTGCTTCCCCATAGAGAATAAGGATGCCGCTCTGCAGCATACCAGCAGGGGACAGGTTTTTCTACTCAAGCTGGGCAGCTTTAGAAATAAAATGAACTGATGCACCTAGAATGTATTTAGCTGATTCAAACTAACTTCACACCTTAGAACCACAATACACCTACCCCTCCCCTCTACTCCACTCTCCTCTGCTCTGTTCTTTTCTCCATAACATAGTGGGGAGGTATTGCAGGAGTACGGAAAACCTCACGCTCTTCTCTCCTTTCAACTTCTCCTCTTGTCTCCTTTCCTCTCCTCTTCCCTTCTCTTCTCCTCTTGTATCCTTTCCTCTTCCCTTCTCTTCTCTTCTTGTATCCTCTCCTCTTCCGTTCTCTTGTCTTAGTGTATGCTGTCCTCTTCCCTTCTCTTCTTGCATCCTCTCCTCTTCCCTTTTTGCATCCTCTCCTCTCCTTGTTTCCTCTTTTCTCTTCTTTCCTTCTCTTCTTGTTTCCTCTCCTCTTTCATTCTCTTCTTATTTCCCTTTCCCTTCCACTCTCTTCTCTTCTCCTTACCTTCTCTTCTTGTTCCCTCTCCTCTCGTCCTTCCTTCTCTTCTTATTTTCCCTTCCCTTCCATTTCTTCTCTTCTCTACTCCTTCCCTTCTCTTCTTCTTTTTTCTTCTTCTTCTTTTTCTTCTTCTTCTCATCTCTTCTCTTCCTCTCCTCTTTCCTTCTCTTCTTATTTCCCCTTCTCTTCTCTTTTCTCTTCTTCTCGTCTCTTCTCCTTCCCTTATCTTCTTCTTTTTTCTTCTTCTTCTTCTTCTTCTTCTTCTTCTTCTTCTCATCTCTTCCCTTCTCTTCTTGTATCCCCTCCTCTTCTGTTCTCTTGTCTTAGTGTATGCTCTCCTCTTCCCTTCTCTTCTTGTATCCCCTCCTCTTCTGTTCTCTTGTCTTAGTGTATGCTTTCCTCTTCCCTTCTCTTCTTGCATCCTCTCCTCTTCCCTTCTTGCATCCTCTCCTCTCATTGTTTCCTCTCCTCTCCTCTTTCATTCTCTTCTTATTTGCCTTTCCCTTCCCTTTCACTCTCTTTTCCTTCCCTTCTCTTTTGGTTTCCTCTCCTCTCGTCCTTCCTTCTCTTCTTATTGTCCCTTCCCTTCTCTTCTTTTTTCTCCTTTTCTCTTCTCCTTCCCTTCTCTTCTTGTTCCTTTCCTCTCCTTTTTCCTTCTCTTCTTATTTTCCCTTCTCTTCTCTTCCCTTCTCTTCTTTTCTCCTTCCCTTCTCTTTTTGTTTCCTCTCCTCTTTCCTTCTCTTCTTATTTTTCCTTCCCTTCCCTTCTCTTGTCTTCTCTCCTCTTCTCGTCTCTTCTCTTCTCCTTCCCTTCTCTTCTTCTTCTTCTTTTTCTTATTGTCCCTTCCCTTCTCTTCTTTTTTTCTCCTTTTCTCTTCTCCTTCCCTTCTCTTCTTGTTTCCTTTCCTCTCCTCTTTCCTTCTCTTCGTATTTTCCCTTCTCTTCTCTTCTCTTCCCTTCTCTTCTTTTCTCCTTCCCTTCTCTTCTTGTTTCCTCTCCTCTCCTCTTTCCTTCTCTTGTTATTTTTCCTTCCCTTCTCTTGTCTTCTCTCCTCTTCTCGTCTCTTATCTTATCCTTCCCTTCTCTTCTTCTTCTTATTGTCCCTTCTCTTCTCTTCTCTTTTCTTATTTTCTCTTCTCCTTTCCTTCTCTTCTTGCTTCCTCTCCACTCCTCTATCATTCTCTTCTTATTTTATCTTCTCCTCTCTTCTTTTCTCTTCTCCTTCCCTTCTCTTCTTATTTCCTCTCCTCTCCTCTTTCCTTCTCTTCTTATTTTCCTTTCCCTTCTCTTGTCTTCTCTCCTCTTTTCGTCTCCTCTCCTTTCCTCTCCTCTTCTATTTTCTTCTCTTCTTGTATACTCTCCTCTCTACTTCCCTTCTCTTCTCTCCTTGTATCCTCTCCACGTCCCCTCTCTACCTTTCTTGTATCCTCTCCTCTACTTCTCTTCTCCATAACATATGGGGGAGGTATGCTGTCCAGATAGTTGGTGACAATGTAACTGATAACAGTGCATCACATGCAGAAAACAAAGTAAGATATTAGCTGACAATATTTCTGGGAATTCTCAACAGACATTTTCATTGCACGTATCAAACAGGTATAACAAAAAAGTTTAGTACATTGTACCTGTAAAAGGCCTGAAAGGACCAAATAAGAGAGGTTCATTGTTAAGGGTCCAATACACTTTAAATAAAAAATAAGAGCAATGAGCCTGTTTAATTTTACTTATTTTACGCAATCCTTCCCATGTGTATGGAACAACTCAGAGTCCTCACATACTTATTTTAGACGATGACTCATTGACACGCAGAACAAGGTGGAGGATTACGAATGAGGAAAAGAAACCTTAAGGCAAACAAAGTGTTCAGCTCCATGCAGTATGCCATGTACCGTATGCCGATATTAAAGAGATTAAAAAAATAAATAAACACAGTAGAAGTGTTACTACCCTAAACATATTTCTCTATGGGTATATTTATCACAATACATGTCTACATCAAATGGAATATGGAAAACAATATGTAAAAATGTAAAAAATTCCAGAGCCCTCTACAAATACAAGGTTACAGGGAAATAAACATGCTTATCCATTTATATTTCAAACCAGGCATTGTAATGTCTTTCTGTTGAAGACAAAATAAACTAAAATGTGTAAGGACAACCTCAAGGACACGGGCTTTGTGAAGGAAAATGGGAACAGGAAGCTCTAGTAAGATACAATACAAAATATTTTTATTGATAGATTGGAATGACTCACTAGATAGCAAAAAAAAAGCTTTGTATTGGCTGAATTACTTTATATCTACTGTTTAATTATAACAAAAATAGTGCTGTGATTTTTAATGGTTTCTTTCTAGAATTGAACAAGTTAGATACAATAATAGTTATTATACAGGATTTATATAGGGCCAACAGTTTACGCAGCACTTTACAACTTGAGGGTAAAGCCATGAGGGTATAGGGTATAGCCATACCTCCCAAATTTCTGATTTACATAGAAACATGAAATTGAAAGTGACAGTAGAAAAAAGGCCAAGGGGTCCACTGAGTCTGCCCATATTTTATCCTATTTTTTTAATTTATACGTTTTTGTAATTTTTTTTGTTAACTTTTTTGTGTGAGTATTAGACATGTGCACACTGAAATATTTTGTTTCGGAATTTCGTTTTCATCCGAAAAAATGTATTTATTTAGTTACTCCCGAAATTATTTATTATTTATTTTGTTTCGTTAAAAAAATGCATTCGTCCGAAAGTCCGAAATAATTAAGGTTGAATCTGTCATTGAAGGCTTATGGTGTCTTTGAATGTTCTAAGAAGATTCGACGGAGCAGCTAAACTGTACGACGCCGCAAACGTACATTTCCGGTCAAATGTTCCGCCTACAAGCTATAGTAGAATTCTAATGTAGTATGACACTAGTAATAATTATATTTATTAATTATTATTACTAGTCAACCAACATTAGAATTTTTCTATAGCCTATGGGCGGAGCATTTGACCATAAATGTCCACTCACAGCAACTGCTTTGTCGACTCTTCATGTCAAATCTTTTCTCTCTAGAGTTAGGTTAGGCACATTCAACCTCTTTTGCTATTGTCTCTATAATGTTGAATCTTTTCTCTCTATGTCGAATCTTTTCTCTCTATGTCGAATCTTTTCTCTCTATGTTGAATCTTTTCTCTCTATGTCGAATCTTTTCTCTCTATGTAGAATAATCTTGGACTAATAGAGTTAAGGTTAGGCACATTTGACCACAGGTTCGAAGGACACAGATCGCTATTGTCAGCGTCATGTCGAATCTCCTATCTATATCAAACTGTTGCAATGAAAATGAAAATAAAGCATTTGTTTATGTCGGGTCTTTCGGTTTTCGGATTCTGCACGTTCGTTATCATTTGTTAAAACGATAACAATAATACCCGAAAATTGGGACGAAAATGCATTCGGACGAAAACGAATGCACATGTCTAATTTTTAAAATTTTCTAATGGTTTCTTTCTAGAATTGAGCAAGTTAGATACAATAATAGTTATTATACAGGATTTATATAGCGCCAACAGTTTACACAACACTTTACAACTTGAGGGTATAGTCATGAGGGTATAGGCTATAGCCATACCTCCCAAATTTCTGATTTACATAGAAACATGAAATTGAAAGTGACAGTAGAAAAAAGACCAAGGGGTCCACTGAGTCTGCCCATATTTTATCCTATTTTTTTAATTTATACGTTTTTGTAATTTTTTATTTTTTGTTAACTTTTTTGTGTAAGTATAGATTTATGTTTGAATCAAAGAGTTATCAAAGCACCAACACAGGGTGGAACTGTGGGAGCTTGCCACGTCCTAAACATTAGACATGTGCGATTAGTTTTGTACGAATCGAAAATTCGGAAGCATAACAATTCGTATTTCGGATCCTCCCGAATGTACGAATTTACGGAAATTTGTACGAATTTTTGATTTGTACGAATTTCCGTAAATTTGTACATTCGGGAGGATCCGAAATACGAATTTCTATGCTTCCGAATTTTGTATGAAATACGAAATTTAGTTTTACGAATTTCGGATCCAATTTCCATTACAACGGAAATGCGATTGGTGTTTTGTTGACCAATCAGAGGTTTTCTTCTGCTGCTGAGTGAGGGTTCGGAAAATTACCTTTTTTAATATGGGAGTGGGAGACTGGTACTGGTAGTCGATGGGAGATTCAGAATCGGACAAAATAAGAATGTTCGTTAATTAAAATTATTCGTTATGATGAAGTTAAAAACCCAGGAAGTCAGCACAGCACAGGGTTGGTGGGAGCCCCTCAATTAGCACAGCACAGGGATGGTGGGAGCCCCTCATAATGATAAATTCATCATAACGAACATTCGTAATTGTTACGAAAAGTTAACGAATCTAACGAAAATTCGTATTTTGTACGAATCCAAATTGAATTTCAGACAAGAATTACGAAATGCGAATTAACGGCTAATGCAAAACGGAACGAAATGAAACAAATTTATTGATGGTGCACATGTCTACTAAACATTAATTGGTCAAATAATATAAGTGAAAAAATTTACTTTCTGGGCACCAATCATAAGAAATAAACAATACATTTTTATTAACAATCAATGCACAAAGATGCATGCTGTGAGTCCAATTGCTTGCTCCTGGGCGCAGTCTTGGTGCTTTCTGCAAACTCCAAGACTATCTATTTACCTATTATATATAGTTTTACTTGATATGATCATTGACTGTCTCTTTCTCTCCTTAGAATATATACAAACCTCCTGAAGAAGCGATTTTCGCAAAACATGTAGAGCTTATTTTATTGTTACATTGTAGTTGAGTCAATACATGTCTACCATGACATGTTTTTGACATCTATGACCATTATTAGAGAGATCTAGCTGCCACTGTAGCAACACTGCAGTGTTTTAATGTGTGTTTTTTTTATATAAGAAAATCTTTGAGTCCTAATTGTTAATAAAAATGTATTGTTAATTTCTTATGATTGGTGCTTGGAAAGTAATTTTTTTCACTTATATTGTTCAACCAATAGATCTATGTTTGTCTCAAGCCTGTTTGAAGCCACTTACTGTTGACTGACCAACTACCTCTACTGGAAGTCTATTCCAAGCATCATCTACCCTCAAATATTTATGTTTATCCATTAGATTTCTCAAACTTTTACCGTCTTAAAGTCTTTCTAAACCCAAGAACAAAAATGTGACGTATTGCAGTTTACCAGTCACTAGATGTGGAGGATTCATTCATTTTCCATTCTTTCCCTTTCATTTTCTCCTGATGATCTGTCATGCATTTGACAGGAAGTGTGTTACAATTACTTTACACCCTAAACCCTTCTTTATAACATGTGGGTATTCTATAGTCCACAGAGATAGCTGGGAACAATGTAATACATTTTTGGCAAATTTTAGGTGATTTGCCCAGTAGAATACTCATCAAATACCAAGCAAATAGGCACTATGCACTATGCTGAATCAGCTTCTTTGGAATGGGGAAGAGGAAGGTATGAGTGGATGTCACTGGTAGGTTCTGTCTCCAGTGCCCAATATAAGCCATAAAAAGTGTCAGGATGGGTAGTGTTTCATTGCAGGTGCCACTTCTAATACCCCGTACACACGATCGGAAATAACACCAGCAAAAGTCTGATGAGAGCTTTTGGTCGGAAAATGCGTATGCTCCATTGGACTGAGATTGAGAGCAGGTTCTCAATTTTTCGTCGGAAAAAGTTCCGATCGGAAATTCCGATCGTATGTACAAATTCCGACACGCAAAATTCCTATGCATGCTTGGAAACAATTTGACACATGCTCGGAAGCATTGAACTTCATTTTCTCGGCTCTTCGTAGTGTTATACGTCACCGTGTTCTTGACGGTCGAAAGTTCAGAGAACTTTTGTGTGACAGTGTGTATGCAAAACAGCTTGAGCGGAGTTCCATCAGAATTCTGTTGGAAAAACCATCAGAGCTTTTTCCGACACAAAATTCTGATCGTGTATACGCAGCATATTGGTGCTCTTTTTTTTTTTTTGCGCAAAAAAGAAAAGCCACAGAGTTGATCAAATACCCCCCCCCCCCCAAAAAAAAGCTCTATTTGTGGGGAATAAAGGATGTCAATTTTGTTTGGGTACAGCGTTGCACGACTGCGCAATTATCAGTTAAATAAACGCAGTGCAGTGCAAAAACTAGCCTGGTCAGGAAGGGGGTAAATCCTTCCGGGGCTGAAGCGGTTAAACATTTGATATGCTTTCTTTACTTTCTATTGTGAATAAAATATGGGTTTATGAGATTTGCAGATCACTGCATTCTGTTTTTATGTCGATTTTACACAGCGCCCCAGCTTTTTTGGGATTGGGGTTGTAGATTTATTCTGGCACATTACCTTTGTGGGACAAAAGCATTATTGGTGCTGCCACTGACATGATAATAGACTTTAGAATGAAAATATTGAGGTGAAAGTGTAATTTTCATGGTGATAATATAACTAGCCTTACATTTAGTTAAAGTGTTACTAAACCCACAGCAGTAACAAAAATCAGCCTGTATATGCAGTAAAGCATACTGGTGTGTATTGCCAGGGTCAGGAACTGGCGACAAGTCAGGAGCAGAATCCAAGATCAGGTCAGGAGCAAGTTGGGTCAGCAACAAGAGAATCATACAGGATAAAGACAGGACACAGGGTACAGCTGAGGATCAGTCAGCACTGAACATGGGCATGAGCATCCTTTAACCACTTTCAGACTGGACCAATTTGCAGCCAAAGGACCAGGCCCCTTTTTGCGATTCGGCACTGCGTCGCTTTAACTGACAATTGCGCGGTCGTGCGACGTGGCTCCCAAACAAAATTGACGTCCTTTTTTTCCCACAAATAGAGCTTTCTTTTGGTGGTATTTGATCGCCCCTGCGGTTTTTATTTTTTGCGCTATAAACAAAAATAGAGCGACAATTTTGAAAAAAATGCATTATTTTTTATTTTTTGCTATAATAAATATCCCCAAAAAATATATAAAAAAACATTTTTTTCCTCAGTTTAGGCCGATACGTATTCTTCTACATATTTTTGGTAAAAAAATCGCAATAAGCGATTATTGATCGGTTTGCGCAGAAGTTATAGCGTTTACAAGATAGGGGATAGTTTTATAGCATTTTTATTAATAATTTTTTTTTATTATTAATGGCGGAGATCTGCGATTTTTTTTTGTGACTGCGACATTGGCGGACACATCGGACATTTTTGACACATTTTTGGGACCATTGTCATTTTTACAGCAATTAATGCATTTAAATGCATTGATTTCTGTATAAATGACACTAGCAGTTTAGGGGTTAACCACAAGGTGGCAGTGTAGGGGTTAAGTAGGCCTAGGGGTGTGTTTTTTACTGTGGGGGGGCGGGCTGTCAGCTAGTGAATGCTGATCTCTGCTCCAATCACAGGGAGCAGAGATCGGCGTCACTAGTTGCTAGGCAGAACAGGGAGATGCTGTTTATCTCGGCATCTCCCCGTTCAGCCGCTCCGTGAGACGATCGCGGGAGTCCCCGCGGCGATCGAGTCCGCGAGGACCGCGGCCGGACTCACGGGGGTCCCGACCGGCGCGGGGGGGCGCCGCTCCCGGCGCGCTCCCGATGGCACGGACAGGCGAAAGGAGGGACGTATATCTACGCCCTCCTGCCTGTACGTGCCATTCTGTCGACGTATATCGTCATGCGCCGGTCGGCATGTGGTTAAATATCTGGCGCCAACAGGAATTGTGCATGTGCGCACACGCGTGCACGAGCGACTGCACATTTTGTGCACATGTGTGTACCTAGTCAACTTTCTGAGGGAAATACCACACACATGTGCAAATCTGCACACCAGATGTCTCACAGGAATTCCCTTACAACTTCACCTGCAAAGAAGACAATGTTGGACTCTATGGACTAGTAAGTATGTTTCTTTTATCATCATACATGGACACTTATTAAATATGCTGCATTTAGCTTTTGATACAATGCCTTCTTAAGCCCTATGCACACGATCAGAAATTCTGCCAGCAAAAGTCGGATGTGAGCTTTTGGTCAGAAATTACGACCATGTGTATGCTCCATCGGACTTTTGCTGGCAGAATTCTTGCCTGCAAAAGATTGAGAGCAGGTTCTCTATTTTATGGTCGGAAAGAGTGCCTATCGGAAATTTCCGATCGTCTGTACAAATTCCGACGCGCAAAATTCCTACGCATGTTCGGAAACAATTTGACGCATGCTCGTTGTAGTGTTGTACGTCACCGCTTTCTTGGCGATCAGAGAACTTTTGTGTGACCATGTGTATGCAATCCAAGCTTGAGCGGAATTCCGTCGGAAAAACCATCCAAGTTTTTTCCAACGGAAAATCCGATCGTGTGTACGCGGCATAATATTCATGTCCAGTTGCTGACTATAAGTTACAGAATTTAAGATAAAAAGGATGCCTATAACAGGGTAGCTTTGAAGAGCATTCCTATGAAGATCATGCCATATAACAAGGACTAGGAATTCAGAAAAAGGGATAATTCCACTGGATTCCCTTAGATATACAGTAGATTTGCTGCCAGAAGGTGGTTTATCTTGGCACCCAAAGTTGTGTTGTATTGCTCTATTGCACAATATAACTGAGGCCTCAGCGGACATCACTATGATTGCCTGAGAAACAGTGTTTCTTTACGATTTCAATATTTTCATTGCTAATTAACTTGGTTCCATTTTATAGTAATGTTTCATGTGAAAAGTCTAATAAGGCAGATTAGAGCGCACCTGGGGGATATATCTGTCTTGTTTTCAAGTTGTAGTATATGAAGACTAATGGCGCGGTTACAAAAGGTTCATTGCAAATCCTTTGAGATATACCTTGCATAAAAGCACTTGATAGATCTCATTTAGGCTTGCTGAGCACCTAATAGTTTGCTGGAGGTGGAGAGGACTCACTGACTTGCTTCCCAAAGCAGAAGACCTTTTTTGGGACCTCTTGAGATCCTGAAATGTTTTACTACATAAAGAACATTAGGGATTCATTAAAAAATAGAAAAGAGAAATAGATTCATTGTTCTTGTGCACACAAAGGATTAACAATCATGAATGTGAACTACTTTATCAAAGTATTTTCACATTTTCTTGGCTTAAATTTAAATTTTTTTGAAGAAGAAGAATGCATAGTTAAAGTGGTTGTATACCCTAAAATTCAACTTGCACCTACAGGTAAGCCTAGATTAAGGCTTACCTGTAGATGCAAGAAATATCTCCTAAACCTGCACGGTTTAGGAGATATTTGAAAAGAACGTTTTACAACGTTGTCTACGGCGCATGCGCGCCGTAGACAACGGTGCATTTACAGGGTTAATCCCCATTCACAACTGCGGCTCACTGCAGTTGAAGTGTCCCGCGCGCACACGTGGAGCGACATCCTCGCCGGAAGGGTATCTGTGGAGAGATGGATGCAGCCGGAGGGGGAGAAGAGGACGCGTTGGGGGCCCCGATCGAAGGTAAGTGATGCATAATGAGATAGTATGCTAGTCATACTAGCTTATTATGACTTTGTCTTGCAGGTAGTTAACAAAAAAAAAAATGTTTAAATGGGTATACAACCGCTTTAATACTGCAGTGCTTACTTTAAAGCGGAGCTCCACCCGCACCAAAAATATTAAAAGTCAGCAGCTACAAATACTGCAGCTGCTGACTTTTAATAAAATGGACACTTACCTGTTCCAGGTTCCAGCGATGCCGGCAGCATGTGACGCCGCCGCCGCCGCCGCCATCCTCTGTCAGGGAATCAGGAAGTGAAGACGCAACGTCTTCACTGCCCGGTTCCCTACTGCGCATGCGCGAGTCGCGCTGCGCGTCTCTATTGGTCCCCGTTGTGTCCTGGGAACTGTGTTTCCCAAGACACAACGGGGCATCTGCGGATAGGGGCGGGGCAGCTCCGGATATCTCGTCCGGAAGTGGGTGCAGATACCTGTATTATACAGGTATCTGCACCCCCTCCCCCCTGAAAGGTGCCAATTGTGGCACCGGAGGGGGGGGAGGAATCCGATAAGCGGAAGTTCCACTCTAGGGTGGAGCTCCGCTTTAAATACATTCCTCATGTGAAAGGTTGGTCCTTTATATTTTGGTTATTGTATTTCTAGCTCTGACTCCTGGGCTGACATGTTGGGTTCTACTACTGTTCATAGAAACATAGTAAAGTGACAACAGAAAAAAAGAAAGAGTTGTCCACAGAGTCTGCCTGTTTTTTTTGTTGTTGTTTTTTTTTTGTTTTTTGTTAACTTTTTTGTCTAAGAAGAGATCATGTTTGCTCCAGGCATGTTTGAAGCCATTTACTGTTGACTGGCTCTGGTGACATTCTGCATTGCATGAATCTATCCATGGCTGCCGCTTCCACCCCCTATTCAGGCGCCAGGCCCCATTTTGGGCACCAAACGCCTGAAATACAGTGGCGGGGGGTGATTTTGAAGCACCTGATTAGTGCCATAGGCTCTAATAGGTGTCTATAAAAGGTTACCTGCGAGCACCATGCTTGGCGCTCGCAGTTCACCAGAGTGTGTTAGAACAGCAAATGAATATTCACTTTCCTAACACTGAACCGCCTCTCCGACAATCAGGTGCTTGGGTCTGTTACCTGTCACCTGATTGGCTGAAGCGACAGGCGCTGTGATTGGACGCCTATCAGGCGTCCAATTGCCTATAGGAGAGGACAGAAGAAGACGCTTGGAGGACACCGCTCGCCGCCGTTACCCACTGCCCCACTGAGACAGGGTAAGTGCGGATGGGGGGTCACAGTGGCGGCATTCGATGGGCACAGTGGCAGCATTTGATGGGCACAGTGGCAGCATTTAATGGGCACAGTGGCAGCATTTAATGGGCACAGTGGCAGCATTTGATGGGCACAGTGGCAGCGTTTGATGGCACAGTGGCAGCGTTTGATGGCACAGTGGCAGCATTTGATGGGCAGAGTGGCTGCGTTTGATGGGCACAATGGCAGCATTTGATGGGCACAATGGCAGCATTTGGTGGGCACAGTGGCTGCATTTGATGGGCATAGTGGCAGCATTTGATGGGCACAGTGGCAGCATTTGATGTGTGTGTATACTGTGTGTGTATATTGAGTGTCAGTGTGTGTATACTGTGTGGCCCCATAATCTATTGCCTGGGGGCCCCATGATCTCCTATTGCCCAGGGGCCCCATAATCTTCTCCTATTGCGCGGGGGGGGCCCATAATCTCCTATTGCCCGGGGGCCCCATGAGTTGTCAGTCCGCCTCTGGTAGCAGTCTCCTTAAATTAACTCTGCTGGAAGGAATGAGGTAAGGAAGAAAGGTTCATAAACTAACTTTGCCAATGTCCTGAAAATTGAGGCTGCAGTGTTTTGCCATCACAATGATACAGTATTTTCAGTTGACTCATCCAGCTTTTCATGTCATATTATAAAATACTGAGCATGTATAAAGCCAGCTCTCATTTCATTCTTTTTACTCTCCGGCTCCATCAAACGGGCCCGGTTTTGTCATTCCTACTGTTAAATTATGAAATATCCCTGTATTTATTATCCTTTCTCCCCACCAGGTCTGACATTGAAAAGTCATTGAACATGCCTCTGTTTGCCATTTGACTATTTTTAAGCAGTTGTAACTGAAGCCTTGTTATACAGCACTTAGCTGTTTGAGACGCTTTATCAATATATAAATAAAAGTCACAGAGGATTCTATTAGGGACGGAATTGATTTCTGAGACATCACAAGCAGAAAACTTAAACAATGACATATGGACCTGGAGGTATTAAAGGCAGAGGAAGAATAACAAAATTGTCCAAATAGTCATAACTCAATTTCTCAAATTTCCTCTTCTTTTTAATATTTTGTCTGCTTAACAAACAAACAGTAACAGAAAAAAAATATCAATTGCTCCAGCAATTTAAAGGAAACATGTACTGAGGAAAATATGTGGGCTGTCATTACTGAACTCACCTTATGAAAATACTATTTGACCACTTCAGCCCCGGAAGATTTTACCCCCTTTGTCAGGTCACCCTGAGGCTAGGTGACAGATGCACACCGTAGGGATCAGGAGTGCACCGCAAGGTAGTGGACCCTATGGCTGACTGCAGCGGACGGGAGTCAAGGTGACACGGAAGACAGGGCCGCCAGACACCAAGACGGATCCCACCGGGGTTAAGAGCGTAAGATTTCCTGGGGCGCGGAGTCTAAGAGCCAGCTGGTGTTCACCAGAGCCTCTAGTGGTGAGGATGGACTGGGCTGCAGCTGGCTCCAGGTCGCGACCCCCAGGGTCCCCCAGCTCACACCCACAGTAGGCAACAGGAGGACAGGGATAGTGAGGGATAAGCCAAGGTCAGGGCCACAAGCACACAAGGACAGCAAGGTACACGCCAAAGGGTCAGGGTCACAGGCAACCATAGATAGTCAGGGACACGCCAGAACGTCAGGGTCACAGGCAACCAGGGATAGTCAGGGACACGCCAGAACGTCAGGGTCACAGGCAACCAGGGATAGTCAGGGACACGCCAAAGTTGGTAACAGAACAACTGAAGAGCACACGGCAGGTAACAGAAAGCCAAACACACAAAGGTTGATCAGCAGGGTTGGCCTGCAGTGCACAGGTTAATATAGAGTCCTCTGATAGGAGCTAGGGTGGAGCCCTGCCAGAAGAGGGATTATAAAAGCAGTCAGGTAATGGTCGGCTGGTCTCTAGAGATGAACACTTGGAGACAGGTAAGCAGACAACTCTATTGCATAACCATGACAGCCTTCCTGACCAGAGCACTTTTTGCGATTCAGCACTGCGCCGCTTTAACTGACAATTGCGCGGTCATGCGACCTTACACCAAAACAAAATTGATGTCCTTTTTTCCCCATGAATAGAGCTTTATTTTGGTGGTATTTGATCACCTCTGCGATTTTTATTTTTTTTTTTGCGCTATAAACAAAAAAAAGAGCTACAATTTTGAAAAAAAAAAAGTGTAGCACTGACACCCGAAGGAGCTGCTGGTTTTTGTTGGGCTTACCGTTACCTCACCTTTTAGCTGTGTCCGTCCTAAGGGTCCCGTTGTAGTGTTGATTAAAGAATATTGGCTCCGACACTTAGTTCTTTTTCCAAAGCTTTATTAAAGAACATGCATTTTGCAATAGAGGGTTAAGGGGAATTCAGGTACCTTGTAATTGAGGGTTGGAGGTATTTCCTTGATCCAGAGGACAAACAGTTTCGACAAACTGGATCCAGCAATCACCGGATAGGCCTCTCTCATTGACCTAGCAGCCGATGAAATGCTCGGTCAAAGTCTCTGCCACAGACTTGTCAATTTAGCGAAATTGTTGTGCAATCCTCTGCCACGGGAAGGCACAACCAGCAACTTGTTGCAAAATCAAAAGAACTGTCACACAGTACCAGTTTCTTTCAGCCGGTCCGGCGGTACTGTGTGGTAGGTGACCCGGGATGCGTCCTCCAGCTGAGTCTCCAGGCTCTTTCAGAGATACCAGCCTTGTTTCTCGGTCTTCTCCTGAAAAAGACCTCCCCTGGATCCTCCACTTGCTTGGCTTCTCCCCGCAGGCAAGACAGCACAGGACCACCCCTGGATCGGTAGGCCCCAGAGCCTCTGGGCCTACCCTTCAGTTGCGAAGCCTCGGGCCAGCCGGCCCCGAGACATAGAGTAAGGCAGCGCACACCCTAGGCCAGGAGGGCCATGAGGTCGGGATAACGAACCCCAATGTCGTCAAAATGGCATCTGTACCTTAAATACCCTTACCCAGAATTCACAGCGGGAAGACCACTCCCACTGGGCTGTTTCTGAGTAAAAGAGGTACCCAATGCATTTAGCCTGTTGCATTTCCAACACTTACCGGCGGTGACAGCGACACCCACGTTCAAGTGGAAACTAGCACAACCCAGCTAAATTGGTACAGAAACCAGAACTTTAGCATAATTAGTCTGAGCCAAACTGCAGCTTCAGACAACTTTAAATTTACAAAAATAATAGCGTCTGCTCATTAGGAGCAGGGCGCTACAAAAGCAATATTTTTTACTTTTTGCTATAATAAATATCCCCCAAAAATATATAAAAAAAAAACAATTTTTTTACTCAGTTTAGGCCGATATGTATTCTTCTACATATTTTTGGTAAAAAAAAAAATCGCAATAAGCGTATAATGATTGGTTTGCACAAAAGTTATAGCGTCTAACAAAATACGGGATAGATTTATGGCATTTTTATGGGAGGAGGTGATGAGGGAGCTAGAGTGCAGGAGGTCTTGAGAGGAATGAAGAGAACAAATAGGTTGGTATTTAGAAGCTAGGCTAGTGATGTAGCTGGGGGCTAAGTTGTGGATGGCTTTGTACATACAGTGGTGTGAAAAAGTGTTTGCCCCTTCCTCATTTCCTGTTCCTTTGCATGTTTGTCACACTTAAGTGTTTCGGAACATCAAACCAATTTAAACAATAGTCAAGGACAACACAAGTAAACACAAAATGCAATTTGTAAATGAAGGTGTTTATTATTAAAGGTGAAAAAAAATCCAAACCATCATGGCCCTGTGTGAAAAAGTGATTGCCCCCCTTGTTAAAACATACTATAACTGTGGTTGTCCACACCTGAGTTCAATTTCTCTAGCCACACCCAGGCCTGATTATTGCCACACATGTTCACAATCAAGGCATCACTTAAATAGGAGCTGCTTGACACAGTAAGGTCCACCAGAAGATCCTTAAAAGCTACACATCATGCCGAGACCCAAAGAAATTCAGGAACAATTGAGAAAGAAAGTAATTGAGATCTATCAGTCTGGAAAGGGTTATAAAGCCATTTCCAAAGCTTTGGGAATCCAGCGAACCACAGTGAGAGCCATTATCCACAAATGGCGAAGACATGGAACAGTGGTGAACCTTCCCAGGAGTGGCCGGCCGCCCAAAATTACCCCAAGAGCGCAGCGACGACTCATCCAAGAGGTCACAAAAGACCCCACAACAACGTCCAAGGAACTGCAGGCCTCACTTGCCTCAGTTAAGGTCAGCGTTCATGCCTCCACCATCAGGAAAAGACTGGGCAAAAATGGCCTGCATGGCAGAGTTCCAAGGAGAAAACCACTGCTGAGCAAAAAGAACATCAAAGCTCGTCTCAATTTCTCCACAACACATCTTGATGATCCCCAAGACTTTTGGGACAACATTCTGTGGACCGATGAGACAAAAGTGGAACTCTTTGGAAGGTGTGTGTCCAAGTATATCTGGCGTAGAAGGAACACTGCATTTCAGAAAAAGAACATTATACCAACAGTAAAATATGGTGGTGGTAGTGTGATGGTCTGGGGCTGTTTTGCTGCTTCAGGACCTGGAAGACTTGCCGTGATAAAAGGAACTATGAATTCTGCTAGCAAGAGATACTGAAGGAGAATGTCCGACCATCTGTTCGTGTACTCAAGCTGAAACGAACTTGGGTTCTGCAGCAGGACAATGATCCTAAACACACCAGCAAGTCCACCACCGAATGGCTGAAGAAAAACAAAATGAAGACTTTGGAGTGGCCTAGCCAAAGTCCTGACCTGAATCCTATTGAGATGTTGTGGTATGACCTTAAAAAGGCCGTTCATGCTCGAAAACCCTCTAATGTAACTGAATTAGGACAATTCTGCAAAGATGAGTGGGCCAAAATTCCTCCAGGATGCTGTAAAAGCCTCATTGCACGTTATCGCAAACGCTTGGTTGCAGTTGTTGCTGCTAAGGGTGGCCCAACCAGTTATTAGGTTTAGGGGGCAATCACTTTTTCACACAGGGCCATGATGGTTTGGATTTTTTTTCACCTTTAATAATAAACACCTTCATTTACAAATTGCATTTTGTGTTTACTTGTGTTGTCCTTGACTATTGTTTAAATTGGTTTGATGTTCCGAAACACTTAAGTGTGACAAACATGCAAAGGAACAGGAAATGAGGAAGGGGGCAAACACTTTTTCACACCACTGTAATTGTTAGTGTTTTGAATTTAATTTGTTCGGTGACCGGAAGCCAGTGAAGGGATTGACATAGAGGAGAAGCAGACACACAGCGATTGGTAAGGTGGATGAATTTGGCAGCAGCATTCATGATGGATTGAAGGGGGGATAGACTATGCAGAGATAAGCCAATGAGAAGGGAGTTGCAGTAGTCGAGGCGAGAGATGACCAGGGAGTGAATAAGGAGCTTTGTTGTGTTATTGGTTAGAAAGAGGCATATTTTGGAGATATTGCGGAGGTTGAAGTGGCAAGATTTTGACAGTGATTGGACGTAGGGCTTAAAGGAGAGTTCAGAGTCTAGGACTACACCTAGAACCTTGGTATGCGAGGATGGGCTTATAGTTGGCACATCGATTTTGACAGAGAGATCAGGAGAAGGGGCACATGGGGAGAAAGAATTATAACAAGTTCAGTTTCTGATAGATTGAGTTTGTAGAAGTGGTGTGACACCCAGACAGATCTGAAATTAGTGATACGTGAGGAGACAGAGGGAGTGAGCTGAGGGTTAGAGAAAATGATATAGGTGTCGTCAGCGTAGAGGAAGTATTGGAACCCATGGGAGGCTAACAGCTAACCCAGGGAAAAGGTGTAGATTGAAAATAGGAGAGGTCCAAGAAAAGAACCTTGGGGGACCCCAACAGAGAAAGGAAGAGGAGAGGAAGAAGTAGAGTTGTAAGAAACGCTAAAGGTGCGGTTGGATAAGTAGAAAGAGAACCAGCAAAGGTGTGGAGTTTTTTGAGGAGGAGGGGGTGGTCAACCATATCAAAGGCAACAGAGAGGTCCAGGAGTACAGAATAGTGTCCATTGGTTTTGCCCATTAGTAGATTGTTTGTTAGTTTTAGGAGAGCAGTTTCTGTGGAGTGTTGAGGAGGAAATCCATACTAAAGGGGATCAAGAAGGCTATTATCAGGAAGGTGGTCGCTCAGTTGGTTGTAGACCAGATATTCAAAGAGTTTGGATAAAAAGGGGAGCAAGGAGATGGGGCATAGGTTGTTAAGATTGCATGGGACCAGTGAGGGCTTTTTAAGTATGGGGCTGACAAGTGCATGTTTTAGAGAGTTGGGGAAGGTGCCAGAAGAGAAGGAGAGATTGAAGATGTGGGTTAGACAGTGTAGAATAGAGCCAGAGGGTAAACATAGCATTTGTGAGGGAACATGACCCAAAGGGCAGGTGGTAAGATAGATGTTAGCAAGTAATTTAGCAACCACGTCTATAGTGGTGGGGTTGAAAGAGGGAAGTAATGATTGTACCTGTGGACATAAAGTGTAAAGCATGGAGGGTATCTGAACAGTAGAGATCTCATTGCAAATTGTATCACTCTTCTGTATGAAGTGATTGCCATTCTCCTGGGCAGTGAGTAAATTGGTGGGTGAAGGCAGTGGAGGACAAAGTAGAGAGTTGAAGGTAGAGAATGGCTACTTGGCAGTGAGGTGGCTGGAATTGTATTAATGGAGGGCAGATTTATATTGGTTGAAATCTTTCTGAGACTTAGTCTTACACCACAGGCGCTCATGAGCACGACTATGTTTTTTCAGACTTCTAGTATCATCTGTTTGCCAAGGTTGAAGGGGCCCGATTCTGTGTGTAGTGAGGGGGGCCAGTGAGTCCAGTGAGGCTAGAAGTGAAGCATAGTAGACAGAAGTGGCTAGGTAGGGGTGACATTTTTTCATAGATGTTGTCAGTAGCAGAGTTGAGAAAAGAAGGATTGAGATGACATAGAGTTCTGCAGGTAACTTTTAGGCGGTTGGAGGGAGAGGAGGTGGAGGAGAGGGAGAGAATGAAACTAATAAGGTAGTGATTAGAGAGAGGGAGTGGATAGTTGGAGAGGTTGCATGGAGTGCATAGGGGGGAGAAAACAAGGTCAAGGGTATTGCCTTCAGAGTAAGTGTTGATCCATTGCTTCAGGTCAAAGGTGGAGGTTAGGCTGAGAAGTTTGGAAGCGGCAGGAGTGTTAGTATTAATAGTGATGTTGAAGTCATCCAGAATGATTGTGAGGATTTCAGAAGAAAGAAATTAGGGTAGACATGCAGATAAGTCATCAAGAAACTTGGTCCAGGGGGCCTGTAGATCACAGCTATCCTTAGAGAAACTGGAGAGAAAAGACAAATGCAGTGTGCTTCGAAAGAGGAGAGTGACAGAGAGGGAGGTGGGTGAAGCACCTGAAAGGTGCTTATGTGGGGCTAGAACGATTCCGACATCTCATTCCTTACGTCCATTGGATCTGGGGGAGTGAGTCCAGAGAAAACCACCATGGGATAGGGCAGCAGAAGACGCAGTTTGGGATTCATGAAGCTGTAGCTATAAAGAGGACATGGAAAAGGGTGAGTTTGTTACAGACAGAACAGGAATTCCAAAAGGCACAAGATAAAGGGAGTCTGGTCTTGGGAAGAAGAGAAATGGAAACTAAATTGTGTTGATTGTGGCTGCTTCCAGAGGGTACAGGGTAATGGGTGCATTGAGTATCATTAAATGATGGAGGCCCAGGGTTTGGGGATATATCTCCAGAGATTAGGAGAAGCAGAAAGGTGAGGGACATGGGCGTCCGCAGATAGAGGCAAGGGGGGTCAAGTGCCCCCCCCTGGAATCGGCAAGGTGTCTGCACACACACACTGGTGTCCACGAGCAGTCCTTGCAGGCAAGGCAGGGAGGAGAGGCGGCACCAGATTGTGAGCTGCACTATGCTCATAACACCAGGGCCGCTGATAGGGGGGACCACCGGTCCTTCTGTACGGGGCCCGCGCACACACAGGGGCCCGGACAGGGAGGCAGATCGGTGCGGATTGACAAATACAGAAAGGATTCATCTAGCAGCTGAAAGCCGATTTCTCTCCCTCCTGTCGGTTTTCAGCTGCTAGATGCATCTGAAAGCAGCGCTGCCTGTTTTCCTCTGGTGGATGTGTCAGGACACTGAGAGCGGAGGAAGTGCCGGTGGATATGTAATTTAAGGCCCCTTAAGACACAGGCACTTAAGACACAGGCACTTAAGACACAGGCACCTCTGAGAACTGCCCAGGGGTCCTTGGTGCATGGGGGGGCCTAGAAGTTTCCTCCCACTGCTCCCTGCGGTCCTCTTGTTACAAGTTCCCCTCGCTTTGGCTGGCTCTTTTCTACAGGTCAGTGCTGTAATGTATCTTGTGTGCAGCTGCCCTAATGTCTCTCTCCCTCCCGGCATCTTCCTCCCCACCTCAGCCACTATCTAGTCCTGCTTTCCTTTCATCCTCACACAGGTCACCCATCAGTCTCTGCCTGTCACACAGCTCTTCTCCCAGATGTTAACCCTTGCTGCTTGCTAATTTTCAGCCTAGTCTCCAGCCATCCACACATTCTTTTCCTGACACTTTACAAACAATAGTCCCTCACTCCCATCCCAGTCTTCTTCTCTGCAGACACTTCACCTTCACACAGGTGTATGCCCCCCACCTTCACACAGGTACCACCCCCCCACCTTCACACAGGTACCACCCCCCCACCTTCACACAGGTACCACCCCCCCCCCCCACCTTCACACAGGTACCACCCCCCACCTTCACACAGGTGTATGCCCCCCCCCCACATACACAAACACTATAACTTGCTGGAATTCCCCAGCCTGCACACCCCCAACACTGAATCTTTAATAGTTAATGGAATCTCACCCTCCACACCTCCCTGACAGACATCCTATTTTATTGTACTGTAGCTATTCCTCACCAGCCAACAGTATTCCCCATGCCCATCCCTCTCCAGTCCCCTCCACCCCCATCTAATCCTTTTTTTATCCCTATACAGACCAGAATTCCCCCCCGTCTCACTCCAGTTCTCCTCTACCCATCCCCTACCCACCTCCACCCCCCTCCTCGTTCTCCCTTACCCCATGGTTCCCATCTCCATTCCCCCCTTCTTTTTTTCAGGGTTAAGGAAGAACCCCAAAGTGGAGCATCCTATTAATGCTGCTGCTTGTGTGGGTGGGATGTGTACTGCGCAGATCCCTGCTGACCCTCCTCTCCTATTCATCCTATGTGATTGGCGCAGTACACATCCCACCCACACAAGCAGCAGTAGTAATAAGATGTTCTGCCTTGGAGTTCTTCCTTAACCCCTGCAGAGCACCAGAAGAAAGAAAAACTCTGGAGGGGAAAGTAGAGGGGGAGTTGCTCTTCCATTTGTAGATTTAGCCCAGTGTCAGCCCTGCTAGAATCTGTGATGTCAGCTTCCCTGCACAGCTCTTCTTCAGGAGACCATATCTGTGTAATACGTTACTGCCCCTACACTGTACCCTATACTGTACCGTCCTGCCCCCTGCACTGTGTCCACTTACCCTCCCCTGTACTGTACCCTCCTAACCACTGTACTGTGCCCTCCTGCCCTCCCCCCGTACTGTACCTTCCTGTCCCACTTCTTCTGTGGCTCCCTGTACTGTACACTCCTAACTGCTGTACCGTGCCATCCTGCCCCCCCCCCCCCCCCCCGACTGTACCCTCCTGTTCCCCCCATAAGTTTGTAAGTTATGTTGTGTTTGTGTCCACTAATGATGATTTTTGTGTATTTTTATCGAAAATATTGTTTTGATATTTTTTAGGGGGGCCCTGTCAGGTAAGTTAATATCATCTTTATGCTATTGTGCCCATATAACTGCTATTGAGGCACACCAGCATCTATATGGGCACAAAAGCAGCTATATGGGCACAACAGCATAAAGATGCTATTGTGTCCATACAGATTTTAAAATCTCCACTGTCTTAAGCCAATGCTGCACCATGCAGGTGTATTTTTTATTTATTTTTTGTAATTGATTGATTGCCTAATTGTATGTTTATTTATACCTTTACTTGCTGTGGTCGCTCGCAGCATATTTTGCATTTTTTGGCATGGTTTTGCATGTGGCTCAGATCACCACGGCAAAACCAGGTACACTCTCTACCCCCAAAAGTGCCAAATGTGGCAGTGGAAGGGGGGAGGGAGCAAACAAGTGGTGCTTCCCCTTTATCAGCCGTCGCCAAGCGCTTTCTCCCCAGGTAAGATCACACGACCAGACCTTAAAATGATGCCCCCCCTGAAAAAAGTTCTGCGGACGCCCATGGTGAGGGAGGTAATATGGTAGTGGGATTTATATGAAGGGACGTTGTCAGGGAATTAGTAGACCAAACTGTGTGGACTGCACAGAGGAAACCCAAAACACATGTAAGTAAAATAATGATATTTATTAAGATAAGTGATAAATAAGAAAATACAAACAGTGCACAACCAACCCAACAAACCCACCAACAACAACAGTATATACAGCAAGGGGCAGTACCAGAAACACAGATGTCAGCCAGGCCAGGGTCATACACAGCAGATCAGCAGAATGACAAGGGATGTTCCAGAGACATAAACGTTAGCCAGGCCAAGGTCATACACAGGAAGATCAGTAGAAGAGGGACTGGGAACAAACAGGACAATGAGGGGATGAATCGGGATAAAGGTTAAAGGTAAGGGTACAGGAACACAGGATCAGGAGGACAGGATCAGGTTGGGATTGGGTACAGGCTCAGGTTACAAGGCTCAGGTTACAAGGTTCAGGACGCAGGTCAGGGCACGAGGAAGATACCAAGGCAAACATGTTAGTGTTTGCCGGGTATTTATACACCAGTAATTGGCCTCAAGTGACACCTGTTTGCAAGATGTGCTGTCTGCTCCACACTGCCGGAATCCATCCGCTGGTGGACGCCAGTACTGCGGCCCAAAGATGACATAACACCAGCAGGGAAAGTCCCTCCTGACAGTTACAAACTGCCAGGAGACACCTGCTGGTGGACCACAGTACTGCACGCCAGATGATGGATCTTACCAGAGGACGGATCCTTTCCTGACAGACATGCCCCAGTGTCCTGGAGATTTTTTGTGTGTGTGGTTTTAGAATTAGCAGGAGTTGGTGGGTGCAGTAATAAGGAGAGGACAGAAGTGAAAGTGATATATATATATATATATATATATATATATATATATATATATATATATATATATATGCTGTGGGGGGAGAAGAGGGGTGAATGAGAGATAGTTTAAGGATAGAGGACAGAGCTGTCAAAAGGAGTGGTAGAGAGAGAGAGTGCATGTTACAAGGATATAGAGCTGAAGGGGTAAACAAGGTAACCTGATGTTTGTGTGGTGTTTTTCAAAGTATTTTCTTGTGTTCATTTGCTTTGTGCATTCGCTGAAGTGAAGAGTCGGAAGTGCTCCCACCTATAGAAATAGCCCCAATTTGAGAAAGAGCCCCAGCTGCAAATGTCCCTCCCCCAAACAATGCTTAGATTTACACTGATAGGGATGGGGGGTGCATTCCAATGATCAAATCAGCAGGTAATAAAGGTTTGCTGGTTAACAAGGCAAAATTCTCACTTGTCACTAATATGGCTACAATCACATCAAGCTTTGTTATGTAAAACTATTATTTTTGTTTCTACATTTTAGAATTTAGTGCTTTGAAAATTGGAGAAGTGCAGAATTATGGTGCCACCATTGAAAAAAAGCTTGAGAAACACTGCTCTGGACAATCTAAAGTTTGATTAAATCCTGAATCCTTATTTGCCACTAATCCAGGAACCCCCCAGAGGCTTTCAAGTCTGATTAAACTCTAAATCTTAGAAAGCTACAGAAAACTTCAGATGGCTCTCAGGCTAAACTAAATCCTAAACTCTAGTGTGGAGCAGGTGTAGAAATAGCTAAAGACTCTCAGGTCAGTCTAAATACTGAACTCCAGTTTGGAGAAAATTGAGGTCTAGCTAATACCTGAATACAAGTGTGGATCAGACACAGGAACCTCCAGAGACTCTCAGGTCCACCAAAATTGTGAACCCAGAGCTCCGATCCCTCTTAGCATGCCATACACACATCAAATATAGCAAACAATTGTATTTGCCAAATAATTCAAGTGTTGCAGCTGGCCGATTATTTTGAGTTTAATTTTATTAATATAAAACAAACAAGAATTCAAAGAAAGGAGGCATGGGGTTTTAAGGTTAATTTAACAAACTGGAATAGCTCCAGAAGTTATCCAAAAAAACTCACAACAATCTGAACCTTACTTATTGTTTTCAGAGTAATGGAATATTGAATAAGGGAGAGGGAAGAAAAACAAATATTAGATTGGAAAAAAAATGTTTCACAAGACAATATGATCAATTTTGATGGAGATGTATCAGCAGAAATAGTATTCATTTTAACTACCAGTAAATTTATTTCTGCTCAAAATCAGACAGAAGTCCTCTCAGTTTCTGTGTAATTCCCTTATATTTGTCAAATAGTTGTTATAGCAATTGATTCATAGGGGTATAGTCACCTTAGACATGACACCTGTCATGTCTGACACATTATTTACACACTATATTAGACACAGAACAGAGAAGTATCTTGTAGGGAGGACATCTTAACATTAACATTCTGCAGACTTGGTTTTTAGCTAAGAATTGGGTCAACAGTTTACGTAGAAAAGGTTGAATCTAAAAATGTGATTTTGGTAAAAAATCAACAAGTTTGTGAAGCCTGGGGATTTTTTTGGAGCTCTGCACAAATGCTTCCCAAACTGTGATCAGATCTCCATCATAATCATCATCATCATAAATCATAATAATAATAATAATAAAAAAAGCAACTTTATTTAACTAACCTGGCCATCTTCAGTGAACAATGGATTGCTCAGTAATACTATGGTAAATTGTAGACATGTGCAATTAGTTTCAGTCTGAATATAAATTCAGGTACATTTTTGGTTATTCAGAGATTTGGATGTATCCAAATTTCCAAATGAAATAATAACAAACTATGTTGAAATTTGTTTAATTCCGTATATTCTCTTTCTTCCGGATTCCAAATTTTCGTGACGCTTCGAATTTGGAAAAATGATCGACCAATTTTAATTCTGTGTGAAGAATAGCTGGTTGTCAAGGAGTGGGCTGGGAAGCTGGCTGCCGTATCCTTAACAACCAATGACTCATCAGCTGTCAGTGGGCTTTCCCTCTGACAGATGAATGTAAACAAAAGAATGACAGCAATGAAAAATGAGGGGGAAAAAAGTGTGGGGTCCAGCCCCCCCACCCAAATGATACCAGGCCCGTCGGGTCTGATATGGATTTTAAGGGGAACCCCATGCCAAAATAAATGGCATGGGGTTCCCCCAAAATCCATACCAGATCCTGGTAGGCCAGGAAAGGGGGGGGGGAAGCCAGCGCCCCCCCCTCCTGCACCATTGTAGGCCACATGCCCTTAATATGGGGGGTGCTTTGGGGCAGGCGGCTTACATGTTTCTGTGAAAGAGTAGTGGTACTATGTACCCCTGATTTATTCACACGGGGTGGGCCAGTATCTGCGTGAACCTTTATTGTTAAAGGGGCTTCTAGATTCTAAAAAGCCTTCCCGCCCGCAGACTCCCACAAACACTGGACAAGGTGATTTGTCACAAAAGATCCTGCCTGGAAAGTTATCCCCTCTTGTTCAGAGCATGTGGCCAGGTATTGTTTAGTAGGAGCCCACACACGATCAAATTTTCCGAAAACATGGTCCGATCGGACATTTTTCGTCGGAAATTCCGACCGTGTGTATGGGGCATAAGAATAAAAAGATTAAGATAAGTTACAATCTTGGAGTTTGAAATCAGGATGTGCGGGTCCCAGACAGTTAGAAAAGATGTGGCCTACACGTTTCACGGACAGTTCCGCTTCGTCAGGGCCTTGAAAGTAGCACAATGGCATATCACATAAATTCTATAAATAAAATATTGATAAACAATGCATGAGTAACATGATTTACATGAATACAAATATGATGGTTAAGTCCCTCCATTATCTGGTGCCATTTATTGTCTCTTGCCTATTGTTTCCAACCTTTGTAGTGCAATTAAATGAGTGGAGGTGTTTTTCTCTCTCCCTGCATATAAATAGTGCGAGGTCCATTTTTAGCCACTCCCTTGATGATAAAATGCGTAGGGTGGAGACACATGGGTGACGTCATCGCGCACCAGACGCAGCAGCCTTCTTGTTGGTTGGAAACGTTCCTATTCTAATGTGGATTTCTGTTTTAAATGTGAGTGCATTATTTTACTTAAAATAAATGGTAATTTTTAACAAACTTACTTCACTAAGAGGTATCACTGTCTTTCTTATTGACTACTACCCATTGGGAGTTCGGATGGTTATCAGGGTAGGAACGACCACTGAATTTGTTTGCCCAAGGGACAAGTTGAGAGATGTTCCATTTCTAAAGAGAGATGTTTGACTGCCCTTTTGACCACAAGGTCAAATTTAATTGGTAAAAGGCTGTCAAATGTCCACATGGTTTGAGGGAAAAGGGTTCTATATCACACATCTTTATGAGCACCATTTAATATCCATTCAAGGACTTTTTGGACTTTAATTGTTTTGCACTTCTCTTTGTTCCCCTTTTGTCAGACTTTGCCTACTTTTAATATTAGCACCGCACTGTGCTCTATATCGTCTATTTTTTTTTTAAACTGAGAACAATATGCAGGCCAATTCTGTAAAATTAAAAATGCCAATTTTCTGGGCTAATAGGCAAGGGGGTGTCAAAATAACCATGGGTACTGTCCTGGAAACATGCATTGATGCAAAAAATAAATAAAATAAATAATAAATAAATTCCAAGGTGCAACATTTTTTTAAATGCTTAAAGTGAAACATTAAATATCTACAACTACTATAAATAGCATGCCTGGGGTGTCCTAACCCTGCCTATGAAGGGACACATCTCTGTGATGTACAAAGTTAAAAAAAAAAGTATACAATTGCCAGCAAATTACATTTCATTGTTAGCTTCTTAAAAAAAAAAAGCAAACCAAAAAGCACACAGAACCCTCCAGGGTATTTTGTGGATATTTTGGGGGAGTCTGTGTGCTGTTTTTTTCTTTATTAACTACCTACCGTCCGCTGTTTAGTAAAATGACAGCGGACGGGATCCCCTCTCATTCTGGGACAATGTCATATGACGTCACCCCAGTGCCACCGCTCTTGCATGCCCGCACGACCACAATCTCAGTAAAGAGCTGATGATGCAGCTTTTTTACCCATGTGATCGGCTGTGTCCAATGACAGCTGGTCACATGTAAACAAGGAAGTGCCATTTATCGTCTCTCCTAGCCTCACACTGACAGAGTGTGATGAGAGGAGAGCCGATTAGCGGCATCTCCTCGCAGGGGAGACTGTACAGGTAATCAGGGTACTGATCATCAGTGCCCTGATTATCAGTGCAGCCCCAGCTGTGCCCATCAGTTCCACCAATCAGTGTCCATCAGTGATGCCAGTCAGTGTTGCCTTTCAGTGCCCATCAGTGCCTGCTCATCAGTACTCATCAGTGCCGCCCATCAGTGCTGCCCATCAGTGCTGCCTATCCATGCCGCCTATCAGTGCTGCATATCAGTGCTCATCAGTGCCGCCTATCAGTGCTCATCGGTTCTGTATATCAGTGCCACCTATCAGTGCCTATCAGTGCGGCACATCAGTGTCTCCTCATCAGTGCCACCTAATCATTGCCCATCAGTGCTGCCTCATCAGTGCAGCCTATCAGTGCCCATCAGTGCCACCTCATCAGCGCACATCAGTGAAGGAGGAAAATTACTTACTGTATTTACAAAATTTACTGACAGAAACTAAGAAAAACTTTTTTTTTCAACATTTTCAGACTAGTTTTTCTTTTTATGCAAAAAATAAAAAACCCAGCAGTGATTAAATACCACCAAAAGAAATCTCTATTTGTGGGGGAAAAAATTATAAAAAATGTAATTGGGTACAGCGTTGCATGACCACGAAATTGTCATTCAAGTGTGACATTGCTGAAAGCTGAAAATTGGCCTGGGCAGGAAGGAGGTAAAAGTACCCTGTATTGAAGCGGTTGAAGAAGGTGTCAATGGCATTTTCTGGCAATTTATACTGTATCTTCTTTTAGTTTTGTAATTTCCATTCTTGCTGTAGCACATCTAATAGCAGGATTGGAAGAAAAAGGCATAGAGCCAAATCCATGGTAGACCTTTTGAATCTGGTATGGATTTTAAGGGAACACCTCATGCAAAAAAAAGAAGAAAATGTGTGAGGTCCCCCTAAAAACCCATACCAGATCCCTAAAGTGGCTGTAAACCTCAGACATGAAATGTGAACAAAGATCTCTCTATAGTGTGTGCTTGTCTCAATCACTGCTATCCCTGCCCCTTTGCTTATGTGGCTGGGAAATCCCGGACATGTAAGGCAATGTGCCATGACATCAATGGTTCCTAAGGATGTGGCGGGTGCAAGCACCCGATGTGGCGGGTGCAAGCACCCAAACCAGTGAAGCTGTCATATATAGAAGCAGTAGAAATACTGCTTCAATACGTGATGCTCAGCTCTCACCAAACAGGGGGCTGGACGAGTAAAAGTTTGGGTGTTCCTCCGAAAGCCTGAACAGCATAAGTTTGGTCCAGGACCAAACCATTGGCTCCTCCATACTTGAGATACATGATGTGTGATTATGAGAAAAAGTGAATGACACTTATCGAAAAATAGCATCAAAATTGCTTTCAAAAGAACTTTTCTGTAAGAAAAATAAAAATTCAACCAAAACAAAAGGGTCAATCCATCCAAAAGTGATATTTTAGTTATCTGGGGTATCTGCTAGGCTGGGTAAGTCCCTGGCTTCTTATATGTCTAATATATTTCAATGGGAAGGAAATGCCGTTTCACTAATGCCGCGTACACACGGTCGGAATTCTCAACGGAAAAAGCTCTGATGGTTTTCCCGTCGGAATTCCGACAGAATTTCACTCAAACTGTCTTGCCTACACACGGTCACACCAAATTCCGATGGTCAATAACAGCGTGACATACAACACATTCAACGACACTATAAAAGGGAAGTTTAATGCTTCCGAGCATGTGTCGAATTGTTTCCGAGCATGCGTCAGAATTTTGCGTGTCGGAATTGCATACACACAATCGAAAAATCAGATAGAAAGGTTTTCCGCCGGAAAAATTACGAACAGGTTCTTAATCCAAAGTCCATCGGAAATGCAGACAGAAAAAGACCAATGGGCATACACACGGTCGGAAAATCTGATGAAGAGCTCCCATCGGACTGTTTCCATCGGAAATTTCGACCATGTATACGCGGCATAAGCCTCCGGACCTTAACAGGTGCTACCGGTCTACTGTGAACTCTAAGGTGCTGGCTATGCACAAGTCTATAGAAACAAAAAAGATCCTGGTGTCACGACAAGTACTTACCGAGGCCGAGATGCCAAGAGTGGTTAACCCTTGCAACTACGTGCACCCCGTCCCCCAGAGGTGGTACAGGGAGCGGGTGGCACGCAGAAGTACTGGCCACCAGCAGGTGTAAGTTCCTGAAGAGGGTTGAGGAGCTGAGCATGGGGTTTAACTGGAGTCCAGGAGCTGGCTGAGGGTCCTGTGCAGAGTTAGCAGAGAATCCGGAAAGTAGCAAGGAACCAGGCACAAGACAAGTAGCAAGTCCGTGAAGCAGGCCAGAGGTCAAACCTGTGAAAGCAGGCAGGGAAGACCGTTAGGCAGGCCGAGGGTCAAACAATGCGAAACGCGTCTAAGTAAGCATCTAACAATGTGAAAAGTGTTAGCCGTTGATCCCTGTTTTGTCGTCCTTGCTTGATGTGACTGTCATGTTGGATTTTCACTCTTCACAATAAAGATGCCTTTCTACGGAGTGCGGCAGTCTAGGACCTTTTTTGTTTCTAATATATTTCAACAATGACATCTTCCTGTCTTAATTTATGACTCTCCAATCTTACCAAAAGAGTCCCTGAAAGACAGAAGAAATTTTTCAGAAGATTTTGTTTTCCAGCATCAACCCAAAACATCAACATCGGTTCTAGGCGGATTGACAATGATTATTATATGAGTAATATTTCCATTGCATACCAGCTATCAATAACTAGCACGTTTTTGACAAGTATGTATATTTGGATTTCTGTGGGGACGTTTGGACCCACCTGCTTCTTTACAACGTGCTTCTAGGTGAAAGCAAGAATTATAGGGTAGGTAAGTATAATTTGTATAATAGGTATAATTATGGGTGTCTCTATAATTGAGGGTGAAGAAACCCTTCAAAGAATGCAGGTGTGAGATGCATGGATACTTTGAAACTCCAACATTATCATCTTACTGTGGCCTTTGTATAAAATGTCAAAAAAGCTCTATTTATACAGCACTGCTCATTAAAATTAATTAATTGGCATTGTGATGCTGCCAATCAGAGCGCTGTGGCATGGAAACATGGATTAAACGCTGATGACAACTTGTCTGGGTTACACTGTGATGTGAAATTATTCATTGTTGAAAAAGAGGCCAAAAAGTTGCCTAATGGAGAACTCTAAGCTTAGATAGTAGATAAAAGGGAATGTAAACAGATTCATTTACATAAAAGAATTAACCACTTTCAGCCCTGGAAGATTTGGCTGCTCAATGACCAGAGCATTTTTTTGCGATACGGCACTGTGTCGCTTTAATTGACAATTGCGCAGTCATGCGACCTTGTACCCAAACAAAATTTAGTCCTTTTTTCCCACAAATAGAGCTTTCTTTTGGTGGTATTTGATCATCTCTGCGTTTTTTATATTTTGCGGTATAAACAAAAAGAGAGCGACAATTTTGAAAAAAATACAATATTTTGTACTTTTTGCTATAATAAATACCCCCATTTTTTTTTTTAAAAACATTTTTTTTTCTCAGTTTAGGCCGATACGTATTTTTCTACATATTTTTGGTAATAAAAATCACAATAAGCGCATATTGATTGGTTTGTGCAAAAGTTATAGCATCTACAAAATAGGGGATCAATTTATGGCATTTTTCTTCTTCTTTTTTTTTTTTACTAGTAATGGCGACGATCTGTGATTTTTATCATGACTGACATTATGGCGAACACTTTTGACACATTTTTGGGATAATTAACATGTATACAGCGATTAGTGCTATAAAAATGCACTGATTACTGTAAAAATGTCACTGGCAGGGAAGGGGTTAACACTAGGGGGCGATCAAGGACTTAACTGTGTTCCCTTACTGTGTGTTCTAACTGTAGGGGGAGGGGACTGACTAGAGGGGATGACAGATCATGATTCCTAGCTATTAGGAACTCATGATCTGTCTCTTCTCACAGAACAGAACAGGGACATGTGTGTGTAAATGCCCTTGCATGCCCGCAATCACTCTTGGGCGGCGGTCATCGCAATCATCGGCCACGGGCATCGCCCCCCCCCCCCCCCGCAGTGGAGCGCACTTGCTATCCCACTTAAAGGAGCCGATGTATAGCTACGACGGCTAACAGAAACGTGCCGACCTGCTGCAGCATAATGACGGCGGCTGCTCGGCAAGCGGTTAAAGCCTAAAGCTGGGGATTTTTTTTTAAAGGAGCCCCAGCCAGTGTTTAAAAAAAAAAAAGCAGCTCTGTACTATATGCTTGAAATATATTTCAAATATATTACAATTGTCCGTAACACATGATGTATGGCTCGTACTTGAAACTTAGTGCCCGTTCACACTGGGGCAACACGACTTACAGCGTGACTTAGCAAGGCAACTTGGAAGCAACTTGGAAGCAACTTCAACGTGACTTGGAAGCAACTTGGAAGCAACTTCAACGTGACTTGGAAGCAACTTGGAAGCAACTTCAACGTGACTTTGAGTTATTTACAACACAACTTCAAGTCGCCCCCAGGCTAGGCGACTTTGGCTGTGGCCAATCACAGAATATTCAGCTCTCTGGGAGGGTGGGGTTTGCCTGAGTAAACAAATTTCTTTTCCTGTAAAGTCGCTTCAAAATAGATGGAGATCCGACTTGGAGGCGACTTCCATTGAAATCAATGGGTACAAGTCACCTAGAAGTCGGATTGAAGTAGTACAGGAACCTTTTTTGAAGTCGGAGCGACTTCAGTAGTGTGCATTGAGACGGCTCCATAGATTAACATTACAGCGTGACTTGGGACGACTTGGGGCGTCTCGGGGCGACCTGAAGTCGGATCCTGAGTCGCCCTGGTGTGAACCAGCTCTTAGGGGTTGATTTACTAAAACTGGAGAGTGTGAAATCTGGTGCAGCTGTGCATGGTAGCCAATCAGCTAACAAGTTTTTTCTTTGTTATCAAAGCTTAATTGAACAAGCTGAATGCACAGCTGCACCAGATTTTTGCACTCTCCAGTTTTAGTAAATCAACCCCATACTGTTGTTCTGGATTTATTTTGAAAATCAGTCATCAAATAAAAGTTGGCTTTGGCTTCAATGCTCACCTCCTTGCTGGTGCTATCACTTGCAGTACTTTTCTCTACCATAATAGGCCCTAAATCTTCCAGGTTGAATGTCGCACAATGCATTGCGACTTTAAATTGAGGCTGGCCAATTTCTTGTTTATGGGTACTGATTTCAGTGTTTTATGGGTCACAGTTGTGTGATAAGTCTTTGATCTCAGCATATTAAACATTAATAAAATTGTATAGATTTTACAATTATGCAACTTTGTTTCCTGGGAAAGAATTTTGACTATATCCCTCAATATCTATTGGTATGTTCACAGCTAGCGAAGAACCATATTTTGTCATAAGGACAATTCCAGGATAGTTTCTTTCAATAGTTTTTTATTGAGTTTTTCAAACAAAAAAAAACATTGGAATATAACAAAATGGCATTACAGGTCTTAGCATCAAAAAGGAAAAAAAAACAACAAAAGCTAGAACTGCAATACAGTCAATTTCCAAAATAATGATAGTATAATAACAAAGTCACAAGGATGTGAACCTAAGGTTGCGTTCAAAATGTACTAACCCAAATAGAGAGGCCGCCCCCTCAACCCAGCACCCCAAACGGGATCTAACTGTGCCGGGATAAGAAGGATAGCCCCCCCAGGCGGGGTCTGGAATCCAGAGTTTGGATTCATAATACTACCTATACATATGTAATAATGGAAGACAACAGATTGAGAACACAAGATTAAATCATTAAGTAAACATTCAAATCCTGCAGTGGAAGAAGTTCAGTACTATAGATGCAGTCCGAGGCTAACTTGACATAGTGATACAGGGGAACGATCCATCAACCTGTAAATGAGGCCTAAATGAAGAGCTGCAAGGAAAAAAAAAGGTTAGAAAAGGGAAGGCAACAGAGGATAGAAAGAAGAAGGAGGAGCTAATGAACGATAGAGCAAATCTCATTCACCGGCGGCCGCCAGTGAAAAGCTAGTTGGTGGCTGGTATAGACATGTATCTAGTCCAGGGAGCCCAGACAGCATTATGTTTAGCGGTGGAATCAAGAAGAATACTAACTGTTTTCTCCTGAGACATGATCCAAGAGATCTTTCGTTTAACCAAGAAGAAAGACACGGTTGGAGTTTTCCAGGCCCGGGCTATCGTGAGTTTAGCGCCAAGAAGCATAAACATAATGAGTCTTTGGGCCAGTCGGGGAGTATTAGGGCTAGGAAAATTCAATAATGCTATGTGAGGTGATTTTTGGATCGGGAGGCTAGTTATCTTCCTAATGATGTGGTATAATCTATTCCAGAGACTCCTTATCTTAGGGCAGTCCCACCAGATATGCATCATGGAACCCATATGTCCACAATTGCGGAAGCAAAATGGAGAAGCATCCGGGTAGATTTTAGAGAGTCTCAGAGGAACCATATACCACCTCATGAGGATTTTCAGGTTAGCTTCGATTAGCGTTATGTTCAAAATTCCCTTTGAAGCTGTCGTAGAGGCTCTATGCCATTCTGCAGTAGTCCATGTATGTTCCAAATCATTTTCCCAGTCTGTCATATAGAGTGTTTTAGTATCAGCTTGAGCAAGTGACTGGTAAATTACTGTAATACCACCCCTGTGTTCCCCAGGCTGACCACACCATCGTTCATAATCCGTGAGTGAAAGAGCGCTAGAGTTGGGAGACTGAAGCGACTGGATAAAGTGAGCAATTTGCCTGTAATGAAACCGTTCCGCGTTGGGCATTTCGAGTTTGCCAACACAATGAGCCATGGTTAGGGGGCCCGTAGGGTTAGTGAAGTGTCCTATCCTATACATCCCTTTGTCTAGCCACCACTGAAAGGCTTGTATGTCCATTCCAGGAGGGAATAGAGAATTTCTAAACAAGTGCCAATGTGAGACCAAACGAGGATCAGATTTGAGAGAGTCCCACAACGCAAGTGAGTGAGATAGCGTGGGGACCATGATGGCAGGTCTAGATTTGGCTGGGGACCACAGAATATAATCCAAAGTGTGCTGAGGGATAGTCTGTCGTTCCAGATGAACCCAGTCCGGATGGGCAAATTTAGAGTAGATAGTGGACAGTTGTGCAAGTTGCGCCGCTTGGTGGTACCAGAGGAGGTTAGGAACCCCCATCCCTCCCTGCGTCCTGTGTCTATGCAGAGTACTCCTGGCCAGCCTATGTCCCTTATTTCCCCATATAAATTTTATAATTTTAGATTGAAATTTTCGTAGGTGATCTTTAGGGATAGGTATAGGAAGGGATCGGAAAAAAGTAAAGGATGCGAGGTAGAAGGGTCATCTTCACTGAATTGATTCTTCCTAGCCACGAGAGCCCCAATGTGTCCCAGTATTTTAAGTCTGCTTCAAGTTTGCGATAGAGTGGAGGAAAGTTAGCCTTGTAGAGAGTGTCTACGGATGCTGTGAGGTTGATTCCCAGATCAGGGATCATAGCTTCACCCCAACTAAATCTAAAAGTTTCTTAATTCCAGGATAGTTTAATGGAGCTTCTGTAACGTTCTGGAGCCATTTAAAGCCTATTGCACCCTTAAAAACCACCAAAAATCTTAAAGCACAAGCTCACTTTAGAATAAAAATCTCCAGTTCCCCCTAATATATTTAGCGAAGTAACAAAAAAACTCTGATGCCGCGTACACACGATCGGACTTTCCAGCAGAAAAGGTCAGACGGAATGATTCCGGCAGATATTCCGATTGTGTGTGGGATAATCCGATTGTTTTTCCTTCAAAAATTCAGATAGATCTAGAAATAGAACATGTTTCAAATCTTTCCGACGGAATCAATTCCTATAGGGAAAACCATTCGTCTGTATGCTGGTCCGACGGACAAAATACGATGCAAGGGCAGCTATTGGCTACTGGCTATTGAACTTCCTTTTCTAGTCCCGACGTACGTCATCACGTTCAAAACGAACGGACTTTGGTCCGTTCGTGTGTGGGCAAGTCCGTTCGTTCGGTCCGATCTTGTGTGGGCAAGTCCGTTCGTTCGAAACTTCGTGTGGAAGACCATCAGAGTTTATTCCGGACGGAAAGTCCGGTCGTGTGTACGCGGCATGAGGTGTCTAATTACTTCCTTCCAATGAAGGTAGTGGCCTTATGCAGTGTTTACAATTTTAATGAAGATCTGCTGTCAATTTCCACAGGTTTCTGGTAATATGGAAGTTAGGCTCTATTCAAATTTGTGTTTATTTACTGTGCAGGCACATTGAGATATTGAGGCTACTGCCAGTATGCAAAGGCACTATTTGGAGCCTGCATTTTATTCTCAACAGTAATGTCTTTGTTTGGTGTTGGTGAGCTGCTTTAAGCAATCTCAGCATGAAAGTTTTGGGGGCTTTAATAGATGCTGCAACCCAGGGTGTGTACACCCATGGGGTTTTTACTGGGTCTCCAACTGAGTGCCCCAGGTTTTTTTTATTGAGTGCCACAGGCTTAGTGGAAAGATTGGTTATAAAGTGGGCTATCTGAGCATAGCGAAAGCTTTCCGTGTGTGGTAGGCCATGTTTTTCTTTCAAAAGGTGCATGGACAAAGCCCCTCAGTGATCATAAAAATCCTTTAATTATTAGGCCACCATAGGAAGTTTTGGGGAAAAAGGCTTGGGGTGACATTGGAGATGTTAAGTAGAGGGAGTATGAGCAGATTTGAAATTGTCTGTAGTAACCAATCTGTCCCACAGGCCAAGAGAGAAAAGATGAGTGGGGCAAAGGATAGTAGGACAGTCCTTGGCTTGTAGCCACATCAACTGGCTTACCTTTCAATAGGTAGAATGGAGGATTCCAACTGCATCCATATAGGGCAATATGTTTGAGAATGGAATCTAATCAGCGAAGATAATTGGGCAGCTTGGAAGTAATTTATCAAATCTGGCATCCCGAAGCCGCCTCACAGCCTAGGACTGTAAAGCATACGTTTGTTCACCCTAAGCCTCTGTTCTCCCCAGATGTAATTCAACATTTTCTGCTGTGATCTGACATATTTATGGCCACTGGTAAGGTTCCTAATAGGTACAGAATCTGTGGTATAATATTAATTTTAAGGGAGTTTAATCTGCTGAACCAGGACAGGAATTCATAGCCCACCTGTTTAATCCAAAGCTTTTTTGACCTTCAGCCAGTTGCCTTCACGTGATGTGAACCACCACCACCATAGAGAATAACAAATTTTTTCTCCCTGAGTGATTTGGAGCTTCGAGCTACAAAATGCTCAGGTATGAATGGGGTTTAAGTGTTCTGAGTCTTTTAGTGAATGCCACAGCTCTCCTACTGGGAGCCAAGGGACTTTTACTATGTGACAATACTTCTATGGAGTTCCCTAGTGCTTCTACTGAGCAAACTAGACCTTTCACTGAGTTTTCCTGATATTTTACAGAGTACTCCTGGTCTTCTACTGAGTGCACCAGTGTTCAAATGAGTACTAGGTCTTTTACTGAGTTTAGCTTGTGTTGAGTACCTCTGGTCTTTCAGTGAGGACCTTGGATCTTTTACTGAGTGTTCTGGGTCTTATACTATGTGTTCATATGTATATATATATATATATATATATATATATATATATATATATATAAAATAAGGTCTTTTACTGAGTTTTCCTGGTCTACTGAATACCTCAAGACTTTTACTGAGTAGCACTAGTCTTCTAGTCTAAGTTCTGAGTTCCCCTTCTTCTCCCCTTCTACAGAGTACACAAGGTCTTTCACTGAGTACTTTGGGTCAAGCTGAGTGTCCCAGGTTTTTTACTAAGTTTACTGAATACCTCTGGTCTTTTACTGAATAACCCTCGTCTATTACTGAGTACCACAAGTCTCCTATTGAACACCCCAGTCTATTACTGAGTACTACACATCTTCTGTAGAGTTCCTTGTGCCAATGTGAAATAATTGTTACTATCACTACAAACATAAAATACACACTTTTTTGCTGAACTTAGATGAAGAGGGCTTTTTGTATCTTGTACCTTCGTTTTCACCCCCCCCCCACAAAAACTGCATTTTCCTCTTATGATTCTTTAGAACAATCGAAGGTGGATCATTTCCTGAATTAAATGTGACATTTTGTTGTAATTGATTACACGTTTTCTATGTTTACCTGAACATAACAATGTATATTTCCTTTTTTCTTGATAGATTAATGCTTATTGATTAATAATGAAATTACATTCTATGCTCAATACGCTTTTGGAACATCATGTGATTATTTACTTTTAAGTCAATTTATTATTATTTCTTTTTTAAGCAATAATCATACATTGGATTTCTAATTTCAGTTATATCATCATATTTATAAAATTATAGTTATTACTGATTAAAGCTAATTCATTTTTATTCTGAAAAATAAGAGATTAAATTAATCTTAAACCAACATCTATTCTGAAGAGGAATGTATTTTCTTAATACCAGTTTACTTAATAGAAGTTTACTTCTATATGGTTTGATTATTGATAAATAATATAATGTTTGGTAGAAGTAAGTAATGGCATTGCAATGTACTTTTAGGTGTCCTTTTGAATGCCCAAGTTCTCTGGACTGGCTTGTAAGCGAGGCACTAGAACATTTGTGAATCTGTTCTAAGGGGGGTATAGTGCAATTGGGGAAAAGGAATCAAGAGATTGAGGACAGCTAAGACAAATGAGAAGAAAATGTGACATGGGGGGGGGGGGCAGTCTCATCTGCTTTTTATTACGTTATGCTAAAGGTAGATTAAAGGTATTGTGCAGTTTCAAATGTTTTTGTAGATATTAGTGTAGTTATATCCTCTGTGTTTTTTTCCATACCTTGTAGTGATGGGCTCACATGTTGTGGTTGCAATTTGTACTGTCATGACTGATTAATTCTCCTATGTCATGTATTCATTCACCTAGCTAGTCCCTATTCACTAAAGGAAAAGGCAACCTATTGTATCTGTGTTGCATCACAAATGTGGGAGAGCTAATCTCTTGTTATTTCCTATGCCTGTCTGTGTCTGAGTCAGATCGAATTACTATTCAACTCTCACCTGCGCCAGTGCTAGGTTAAGAGAACCAGGGATTGTGGAATATATAGTTTCTTCAAAATCAGTGTCAGTTCTTAAACACAAACAGTTCTGATGCCAGAATGTGAACATATAGGACAATAAATTACACCACAAAACTGCAGGATCAATTTACATCTTAGGCAGGTGAGAAAAACAAGGTGCAGGTAAGGACGTTTTTAATGCTTTGTTACTTGTGTTTGACAATTGTAAAATATACCTGTTGATCTTGCCATAAATATTGTGAGCTGATTCTCTGCCTTTGCTGTACTCTTTTCAGTTCTCAATTCTTTTTGTAGACTACAAAACACATCTTCCCTATGTTATGGAGAAGAGAAAAGGAGTAGGGAATCAGTAGTCCTCTGCTAAGGTGACAATGCTGCTCCTTTATAGATATAGAAAGGTAAGGGAGCCTTATTACCCTAGAACAGGGGTCTCCAAACTTTCTAATCTATGGGCCAGTTTACTGTCCTTCAAACGTTAGGGGACCAGACTGTGGGCAGTAGGAGAAGAAAATGTCCTAGCATCAGTGGCATTAAACAATGCACCATCATTGGTATTAGGGGGTGTAATAGTGTCCCATCATTGATATCAATGGAAGGAATACTGCCCCATCATTGGCATCTGTGGGAGGAAAAGTTTCCCATTGTTGGTGTCAGTGGGAGGAATAATGCCCCATCATTGGTGTCATTGAGAGGAATAGTGCACCATCATTGGTGTCAGTAGGAGGAATAGTGCACCACCATTGGTATCAATGGGAGGAATAGTGCCCCTTCATTGGTGTCAGTGGAAGTAATAGTACCCCATCATGGTATACATTGGAGTAATAGTGTCCCATTGTTGGTATCAATGGAAGGAATAGTGCCCCATCATTGGTATCAGATGGAGGAATGGTATGCCATAGTTGGTTTTAGTGAAAGGACTTGTGCCCCATTGTTGGAGTCAGTGGCAGGAACTATGCCCCACTGTTGCTAACAATGGGGGGAATAATACCCCATGGGCCAGATAAAAGTAAGCAAAGGGATGCAGTTTGGAGAACGTTGTCCTAGAACAGGGATCTCCAAAATTGTTAAACAAAGGGCCAGTTTACTTTCCTTCAGGCTTTAGGGAAGCTGGAAAATGTCCCGACATCACTGAGAGTAAACACTGCCCCATCATTGGTTTTACCAGGAGGAATAGTGCCCCATTGTTGGTTTTAGCAAGAGGAACAGTGCCCCGTGGTTGGTATCAATGGAACGAATAGCGCCCCATCAATTATCTTAGCAGGAGGAATAGTGCCCCATCGATGGTGTCAGTGGAATGAAGGGTGCCCTATTATTGGTTTCAGTGGGAGGAATGGTTCCTCATCACTGGTGTCAGTTGGAGGAATAGTGTCCCAAGGACTGACTAGAGGCAAGCAAAGGGCCACATCTGTCCCCCAGGCCGCAGTTTGGAGACCACTACCCTAGAACTTGAAGTGTGCTACTGGCAGGATCACCTTGCAGAAATTTATTAAAAAAAACTAAGAAAATGAATGCAGCACCCTGCTAAGCTGAAAGCTATTGTACATTTTTGTTATTGGGTTTAGATACTTTTTCATAGTTCCTGGGGCCCTGGGCAGTTTTTAATTCATGGTTCCTGAGCCAGGTAAATTGGATCATGCATAAGGGTCAGAGCACACACACATTTGGTGTTTGCTTCTGACATACATTTGTAAAGCTTTTCTGAAAGGCATGAAATGAAGTGTGTACATCTTGAAATTTATTGTATGCAGAGGTGTCCTCTACAGATCACAATGGTAAGAGATCATATCAAAACAAAGCTTTCAGGTACAGGGAATACTGTACATGATCATATGCATTTCTTAAAATGCCATGGCTGCCATTTCTTACTTGCTTCCGAAAAAAAAAGTCTAAACTTTCTTGCATAGCTGAGTCTTTTGGGACTCTCCCAAGTGATTGTAGACTTGCTATAAATCAGGTAACATCTTGTTTATAGCAAACCTACAATCACTTGGTAGGGTCCCAAAAGACTCTGGAAAATTACAGTTGGATCAATTGTCATGCTTGAGGTTTTCCACTAATCTATCTAAGCCTTAAAACTGGCATGATCTTGTCGATTTTCAAACTTAACATTTGTGCGAATATTAGTACAAACATGTATACAAAAGTACATTTGATGACTTGAAGAATATCCCTCAAATGTACTTAAATATTTTATTTGCTTTGAACCTTTAGATTTTAAATAAAGGTAATTTCCCGAACGAAAGCAAAATATGTCAACCCAGAATTAAATTTTCCTGATATGTGCCTGCTGTACAACGTACTTGTATGAAAAAGTCTCCTGTTCTCTTTGCATTGCTTCCTTGTGAAATCCCTGGTGATCCTGCCAGTCCCTCTGCTTTCCTATTTTAATCTGGATAAAAAAAGGAGGTGCCTCTAAGTGCAGCAGCATTAAGATTTTTAATTGACCAAAGGATTAAAAATGCTTACCAAAGATGAGAGTTAAAACTCAAGAGTCCAGCTTGGGGGTAGTCCTTTGGATGATCAGGTCCGCAATAGGTGTTGTTGATCCCGACTGTCCAGCAGAGGGAAACTGCATGATCAGAAACCAGAAGAGATGGCAATATTGGAGTATACCAGCATGGGATGCTGGACTCGTAGATGGCGCCACCAGAAGTGCGCCCGAAACCAGTGTGAACCGCATGGGCCGGACGTTACGTCTATTAGGTAGGATGCAATTCAGAGCATCTGATAGGCTCCTTCTTCATGCTGATGCTCTGAAATGTGTCCTGCCTAATAGACGTCACTTCCAGCCCATGCGGTTCACGCTGGCTTCGAGCGCACTTCCGGTGGCATCATCTACGAGTCCAGCGTCCCATGCTGGTATATTCCAATATACCCCTGGTAAGATACAGCTATCCAGAAGCGCTCTTCTTTCTCTTATCCTTGATCCAATTTTAATCTGATTGCTGTAAGCATGAGAACATATTGCACAGAGCGGCCGCAAACCTCTTCTTCTTGGGTGCCCCGCCAGAATTCCTGGCCCCTCCTCTCTGTCCAGTGCCCCCATGGGAAACCACTTTCCATGGGGGCACCCATGCATTCTCGCTCCCGAGCCTCGCTGCTACGTCCATTGATACAGACAGTGGGACTCGGCCCCGCCCACTGCTCCCTCGTCACTGGCTTTGATTGACAGAACAGGGAGCCAATGGCTTCCGGTGCCCCAGCAAAGCCAGCAAGACCCAGAAGTGAGGGAAGGGAAGAGCTGCAGACATGAACAGCACTGGGTCGAATGAGGGCTCAGTTAAGTAAAAGGGGGAGGTGAGGGGGGTGCTGATGCCTTAAACGTTTTTTACCTTAGTGCAAGGAATGCAGTAATGCAGCTCAGCTACATTTGATCCCTCTAGCAGACCGCCATGTATTCTTTAGAAATCAGAAGACCATTGAGTCCCTGCTGGAAGACAGGTGTAGGGGATAGTTATACAGTTTGGGATAGGGAGTTACAGAGGATAGGAGAGGCTCTGGAGAGGTTCTGGACAGAAGCATGGGAGAAGTTGGATTCACTTTAAGTGACCTCTGTGATATCAGGATCCATCATGCAGTTCTTCCAGATTCAACCACTGAAAGGATATGTCAAACGTTTAATGCCATCTTCATACCCTCTTCCCCATAAGAAATGGTATAAAAGCCTATCAATCACAAAAAAAAAAAAGTTTGTTAATTGTCTCATGAAAAGCACAAATTCCTGGCATTGCTAGCTTTTGTTGAACCACGTATTGCAAGCCAACAAAGAAATCTTAGACAGTGATATAAAATGGCGTTTTGTGGTAGGTTATTGAGCAGAAATTACACAAGCCTCTCCAGGGCAACTTTATTTGACTACTCTAAATATGTCCCTTGGCTGTCAGCAAAGCAGAGTGTACAAAAGCTTCAGAAATACTGCACTAAGGGACCCATTTGTTCTCTGGTTAACAATGCTAATCTGGAAATTGTGCCACTGTAGCAGTGAGATTTAGGAAGTGCTCATTAATTACTAAACAGGAAAGACTGAGAATAATCCCTTGCTACCAAAGTTAGCTTTATTACGTTATTTACATGTGCAGATTGGAAGAGGAGGCCAAAATGTGCAAATATCTACATAGCCTTTAATCACTCCTTTCTAAAGCCCCATACACACGCTCGGATTATCCGAGGACCAGGTCCGTCGGATCATGTCCGTCATACTTTGTCCGATGTTGGTTTTGCGTACACACGGTCGGACAAAGTTGTCGGAAAATCCGATCATTCTGAACGTGGTGACGTTTGTTGCCTACGACGGGACTACGTAGAGGCTAGTAGCCAATAGCTTTGGTCTTGTAATGTGATCTGAGCATGCGTAGCACTTTGTCCGTCGGAATTCGCTACACACGATCGGATTTGGTGTGATCGGACTTTGTTGTCAAAAAATCTATCCAGCAGGAGATAGGACTTTGTCCGTCGGACAATCCGATGGAAACTGTCCGATGGTGCATACACACGGTCGGAATTTCCGACAACATTGTCTGATAGGACAGAATCCATCGGAAAATCCGACCGTGTGTATGGGGCTTTAGTCTAATCTACGTTTTCAGATACAGTAAAACCTTGGATTGAGAGTAACTTGGTCTGAGAGTGTTTTGCAAGACAAGCAAAACGTTTTTATAAATTTTGACTTGATAAACGAGCGATGTCTTGATATACAAGTAGCGTTACGTCACAACTGAGTATAAAAGACATGGCAGCCTCCACAAGGAGATTAGAAGCAAAATCCAGCAGGAGATACACAGTATAAAAGAGAAGAGAGGAGCCTCTAAGTGTAGCAATATGGTTACATTTACTCAAGGTACAACATTTACTAAGTCACATGGTTGCTGATTAACCACATGCCGACCGGGCCATAGCCGAAAGACGGCTACAGCGCGGTAGGCTTATTCTAAGTGGACGTCCTACGGACGTCCTCCCAGAAACTTTCTCCCGCGCGCCACCTGGGGAGCGCACTCAGGAACATCCGTGACCTCTGGGTCCCGAGGACCCGGCGCATCACGGATCACGGTAAACAGCCGCTGATAGCGGCCGTTTACCACGTGATCGCTCCGTCAAATGACGGAGCGATCACATGTACACAAACCGGCGTCACGTCATGACGCCGGTTCCTCCCTCCCCTCTCTGTACCGATCGGTACAGTGAGAGGGAAGAAGCGGAAAGGGGGAGAGACGGGACCAGCACTGTGGGCTGGATGTGTAGTGCTCACAGCGCTGGTCAGTGCCTGCAATGTGCAATACACTGCCACCACTGTGCAATAATCTGCCACCACTGTGCAATACTCTGCCCCCACTGTGCAATACTCTGCCAACACTGTGCAATGCTCTGCCACCACTGTGCAATGCTCTGCCACCACTGTGCAATACTCTGCCACCAGTGTGCAATACTCTGCAACCACTGTGCAATACTCTGCAACCACTGTGCAATACTCTGCAAATACTGTGCAATACTCTGCCCCCACTGTGCAATACTCTGCCAACACTGTGCAATGCTCTGCCACCACTGTGCAATGCTCTGCCACCACTGTACAATGCTCTGCCCCCACTGTGCAATGCTCTGTCAACACTGTGCAATGCTCTGCCAACACTGAAATGCTCTGCAACCAATGTGCAATGCTCTGCCACCACTGTGCAATGCTCTGCCACCACTGTGCAATGCTCTGCCACCACTGTGCAATGCTCTGAAACCACTGTGCAATGCTCTGCCACCACTGTGAAATGCTCTGCAACAGTTTTTTTTTGTCATTGTTGGCATTGTTTGTTTATATTCTGCTGTCAGCGGGGAATTCCACTAACAGCAGATGAGTCATCAGTGATCAGGACGTGGCGGCTGGCTTGCCAGCCTGCTCTTTAACAACTTCCCGCCTGGTCAATAGCATATTGATGTCCGGGAAGTGGCTCTGTTATCCTGACTGGGCGTCATATGTTGTCCAGCAGGATAACATGCCGGTGCGCACCCATGGGGGCACGCAGTGCAGCGATTGTGAGTGTGGCGTGCCAGTCTGACACGCCGCATCTCCGATCGTGGTAAGGAGCCTCTGTCAGAGGCTTCTTACCACGTGATCAGCTGTGACCAATCACAGCTGATCGCCGCGTGAACCAGGAAGTGTCGGTAAACGTCATTCCTTGGTTCGCGCTGACAGGGAGAGCCGATCGGAGGCTCTCCCTGTCAGAGGGGGGGTCTGTGATGATAATCAGAACATTGATTATCAGTACAGCCCCCTCAGATGTGCCAATCACATGCTAATAAGTGCCCACAGTGTCCCCATAAAAAAAGACTCACCGTGCCCACCACAGTGCCAATCAGTGCCCACCACAGTGCCAATCAGAGCCCACCACAGTGTCAATCAGTGCCAATTACAGTGCAAATCAGTGCCCAGCAGTAATACCTGTCAGTAATACATCATTACCTCATCATCAGTGCTGCCCATCAGTGCCACCTGTCAGTGCCAATCAGTACCACCTATCAGTGCCAATCAGTGCCGCCTGTCATTTCCCATCACAGCCGCCTGTCAGCGCCCATCAGTGCTGCCTGTCAGTGGCCATCAGTTCTGCCTATCAGTGCCCATCAGCGCCGCATATCAGTGCCACCTATTGGTGCCCATCAGTGCTGCATATCAGTGCCCATCAATTCTACATATCGTTGCCACCTCATCAGTGCCCATCAGTGCCACCTTATCAGTGCCGCCTAAACAGTGCCCATCAGTGCTGCCTCATTATTGCCCATCAGTGAAGGGGAAAATAACATTTTATGACAGAAACTGAGAAAAACTTTTTTTATTCAAAAAAGTTGGTCTTTTTTAGTTTGTTTAGAAAAAAAAATCCCAGCAGTAATCAAATACCACCAAAAGAAAGCTCTATTTGTGGGAAGAAAATTATAAAAATGTAGTTTGGGTACAGTGTTGCATGACCGCGCAATTGTTATTCAAAGTGTGATAATGTCCTGGGCAGGAAGGGGCGAAAGTGCCTGGTATTGAAGTGGTTAACAACCAGCAATTCGAGTATAAGCCTAGGGTGAGAAATGCGCAGCTACTGTAAGTGGAAAAGAGGGTCAACAATGCCCATTTGCAGCCTCACTGTGCCCATTTGCATGCCTCACTGTGCCCATTTGCAGCCATAGGTCCCCGTACTTCAAACCCAAAGGGTCCCGAAATGACATTGCTGCAGATGGACACAATTGACCGACTTTGGGGCCCGTATCTCGGGGCCACTTGGTGCTAGGAACCCAAGTGGCCCCGAGATATGGGGCGCCAAATTCAGTTCGGAAAATGTCAAGCACTTTTCTGCAGCAGAGAGTGACATTTTCTGAACCGGTTTTGGGTTCCACTGGGTTTGCACAGCAAATTTGGGGTTCCTAGCACCAAGTGGCCCCGAGATACGGGTTCTCAAAATGTCATTCTCTGCTGCAGAAAAGTGCTTGACTCGAGTATAAGCCGAGGGGGGCATTTTCAGCACACAAAAAATGTGCTGAAAAACTCGGCTTATACTCGAGTATATATGGTATTTTGTTTCTAATATAAAATTATTAAACAGGAAGCGTGGTCATTATCTCTATTTCCACACTGTCATCTTCTTACAGAAAAATGCCAACATTTTTTACATTGGTTTATCTACTTTAATTACATTCATACTATATTATGCATCTTTGTTACATTTTTTTTTTTTTTACACCCTAGAATCCTATCTGCTGTACAGCCACAGCCTGGCACTGAGTGATTCTACTAAGTTTTCTATTTTCCTTTTTTTCCTTTAATCTTGGTTTGTATATTATTTAACGTGAAAAAATTGTTACCATTCTAAGGACATAACCCGACATTAAATTCAGTTTGAAATTCAGTTTGCCACTTCATTAGGATCCTAATCTTAGTAACGTCATGTAGTGTTTCTACCAGCACGTGGGCACACTTTCTAGGCCATCTACCAAGCCATTAATAAAAAAGATTGAAAAGGACAGGACCTAACCACAATCCCTGTAGTATACTACTACCAATTTTAGACCAACCTGAATATGTTCTGTTTATACCTGCTTGTCTACCTGCGTTCCTCAACCAGCTCTCAACTCATCTACATACCCCTTTTTCCAAAACCTAGTATCAGACATCTTAATCTATGTATGAGTTTTATTCTCATGTCCTTATACACATGTGGACAGGAGTCTAGGTAAAATGGAATAATGTAGCTTTTGGCTCTCTTGTAGGAAAATCCCACAATTTAGATAATAAGGACATTTTATTGTAGTAAGGTATTTGTTGATTGGTAACCACTGTAGCTATTTTTTGCTTTTCCTTATTTTAGTTTTGAATAGAGTGGAGAGGGATTAGAACCTTCCAGATTTTCAAACGACTACAGCAAATAACTATGGCAGCTAAAAAAAAACATGCAAAGGCTTGGAAGCCACCTGCTATAAGAGTGGTAAGGACCAGAAATAGGATTATCCAGGCTATGGTCCACGCTAAAGTTGAGGTTGTCCTTTTGGAAAAATTCCAGAAAAACAAAACACTATGGCGACCTAGGGTAACCCCCTTACCCCTACATTTTGACAAACCTCTGCTACTTCCCTAAAAGTATTTATCCAAACACCACTGCGCACCAATACCCGGGAACATCACTCCCCTTCAGCCCTCATTCTCCCTTATTTATCCACTTGCTGGCAATCTGGGGGTTTTGGTAGATCATAAGCTCAATAATAACATGCAATGCCAAGCTGCGGTTTCCAAAGCGAGCAAAGTCCTTTCTTGTATTAGGAGAGGTATGGACTCCAGAGAGAGCGATATCATTTTGCCCCCCTGTTCAAATCATTAGTAAGACCTCATCTGGAATATGCAGTTCAGTTTTGGGCACCAGTTCTCAAAAAGGATATCGGGGAACTGGAGAAAGTGCAGAGAAGGGCAACCAAACTGATAAGAGGCATGGAGGAGCTCAGCTATGAGGAGAGATTAGAGGAACTGAATTTATTCCCTCTTGAGAAGAGGAGATTAAGGGGGGATATGATCAACATGTTCAAATATATAAGGGGTCCTTGGTCTTGGTGTTGAGTTATTCACTTTACAGTCAACACAGAGGACAAGGGGAGTACTCTTTACGTCTGGAGGAAAAGAAATTTCATCTCCAAATACGGAAAGGTTTCTTCACAGTAAGAGCTGTGAAAATGTGGAATAGACTCCCTCCAGAGGTGGTTCTGGCCAGCTCAGTAGATTGCTTTAAGAAAGGCCTGGATACTTTCCTAAATGTACATAATATAACTGGATACTAATATTTATAGGTAAAGTTGATCCGGTGAAAATCCGATTGCCTCTCAGGGGATCAGGAAGGATTTTTTCCCCCTGCTGTAGCAAATTGGAGCATGCTCTGCAGGGGTTGTTTTTGCCTTCCTCTGGATCAACTGTGGGTATAGAATTGGGTATATTGGATTGTACAATGTTTTTTTTTTTTTTTTTTTTAAGGGTTGAACTGGATGAACTTGTGTCTTTTCTCGACCTGACTAACTATGTAACTATCAATTGTTTCTGTTCATATTTTTCACTTCACTTACGCCTGAGTTTATATATATATATATATATATATATATATATATATATATATATATATATATATATATATATATTGCAGTGACACTGGCATGATACTGTTGCTATGTAGACCTGAAGTCTTGCTGTTACAACTTTTTATATAATTGCTATCATGAAGACATTGTTACTAATGAGTCTAATACCACTCAATTGTATGCTTGTACTGTTTTTCTGGGATGCATACTTTGGTTTATTGCTTTTAAAACTAATATACCAATAAAAACTCTTGAACAAGAACACCTTCCAGGTTCCTATTGCTGTCTCTGCCCCATTATGGAGATTCACCCTCTCTTTTTGTCCTGTCTGCCATCACCACTGAGAGTGAAAGTTGAAGAAAAACACATTTTTGGTTGTCACCAGAACTGGAACAGAGGGGGAATCCTCAGTGAGGAACTTGATTTAGGTGATCCTTGTGACAACCATGGGTTATCTCATTTTAACTACTGTATGGGACTGGAAGTGAAGGGAACTCCTCCCTTATAACCCTTCTTTACGTTATCCAAAATGAAGGAAAAATGTTTTGACTTCAGTTCTGCTTTAGAGTATATCAATAGAGGGGTAGGCGTAGGTGCCTCTATTCATTTTCCATTTTCTTAGTCAGCCCTCAGGGTGCCTTGTATCATGGGTCAACCTGGTATGCAAATATCAATGAGGTTTCCTAGTCAATAGGGGGGATCTATTACTTTACACATCCAGAGTCTTGCTGCTGGGTGGTAAGGCCATCAGTGATGGTCTAATGGTATATTTTAAGAGGCAATTGGGGGGAGGGGTTGCCTGAAGGTTGTGCCACTAATGGATGAAATAATTTTCCCAAATATAAGTTCTTTTAGGCTGCATTCACACCTGAGCGTAGTGTTTTCAGGCAGAAAAATAGCGTGAATTGCGGCTTTTTTTTGCAGTGTTTTTTACCGCGATTCATGGCGTTTTTTTACCGCGTTTTGCCGCGATTTTGTATAGAGTAAAAGGTCACCAATGTAAAAAGAAGAAAAATGCCCAAATCTGCCCGATTCGAGCGACAAAAAAGGGTCCGGAACTTGTTTGAGCTTCAGGCGTAGGGCTTCAGGCATTTGGGAGTGGAGATGTGAACCATCTCCATAGAGAATAATGTATTTTTTCCCCTCCAGCGTTTTGTAGCTTCAGGCTTCAGGCGACAAAACGCTCAGGTGTGAATGCAGCCTTAAAGTTATCAGTGCAGATTATTAAACCCCTGCACAGGAAGGACATTCGCTCGTTTGCCTGAAACCCAGTAAGACATTGTTTTTTCTTTTATATAATACTTCTATAATAATAATATCAAAATACCTAAAACTACACTATGTGAGCATTATTTGGGCTCTAGTGTGTGATATTTATTTTGCACAGTGCCAGTCTCCCATGAAGTTTACCCTGCTGACTACAACCCTGGATAGGATGTCACCAGGCTCCGGGATATTGATACAACAAGGCTCATAGTGATTTGATATCTGGTGAGTGCATAGAATGGCGAAGGGATACCACAGTTAAGGAGCATTGTGTAATACTCTGGATCTCCGAGTTTATGATCATATGCTGGTTTATATTTTATCCCTGGTGAGTGTTCTGGCACACCACACTGTCACGATTGATCTTTGGAACATATTAAGGACTTTCTGCCTAATAGGACTGATTGCACATGGGACTATAATTATTTATTCAATACATGTACATTCACTAAATACTATGTATCGCTGCACTTCTTTTGTTATTTCATTGTATACTGAAGGTTGTATATCCACCTTTACAGGTGCTAGCTGCTTATTGAATATTTTATCAGCGCTCACTTTTTCCATTTTTATTAATAATAACAATATGATTTTCCATATTTATAGTAATGTAGACTTCTTCCCTGAAGGGTAAATCACCTAAATGCTTGACACTTGTCGTGGATATTTCGCCACACTCTTGCGCTAATAAGCGCCTTTCAATCTTATGATATAATGCACCCTCTGATCGTATGCCTCCCTGGATCCCCAGCTCCCAAAAACAGACATTACCAGCAGCTTCAAGTCATCCTCTCATCATCAGCATCCAAACCTCACCAGCCAAGCATTCCATCTAAGCCCCTGGTTTCCCATTTCCCAGTAAACAGCCATCAACAGCAAGTATTCTTAAGCCCCATACACACGGTCGGACTTTTTCATCAATTTGGTCCGATCGGACAAGGTTGTTGAAAAATCAGACCGTGTGTATGCACCATCGGACAGTGTTCGTCGGTTTGTCCGTCGGACAAAGTCTTATCTCCTGCTGGAAAGATTTCCCGTCAACCCGGTCCGATCACACCAAATCCGAGCGTGTGTACGCTTGTCCGACCGGACAAAGTGCTACGCATGCTCAGATCACATTACAAGACCAAAGCTATTGGCTACTAGCCTCTACGTAGTCCCGTCGTAGGCAACAAACGTCACCACGTTCAGAATGATCGGATTTTCCAACAACTTTGTCCGATCGTGTGTACGCAAAACCAACATCAGACAAAGTATGACGGACATGGTCCGACGGACCTGGTCCACGGATTGTCCGCGCATGTGTATGGGGCTTTACAGCCTCATCTTTGCCTGGTCAGCCAGCCATCCTCCTGGCCCACTCCCCAGCATGGCCTTTTTATTATCACAAAAGCTTTCACAAACAGGAAGTGTCTGCCTCCAACAGCCAGACACGCCCACAATACAAAATGACATCACAGGAAGTTACATACAGTAAAAGGGTAGGGCACTCACAAAAGGAATTGCACATGATTAAATCAGACACAGGGAGACAGATGACAATCTATAAAAACATACATCCTAGAATAAAATGTCCACATACATTTTATACAATATAATTTCCACAACACACTGGACAAACAATCCCGCCTACTGTCAATAATTGAAACAGAATCCCTATTGGTTTTCTTACATGTCAAATGAGTAAGTAGGGAGGTCAGAAGTATTTTCAATAGCTACAAGAGTATCACTAATGCCGCGTACACACGATCGGAAAAGACCAATGAGAGCTTTTGGTAGCAAATGCATGCATGTGTATGCTCCATCGGACTTTTGCTGGGGGAATTTCCGCCAGCAAAAGCTTGAGAGCGGGTTCTCTATTTTTCGGTCGGAAAAAGTTCCGATCGTAAAATCCGATCATCTGTAGCAATTCCGACGCGCAAAATTCCTACGCAAGCTCAGAAACAATTTGACGCATGCTCAGAAGCATTGAACTTAATTTTCTCAGCTCGTCGTAGTGTTGTACGTCACCGCGTTCTTGACCAGGGATGAGCTTCGCGTTCGAGTTGAACTCATGTTCGACTCGAACATTGCCTATTCGCCTGTTCACCGAACAGCGAACAATTTGGGGTGTTTGCGGCAAATTCGAAAAGCCGCGAGCACCCTGTAAAAGTCTATGGGAGAAATCTAAAGTGCTCATTTTAAAAGCCTATATGCAAGTTATTGTCATAAAAAGTGTTTGGGGACCCGGGTCCTGCCCCATGGGACATGTATCAATTCAAAAAAAAGTTTTAAAAACTCCAGTTTTTTCAGGAGCAGTGATTTTAATAATGCTTAAAGTGAAACAATAAAAGTGTAATATTCCTTTAAATTTCGTACCTGGGGGTGTCTATAGTATACCTGTAAAGGGGCGCATGTTTCCTGTGCTTAGAACTGTCCCTGCACAAAGTGTAATTTTTGCAGGAAAAAAAGGTAATTAAAATCCCTCGCGGCTATAATGAATTGTCGGCTCCCCATAATACAGAGAAAAATCATTGAAAGTCATTGATAAAAAAAAAAAAAAAGCGTGGGGGTCCCCCCAAATTCAATTACCAGGCCCTTCAGGTCTGGTATGGATACTAAGGGGAACCCCGGGTCAAATTTGAAAAAAAAAATGACGTGGGGTTCCCCCTAAATATCCATACCAGACCCTTCAGACTGTTCTCTGTGTTACGGGAGTCGGCAATTCATTATAGCCGCAAGTGATTTTAAATACGGTAGCTTTTTTTCCTGCAAATATGACACTTTGTGCAGGGACAGTTCTAACCCCGGAAACATGCGCCCCTTCACAGGCATACTATACACACCCCCCATGTACAAAATTTAAAGGAATATTACACTTTTATTGTTTCACTTTAAGCATTATTAAAATCACTGCTCCTGAAAAAACTTCAGTTTTTTTAATTTTTTTTTTGCATTGATACATGTCCCCTGGGGCAGGACCCAGGTCCCCAAACACTTTGTATGACAATAACTTGCATATTAGCCTTTAAAATTAGCACTTTTGATTTTGAACGTTCGAGTCCCATAGACTTCTAATAGGGTTCTAAAGTTCACACGAACTTTAGGTCTGTTCGCAGGTTCTGGTGCGAACCGAACAGGGGGGTGTTCGGCTCATCCCTGTTCTTGACGGTCAAAAGTTCAGCAAACTTTTGTGTGACCGTGTATATGCAAGCCAAGTTTGAGCAGAATTCCAAGATTTTTCTGGCGGAAAATCCGCTCGTGTGTACACGGCCTAATGCCCCGTACACACGGTTGGATTTCCCGACGGAAAATGTCCTATCGGACCATGTTGTTGGAAATTCCGACCGTGTGTGGGCTCCATCAGACTTTTTCCGTCTGAATTTCCGACGGAAAAAGTTTGAGATCCTGCTCTCAAATTTTCCGACAACAAAGTCCTATCGGACTTTTTCCGATCGTGTGTAGCGAATTCCAAATGACAAAGTGCCACGCATGCTCAGATCACATTACAAGACCAAAGCTATTGGCTACTAGCCTCTACGTAGTCCCGTCGTACGCAACGAACGTCACCACGTTTAGGATGATCGGATTTTCCGACAACTTTGTTGGTGTATGCAATACCAGTGCCGGACAAAATCCGTCGGACAAAATCCGACGAATTTTGTGGTCGGAATTTCTGACCGTGTGTACGGGGCATAAGAGGATCCTTTTCCCATATACCTTTTGTGGAGGAAGGATATGGGGGTTTATCAGTTTGGTCTGCCCTGTGTATTGGTCAGTATTTGCAAATATTCAGTTAAATGCGTATCTGCCACGCAATCCAATTTTGGTTTCAGTGAAGAAATCTATTCATCTCTGCCTATAATTTAATTGTATATTTTGTCAATAGTCATTTTTATAATGGTAATATAATAAAATAAAAACCTTAACAACAATGGTAGGGGACAACAAAACATTTCAGATAATAAGACAGTAACTCAGAATGACAGCTCAATAAACAAATGTCTTGTGGTTGCCAGCCCTTCATTACAAACATCTGTTCAAAATGTTGCCAAGAATGTTTCAAACACAAATATTATAAGTCACGCATCATCTAAGAGGTCACCTCCTGGGGCCTGGTGAAAATTAAGCTTGACTGTTCTTTAAAAACTGATGCTAGGTCAGTAGCCAACTGCATAGTATGCAGAATTGAAGAATCAACCAGATTAGGACCTGGACCTTGAACTTCATTGCAAGTAACATCGACATTCTTGTTTCTGGCAACTGCTGAAAAGTTACCCTTTATGTCTTAAGCCCCATACACACGGTCGGATTTTTGCATGGATTCTGTCCGATCGGACAATGTTGTTGAAAAATCAGACCGTGTGTATGCACCATCGGACAGTGTACGTCGGATTGTCCGACGGACAAAGTCCTATCTCCTGCTGGATAGATTTGCCGACAACACGGTCCGATCACACCAAATCCGATCGTGTGTACGGTTGTCCGACCGGACAAAGTGCTACACATGCTCAGATCACATTACAAGACCAAAGCTATTGGCTACTAGCCTCTACGTAGTCCCGTCGTAGGCAACAAACGTCACCACGTTCAGAATGATCGGATTTTCCGACAACTTTGTCCGACCGTGTGTACGCAAAACCAACATCAGACAAAGTATGACGGACATGGTCCGACGGACCTGGTCCTCGGATAATCCGCGCGTGTGTATGGGGCTTTAGGGTGGTGGTTATAAATCCTGGGCATTGCTTCCAGTGCTTCTCCCCACCATGGTCACAAACTTTGCACATAAACTGCCAATTCCAATGTCAGTTTTTAGGGGCACCGGTGATGTGGAAGGGGATGGTGCACATCAGCTGTCATTTTGATAAGGGGGTTGTTTTTACTGCAATGCCTTTTTTTTTGTTAAACGTTTTTATTAGGGTTAATTAATAGAACTTACAGACAGTAGACATTGTCAACCATAAGGTAACATAGGTCAAGAACAATCAGAATTGCAAGTACAATCAGACTAGGGAGTACATTTACACTGAGGATGCAGAAAACAGGGATAAGTGTACCAGTACATAAATGCGTGGGAGCCTTATGTTGGGTACAGGGCGTTCGACACTACTCTGACCTCCCCGGACACCCCATTGGCAACTGACTGTGTCATGGGGGGGGGACAGTATCGTCGGCCCTGCACCCACATATACCCATGATTGATAAAGCAATATATTTTGCAGTGCACCATTGGGGTTGCAATGCCTGTTTTAAAGACCAATGTACCAAAGCAGAAAGTAGCTATTTGTTCTTGCAGGTTAAATATTGTAACCAGATCTGAGTATTTTGGTGCACTGCACACACCTAAAATGAACACCAGGTACATTAGAAGTGAGCACACAAAGCACACAAAAAAAGAAGGACACAAAAAAGTTTACACATAATCCTCCTCCAAAGAGAATAAAGCCCTAGCCCTGATCACTCAGGGAGAGGGTGCATGACTCCTGAGGGGGACTGGGGTGCCCATGGCCCACCCATCCGACACTAGACAGACTACATTCATCACCGGACCTGCTGAGGCAAGTTCCACCCATAACTAACTAAATGGGTGGAGCTTGCCTCAGCAGGTCCGCTGATGAATGGAGTCTGTCTGGTGTCGGATGGGTGGGCCATGGACACCCCAGTCCTGCTCAGGAGTCATGCACCCTCTCCTTGAGTGAGCAGGGCTAGTTTTTCTTTTTTTCTCTTTGGAGGAGGACCATGTGTAAACTTTTTTGTGTCCTTCTTTTTTGTGTGCTCACTTTTAATGTACCCGGGTTAGGTTCCCCGAAGGGAGACCCCATAGGGGGGTAGAACCTGACCATAAGGCCACCTGTCCTCCCCCAAGACTTTCAGGACAAGTCCAAGAACCTACACCCTACTAATCATAATTGAGTAAAGTACATACTTAACATGCTGGGCAAAAAGTGCAAAATAAATAAGTGCTTTGGGGTGCCAAAGTGCTAGACAATAGCTGGCCTTCTGGTCAGTAAAAAATGTCATCCGATCTCAGCCAAAAGGTGCAGCCCAGGAGGATGGTATGAAAAAAAGCCACATTAAAAACACAGTGAGTTAGCCCAAAGTGAATCACTCTGGCACCTGTGGACTGCCACTCCTGGGGTTCAAGCACCACAGGATTTTCTTAGCCCAGCCCCTGCCCAGACAAATGCAGCCCCATTCCTACAAGAGAAAGATTAGTGTTTAGGGAGAGTCTTGTTTTCAACCGGGGACAAGCCTGGTAAAATAGGCCAGAAACTACTTGTGAGGAAAATTATCTCTTCTACCCTACTCAACTTATTACACCAGGAAAAACTAACTGCCCCCCCCCCCCCCTCTACAATACTTGGCTAAGGGCGTCAGGGTTCTGTTCTTAATAAGAACAGACACTATATTTTATCTTAGTCAAAGGGCTGAGAAGTAACAAAAATAACTCAAAATAAGTATGGGTTAGCTCATCTGTCCAATGAGTATGGCCGGAGCTGTGTCTAGTGATCATCTTGCTGTATAAAAATAACAAGATAAATGGATATACATGTCCGTTTATTTATCTTGTGAATACCTGTCTATATGACTTTTTAATTAATAAAACATGGTTCTTAAAGACAAGGTGCTTTGTCCTTTGTTGTGTTCATGCACAGCAACAGAGCTCTGTGCAGTCTTTGACTGCCTATCCTCAGTGACGTTTTTGAAACCAGGTGGTGCAGTGCGGTTGAGTGTATTGCCAACACAAGAGATACTTTATTTAGAAATCATCTTGCTTTGGGCAAATAGAACAGATGGTGTTCGTTGTTCAAGATGACACCCCTTTGTCATTAACCAAGTTACATGGCAGCTTATTTATGGTGAAAATTAAAATTCTCTATGGAAGTACATATGGATCAACACAGATAGTCAGGTGGCAAAAATGACTATCCTCAGTTTATAATATAGAAGAAAAGTTGAAGGTCTTAGAAGTTCAGGCAAAAAACTAACTAACTCTTAATCTACTTGCAGCCACATTCTAAAACGAATCTATCTAGCCCTGTAAAGCAAACATTGCTATACATACCTGTTCTGCAGCCACTCTTTAACCACTTCAGCCCTGGAAGATTTTACCCCCTTCCCGGCAAGAGCATTTTTTTCGATTCGGCACTGCGTCTCTTTAGCTGACAATTGAGCGGTCGTGCGACATTGTACCTAAACAAAATTGACCTCCTTTTTTTTTCCCACAAATAGAGCTTTCTTTTGGTGGTATTTGATCACCTCTGCGGTTTTAATTTTTTGCGCTATAAACAAAAAAATAGGGACAATTTAAAAAAAAAATGCAATATTGTTTACTTTTTGCTATAATAAATATCCCCCAAAATATATAAAAAAATAATAATTTTCCTCAGTTTAGGCTGATATGTATTTTTCTACATATTTTTGGTAAAAAAAAATTGTAATAGGGTCACTTAGGGTGGCCCTACCTACGAAGCCTTGTTCCATTCCTTGTATTGTCTGGTTTGCACACCATATGTGTATGTATGGAGATTTTTGCCTTATTGCTTACTGCTCCTCTTATGGGCTATATTCACCCTTTTCAACTGTTATATTTTTTCTTGAATAAACATTTTAAAACTCAAAAAAAAAAAAAAAAACAAGCGTATATTAATTGGTTTGCGCAAAAGTTATAGCGTCTACAAAATAGGGGATAGTTTTATTGCATTTTTATTATTATTTTTTTTGTTATTAGTAATGGCGACGATCTGCGATTTTTATCATGACTGCGACATTATGGCGGATACATCAAACACTTTTGACAATATTTTGGGACTATTGTCAATTATACAGCGATCATTGCTATAAAAATGCACTGATTACTGTGTAAATGACACTGGCAGGAAAGGGGTTAAACACTAGGGGGCGATCAAGGGGTGAAGTGTGTCCTAGGGAGTGATTTTAACTGTGGGGAGGATGGGCTACCTAGGACATGACAGCGATCACTGCTCCCGATGACAGGGAGCAGTAGATCTCTGTCTCGTCATTAGGCAGAATGTTTACATAGGCATCTCCCTGTTCTACCTCTCCACACAGCAATCACGGGGAACCGTGGGCACGCTCCCGCGGCATGCGTCGCACGCGTGCCCGATAGGCGGCAAATTTAAATGGACGTCCTTGTACGCCCATTTGCCTGCCTGTGCCATTCTGCTGACGTATATCTGTGTGTGGCGGTTGGCAAGCGGAAAATGATAGCTTGTAGAAACAGAGTAGCTCACAAGTTAGGACAGCATGAAGCAACGTGCAATAAAAACACCCATTGCATTCCCTTAGTTAACCCAGGACATCAAGCAAAATAGACAGTAACTTATGATTTTAACTTTATTCTGTAAATAAGGGCAAGATTCCTCTTTACCTGATGAGAAAAACTTCAGTGCAGTGAGATCTAGCTAAACTGGATACAGTGGATATATATATATATATATAGCAGTCTGACTGTGTATATATATTTGAAATACACTGCAGCTAACTGAATCAACTGCCTGCCTGAAGTAAATTAGAAACAGTACAGCATGAATGGTCTGCAGTGAGATCTAGCTAACTGAATAAACTCTCTCTCTCTCTCTATCTATCTCTCTATAACGCCAGCAACACACTACACAGGGCCGATGTGCAGGCGGCCTTATATAGTGTGGGGCTAGAGCTGACTTTTGCTGTTAAATTAATTTTTTTATATTCGTTCATTATATCTGAAGAAAGTTCAGCATAATTCCTAGGAGATACTTTGAAGAAAAAGAATAGTGCACGTGTAGAGATGGTAGGACACAAGGCACAGTAAAATCTGGAACATTTTTATGCTGTCAGTTTGATGCTTTATTGCCACCTGTGTTCCTGTTAGGAAGATGTATTCTCGCTCCAATTGTCCTGATCACCAATGTCACCTGATTTATTTTTTGTTTACCAACGTTTTTATTGAGTGAAATGAAAGCAAAAAATTAAAACATAGTATAACACGCACTTTTTCCCCCTTAAAATCGGGGGAAAGTCGTGGGTGCGTGTTATACGCCAAAACCCCCCCAAAAAAGTGACAAAAATGGCAAGCGCTGCCGAAAAATAGCGAGCGCCGCCGAAAAAGACCGAATCGCCGCCGAAAAAAAACGAAGCGCCGCCGGAAAAGACCGAGCCAACTGTTAAGCCCCATACACACGGTCGGATTTTCCGATGGATTCTGTCCTATTGGACAATGTTGTCGGAAATTCCGACCGTGTGTAGGCACCATCGAACAGTTTCCATCGGATTGTCCGACGGACAAAGTTCTATCTCCTGCTCTATAAATATTCCAACAACAAAGTCCGATCATACCAATTCCGATCGTGTGTAGCGTAGTCCGACGGACAAAGTGCTACGCATGCTCAGATCACATTACAAGACCAAAGCTATTGGCTACTAGCCTCTACGTAGTCCCGTCGTAGGCAACAAACGTCACCACGTTCAGAATGATCGGATTTTCCGACAACTTTGTCCGACCGTGTGTATGCAACACCAGTGTCGGACTAAATCCGTCGGACAATGGGGCTTTAGGCTCCGCTCGTAGTCCCGCCTCCCTCGCTCGCTCCGGAAACAGCAGGGAGGCTGGACCCCGAGCGGAGCCGAACAGTCGGCTCTGTCTTTTCCGGCGGCGCTTCTGTCTTTTTCGGCGGCGCTTCAGTCTTTTTCGGCAGCGCACGCGACAGACCGTCTCGGCGGCGGGAAATTTAAACGCGGACAAGGCTGCAAATGACGCTGGCAAGCTACAATGACACTGGGCAAGCTGCAATGACACTGGGCAAGGCTGCAAATGACGCTGGGCAAGGCTGCATATGACGCTGGGCAAGATGCTTAAATGTAAGTTTAAAACTTTTTTTCCTTAAAATGCCCTCCTAAACTTGGGGTGCGTGTTATACGCCGATAAATACGGTATACAGATATTGTATAAGTCATGACATAATCTCACATACATAATGCTTATGTGTCAAAAACACCTATAAAAGGTATTGTTCATCATCCCTTTCAGGTTTAAGTGAAATACATCAATCCAACAAACTTTTCAACAAATTAGCCTTCGTAGAAGACTTTAGTACACAAAACAATAAAGTATGAAAAACAAGCATGCAAAATACTCAAAATTAAAATAAAGAAATGATAACAAGGATATCAAGTATTGCTATGTAATATTTAAGAACGGTTGTCATCTAAGTATCTAAACCCCTACAATGCGCACATGTATGTAGATATGCGTTCCAACTAGGCGACTTTGCTCCTCACCTATGCCTGCCCTTCCTCTGGGGTGCAGTGGGGTGGAGGGTCTCTTCTGCCACCATTTTACAGCCGTGGCACCTTTTCTCTGGGGAGATTTTGTTATATATGTGTTTTTTCTGATGTACTCATTTAAATGTCCTATATGATGTAACTTTCTGTGTATAATATAAATGTGATTTTCTACATATATTCCATCAGCGTTTAATTGCTCCTGAAGAAGCCTTTTTTCGACGCGGAACATGTCGAGCTAATGATTGAATTATCTATGGACCCACACTTCTGACCCAACATCTCTACAACACTTGGTCCTCTACTTGGAGACTATACTCCTAAAAAATCCATCCTGACTGTTATTTAGGAACTTGGTTTTGTATTTTGTATTTTGTTATTAGTACTACTATATGTTGTCAGATGTGTTATGTAAGGGTCCTTTCACACGAGGCGGATCAGTGCTGATCCGCCCCGTGGATATCCGCTTGCTCAGCGGGGATCGCCGGAGCGATCTCCGCTGAGCAGGAAGATGACAGGTCCGTCTCTGCACACAGCGCAGGGACGGACCCGTAAGAGCGCCGCTCTCCCCTATGGGAGATCGGGTGACGACGGACCGTAGAGTCCGTCGTCATCCGATCCGCTCTGCAGACGGATGAAAAAATAGGGTTTTCCTCCGTCTGCAGAAACGGAGCATAGCGGACACGGACTTGAGCGGGTGTCAGCGGGGTCCGTCCGTGTGAAAGAGCCTTAGGGTCCATCAATACCAACTCTATTGACTTTTAACATGTAATTGTTTTTTTGTTTATATTTGATTAAATACATTTAACTACTTTTAGATCAGCTATCTATGTGCCTTTTAAAAGTCCAATTAATTAGTCTCCTCTTTCTCTATAAACCCCTTCAAAACTGTAAGGGCTCTTTCACACTGATGGACCGTATGTCCGTTTTTCATCTTTCCGTTTTAGGATGAAAAACGGACATACATGTATCCCTATGGGATAGCGGGTGTCAACGGATGAGCATCCGCTGACACTCGCTCTCGTCCGTGCCCGCTATGCTCCGTTTCTGCAGACGGAGGAAAATCCAATTTTTTCATCTGTCTGCAGAGCGGATCGGATGACGACGGACCCCCTACTTGAGCAACCTCTGAAACATGTTTCTGGGACTGTGGGGTAAAATCTATGTAGTTTAGAAGGTGTGTAGTACCATCTAGTATGACGTTTTATGACCGTTCTTTAATGGACATAGATTTTGTGCATTTATGCATATTAGCGATCATATCCCACCAATCCTCAGGATAGAACTCCTGGCACGTCTCCTCCCCCCAGCCGAGCATTGCTGAGGATTTAGCGGGAAGATCTCTCTAGTTAATGTATTTATATATAACAGAGATTGTACCCTTATCCATGGAGGAAGACGCACAAAGTAGAGACCGCACTCGTCGCCTCCATAGAAAAGTGAGAAAAGAATAAGTGTCTAATCTGTAGATATTTTTAGAACTCTGTTCTAGGAAAATCATAGCTCTGCTGGAGGGAAGAAAAGGAGGAAAATGGAAGCTCCCTCGTCAAATAATCTATGGTGATTACATCACTCTCCACCCACCTAGAGAGATCCAGAGGGAAGTCAAAAGCAGGTGGGAACTCTGGATCTCCTAAAAAGGAAGCTAGTTTAGGTTTGGGTGGTAGCAGAGAGATTTTTGTATTATATAAAGACCACAAGTGAAGGGATTGACCAACCACTGCGTTAAGCAGGGATATATCTTTTGGGTAAAATGTCCCTTGATTTAAAGTAAAGATGAATCCAAAATTTCACCCAGAACTTGAATAGAGAAGAAATCTTCCAAAAGGCACACTTGTTCCCAAGACATTTGAAATATATCCTTTCACTTCCTGGTGAGTCTAAATGACAGTAAGGACCCACATAACATGCGTTACAATGCTTACGTATGGGCCAAGTTTGGCCCTATTTCTCCTTTAATGCATCACAAAACAAAAAAAGAAACTGACAGCAGTTTAACCCTTCCCCTCCAAAAAACATTTTGGATTCAGATATACTTAAGGGAAAGTCCAGCATGTTAAGGCTTAAAGATAAAAAAAAAATTTGCAAGGGTATTAAATGTTCCCGGTTCTATCCAAAATATTAAAAAAGGAGTGCTAGACTTTAAAGTGATTGTAAAGACAAGTTTTTTTCCTATAAAAATAATGAACATGTTATACTTACCTGCTCTGTTGCACAGAGCAGCCCTGATCCTCCTCTTCTTGGGTCCCTCTTCTGTTCTCCTGCCCCCCCCCCCCTCCTGTTCAGTAAGGATGAGCCGAACAACCCCCGGTTCGGTTCGCAGCAGAACATACGAACACGGTTAAAGTCTATGGGACACGAACATGAAAAATCAAAAGTGCTAATTTTAAAGGCTTATATGCCAGTTATTGTCATAAAAAGTATTTGGGGACCTGGGTCATGCCCCAGGGGACATGTATCAATGCGCTTTTTTTTTTCTTTTTAAACAGACGTTTTTTCGGGAGCAGTGATTTTTTTTAATGCTTAAAGTGAAACAATAAAAATTAAATATTACTTTAAATATCATGCCTGGGGGGTGTCTATAGTATGCCTGTAAAGTGGCGCATTTTTCCCGTGTTTAGTACAGTACCACAGCAAAATTAAATTTCTAAAGGAAAAATTGTCATTTAAAACTGATTGCGGCTGTAATGAATTGTTTGGGTCTGGTAAGAATATTAAGGGAGACCCCGCGCCAAATAAAAAAAAATGGCGTAGGGGTCCCACCAAAATCCATGCCAGACCCTTATCCGAGCACGCAACCTGGCAAGCCGCAGGAAAAGGGGGGGACGAGAAAGCTCCCCCCTAAACCATACCAGGCCACATGCCCTCAACATGGGGAGGGTGCTTTTGGGTCTGACCCCAAAGCACCTCTATGTGATCCCACCCCCCTATGTGAATTTTTGACACTTTTTTTGTGAAATGGTAGGGGTACAATGTACCCCGTTACTTATTCACATAGGGGGGTGGGATCTGGGGTACTCCTTGTTAAAGGGGGCTTCCAAATTCTGATAAGCCCCCCACCCGCATACCCCCACAACCACCATGCATGGGTTGGTGGGATGAGGCCCTTGTCCTCATCAGCATGGGGACAAGGTGCTTTGGCTGTGCTCTCAACCAAACAGTCAAACCATCCAATGGCTGGTGTCATAACGGATCACATGTGCAGCACTGTGGCAGTTGAAGATTAAACAGAGGCAAAGATGGCAGCTTCCTTGGCTGAAAACGATAGGGGTGTTTACTTCCACTTTAAAGGACTATTACACTTTTATTGTTTCAATTTAATCATTATTAAAATCACTGCTCCCGAAAAAACGTCCGTTTTTAAAAGTTTTTTTTGCATTGATACATGTCCCCTGGGGCAGGACCCGGGTCCCCAAAAACTTTTTATGACTAACTTTTTAAAAATAAATGACTTCAATCACTGTTCTCTGTATTAAAAGCACTCACGGCTATATGAATATCAAAGACATTTTAAAAAGCAACATTAAATCCCCGAACACCGGACCCGAACCCGAACATACAGTCAATTGTTCGGGTTCGGGTCCTGGACCCGAACACCCTAAAGTCCGGTACGGACCCGAACTTTACAGTTCGGGTTCGCTCAACCCTACTCAGGAAGCCCAGGGGCTGCATACAGTTGCCCATAAACATGAATTACTGTGCATCGGTATAGGCCAGTACTGTAAACTTGTTTATAGAGCATGGATGTATTCTCCTTACTACTGACAGGACAGTGAGGAAAGGAGACACAGGAGAATGCTATGCAACTCCACTGTCATAAAACAGTCACGAGAAAGGGCACTCCGGAGAAAAGGAATTTGGACCCTCATATCCCTCTCCTTATCTACGCCCTTGATATTCATTACCTACACCCATAGCCCTGTCTATATTTGAAATACCCCTGATGGCAGCCATAGTTGGAGACCCAAGCTCTGGTATGCTTTATAGAAAATGCAGATCTATACATGACACAATACTTCTCAAGGTCATTGTGCTGCTTTCATTTCTTCCTTTTACTTGCATAGATGTATCCCCCCCCCCTGCTGAAAGGACAGTGTGGCAAGGAGACACAGAAGAATGCTTAAGCTATGTGCAAAATGATGTAAGAAATATATCGCGCTGACACCCGAATAGACAGCAGCCAGCACAGCAATAGACAAAAATGCAAAACTAGGGATTATAACAATTGTGCAACGCTAGTAAAAAAAAAATGTCTGAAAGGCTACAGAAATCAATGACTATTAGTGCTCATAAATCTATCAGGGATATGCAATTGATCATATATATCAGGGATATGCAATTAGCGGACCTCCAGCTGTTGCAAAACTACAAGTCCCATCATGCCTCTGCCTCTGGGTGTCATGTTTGTGGCTATCAGAGTCTTGCTATGCCTCATGGGAGTTGTAGTTCTGCAACAGCTGGAGGTCCGCTAATTGCATATCCCTGATATGTTAATAATGTCCATGAAAAGAGTCCATATAGTGCAAAAACTGAAAAGTTATGATCATATATGATAAAACTGGATCTAATAGGAAAGTTAAATTCCTTTAAGACGTGAATAGATGTGAAAGACAGCCACCACCGATTGCAGGAAAGCTTACCGGAACAAATGGACCCAAATGGGCATATGCCCAATGAGTCGCCAAAGTTTGTGGTGTAAACACCAGAGTATGGATCATCCACACGTATGGTTTAAGCCAAGATGAGAGATGCTTCCATATACTGAAAAGGGCTCAGACCGGGCTCAGTTTAGAAAGACCGGTGTCCACAAGTCTCGGTGGGATGTGTCTATAACCTTGTAACATGCAGTATAACCGTGAAGGAAACAGAAAACTCCACATAGTGTAAACCCTTAGGTATACTAAGTTTAATGTAAAAAAAATTGGGAACACTCACATTTGGGAAGAGTAAAACAAGCGCTTGTAATCATGAATAAAAGCAACAAAATGACATCAGCAAAGCTTGTCCCAGCAAGATTTTAGTGATTTTAGTGTCCTAAAGAGGCCGCTGGACAGGACACTGGGGCAGAGGTTTAGACCCCCATATCACCCTCCTTATCTACACACTTGATGTTCATTATCTAGCGCTGGCTCCTGATGAGCAGGCGCTATCATTTTAAAAAAATTAAGTTGCCTGAAGCCACAGTTGGGCTTCAGGCTAATTTCTCTAAATTACTGGTTTCTGCGCCAGTCCAGCTGGGTTGCACTGGGTTCTCCTTGACCGTAGGTGTCGCTGTCACCGCCGGCAAGAGTAGAAATGCAGTCTAGCTGTATGCATTGAATACCATTTATCTCTCGGAACCAGCCCAGTGGGAGTGTTTTCCTGCTGTGCATTCTGGGGGGGGGGGGGGGTATTTAAGGTACTGATGCCATGTTGGCGGGGGATTTATTTTCTATCTTTTTGGTTCTGGTGGTCCTCCTGACCCAGCCCCATGGCCCTCCTGGCCTGGGGTGTGCAGCCTGTGCATCCTGTGTTTCAGGACCGGCTGGCCCGAGGCTACGCATCTGAGGAAATAGATCCGGAAGCGTTTGGGGGCCTATTGATCTAGGGAAGGTCCGGTGCTGTCTCAAGTGAAGAGAGGCCCAGAAACTGGAGTACCAAGGGGAGGAATTTTTCCAAGGGAGGACCGAGCGCAAGGCTGGTGTCTCTGGAGATTGCCTGGAGACTCAGTTGGAGGACGCAACCCAGATCATCACCCGTACAGTATCGCCGGTTTGGCTGAAAGAGACTGCTACTGTATGGAACTATTCTTCAATCTCTCAGTGGCGCTTAAGTTAATCTCACAAGTCTGTGGCAGAGACTGTGTCAAATACCCCATCGGCTGCTAGGTTCAGTGAGTGGGGCCTATCCGGTAGTGGCTGAATTCAGTGAGTGAATCTATTGTCCTCTGGAATCCAAAGAAGCTCTTAAAAAACCTGCAGTACCAGGTGCCCGAACTCACCCTTAATCCTCTACCCTTTTATTGAGAGACTTTACTTTTAATAAATAACCATCGGAAAAAAACTAAGTATTGGAAAATCACATTCTTTGGGCCACTTTCCACGGGATCCCCAAGACGATGCTACAAGCAGATGAGGTAACGGTAAGCCCAAATAAAACCAGCAGCTCCTTTGGGGGTCAGTGCTACAATTACCTACAGGGCTTTTTTTCATCAGGAACTAGGGGGAACTCAGTTCCACTACCTCTGGCTCAGGTCTTCTGCTCCCTGCTCACCAATATCACTTGGTAACACTGAAGTCCAGCTTCTGCATTTAGAAGTCATAACTTATCTTCCAGTAGCTTCGACCACAGGTCATATCTCCTCCGCAGATCCCACTGATGGACAGGGACAAGGGAGATACAGAACAGGTACCCAGGGTTCAGTGCAGTCATGGGCAGGAGAGGGTGCATGGTAGGCTGCACCCTATGTGGTCTCCATTTTTTCCCTGGTGACTAGTTGTTGATGCTCCTACTGCATGATCTCCCTTGCAAGTGACTGTAGTATAGTATAGTATGCTGGGAGGTACTACAGCCGGATAGGTGTTTCAGCTTAATTATGCAACAAAGGCATATGACAGATGGTGGAGTTTTAAGGAGGGGGGGGGGGGGGTGAGGGCAGTGAAGGGAGGGGGTTGTATGCAGAGGGGAGAGATACTATTTGATGCCATTTGGCATGTATGTGTGTGTGGCGGGCATGGTTGAGTTCCTGCACCTACTCTCTGAGAAAAAAAGCCCTGATTACCTACAACCCTCGGCCATATCTATACTCAAAATACCCCTAATGACAGCCATGTTTAGAAACCCAAGCCCTAGTGTGCTTTACAGAAAATGTAGGGCTGTGGAAATTAAAGATTAATTCCTCGATTAATCGTAAATTTTTTTGATCAATCAAAATTCTTTTGATCGGTACTCACCTCTCCGCCGGCTTCCGGGTCTTCAGGGAGTTCCGTCAGAGATCCGGTGACGTCACAGACATCAACGTCACCAGACTACCCCCCCCCTTCCCCAAGTGCCTCCGTCTGCTAACAAAGGGAAGGGGGGAGGGGGGGAGTCCGGTGACGTTGAAGTTCTATTTGTATGAGGAGGGGCTACGCATGACGTCACCCACTGCTGCCCTATGGAACTAACAGAAATGTCGGCTTTACATGCTGTGTTTTTATCATCTTTATGTGAGTAGTTTGTGTTTGAACACAAAAATGTAATCTTATAGATTATAGATCTTTTCTTTCTACCCATGACCTGGCGTCCTTGCTGAGATCTGAGGAGACGTGAGAGAAGTTTATGGTCCATGTTAACCCTTTTGATACCTTCCTGCATGACCACCTGTTTGCACAGGGGTCCATGCCATGAGGTCAAAGTGATTAGTTAGACCGGAGGTGGAGGGATTGTCACGCTACTGTGGAATAAAAAATGACTTACGTCAGTGCTACAGTTTGAATTTAAAACGTATTTGTGTGAACTGTGATGTTAAGTCATGGATTCTGGAAACTAACTAGTGTCGGGTGATTGTATATAGTGTATACCACATTTACCACTGACTAATGCAGAGTTGCAATGCAAGGAGATCAGCTAAAAGTAGTAGGATCTGTATGTGCGTTATAATTAATCGAAATTAGTCGATTAATCGATTTAAAAAAAATTGATTAACCACATGCTGACCGCGCTATAGTCGAAAGACGGCTACAGCGCGGTCGGCTTGTTCTAAGTGGACGTCCTACGGACGTCCTCCTAGAAACTTGCTTCCGCGTGCCCCCTGGGGCGCGCACTCGGGAACATCCGTGACCGCATCACGGATCACGGTAAACAGCCGCTGATAGCGGCCGTTTACCACGTGATCACTCCGTCAAATGACGGAGCGATCACATGTACACAAACCGGCGTCACGTCATGATGCCGGTTCCTCCCTCCCTCTCTGTACCGATCGGTACAGTGAGAGGGGAGAAGCGGAAAGGGGGAGAGACGGGACCAGCGCTGTGGGCTGGATGTGTAGTGCCCACAGCGCTGGTCAGTGCCTGCAATACTGTGCAATACTCTGCCCCACTGTGCAATACTCTGCAACCACTGTGCAATGCTCTGCAACCACTGTGCAATGCTCTGCCACCACTGTGCAATACTCTACTAATACTGTGCAATACTGCAATACTCTGCCAATACTTGCCAATACTCGCCAATTCTCTGCCAATACTCGCCAATACTCTGCCAATACTCGCCAATACTCTGCAATAATTTTTAATAGAAACAAAGAATTTTTTATTTTATTTTTTACCGAATTTTCAGTATTTTTTGATTTATAGCGCAAAAAATAAATAACCCAGCGGTGATTAAATACCACCAAAAGAAAGCTCTATTTGTGTGAAAAAAAGGACACAAAATTTGGGTACAATGTTGCATGACTGAGTAATTGTCATTCAAAGTGTGAGAGCACCGAAAGCTGAAAATTGGTCTGGTTAGGAAGGGGGTTTAACTGCCCAGTGGTCAAGTGGTTAATTGAACACGAAAATATTAATCAGTAACAGCCCTAAGAAAATGCAGACCTAGACATGACATAACACTCTTAACAGGCATTGTGCTGTTCTGGTTTCCTAATTTTCCATGCTTAGATTCTTTAAAATCTACTCCCGTCAAAGAATTTCATACCACGCATCCATACAAACGAAATTAAATTTTAATGGGATATTTGGAAGCAAGCCTAGTTCAGATATTTATTTTCAATGGCATGTGACATTTAGAACACAGACAGCATTCATGTACTGTTACAGTAAATGATCATAATCCGATATTTGTGACAACACACTCCATGCTGCTTTTGTGCGCAAAATAAAGTGTGACGGCACTCACGGTGTTTAATTGCAGCCGAGGTTTAGTCTTTCTCTCAGCCCCTTTCAATATGTTGCTCAGCATTTATAAATACTATTTACCAATTTGCTGTTTAAATCCAAAACATTCCCCCACCTTTCTGCGAAATTGCTTTTAGTATGAGAGAGCAGCAAAATAAACAACTTTGTAAACCTGATTAGCAATTTGTTCCTTTATGTATTAAAGCAGTGTTTCCGCCCCCCCCAAAAAAATGAAAAGCCGGTAGCTACACATACTGCCGCTGCTGACTTTTAATAATCAGACACTTACCTGTCCTGGAGTCCAGCGATGTCGGCACCGCAGCTGATGTTTCCATCAGCTGTTGGGTGAAGCCGCTGTCATTGCAGGTAAGGGTACTCGGCAGTGTAGCCTTATGGGTCCATGCCCGGGAACCCTACTGCCCATGCACGAGGACCCACTCCTCTCTTCTACTGGCCCGGCGACAGGGAGAGGAGGAGGGAGCCCCACGGTGATGTCACAGGCCCCGCGGACTCCCGGCAGTGGGAACAAGATACCTGTCGAAGATAGGTATCCTTTCCCCCCTCCCCCCGAAAGTGCCAATCGTGGCACCGGAGGGGGAGAGGAGACAAATGAGCAGAAGTTCCACTTTTGGGTGGAACTCCGCTTTAAGAAAGTATTTAGCCAATAGTGTTATGCCGCGTACACGCGATCAGAATTTCGGCCAGCAAAAAGACCGATGAGAGCTTTTCATCGGAAAATGTGTCCGTGTGTAGGCTCCATTGGAATTTTGCTGGCCGAACTCCCGCCAGCAAAAATTTGAGAGCATGTTCTCAATTTTTTCCGACGGAAATTCCGATCGTCTGTAGCAATTCTGACGTGCAAAATTCCTACGCATGTTCGGAAACAATTTGACACATGCTCGGAAGCATTGAACTTAATTTTTTCTCGGCTCGTCGTAGTGTTGTACGTCACCGCGTTCTTGACGGTCAGAATTTGGTGTGACCGTGTGTAGGCAAGACAGTTTGGGCAGAATTCCGTTGGAATTCCGTTGGGAAAACCATCAGTGCTTTTTCCGACGAGAATTCCAATCGTGTTGTAGCCGTCTTTCGACTATAGCGCGGTCAGCATGTGGCATAACAGTTTGTAACACCCCTTCATTACCAGGCCATGTTTCAGTTTTCAGCACTGTGATAATTTGACTGACATTTACTCCTCCATGTAACACCGTATCCAAATGATTTTTATATATTTTCTTTTTAGACAGATAGAGCTTTTATAGTGGTATTTAATAACCACTGGAATTTTATTTTTTTACAAAAAAAAAACAAAAAAGACCACATATAAAATCAATATTTCTGTTTAAAAAAAAAAAAAAGAAGAAAAGTATAAAAGCCCTTGACATTAGACTTTTTTATGGAAAGTAGACACCGCAAGGTCTCATTTTGTCACATTTTTGTGGGAAATTAAGAAATATACTGGTACTTGAGGGGGTAACATAAAGAGCTTGAAAATGGCGTGCCAGATTGCCAGATACACTATATTACCAAAAGTATTGGGACACCTGCCTTTACACGCACATGAATTTTAATGGCATCCCAGTCTAATGCACTGCACACGTGGTCGGAAATTCAGATGGAAAAAGTCTGATTGGATTATGTTGTCGGAAAATCCGATCTTGTGTGGGCTCTATCGTACTTTTTCCGTCGGAATTTACAACCGCGTGTACAGGGGAAGAAAAGGACAAAAATGGTATTTGGGTACAGTGTTGCACGACCGCGCAATTGTCAATTGTCAAGTAACGCAGTGTCGCATCGCAAAAAATTTCCTGGTCATGAAGGGGGGTAAACCTTCCAGAGCAGAAGTGGTTAAACAGCTCTCTAAGCTCTCTATTTCTGAAAAAATATTGATAACATTTTTAAAAAAATATTTAACACTTAAGGCTTTCATTAGAACACATGAGCAAACTTACACATCCTCCGACATCTCGACAGAGTGAAACTGTTGTTGAATTTTGAATACCGAATTCCTAATTTGCACACATGAATAAATACATTTGTTTCCTGGTTTAAATTATCTTTAGCTATTCATTTAGGTAGCATGATCTTTTCCAGAAAAAAAAAAACAACATTTTTACGATGGAGCCCCATTATTCTTCCCGCACTATTATTAGGCTGATACATGGTCACACTGACATCTCCCTAGCATACATAATAGACAACACTTTTTGTATTTGTTTGGTCTGAGTTTAGAATGGAAAGGGAGAGAGACGGGGAAGGATTATGGGTATCTTCATTAATTCCTTCACACTGCAGAGAAAAGGAAGCTACAAATAATTATCTGGAAGGAGATTTTTCCTGCTCGGATATCAAGAGAAGTGAGACTGCTGAGAATAATAATAGCCATATCTTTATCCTCAGTCCTGTTATAATATATTGCAATTTACTCGTGGCTGAATATGTGTAGTATAATATATCTGTCATTTCTTAGAGACAGAGTGCCTGATAATGAAATTTAAGGTGGGTTTATCATTAAATTTACACATGAAGTGAATCAATAGAACATATGTCATCATTTCCTAACTGAATTTTTTTTGAAAAAGAAAAGTACCTCTTGCTTGTTAGGAGTAAAAAAAAAAAGATGTTCCCCAGTTGCCTTATGTGACCTAAAGACTAGGTAGTGTTTAGAATTGTGGGTATTTCATGGCAGTAAAGACTGCTAAGGCCTATTTCACATGAAGGGTCCGATCAGGTCTACCTTTTTCAGGTGGACTTGATAGGACAGTCCATTCACTCCCAGGTACCGGTGGACGTAAACTGACTTTTGCACATCTGCATTCCATCCCAAGCCTCGCTGTGGTGAGTCGATTCGACATCACTACGTGTTGGTGACGTCACATCCGGCGCACCGCCCGACTACAGCTGCACCATCCGTCAGTTTGGAGTCCTCTGCCTGGTCCAATGGGGGCCTCTACATCACTGACCCTTACAGGTTCAACCAGTGGTCTGTCATCCCTTCCATTTGATGGATGCCCATGTGACATCTGGCGCCTACACACCTTTTTGGCCACCCCCAGCGCTAGTCCTGATATGCCTAAATTAGCCTGCCAAGGTTTTGAGCGAGATTGAGGTCCATAATCAAGCATGATATTTGCACGACCGCGCAATTGTCAGTTAAAGCGACACAGTGACGAATCGCAAAAAGTGGTCTGGTCTGAAATCTATACCGTGTAAAACCGCTGCAGAAATAATGATATTTATAAAACCAAAAAAATTATATTTTCCCCACAAGCTTTCCTTCTTTTGTAAACAACAGCTTGGGGAACCAGTTTGTATGATGAGGCCACCATTTAGTGCACTTAGAACAAATTTGAGATTTTTGGGATAAATGTTGGTGTCTATTTCGCAGACTTTAGATAGAAGTAACAGGTGTGGAGAAATTGGACTTTGGGTGTTGGTGGTGCCTTCAGACTGTAACCCTATAGAGGTACAGCAAAAATTGGCCTGGCTGTCAAAAATTTAAATGACATGCACCTATCAAACAGGTGCGGAAAAATTGGTCCTTAATTTTGCCCATGAAATCTATATCAAAAAATGTCTTCCAGACGACATTAACACCCACAAAGCTAGGCAGTCTTTCAGAGATTTCAGATCCAGAAACCCCTAATCAGTGACATCGGCATCAAAGGCATGATAGCTGCTGCTAATCCAGCACTGATTGATTTTGATAAATGTCAGGTGGTCTACGGAGTCTGTGGACAGACACGCTCTCTTATCTGTCACAAAACCTCCGGCAGCACTGAATGCCCATTCAGAAAGCATGCTGGATGCAGGGAAGCCCATTAGCTAAATTGCATACTAGGCAAGTTCTGGCCAGTGGTCTATTCTCATGACCCAGTAACCCATTGTTTTCTCAACTGGAAAACTCTTTATGTCTGTTTTCGCCCCTAAATAATCTCCCACCATATGATGCAGACGCTGTCGATGGGATGTCGATGTCAATGGGATGTGGAAGCTGGCAGCCCAGAGGACTAACAAAAATTTTGAAAAGCATCACTGAGGCTACCCCCTTCTCCACCGCTCCCCTCTTGACCAACAGAAGCCTCAAAACTACATTTTCCACGTGACTGTAACCTACCAGAGTCAGGAAAGGCGTTACATAAACTCCTCTTTAAGATGTCCTCAAGAGATTTCATCTTCTGCTCCCTCGGTGGGGACTAGACAAGTTCAGAGATTTTCCCCTTGTAATGGTGGTCAAGGAGGGTTGTCAACCAATAGTGATTCTCGGGTCCTTTCGCAGGCTTTAAAGAATGAGGGAGCCCATGCACCGCAGGTTTGCGGAGGCATGAGAGGAAGACTCATTGGGATCACTGAGGATTACAGTATCTGGAACTGACTCCTCCCAGCCATGTACTACTCCCAAGGGTTCTGGGGATGGAAAACAATCTGTAAGGGTTGACATATGTCTTTCCCTGCTTCAAAGCCTTGAAAACTGCCAGAATTCTCCTCCTCTTCCCTCTCATCTTGTGTGTTGTACGCAAGAATGATGTCTGAATAAAGTGGGCCTTGAGAGGAAAGGAAGTTCTCCTCTCCCTGGGGGTTCCTTGTGGACATGTCACAAATCAGGCAGTTTTCTTATGGTCTGCATTAACAGATCTTTCAACCATGGGTACCTGCTTAAGAAACACTGCACCACCAAATTGAGGACACGTGCCAGGCATGGAACATGTGTCAACTTTCCCTGTCTAAGGGTGGACAGAGGGTTTGTGCCATTATCGCACACCACTATTCTTAGCTCCAGCTGGTGTGGTGTCCTGTCTCCTACACAGACCAGCTAAAGCACTGCATGGCACCTTTTAGCCTGACTCATAGAATAGCCCCTTGAATTCTTAGGGGATACCGGTGGTTAAAGTGGTTGTAAACCCATACAAACCACTTTGACCAACAGGTAAGCCTAGATTAAGGCTTACCTGTAGGTCCAATAAATATCTCCTAAACCTACATGTTTTAGGAGATATTTAGAAAAAAAGAGGCATCGCTGTCTGCATTTTTTATCGAAATAAAATAAATAAAAACAAATTTCGGGAGTAACTAAATACATTTCTTTTTTGGACGAAAACGAAATTCCGAAAGTAATATTTCAGTGTGCACATGTCTACTAACATTCATTACACAAACTTCTATATGTTGGTTCTCCAAACAGCACAGCGCCTGAAGGTTTTAGGAGTACATTTGTGGACTTTTACACCTGCCTACTCCGATCTGGTCTGCCAATGAAAAACAGAAGGGGATCCATCCTCTCTAGGCAGATTGGATCAGAGGGCAGTTGAGTGTAAACGGACAGTGGAGTCTGTTTACTCCAGGCCGCCCATGGAGCAAAGTGGGCTCTGTTCGGGTCCACTCTGCAGAAACTGAGCAGACAAGGATGTGTCATCTGTCTGCTCTGCCCTAAACAGCAGTGGATCTGTAAGTGGATCTCTTGCTAATTGGGATGAAAAGGGGCCAAACTGTTTTTTCTTTTAATCAGTAAAGATGAGTTATATGGTTTAACATGAGATTGACCAAAATTTAGCCTGATTGGGCATTTTTAGACAGTTCACCCTCCTGATATACCATCTGGAAGTCTGTCATTTTGTGGTGGTAGCAATAACACCACAAAATGACAGCCAATTGACCACCTTGTGTTTGCCTCCCCCTTGTGACAGCAATAAAGTTAAATGAAAAAAAAAAGTGTAAAAAAAATACAATTAAAAATAATTAAATACAAATAACCAAAAAACATTTTTTTAAAGCACCCCATCCCTTGGCGTATACACACCAACGAAAAGGCAGCGTAGGTCCTGCACGCATATGTAAACAGTGATTGTACTACACATGGGAGGTATCGCTGTAAACATCAGAGTCATTCATAGTTAACTCTAAACTGATAACCTGTAAAGCATGGGTGCTCCACCTGTCAACGGATAATATAGTTTACTCTTCTAGGGGCAAGGGGTTGCCATCATCCCTCAAAACTGTACATTCAATTCGTAAAACCTCTATTGGGATTTTATAGGCAAGCAATAAATTCCATTTACCCCTTAACCACTTCAGCTCCGGAAGGTTTTTAACCACTTCCTGACCAGGCAATTTTTTGTGATACAGCACTGCGTTGATTTAACTGACAATTGCGCAATCGTGCGACAATGTACCCAAAAAAATCAATGTCCCTTTTTCACAAAAATAGAGTTTTCTTTTGGTGGTATTTGATCACCTCTGCACTTTTTATTTTTTTCGCTATAAACCAAAAAGTCAGACAGGTTTGAAAAAATCCAATATTTTTTACTTTTTGCTATAATACATATACAAAATAAAAATAAAAAAATTCTTCATTTAGGCCAATATGTATTCTTCTACATATTTTTGGTAAACAAAAATCCCAATAAATGTATATTGATTGGTTTGTGTAAAAAGTTATAGAGTTTCCAAACTAAGGGATAGATTTAGGGAATTTTAATTATTTTATTTTTTTACTGGTAATGGCATCAATCTGTGATTTTTAGCACGACTGCGGCATTGCGGCAGACAAATCTGACACAGAGTGACACTTTTTGGGGACCAGTGACATTATTGCAGTGATCAGTGCTAAAAGAATGCACTGATTACTGTATAAATGGCTCTGGCGGGGAAGGGGGGTTAACACCAGGGGCAAAAAAATGTTCCTTAGTTAGGTGCTTACTAACTGTGTGGGGCAGTGTCACACTCAAGGAAAAGAGAGATCTGTGATTCAGCTTAGCTGAATCACAATATCACTCTCTCCCTTCCTGACAGATTTGCCGTTTGCCTTGTTTACACAGGCAAATGGCTGATCCATCTCTCCTGTGAACGGTCGGCGGGTTCCGGCCACCGGACCCGCTGATTAGCTTCTGCTGTGTCCAACCACAGCATGAGTGGTGCGCCAGCACGTCCACTAAACCGCATGCACAAAATCCCATACAGGTACGTGATTTTGCGCAGCCAGGCTTGAAAGACCGCTGTGCAAATACCGTGTGACATAAAATATTGCAATGATCACCATTTTATTCTCTAGTGTCTCTGATTAAAAAAAAAAAATATATATATATATATATATATATATATATATATATATATATATATATATATATATATATATATATATATATATATATATATATATATATATATATATATATATATATATATATATATATATATATATATATATATGTTTGAGGGTTCTAAGCTATTTTCTAGCAAAAAAATATGTATTTTAACTTGCAAGCAACAAATGTCAGAAATAGTCTTAGGCATGAATTGGGTTAATGTTTACAACTTTCTAATTTTTTCATAATGACAACCTGCTTAGAGTTTAAATATTCAAAGGCCATGGAAATATAAGGAACCCAGCAAAGAATTACACTTTTAGCGGAGAGCTTATCCACTGAGCCTGACTGCTCTGCTGCTTTCTCTCTCTCGGAGACTTTCAGATAATAGTATAATAGTAAGGACGTTATTCTGGGTGGCATGGGTTACACATAGTTGTATTCCTGCAGCAATGACCATGACTAAAGTTCTTACCCCCCCCCCCCCTCCATCTGTTATAAAATACTCCCAGCAGGTTTCACATTGTACTTTTACAAGATCAGCAAAGTTGACCACTGCCCCTGTGCACTGCCCCTGCCCCTTGGCTGAACTACCCATTTTTACAAGGCAACCATGGAAACTCTATCACTTCCAGATGCTTGTAGGCAGGTGCCAACAATGTTGTTTGTGGGGTTTATGCCTTGTAATGCATGTGTTAATGTGCTTTGTGCATTGGCCCTTTTTGGTCTGTGGTGCTTTCTGTGCTGGGGTAGCAACAGGGGGTTGGCCCAGAGTTGTTGGTTGTTGGAATTGGAAAACCATACATGTTAAGATGTAGCTTTGCATCAAGGGTGATGTTACTCTTTGCTGGAATCCTGAATGGGACGAGAATTTGGAACTACACTATATTACCAAAGTATTGGTAAGCCTGCCTTTACATGCACATGAAATCGAATGGCATTCCAGTCTTGGTCTGTAGATGGATGAGCAAGTTTGGGGTGGAAGAACTTGATGCACAGAGTCCTAAACTCAACCGATAGAAAACCTTTTGGATGAATTAGAGCGGAGATTGCGAGCCAGGCCCTCTTGTCCACATCATTGCCTGACCTCACAAATGAGCTCCTGGAAGAATGGTCAAACATTCCCATAGACACACTCCTAAACCTTGTGGACGGCCTTCCCAGAAGAGTTGAAGCTGTTATAGCTCACGAATTCCGAAAATCCGAAAATTTTGAAATTCGGAGTTCCCAAAATCCGAAAATTTGAAAATCCGAAATTTCGAAATTCGGAAATCAGAAAATTTGAAATTCGGAAATCTGAAAACTGTAAATCAGAAAATTGGAATTTTGGAAATTCTAAAATTCGGAAATCCAAAATCCAAATTCCCGAAATTTCCAAATTCTGAATTTTCAAATTTCAGGATTTTCAAAACGAATGAAAGGAAAACGAAAATGAACAAATTTTTTGTCAGTGCACACGTCTAAAGTAAAGTGTATAATGTAAAATGTTTAACCACTTGCCGACCAGCTCACACTGATATACGTCAGAAGAATGGCTCTCCTGCCAAAACTGATGTACCTGTATGTCAGTCCGCAAAAGCAGGATAGCAGGCATGCACGCGGCCTGCGATTGCGGCAAGGAGAGGCAGAATGGGGAACTGCCTATATAAACAAGTAATTTCCCTGTTCTGCCTAGTGACATGACAGAGATCTTCTGTTCCCAGTCATCGGCAACAGTGATCTCTGTCATGTTTCAATGAGCCCACCCCCCCTACAGTTAGAACACAATGAGGAAAGACACTTAACCCCTTGATCGCCCTCTAGTGTTAACCCCTTCCCGGCCAGTGTCATTTTTACATTGATCAGTGCATTTGTTTAGCACTGATCAATGTAATAATGTCCCTGGTCCCCAAAAAGTGGCATTTAGGGTCAGATTTGTCCGCCGCAATGTCGTAGTCCTGCTAAAAATCGCAGGTTGCCGCCATTACAAGTAAAAAAAATAAAAATAAAGTCCCTAAATCTATCCCGTAGTTTGTAGACGTGATAACTTTTGCGAAACCAATCAATATACGCCTATTGCAATATGTTTTTGCCAAAAATGTGTAAAAGAAAATATATTGGCCTAAACTGATATATAAATCAGTTTTTTTTATATATTTTTTGGGATATGTATAATAGTAAAAATTAAAAAAAATGTTTTCCAAAGTTGTCTGTCTTTTTTTGTTTATAGCACAAAAAATATAAACTGCAGAGGTGATCAAATACCACCAAAAGAAAGCTCTATTTGTGGAAAAAAAGGACACCAATTTTGTTTGGGTACACCGTCGCACAACCGCACAATTGTCAGTTAAAGTGACGCAGTGCTCGCAAAAAATGCTCTGGTCGTTAAGGGGGTAAAACCTTCTGGGACTGAAGTGGTTAAAAGAGCCAATGGAGAGAATCAATGTTCAATGCAGTATCTCTTAACCGCTTCAGCCCTAGAAAATTTTACCCCCTTCCTGACAAGAGCACTTTTTGCGATTCGGCACTGCGTCCCTTTAACTGACAATTGTGCGGTTGTGCGATGTTGCACCCAAACAAAATTGAAGTCCCTTTTTTCCCACAAATAGAGCCTTCTTTTGGTGGTAGTTGATCACCTCCGCGGTTTTTATTTTTTGTGCTATAAACAAAAATAGAGCGACAATTTTGAAAAAAAAATGCAATATTTTTTACTTTTTGCTATAATAAATATCCACCAAAAATATCTAAAAAATATGTTTTTCCTCAGTTTAGGCCGATGTATTGTTCTATATATTTTTGGTAAAAAAAATCACAATAAGCGTATATTCATTGGTTTGCGCAAAAGTTATAGCGTCTACAAAATAGGGCATATATTCATAGCATTTTTATTATTATTTTTTTTACTAGTAATGGTGGCGATCTGTGATTTTTATGGGGACTGCAACATTATGGCGGACACATCGGACAATTTTGACACATTTTTGGGACCATTGTCATTTATACAGCGACCAGTGCTATAAAAATGCATTGATTACTGTAAAAATGTCACTGGCAGGGAAGGGGTTAACACTAGGGGGCGATCAAGGGGTTAATTGTGTTCCCTAGTGTGTGTTCTAACTGGGAGGGGACTGCGTAGGGGAGATGACAGATCATACTCTGTATGAACAGACGATCTGTCTCTTCTCCCCTCAGAGAACCAGAAACTGTGTGTTTACTAGACATGTGCGATTCGTTTCGTACGAATTCGTAATTCGTACGAATTTTTCGAAATTCGTACGAATTTACGAATCCGTAGTACGAATTTTTTTTTAATACGAATTCCGTACGGAATACGAAATTCCGTTTACGAATTTCGTTGCCGAATGATTCGAATGGATTCAAATGGATTCGAATGGATTCAAATGGATTCGAATGGATTCGAATGGATTCGAATGAATTCGAATGACAAAGTGTCATTTTTGCAGGAAAAATTCCGTTTACGAATTTGAGCTCCAAATTATTCGAATCCAACTACCAATATCGAATTTCAACTAATTTGAACGAAATTATTATAGCAGATATAACGAATGAATTTGAATGAATTCGAATGAATTTGAATGAATTCGAATGAATTCGAATGACAAAGTGTCATTTTTGCAGAAAAAAAAAAGCGTAGGGGTCCCCCCAAATTCAATAACCAGGCCCTTCAGGTCTGGTATGGATATTAAGGGGGACCCCAGCCAAAAAAAAATGGCGTGGGGTCCCCCCCAAATATCCATACCAGACCCTTCAGGTCTGGGATGGATTTTAAGGGGAACCCCGGCCAAAAAAAAAAAAAAAATGGCGTGGGGTCCCCCTCAAAATCCATACCAGACCCTTTATCCGAGCACACAACCTGGCAGGCCGCAGGAAAGGAGGGGGGACGAGAGCGGCCCCCCCTCCTGCCTGAACCGTACCAGGTCACATGCCCTCAACATTGGGAGGGTGCTTTGGGGGTCTGAGACCCCCAAAGCACCTTGTCCCCATGTTGATGAGGACAAGGGCCTCTTCCCCACAACCCTGGCCGGTGGTTGTGGGGGTCTGCGGGCGGGGGGCTTATCGGAATCTGGAAGCCCCCTTTAACAAGGGGACCCCCAGATCCCGCCCCCCCCTGTGTGAAATGGTAAGGGGGTACAAAAGTACCCCTACCATTTCACCAAAAAAGTGGCAAAAATTTTAAAAATGACAGGAGACGGTCTTTGACAATTCCTTTATTAAAATCTTCTTTCTTCCTTTCTTCATCCTTCGGTTTCTTCATCTTCTCCTTCCGTCATCTTCTTCCATCTTCTTCTTCCTTCGATTCGCTTCTTCTTCCTCCGGTCTTCTCGTCCTTCTCGTCCGGCGTCGGTGTCGTCGTCTCTTCTCGCAGGCCGCTCCTCGCAATGGGAGGCTCCCGCTCTGTGAGGCTTCACTCCGGGTGACAGGTCTTTTATAACGAAGGCACCTGGTAACCCCGCCCCCTCTGACGCACGGGGACGTCATGTGGAATTCCCTATGGCTTTCCCCATGACGTCAGAGGGGGGGCGGGGTCACCAGGTGCCTTCGTTATAAAAGACCTGTCAGCCGGAGCGAAGCCTCACAGAGCGGGAGCCTCCCATTGCGAGGAGCGGCCTACGAGAAGAGACGACGACACCGACGCCGGACGAGAAGGACGAGAAGGACAAGAAGACCAGAGGAAGAAGAAGCGAATCGAAGGAAGAAGAAGATGGAAGAAGATGACGGAAGGAGAAGATGAAGAAAGGAAGACCAGAAGAAAGAAGAAAGAAGATTTTAATAAAGGAATTGTCAAAGACCGTCTCCTGTCATTTTTACAATTTTTGTCACCTTTTTTGGTGAAATGGTAGGGGTACCCCCCTTACCATTTCACACAGGGGGGGCCGGGATCTGGGGGTCCCCTTGTTAAAGGGGGCTTCCAGATTCTGATAAGCCCCCCGCCCGCAGACCCCCACAACCACCGGCCAGGGTTGTGGGGAAGAGGCCCTTGTCCTCATCAACATGGGGACAAGGTGCTTTGGGGGTCTCAGACCCCCAAAGCATCCTCCCAATGTTGAGGGCATGTGACCTGGTACGGTTCAGGCGGGAGGGGGGGCCGCTCTCGTCTCCCCTCCTTTCCTGCGGCCTGCCAGGTTGCGTGCTCGGATAAAGGGTCTGGTATGGATTTTGAGGGGGACCCCACGCCATTTTTTTTATTTTTTTTTGGCCGGGGTTCCCCTTAAAATCCATCCCAGACCTGAAGGGTCTGGTATGGATATTTGGGGGGGACCCCACGTCATTTTTTTTTTTTTTGGGCTGGGGTCCCCTTAATATCCATACCAGACCTGAGTTGGCCTGGTTATTGAATTTGGGGGGACCCCTACACTTTTTTTTTATATCTAGTGGCCACAGGGCGAAGCGACGTAACATAACGTCGTTTCGTCCAGCAGTGCCATTCTGCCCCAGTTCAACTGCGGCAGCTGGTCGGCAAGTGGTTAAAATATCTCTGTTGTCAATGACGAGACAGGTGTCACTGGCAAGTGAAAATATATCATCTCTCTAGTGTAGTTCCCGGTGAAGTAATTGGCCTCTGGCCAAAGAGCTGCACTGTCTTATGCAAGAAACCAATACCATCATGTTAAAGAGGAAGTAAAGCCTCCTCACAAAAAAAAAAAAAAGAACGGAACCTGCAATGCAAAGGCATAATGAGCTAGTATGCATAGCATACTAGCTCATTATGAATAACTTACCTGAGAACGAAGCCCCCGAAGCGGTCCTCATCCACGACCTTCTCCAGCGCCATCAATACCGGAGTGACTTCCAGGTCTCGCCGCTCCAGCGCTGTGATTCTCTGGAGCGGCGATGACGTCACTCCCGCGCATGCGCACGAAGGCTGCATATAGCCGTGAACTCGGCATGCGCAGTGCGCCTGCGCGCCGCTGTCTACGGTGCATGCGCCGTAGACAGCGATGCCTCTTTTTTTCTAAATATCTCCTAAACCATGTAGGTTTAGGAGATATTTATTGGACCTACAGGTAAGCCTTAATCTAGGCTTACCTGTAGGCCAAAGTGGTTTGTAAGGGTTTACAACCACTTTAAAGCGGTTGTAAAGTGAAAAAAAAATACTTTTACCTACAGGTAAGCCTATAATGAGGCTTGCCTGTAGGTAAAAAAAAAATATCTCCTAAACCTGTACAGTTTAGGTGATATTCCCCATGCAATGCGCCGCTGACTGCAGCGGCGCATGCACACAGGGGATTCTCGGCTGAAAGGCCGGCAGAATCCAAACCCTGCCAGGAGGAAGTCTCCCGTGCGCATGCGCGGGAGTGATGACATCGCGGCTCCAGCCACTCATAGCGCTGGAGTCGCGATACCTGGAAGACACACCGAGGCAACATGTCAGCTACCTCGGCGTGGACCAGGTGAGTTACCGACGCCTCGTTCTAAGGTAAGTATTTCATAATGAGCTAGTATGCGGTGCATACTAGCTCATTATGCCTTACAGGTGTACTAAAAGAAAAAAAAATTTCAGCCGGTTTACTACCGCTTTAACATTTGGTGAAAGTAATGATGTAAATTAGCAGCATGTAGCTCCCACATTCTCACACGCTGGTCAACTGCTGCTCCCTACTAAACAGCTTGAGTTTGGAGTTACACTTCAGACAGGTACCCTTTACAACATCATGTTCATCCTCCCCTTCCTATTAAGCAATCAACACCAGCTTCCAAGCCTTTGTTCCAGCTCAAATACTTTGTTCTTTCATCTATATTTCTTTAGAACAGTAGGAATTATTCTAGGCAGTGTTAGGTGAAAGTAATAATTAACATGTCGAATTTAATGAGATTGCGCCTTCTCAATTACTTTCATTTTATAGCTGATGGGAGATTTCCCTGCATCCAAATCTGATATTAAAAAAAGATTGAGAATCGTTCGGAATGAAACAAAAGCTTTCAATGAAAAAAAAAAAGCACCAGAATAAAACGAAAGCAATCCACAAAAGGTAATAAATGTGTCTTATGCTACCCTTAATATACAGGGCACATAAACCACCATGTTGGCCCTTCTGTAGAGTATGTAGAACACAGAAGTAATTGTGGCTTGCTTCAAGAGGACAGAGGTTCTGCTGCATGCTCTTATACATAAAGAGAGCATTCAGACGTGGTTAAATAGGTCATGTATGGAATAACGCCACGCTAAATCCCATTTTGACATCCCGTAGCATGACATAGAAGCTGGGAATAACTTGCTTGCCCTGGAGGTGCTAAAAATAATCCCTGATAGTATTTTAATGGTGATACTTGGCACTTGAAACAAAAATTGGAGAGCAATTATTAGCAGCGTACAGTTTAGTGACTCAATACATTTCGGCTATCAAGCAGCCATGAGCTTGAATAAATTACTGGAATGCTTTATTTTTTTTACTTTTTATTTTGAGATGTATGGTAAGCCTCCCTGGCAGTATAATTATGTCTGGAATTTTGTACCAAAAGCGGTACAATTATTTTGCATGGAAATTTGTCGTTTTTATATTGTAGGCATGCAATTCTTATGAATAACTCACTTAACCGGTTCCCGACCGGCGCACACAGATATACGTCGACAGAATGCCATGGACAGGCAGGAGGGCGTATATATAAGTCCCTCCTTAATGCCTGTGATGCCATCGGGAGCGCGCCGGGACCCCCCTGAGGCCGGTCGCGGGTCCCGCGGACTCGATCGCCGCGGGGACACCCGCAATCGTCTCACGGGAAGGCTGAACGGGGAGATGCCGAGATAAACAGCATCTCCCCGTTCTGCCTAGCAACTAGTGATGCCGATCTCTGGTCCCTGTGATTGGAGCAGAGATCAGCATTCACTACCTGACAGCCACACCCCCCCACAGTAAGAAACACACCCCTAGGCATACTTAACCCCTACACTGCCCCCTTGTGGTTAACCCCTTCACTGCCAGTGTCATTTATACAGGAATCAATGCATTTAAATAGCATTGATTGCTGTATAAATGACAATGGTCCCAAAAATGTGTCAAAAATGTCCGATGTGTCCGCTATAATGTCGCAGTCACAATAAAAATCGCTGATCGCCGCCATTACTAATAAAAAATAAATTATTAATAAAAATGCTATAAAACTATCCCCTATCTTGTAAACGCTATAACTTCTGCGCAAACCAATCAATAATCGCTTATTGCGATTTTTTTTAACAAAAATATGTAGAAGAATACGTATCAGCCTAAACTGAGGAAAAAAAAAAATTTTTTATATATTTTTGGGGGATATTTATTATAGAAAAAATTTTTAAAAAGAATGCGTTTTTTTTCAAAATTGTTGCTCTTTTTTGTTTATAGCGCAAAAAATAAAAACCGCAGGGGCGATCAAATACCACCAAAAGAAATCTCTATTTGTGGGAAAAAAAGGACATCAATTTTGTTTGGGAGCCACGTCGCACGACCGCGCAATTGTCAGTTAAAGCGACGCAGTGCCGAATCGCAAAAAGGGGCCTGGTCCTTTGGCTGCAAATTGGTCCGGTCTGAAAGTGGTTAAATCTGTCCAAACCAGAGTCTAGTAGACATCCTGGGTATGATAAAGTTTGAAACACAAAATCATAAATTATAATATATTAAATAACTATAAAAATGATTCAATAATGTAATCAAATCAAAAACACTGAAATTTGCTCAGTTGCAGAATTGTCGCTGTCATTAATTTTAGTGTTTGATGATGAATTGTTCTAATTTATTATCGCTGTTTTCTAGCCGGTCTAAAACCACTTTTGACATAAAGGGACACTTTTCAATCTCCAGTTTCCAGGCAGAATAAAATGTATTTATTATATAAAGCTACATGCAGGGCACTGGACAGACCACTAAGGACAAAGGGGATGTGTATTTTTTGTATACAGTACTGTAATCTGTAAGATTACAGTACTGTATGTGTATTGTGTGTTTTAACTTTTTTGAATTTCGCAGGGAACGGAGATCAGCGGCACTCGGCACTGTGTTAATCGAGCGGAGGAGCTCGCACACACAGCGGGGAGACATCGCAGGATCCAGGGGACAAGGTAAGTAACTTCCCCTGTATCCTGCAATGCGATCCAGAGTCTGGCTCGGGGTTACCGCTTATGTTACTGAAGTTCCACCCCGAGCCAGACTTGGGAATACCGCCAGTGGGGTTAAAGAGCAACTCTAGGAAACAAGTCCATCTAAATCAGGCACAATATGTGGCAGTTGGTATGTAAAAGGTCTTATGCCGCCGTACACACGATCGGAAATTCCCCCAGCAAAAGTCCGATGTGAGCTTTTGGTCGGAAATTCCGACCGTGTGAATGCGACATTGGACTTTTGCTGGCGGAATTTCCCACCAGCAAAAGATTGAGAGCAGGTTCTCTATTTTTCGGTCGGAAAAAGTTCCGATCGGAAATTCCGATCGCCTGTACAAATTCTGACGTTCAAAATTCCTGCGCATGCTCAGAAACAATTCGACGCATGCTCGGAAGCATTTAACTTAATTTTCTCAGCTCGTTGTAGTGTTCTACATCACCACGCTCTTGGTGGTTGAAATTCAGAGAACTTTTGTGTGACCGTGTGTATGCAAGCTAAGAATTCCGACGGAAAAAACATCCGACGGAAAATCTGCTCGTGTGTACAGGGCATAAAAAAATGTAATGCAGATAGAAAGTAGGGATGAACAGATGTGTCATGGTTCTGGTAATTCAGTTTTGGCTATTTGTAGGGCTAATAAGTAAACTATTGAGAAAGAAAGACACAGATTATTTGACTCTCTCCAACATCTTCAACACACACTGACTAAATCACTTCTGTCATCCCACCTTGTTATTGTCAGGGGAATAGACTTTCCAGACGCTTTAGCCACATTCCTGCGCGCATGCACGGCGAAACGGCACTTTGGCGCATGCGCATTCGCGGCCCGGCGCACTGGTGCATGCACATGCGCACTGGCGCACGCCTGTGCGTATTGGCACACGTTAAGCATCCCCTTGGCGGCCTATAAAAGCTGCTCTGGCTCACAGATTAATTGCTGGTTTGTCTTCAGTTCCTGCTACTTTGATCCTGTTCCTTGCATCTGATTACCCGTTGTGACCCGGATTGTTCTTGACGCTGCTGCTTATCTCATGGACCTTGACCCCTGGCTTGTTTAAAATGGACTCTGCTTCTCTCCAGTGTTTGACCCTCTGCCTGTGATCTGGACCTGCCTTCTGTCTCCTTGCCTTGACCCTCGGCCTGTGACCCGGACTTGTCTTGTGTCTATCAAAGACACTACATCTCTGCCTGTGTTTACATCATAGACTGTCAGTGTTTGACCCTCAGCCTGGTTCGAGACTTCCTGTCTGCTGCACCTGTACCACCTCCAGAGGGCGAACTGCGCTTAGTTGCAAGGGTGAACCGCTCTCGGCATCTCTGCCTCGGTAAGTACTTCTCTGACAGTTATACAAAGGGGGAATAGTTATCCCTATACATATACTACCCATATATTATTGCCCATTTGACTCAGCTGGCCAGAGGCTATACACTTGTAGGCAGGTGCAATTAGCCTTACCACCTATTGGTGACTTCACATCATTATTGCAGGGAAAGGAGAGCCTTGTATGGGAATTGGTCCCTTAGTCATTCCATAAAGTGTCATGCAAGAGGAAAGTAGCCTGATTGGACACTGAACTCTCGTGAGACTTTGGTGGCCATCTTGAGTGAGGGAACCTTTTAAATAAGAGTCCCATATAATTTTGGAGCTCTTGTGCTGAGTGAGAGGTAGGGAGAGGAGCCCACTTGTGAGAAACAGTGCTTAGCACATGTTCCAGGTGAGGAGGAATAGTTCAGGGAAGGCTCCTTCTTCAACGTGTACACTCCGGTAAGCATTGGCGAGGCAGGGAGCCAGTACAGGCTGCCAAAAACATCTTATGCCTATGCCAAAAAGGGACACTACTCCTGATAACCTGCCCTACCGTAATATCCTCTGTAATATATTGAAACTCTGGATTGCTTATCAGTTCATCTGTGCTACCAACAAACTGTGAATGATTTATATAAAAGTCATCAGTACCTTATATACTGTGTGCGAGTATTTCCTTCCAATTCAAGCTGCCTATTACAGGTCCCACCTACACAATGTATTTTAGGTTATTCCTTATTTCAGGTTGTCACCTACAAAGTTTTTGGGCAAAAGTATGTGATTCTCACATTTTGCAAATCCTTAGGATGTACCATGAATCCATGGTATCAGTGAACCCAAACCTCATCCTAACTCAGAAGCTGGATTTTTCCTGCACCCTGCTAGATAGTGCCGGGCTGGGAAGGAATGGGGCAGGACTTTTTCATAACTTTCCTAAGCTCCTGCACTGTACTGTCAATCTAAAGGTCTGTGGGGACAGACACAGAGGAGACAGGCATAGCTATTCACTAATAGGGCTATCAACAGTGCAAACATCTAGGAAGACAGCTACAGCAGCAAGGATGACAATGCTGTTCCTTTGGCCATGAATTCACTAAAGAGTTGTCATCCTTGCTGTTGCTGTTGCTGCTTAGATGTTGGCACTGTTAATAACCTTATCAATTAGTAGCCATGCCTGGCTCCACCATCAGTTCTTTAGATTGGATATCAAAGGAAGTGCTAGACATGTGCAATTCGTTGAGTTTTTTTTCGTTTTTTCGTTTTTGTTCGTTATTTTCGTTTGTTTTCGTACGAATGAACGAATCGTTCGAATCGTACGAATCTGAATAACAAATCGTTCGAATCGTACAAATCCGATTAACGAATCATTCGAATCGAACGAATCCGAAAAAACAACGAAAATCCGAAAAAAAAATTAGAAACAACAAATGTACTAATGAAGAAAATCCGAAAAAAACGAAAACGAACGAAAAAATTCGTACATTCGTACCTTTTTTTTTTTTAATTGGTAATTTTCCGTGTCCCTTACAATGGTGCTGCTAAACGTACTTCGAATGGATTGAACAAAAAAACTTTTTTTTTTTTTCTTTTTTTTTCGTAACTTTTTTTTTTTTTTTTTTTTTCGATTCGTAAATTTTTTTTTTTTTTTTTTCGATTTGTAGTTTTCTGTGTCTCTATTGAACAAAAAAATTCGTCCATTCGTAACTTTTTTTTCGATTCGTAACTTTTTTTTTTTTCGATTCGTAACTTTTTTTTTTCGATTCGTAACATTTTTTTTCGATTCGTAAATTATTAAAATGTAATAATAGCATACACATTACATAAAATTATGAATTATGCTCCGATTACGAATCTACAAATGTTACGAATGTTCCGAATGTACGAATAAATACGAATGTGTCCGAAAATTAAACTAATGAAAAAAAGAATCAACAAAAAAATAACTCTTACGAATGTACGAATCGTTACGAATACGCACACCGACGACTTACAAATGTACGAATCGTTACGAATCAACGGAAACGAAAAAAACGAAACGAAAAAAAAAACGTTTTTTTTTTCAAAAACGAAACGAAAAAAAAAAAGATTTTTTTTGTTGTGCACATGTCTAGGAAGTGCCTAGTAAATGGTCCTACTGGCAGGATTAATGGGTATTTGAAAAATGCTCCAGAGAGGGCAGCGTCTTACTAGTATGGGCAGCCATCATCCCATGAGATTTTAAAGCTTGACCATTGTTCTACTTTAACCCTTTTACTGCTGAAGCCATTCTTTTTCTTTTTACATATTTTAAAACCCCAAAACATTAGATAATTGATAAAATATAAAAGACGAGTTGTTGAGCAAATAAATAGATACGGAATATATCAAGCCCCAAAATTGCATGCTCCGTTGAAACGGCAAAAACGAAGGTATCCAAAATTGTCTATGGGCAATTCTTTCAAGACCTTTAAAGCTTTATGCCCGGTACATACGATTGGACTTTCCGGCAGACTTGGTCCGTTTTTTCAGCGTAGTAGGGGGGTTCCCATTAAAATCCATACCAGACCTAAGGGACATTGTCGCCTATCTCTTGCGCTCGCTGCAATAGAAAAGTATGTTTTTCCTAATGCAGCGAGCGCGAGATGTACAGTATCCTGCAGCCGAGAACCAACATTCTCGTGGGCAGGTGCTGTAGCTGCCCTTGCGTCTTAGTTGGTCCGTCGGACCAGCATACAGACGAGCGGACTTCCAGATAGGAACTGGGTCCGGCGGACTTCCGGAGGGAAGATTTAAAACATGTTTTATTTCTAGGTACGTCGGTCTTTTGAGAAGAAAAAGTCCGCTGGAGCCCACACACAATCGGAATGTCCGCCGGATTCCAAGTCTGCCGCACCAAGTCTTCCGGAAAGTCCGATCATGTGTACAGGGCATTAGCCAGAGTCTATTCCACATTTTCACAGCTCTTACTGTGAAGAAACCTTTCCGTATTTGGAGAAGAAATCTCTTTTCCTCTAGACGTAAAGAGTGCCCCCTTGTCTTCTGTGTTGACTGTAAAGTGAATAACTCAACACCAAGTTCACTATATGGACCCCTTATATATGTATACATGTTGATCATATCACCCCTTAATCTCCTCTTATCAAGGGTGAATAAATTCAGTTCCTCGAATCTTTCCTCATAGCTGAGCTCCTCCATGCCTCTTATCAGTTTGGTTGCCCTTCTCTGCACTTTCTCCAGCTCCCCAATATCCTTTTTGAGAACTGGTGCCCAAAACTGAACTGCATATTTCAGATGAGGTCTTAACAGTGAATGATGGATTCAGAATTATTGCTCTCAATCTGGCATGCATGGTGATACCTAATTGGGTTACATTACAAAGGCAAATAGACTGTTTTGCAAAAGAATTTTCAGTTTGCACTGTTTTTTTTATTTTTTTTTTATTGTTAATGTGTATGATTGGGTATTCTTTACAAAGTTCATTTTTACAATCTTAACTAAGCTAAGAGAAAATTCTCTTGCAACATAAACTGCTTATTTGTCTTTAGTAAATCAATCCCAGTTTTTGTGGTTTTCCGTTCTCATTTTTTACACGTGCCCACCCAGTCACTGCCAGCAATTACGGCCTGCTGAATCACACAACAGAAGCCATCAGATGGGACTAAAAAGTTACCTTGTAAACAAAACACCTAATTGCTATAGTGACTAAGAGTCTGTTTACATGCTGGTACTGCCCTCAATGATATATTTATCTCAACGGAATTAAAAGGGTTAAATTAGTCAATGAACAGCTAAAGCTATGAAGGAAACACTGCAAGTAAGCAAAACGTCATGAAGCTTACTAAAATTTGCCCGTATTCGAATTGCATATTATGTTCCTTGTAATAGACCTAGCAGGCTTTCAGATGCTCCTGGGGAGAGTATTCTGGTGAATCTGTGCTATTCTACTGGCTGTCTGGGGGTATTTAAAAAGCATGGTGTCCTAGACATACCTGATTGGTGATGCTCTTTTGTAAAGCTTTCAACCCTTTTGTCATTTGATTACTTTAGAAGAATCTGTTGCTAAAATGTGCTATTCAAGGCAGCATGTGATCTGTTTTATGTGTAGAACTGCATTTCAATGATATAGACTGCCAGACAAGAGAAATGATAGAGGATTTTACATTTTCTCAACTCTAATGCCCCATACACACGGTCGGATTGTCCGACGGAAAATGTCCTATTGGACAATGTTGTCGGAAATTCCGACCGTGTGTAGGCTCCATCGGACTTTTTCCGTCGGATTTTCCCGACGGAAAAAGTTTTATCTCCTGCTCTCAAATTTTCCGACAACAAAGTCCTATCGGACTTTTTCCGATCGTGTGTAGCGAATTCCGACGGACAAAGTGCCACGCATGCTCAGATCACATTACAAGACCAAAGCTATTGGCTACTAGCCTCTACGTAGTCCCGTCGTACGCAACGAACGTCACCACGTTCAGGATGATCGGATTTTCCAACAACTTTGTCCGACCGTGTGTATGCAACACCAGTGTCGGACAAAATCCGTCGGAAAAAATCTGACGGATTTTGTGGTCGGAATTTCCGACCATGTGTACGGGGCATAATGGCGCGTACACACGGTCCGATTTTCCAACGAGAAATCTGGATGTGAGCTTGTTGGCTGAAAGTTTCAACTGTGATTATGCCCAATCGAACATTTGGTGTCCGATCGTGTATACACAAGTCCGCACACAAAAGTTCACGCATGCTCGGAAAGTACGAGCCGGAAGCGCTCAGTCTTTTAAAACTAGCATTCGTAATGAAGATATCACATGACTATTGAACTTCCTTTTTATCGGCTCGTCATACGTCTTGTACGTCACCGCGTTCCTACGTTCATAATTGTTGGCCAACATTTGTGTTACCGTGTGTATGCAAGACAAGTTTGAGCCAACAACCTTCGAACAAAAGTCCACGGTTTTGTTGGCGGAAAGTCTGAGAGTCTTTTGACCCCTGTCAACATTGCTTTCCCCCTAGAGTTCGCTTCCTGAATTTGGCCTCAAATATTCAGAAACAGATGGAAAAGAGAAATAAAATAAGAAACATTTATCACAATTTGCTAATAGACAGGTGCACAATAGAAGAATTAGTTTATTTTCGTTTTGTTTCTGTTCGTTTCCGTTGATTCGTAACGATTCGTAAATTCGTAAGTCGTCGGTGTTCGTATTCGTAACGATTCGTATTTTCGTAAGAGTTTTTTTTTCGTTGATTCGTTTTTCCATTAGTTTCATTTTCGTTTATTCGAAATTCGGACGCATTCGTATTTTCGTAGATTTAGTTACATTCGTACTTTCGTAAGATTGATTTATTCGTACTTTCGTAACATTGTTTTCGTAGATTCGGAATCGGAGCATAATTCATAATTTTATGTAATGTATATGCTATTATTACATTGTAAGAGACACGGAAAATTACGAATCAAAAAAAAAGTTACGAATGTACGAATTTTTTCGTTCAATCCATTCGAAGCACGTTAAGCAGCGCCATTGTAAGAGACACGGAAAATTACGAATCGCAAAATAAAAAAGTTACGAATGTACGAATTTTTTCGTTCAATCCATTCGAAGCACGTTAAGCAGCGCCATTGTAAGAGACATGGAAAATTAAGAATCAAAAAAAAAAAAGTTACAAATGTACGAATTTTTTCGTTCAATCCATTCGAAGCACGTTAAGCAGCGCCATTGTAAGAGACACGGAAAATTACGAATCGCAAAAAAAAAAAAGTTACGAATGTACGAATTTTTTCGTTCAATACATTCGAAGCACGTTAAGCAGCGCCATTGTAAGAGACACGGAAAATTACGAATCAAAAAAAAAAGTTACGAATGTACGAATTTTTTTCGTTCAATCCATTCGAAGCACGTTAAGCAGCGCCATTGTAAGAGACACGGAAAATTACGAATCAAAAAAAAAAAGTTACGAATGTACGAATTTTTTCGTTCAATCCATTCGAAGCACGTTAAGCAGCGCCATTTTAAGGGACACGGAAAATTACCAATTCAACAAAAAAAAAAAGTTACGAATGTATGAATTTTTTCGTTCATTTGGATTTTCGTTGTTCCTGTTTTCGTTTTTCGGATTTTCTTCTTTCGTAGTTTTGTTGTTTCTATTTTGGTTCTTTCGGATTTTCGTTGTTTTTCGTATTCGTTCGATTCGATAATTCGTTAAAATTTTTTGCGAATCATTCGTTCATTCGTACGATAACGAATGAACGAATATAACGAATTTTAACGGAAAACGAAAAAAAACTAAACTAATTGCACATGTCTATTTGCTATTTTAGACTTTGTGATGCCCCCTGTAAACCTACTGCCTGTACACTTGCCCATAAGTGCCTTATGGTAAATATATTTAATTTCATTCATAAACAATATAAATGTGTGTGTGTTTAGCAGTGAAGAAAATGAACCTGTTCGCTCCAAGCCTGCTTGCAGGACTTAGGATATTTCCTTTTCTTGGTTTTTAAAGTGTGGATACTCTACCTCCAGAAAGGTTAGATGATTAGGAAATTGAATTTTCGCCGTCTGAGAAATAAAATGTATGTCCCTTTTCCCCTGTTCTACCCAGATATTCTTTTGTTGATCTGGGAAACATTGGGATACAATGGGCGGAGCTTTTGGTTCATCAGTATTGAGTCTTTGTACTTCCGTGCTCTTTTTGCGGTGAAAGCGATCCCTTTTCTCCATCAGCTGTGCCTGGCTTTGGCTGAGTGTCTATGTCCACGTCCTGAATCTTTGAACGGATATGTAGAGAGTGGCTTCCCTGAGGAAGAACCTATATACATATGCACCCTTCGAAACGCGTTGCTTTTTTTCAGACTACTGTACATCTAGGGCCAGTATTCTTTCTTGTCTCTGTATAGATGTGTAGTATGAAATGGCCACTCCTATATGATATGACAAAATTTGCGATTTACATTTCTATGTGAATTATACTTGCAATATGTATAAGCTGTTCAACTGTTTTTCTTCTCTTTTTATTAAAATTTTTGTATTAATAAAACTATATCTTTTTTAATATTTTTGATTCCTTTACTACATTGCCTTAAAAATCCCATCACTTTGAGGTATTAACGTTCATATTTATCAGGGATGACGGCAATGACATGCCATTCCTCATGAGTCTAAATTATCTTTAGTATATCCATTGTCAGGGAAGGCAATAGTGCAGATGCAATTTCAAGGCGCACACATATGTGCATGCTTATTGGGTATTTTTCCTAGCTAGCATACTATCACAGGCTTTTATTAGGGAGCTAGATATTAAAGTGTATGGAATAATTGTATAGTTGGAAACGGGACCCAGGGGAGTGGGTGTGTTTTTTTTTTTTTCTTTTCTTTTTCTACTTTTTTTACGGGGAGGGGGTCTGGAGAGATTTGTTACGGTATATTAGAAATGACGGAATTTAATCATAATATATTTACTTTTTATTGTAAAATATTTTTACAGAATTTTTAGATGTTTAAATGCACTAATGTAATAATAAAAATAAATAGAATTAAAATAAAAAACAAAGTTGCGCACATTTTCAAACACATTTAGAAGTCATACTGCCATTTTAAGGCCCCTCTTTAACCACTTGCCTACCAGGTACGAACACCCCCTTCCTGACCAAGCCATTTTTCAGCTTTCAGCGCTGTCGCATTTTGAATGACAATTGCGCGGTCATGCAAGGATGTACCCAAATAACATTTTTATAATTTTTCCCCCACAAATAGAGCTTTATTTTGGTGGTATTTGATCACCTCTGCGGTTTTTATTTCTTGCGCTGTAAACAAATTAAGAGGGACAAGTTTGAAAAAACACTATATTTTTTACTTTTTATTATAATAAATATCCAATTTTATTTTATTTTTTAAACAAATTTTTTCCTCAGTTTAGACCGATACGTATTCTTCTACATATTTTTGGTAAAAAAAAAATCGCAATAAGCGTCTATTGATTGGTTTGCGCAAAAGTTATAACGTCTACAAAATAGGGGATAGATTTATAGCATTTTTATTATTATTTTTTTTTTTACTAGTAATGGCGGCGATTTGCGATTTTTATCGTGACTGCGACATTGCGGCGGACATATCGGACACTTTTGACACATTTTTGGGACCATTCACATTTATACAGCGATCCGTGCTATAAAAATGCATTGATTACTGTATAAATGTGACTGTCAGGGAAGGGGTTAACACTAGGGGGCACTGCAGGGGTTAATATGTTCCCTATGTAAGTGATTCTAACTGTGGGGGGAGGGAACTGACTGGGGGAGGGGACCGATCGGTGTCCCTATGTACAAGGGACACACCATCGGTCTCCTCTCCTCTGACAGGATGTGGATCTGTGTGTTTACACACACAGATCCACATCCTGCTCAGTTACCGGGCAATCGCGGGTGCCTGGTGGACATCGCGGCCGCCAGGCACGCGCATCGGGTCCCCAGCAACGCGGCGGGCACGTGCGCGCGCCACCTAGTGGCCAGAAAGCTAGCGCCGTCATATGATGGCGGCCCGCCACAAGAGCTGCACCGCTCCGCCGTCATTTGACAGTGGGCGGTCAGCAACAAGTTAAATGCAGTTCCTAACTCTACACTATCTAATCTACAATTGTAAAAAATGCTTTATAGCAATGAAAAAGCTGAGAGCAGGTTATCTAAAGATAGCCCCTTCCTCTTTATAGATACTTCCAGAATTCCAGATTTGCTAAAGGCATCTGAAGGCCTGTCATTAGGCACTTCTGCAAAGTGTGGTCCCTAACTCTAAGCTATCTGATTTTCAAACTTGGGGCATCCTATATAGCGATCTGGCCTTACAGTGGCCAAAGGGAGGCATATTTTAAAAGCACAGGGAAGTGCAATACAAATGTGCTTAGCAGTTCACTGGGTTTTGGAATTCTGTAGCTGGCAAAGCAGTAGTAACACAAATTACCGTATATACTCGAGTATAAGCCGAGATTTTCAGCCCTTTTTTTAGGGCTGAAAGTCCCCCCCTCGGCTTATACTCGAGTCACCGCCGTCTGCCTACATGAACAGCGTGTCATGCAGACAGACGGCAGTGTTCAAAAGCCACGCCTCCTCCTCCTCCTCATCCGTGATAGGAGGAACACTAATTTTCCCAGCAGTAAGTCAGTGTGCAGTGTTCCGCCTATCAAGGACGTCCTGTCATTCTCATCTCATGGACGAGGATGAGAGGACGTCCGTGATAGGCGGAACACTGCCCACTGACTGCTGGGAAAACAGTGTTCCTCCTATCACGGACGAGGAGGAGGAGGAGGCGCGGCTTTTGTAATCTTGGAATGGCGCACAGGACCCAGGACATGCAGATCGGCGCAGATCGGCGCAGGTAGGCTGCAATGGGGACACAGGGGGGTCTGTATAGGGGACATGCAGTAGCAGATGGGCATTGCTGACCCTCTTTTCCACTTACAGTAGCTGCTGCATTTTTCACCCTTGGCTTATACACGGGTCAATACGTTTTTCCCAGTTTTTTGGTGGTGAATTAGGGGCCTCGGCTTATATTCCGGAAGGCCTATACTCGAGTATATACGGTAGTAAAACCAAGAACAAAAAGCTGGGAAAGCACAGTCATGTCAGAAAACTGTCTCTCTTCCAATCATGGAGTTATCATTTCTGTGTTCAGTAGGTAGAATTCAGGCCTCACCTCTGCCCTATACGCTTCTCTAAACAATCAAGTGCACTCAGCATCCCTCTCATATGTGACACAGTTGGAATGTGACCTATCCACTGAGATCAATTGAGAGGACTGGATTAGGGTCTGGTCAACTGTAGCAAAATGTTCCTTTAACACGGCAACACTTTAATCCACATACAAAGTACTGTTGTGTTGGTACTGGGTCCTGGCCTGGTTAGCTCACAAGAATTGTGGCTGCAGCAATAGATGCTTTAGGAACTTTGGCCAGCGGGGGTGATGTATTGCATATCTTGTGGTTGGCTTCTGGTCCAGGGTTTTTAGTCTGTTACATACCGTATTTATCGGCGTATAACATGCACTTTTTCCCCCTTAAAATCGGGGGAAAATCATGGGTGCGTGTTATACGCCGATACCCCAAAAAAAAGTGACAAAAATGGCAAGCGCCGCCGAAAATAGCGAGCGCTGCCGAAAAAGACCGAGTCCCGCCTCCCTCCGGAAACAGCAGGGAGGCGGGACCGCGAACGGAGCTGAACAGTCGGCTCGGCCTTTTTCCGGGGGCGCTTCGGTCTTTTTCACCCGCCTTTGGTCTTTTTCGGCGGCGCACGCGACAGAGAGTCTTGGTGGCGGGAAATTTAAACCCGGACCGGACTTTAAATGACGCTGGCAAGTTACAAAGAAACTGGGCATGGCTGCAATGACCCTGGGCAAGCTGCAATGACGCTGGGCAAGCTGCAATGACGCTGGGCAAGCTGCAATGACGCTGGGCAAGCTACAATGACACTGGACAAGGTACAATGACACTGGGCAAGGCTGCAAATGAAGCTGGGCAAGGCTGCAATGACGCTGGGCAAGGCTGCAATGACGCTGGGCAAGGCTGCAATGACGCTGGGCAAGGCTGCAATGACGCTGGGCAAGCTGCAATGATGCTGGGCAAGCTGCAATGATGCTGGACAAGCTGCAATGACGCTGGGCAAGCTGCAAATGACGCTTAAATGTAAGTTGTTTTTTTTTTACCCTAAACTTCCCTCCTAAAACTTTTTTTCCTTAAAATGCCCTCCTAAACTTGGGGTGCGTGTTATACGCTGATGCGTGTTATACGCCGATAAATACGGTAATTGATTTCCTCTGACGATTCATAAGAATGCCAAACTGGCAGTACTGCATTGCCCTATCCTGGGTGTCAGGGAAATGGCCGTGAAAGTATTGGCAATTTTGCCAGTAAACGAAATGGGCACCATAGGCGCATCATGTGACAGATGGATCCCCCTGCTGACCTATAAAAGACTGCCTCTGTCTGACCCAAGTTGCTGGATTGTTGTCAGCTTCCTGTATTCCTGAACCTCTGTGTTATTCCTTGGATCTCCTGTTCTTGTCCCGGCTTGTTCCAGACCTGTTTACCTCCTCTCCTGGCTTCTGATGATTATCCGTGCATGACCCTGGCTTGCTATATGGACTTTGCCTCTGCCTGATTACCTGTGCATGACCCCGGCTTGCTTTATGGACTTTGAATCTGCCTGATTACACATGCATGACCCCAGCTTGCTTTATGGACTTTGCCTCTGCCTGATTACACATGCATGACCCCGGCTTGCTTTATGGACTTTGCCTCTGCCTAATTACCTGTGCATGACCCCAGCTTGCTATATGGACTTGCTCCTGCTTGATTATTAGTTTATGACCTCAGCTTACTTCACAGATTTGCTATTGCTTCCTGCCATCCTGTGTTTGACCCTCAGCCGGGTGTCCACTGGCCATCCTGTGTTTGATCCTCAGCCGGGTGTCAACTGGCCATCCTGTGTTTGATTCTCAGCCGGGTGTCCATTGCTGTACTCTGAAGCATGGTTTATTCCAAGCACAGCAGGGAGTTACTGACTGCCTGTGCACCACCACGCCCTGGCAGTCCTCACGAGGTGATGCTCTTCGGGAACCATCCAGATCCTGCCAGCAATCCATGCTTCTTCGGACTGTATACCTTCTGTGGCACTTTCAGAGGTATACCGCACCTTGCCGCAAGGGGAGCCCCTCTCTGCATATTGGCTTTGGATCAGGTACTTGACACTGAGTCTCTTTACATTCAGTACCAACAAAAATTAGCTACCTAAATCCTACCTATTTCTGTCTGCTAAGTGGACCATTTCCCAGGCCTGGAGGAAACCACCAGTCCCATTTCAGGGAGTAAAAGACCACATGACCGCCTTAATGGTAAATGGAAAAAATATCTAGTTCTTTAAAGGGCTCTCATTTTAAATCTCTTAAAATGTGGGAACCATGGATTAACTTCTCCCTATTGCCCCTACATACAACCAGTTTAGATTGTTTATGATGCCATGCCTGGTGCAGCTCTGAGTCCATGGGGAGCTTTTCCTCTCCCTCCCTCTTCTTCCCATCCCTACCTCTTTTCTTCTTCTAGCTTTGGGGGAATTTACTGGTTTATGAACCCCTTCTAAGATCCTGAACATTTATTTGTACATGAGCATTTTTACATGTATCACTACTACCACTCTCTTTGACTGACATTCTGTATACTCGTGCTACCCTCCTGCATGGGTAACCTTGAGATTATTGTCCCCTTGAAAAAATAATAAGAACTATTGCACAGAAAGTAGTTAGAATTCTGTAGGACACTAATTTATATGCAGTAGATAGATTGAAATACAGGGATTGGCCAAAAATACGGAAAGGCAGCTCCAGGTGACGTCTTGATGAAGAAAAGCATAGGGCGGAGCCACAGCGGCATTGCGTCACTTCCTGTCTTTGATCGTGGAGCACAGAGGAAGCATATACTTACTGTTTTACACTGCGCATTTGATTTTTATACATTGTAAGTGCATACCCTTATTTTTTGGGGAAATAAACCCGATTCAAACGTTATTGCACTATGGAGTATTACTTTCTTTCCACATATACTGAATAACATTGAGGAGAAGGGGCTGTAAAGAGTTACAAGGATTGGAGCACTTGCACTTCTAAGTTTATTATCTCACAACAAGGCACGGAGAGGAATAAAGTCACAAGGCACCTGATTTGTTTTTGAAGGACTTTTTTGCCTTTTTGTTTCAGCTTTTGTTTTGTATGGGCTTCTATTTGAACATTATCAGCTCAGCAATGTCAATTGTACCATAAAATTAATTAACTGTTAAGTTGCACGTGTAACTTTAAATTGGTCTATTGAAGGTTCTAGACATGTGCAATTCGTTTCGTTTTAATTCGTTTTCCGTTACAATTCGTTATATTCGTTCATTCGTTATCGTACGAATGAACGAATGATTCGCTAAAAATTTTAAGGAATAATGAATTATCGAATCGAACGAATATGAAAAACAACGAAAATCCGAAATAACCAAATTAGAAACAATGAAACTACGAAAGAAGAAAATCCGAAAAACGAAAACAGGAACAACGAAAATCAAAATGAAACGAAAAAATTCGTACATTCGTAACTTTTTTTTGTTGTTGAATTGGTAATTTTCCGTGTCCCTTACAATGGCGCTGCTTAACGTGCTTCGAATGGATTGAACGAAAAAAAAAATCGTACATTCGTAACTTTTTTTTTTTTTTTTCGATTCGTAATTTTCCGTGTCTCTTACAATGGCGCTGCTTAACGTGCTTCGAATGGATTGAACGAAAAAATTCGTACATTCGTAACTTTTTTTTTTTTTTTCGATTCGTAATTTTCCGTGTCTCTTACAATGGCGCTGCTTAACGTGCTTCGAATGGATTGAATGAAAAAATTCGTACATTCGTAACTTTTTTTTCGATTCGTAATTTTCCGTGTCTCTTACAATGTAATAATAGCATACGCGTTACATAAAATTATGAATTATGCTCCGATTACGAATCTACAAAAACAATGTTACGAAAGTACGAATAAATCAATCTAACGAAAGTACGAATGTAACTAAATCTACAAAAATACGAATGCGTCCGAATTTCGAATAAACGAAAATTAAACTAACAGAAAAACGAATCAACGAAAAAATAACTCTTACGAAAATACGAATCATTACGAATACGAACACCGATGACTTACAAATTTACGAATAGTTACGAATACGAACACCGACGACTTACGAAATTACGAATCGTTACGAATCAACGGAAACGAACAGAAACAAAAATAAACAAATTTTTCTATTGTGCACATGTCTAGAAGGTTCTAGTATTATTTACCAAGGTTTACCAGCACGTATCACTTCATATATTGGTTCATCCAGGTTGTTGCACCACCACACAATTAATCAATTCTTTGTCATTTCATACATTCTCAATTATTTCAAGGCACTTTTAATTGTTTTATTGAGGGTTCTAGTTTATCATTCACTAAGGTTCAATAGCATGTGTCACTTTACACTTTACACTTTGGTTTATTTAACGTTTTTTTTTTTATTTGCACTACCACAGAGCAGCTCCATAACCCCCACACCCATAATATCTTTTTAAAAATATGGAAATGCTACATGATTTGCCAAGACGATAATGCTCTGATTCAGAATGAAGTCTCGCACCTTCCCTGGCAGCCGCAGTTGTCAGAACTCAATGGCCACTATGGCCAAATTCTCGTTTTCCCCCTCTGGCATCTCTGCGAGAACTGGAACGATTTTGCATAGAGTGTTATCAGATTCCATTATCCACCATCCAAGACTAAAGCCCCATACACACGGTCGGATTTTCCGATGGATTCTGTCCCATCGGACAATGTTGTCAGAAATTCCGACCGTGTGTAGTCACCATCGGACATTTTCCATCGGATTGTCCGACGGACAAAGTTTTATCTCCTGCTCTTAAATTTTCCAACAACAAAGTCCTATCGGACTTTTTCCGATCGTGTGTAGCGAATTCCGACGGACAAAGTGCCACGCATGCTCAGATCACATTACAAGACCAAAGCTATTGGCTACTAGCCTCTACGTAGTCCCGTCGTAGGCAACAAACGTCACCACGTTCAGAATGATCGGATTTTCCGACAACGTTGTCCGACCGTGTGTATGCAACACCAGTGTCGGACAAAATCCGTCGGAAAAAATCCGATGGATTTTGTGGTCGGATTTTCCGACCGTGTGTATGGGGCATTATTTTTTCACGTGAATAACACTGAAGAAATGATACTTTGCTACAAAGTGAGTGTACAGCCAGTGTAAATTTGCCGTCCCCTCAAAATAACTCAACACACAGCCATTAATGTCTAAACCGCTGGCAACAAAAGTGAGTACACCCCTAAGTGAAAATGTCCAAACTAGGCCAAATTAGCCATTTTCCCTCCCCGGTGTCATGTGACTCGTTAGTGTTACAAGGTCTCAGGTGTGAATGGGGAGAAGGTGTGTTAAATTTGTTATCACTCTCACTCTCTCATACTGGTCACTGGAATTTCAACATGGCACCTCCTGGCAAAGAACTCTCTGAGGATCTGAAAAAAAAAGAATTGTTGCTCTACATAAAGATGGCCTAGGCTATACGAAGATTGCTAAGACCCTGAAACTGAGCTGCAGCATGGTGGCCAAGACCATACAGCGGTTTAACAGGACAGGTTCCACTCAGAACAGGCCTCGCCATGGTCCACCAAAGAACTTGGGTGCACGTGCTCAGCGTCATATCCAGAGTTTGTCTTTGGGAAATAGACGTATGAGTGCTGCCAGCATTGCTGAAGAGGTTGAAGGGGTGGGGGGGGGGGGTCAGCCTGTCAGTGCTCAGACCATACGCCGCACACTGCATCAAATTGGTCTGCATGGCTGTTGTCCAAGAAGGAAGCCTCTTCTAAAGATGATGCACAAGAAAGCCGAAGACAGTTTGCAGAAGACAAGCAGACTAAGGACATGGATTACT